>CM061525.1:21752500-22952500 GCA_030068015.2 Neoceratitis asiatica
ATAAAATAAATAAAATAAAATAAAATAAAATCAAATAAAATAAAATAAAATGAAATAAAATAAACTAAAATAAAAAAAATAAAATAAAATAAAATTAATTAAAATAAACAAAATTAAAAAAAATAAATTAATTAAACAAAAACAAAAAAAATTAAAAAAATAAGATAAACTAAAATAAAATAAAATAAATTAAAACAAAATAAAATCAAGTAAAACAAAATAAAATAAAACTAAACAAGATCAAAAAACAAAATAAAAAAATTAAAAAAAAATTAAAAAAAAAATTAAAAAAATAAAGCATAAAATAAAAAAAATTAAAAATAAATTAAATTACATTATATAAAATAAAATTATTTAAAATGAAACGAAATAAAATAATATAAAAGAAAAAAAATGCTTATAATTAAAAATAAAATAAAAATTGAAATAAAGCAAAATAAAATAAAATTAGTAATACAAAGTTAATTAAAAATTTATTTTAATAAAATGAATAAAATTGAAAAAAATAATAAAAATAATAAAAAAATTAAAAAAATAAGACCAACTTAAATGAAATAATATAAAACTAATTACGTTGAACTGAAATGATTTTTCATAAAGAAGTTAAATTAAATAAAATCAATTAAAATAAAATAAAAAGAATCAGATGAAAAGAAACTAAAATAAAGAAGGGAAATAAGACGTCCTACACTGTTTATTGCGGTTCTAAGAATTCATGTGTTTGAAACACACTGTTATTATTATGTCTATCTCTAATACTGCTGAAGTAACTCAACTCAACAAATTATTCACACGCGCTGAGGACCTAAAGTAAACATTAACGACTTTAGCAAAAAAAAAAAAATAATAATAATAGTTATACATACGTATATGTATAGCACGCAGAAAAAACTTATAAAAATAAAAATACTAAAAATATAGAAAAAATACATAATACCTAGACGAACATGTATATTTTCAAGCTCATGAAAAAGAGGCACATTGAGAAAGAAGAAGAAGAGATAAAACATATATAATATTTTACATACAAATGCCTTTTCTACACACGTGCCACACAGTCAACAGCAACAGCAATAGCAACAAAATTGCATGCGACAAACAAAAAATCACCGTCGTAATAACGGCATCGACAATGGCAAGCTTTATGACCAATTTCATCAGTTGGAGTGTGTACAAAGTAGCTCTAGCAGCTTTTGTTGTATAAAGTTAGTTTTTATGAGCCACACACACCCAGACTGCGTGTGTGTTGTTGCAAGTTCCATACCGCAGCAGGTAGCATATTCGCTTGTTGTGCAGCACTTCACGTGTGCGCCTGTGTGGATGAGTGTGTGTTTGCCGTGTCACTCTTAATACATAAGAAGCTTTGGCGAAATTATGTTTTTGTGGTTTTTCTATGGAACCTCCCGCTTGCCTTTGTCTCCCTCTTTCCCGCTCTCTTTCTATGCGAGCTATTTTTTTTTCGCTTTCATGTTTCTATTATATTCTTCTATGCGATAGTTTTCTTACTATTTTTTGTACATATATGTATGTATGTGTGTAGTATTTTGTTTATTTTTGGTTACGCACGTACCAGCTGTTTGACATTTACGTGCCTTGAGCCGACACTTCTTACTTAAGCCAAGATTTGTTACATTTTTATGTGCTCTGCAACTACTTCTTCATTCTTATGTGGTTATTTTTTTATTCTTTATTTCCTTTATTCTTTATTTTTTTCTGGTGTTTGTGGTATTTGGTATTCTTTTTTTCGCTGTTATTTCTTCACTACTTATTACATTTAATATGAAATTATTGCCGGTTGTCACTTTGGTGGCACATTATTCAGCGTTTGGTGCTTGAAATATCTTCATCCATGTGTGTATGCGTCTAATCTTCTGGAAGTCTCATGAAATAAAGATATTTGTATTTTCAAATACATACAAATAAATTCATAAATGATATATATATGAATAACTGCTAAGGATTTGAAATAAATATTTTTTTTCGCTACGTTTCCCTGAAGATTTCGGCTCAACAATTTCATTAAGTTTAGGTCAAGCGCGAATTTTTACAGATTTTCCTTCTATTTGAAAAAATATGGTGAAATTTTCTCTGTATTGTATTCGATACAAGCGATAGCGTCTTTTTCTTCTGAATCGGCGAATGTATTGCCTATGCTACTCTAACCCGCTCCACAATAGAACCACTTTAAATTTTTTCAGGCTAGGCGTCAATCTCTAACAACTTTCTCCTTCTTCCTTTGCGGAATTTTTATTAAAAACTTTAAATGTTGAAAGAAATGGTTAACCCAGCAGAACTACCGAATTGGAATTCGTTGACCTACATATATGAACATTTTTTACGTATGTCTCATGCAGCTCAACTTTGAATAGCCTTCGTCGTTTGCCGCCGCTATAATATGCAGAGTGCCAAAATGCCAACTTATTTCATGAGCGAGCTTGGAGAGGAGCGATTCTGAGCACGGTAAGTTCTGCACATGACGTGAGAATATCTCTTTTCTCGGTAAAGTACCTACTAAAATCGTCTTTCACAGACGTGAAACCATCCAGATCATCAGACAGAAGCTACTGATCGTAGAGTAGAGAAATCTTTACTCTTTTTAAACGAGGATCTTCATGAGCATAAGAACCGGCATAATAATCGGACACTGTCTAATGAGAACATATGGTAGAAGGATTGGGTATTTCTCTAATGACGTCTGTCTCAGCTACAGGGACTTGGACCAAAACGAGTCGGTAGAACATTATTTCTGTCGTTGTCCAGTCTTAAGTGCGACCCATCTCCGATTCCCCGGTAATTTTTATTCCGACTGTCTTACAGAACTTATTACCTCAAGCGTGATTCTTATTAAGATTCTGTTATGGTGGTCGGTTTTAGTGTTGTTGACGGTTCTTTAAATTAAGAAAATATCAATCTATAACTGCCAGAACCAGTCAGCTGATTGTTCTACAAACCACTAACAGACTCATTCGCTACGTAATCATCTTCTATCGTTAGACAAATACCAGGAATACTCTTAAATGATTAAGAACCTAATGATCTGCCAAAAAAAAAACCATACGTTATTCTGGCTTAAGAGCCGCTAGTCGATCTAGGTCACAACCGAATGATAGAAACTTTATTCCAACGCAATTAAAATTTTTGGCTCTACTTATAGGTATCTCAATTTCTCTCCAGATAAGCAGGCTGAAGAAGTTTTCCCTTCACAAACTGATGCTTTGAATATCGCTCATCAGATAACTTTATTGAGTCCTCCATGAGTATAGCCTCTATATTGAAATCTTCTATTAAAATGTCCGAACATATTCGTCGGCTCTTCGTAATAACGCTCTCTTTCCTTCTCCATGTCTCCTTCTCAACTCTAAGTATCTCTACCTGGCATCACGCCACTATACGAGTACAATTAATGTCTAGATATTGTAGTCGACTTAGTTCTCACCTATATAGACTAGACTAGACCCCGACATACCCAACGTATGCCCTGCACAAAACTAACCACCTTTTTACATGTCCACTCAAATCGACTCATCTAACACCCCTCTCCCTCTGGTTTGAACCCGTCGAAACAGCACGTTTCCTGGGCTTTCCGTTAGAAGACCTCGATGAATTCGACTAGACCTGACTGTCCCTAGGCGGGGTAAGTGAATCGCTACAACAACAGCAACACCAGCTCTTTCATCAATATTGACGAAAATCAATTTTGTTTCTCTAGCAGCGGTACGTATAAGGTTTCAACTGCTCTCCCAATATGCGCTCCAGTCTCCTAACTGTGAAGGACATGGCAGTATGCTGAATAACATAACAACAAAGCTCGGGCTTACCATAGAGTGCGGTCGAGAATCAGTAACCTTCTGCAGGTTAGATCACACCTACTCTCTTCTGAGGTGGAAGATTGGGCGATAAGCAAAGTGAAAATCTTTATATCTCTACTTATGGGTCTAAATGTGAGGCAGGTATAGGAGCAACAAGACAGGAGCAAGGTTCTTCTGTGACTTCTCCAATAACTAAGATAGCTTCAAAGTAAATTACCATAACTCTATCTTCCAAGCAGAGAATGGTGATCATTATCAAAGGTGCCCAATCGAAAATGGCTTTAATAGGATAATCTACAAGACTTTTTGTTAAGAGATTCTCGGCAATTAGGGCGATTAAATGCATTAGCACAAAGTCCAAATGAATGAAAACATGCAAAGAATACAGTGAACTTTACTTGCGTCCCGGCTCAAACAAATGTTTAAGTTGAAGAAAAGGCAAACGAATTGACTCTTACTAAGGTTGCGGCTGTCACAGCCGAATATCTCTAATTTATCAGCGTCTTAAACTTTTAATTGCAGTCGACTCGCGAGGAACTCGTCTTCTCGCAGAATTAAACGCTACATCTTACACGATGTGCCCCGCGCCTGTCTTACGGAAATGGGCCAATAGGAATGAAAGAATAAACAAGTTTACCAAACCGAGTTTATTTGATATGATACAGATGGGAAGCATAATCAACCTGGTCAATGGCATAAGTGCGATCGCTCCCGGTCAGCTGCTCAACAATCTAATCCATCTGGAACATAGTTAAACGTGCATCCAAAGGAGTGTATGATAATAAAGAGTTTTCCATTTGGAAAGGGCAGGGCTTTCTTTTGACATCTGTTAAACCTAACTGTCAAAACCAAACATATTTTGTTTTTGAGCTAAAAGTCAAGCATTTATGAAAATGGATCGCTTAACGACCACAGAAATGGGTAAAATTTTAAAGAAATTTGAAGAGAATGGATCGGTCACATATATTGTAAGGCCTGTGCATTATCGTCTTCCGCGTTCCATCTCAAATATCTACGTTTTCAGTGAAAGTGTAGCCGAAGACCCGAATATGTCTATTTTTCGACGTTCTAAAGAGCTGGGAATTTTAAGAGCCACATTATGACGTATTTTGCGCTTGAACTTACACCTACATCCATACAAAGCCCAGTCAATGGGTGCTTGAACAACAAACTGTGGACCTTTCTTCAACGACGAGGTACATTTCCCACTCGGTGGATACGTAAATAAGCAAAATTGTTGCATTTGGCGTTTCGAGAATCCTCAAATATTTGAAGAGAATCTATTACACGCAAGCAAAAAAACCTACTGTCTGGTGCGCTCTTTGGTCCGGAGGTGCGATTGGACCTTACTTCTTTGAAAACGATAACGGCGAGATTGTCAATGTCAATTCGGGACGTTATGGGTGTATGATAAGCGACTTTTTTCTGGACTACAATTGAAAAAGACGACTTGGAAAAATGTAGTTTCGACAAGATGGTGCCACATGCCACACAACACGAGCGAATATCGCTTTAATGCGAGAGAAATTTCTTGACCGCGTAATATCTGGTCTTGGCGATATCAATTCGCCACAGAGGCCGTGCGATTTGGCATCATTGGACTTTTCTTTGCAGAGCTGTGAAAGACAGTGTTTATGCAGATAAACCTTTAACTCGTGAGCACTCTGAAAGCAACATTCGTCAAGTAATGGCTGAGATGTCGGCCAATATGTGCCAAAAAGGAATTGAAAATTACTTCGAATTTCGAAGTTCACAAAATTTCACGAGTCGAAAGAAATTTCATTAAAAAAAATGCATTTTATTTAAGTTGATGTTGGAAACCGCAAAATGGATAACCCAGAATTTGAAATATGTTATCCTATATATGTCTCTTCCGTGTACCTCACTAAAATCTACCAACTTCTATACTATCCTACACATCCCTTGGCTTACTTTGGTGATAGTGGCCTGCTTAATCTAGAGTACTTCTTTGGATGTTTTGTCATCAATCACAAGGCTCACTGTTGCCACGTAAGGATGTTTACCTTAAGGATGATTTAGTAAATCAAAACTTGAAAAATACCGGACATAAACCCAGAAGCTTTAGTACGGATGGATATAACTATCAACAAAGCTACTGCAAACAGAATATCCACACTGAGGACTAAGAATATTTTTTTGGTGAGGATGAACAGGAAATGTCATAATAATGCTCCCGTACTCAATCTAAGTGCTCGTGGCCGGAACTTGGCCACATGAGGTGGGTGTACTAAAAAAACATACAAATGCATATATATTGTATTGACATGAACAAAAGCACCAAATGCCAAAGCGCCATTATAAGAATTTTCCTATTACTAGGGCAACATTGCAAAAAAAGAGAAAAATGAAAATATTATTGACGGCACAACAACAAAGTGGGCTAAAGTACTTTGGGAATAAAAACAATAGAAAAAAAAAATTGCGAGAATATGGGCGGTGAAATAATAACAAAGCAACAGCTACAGAAGAAGAAATCGTTTACCAATAACAACAAAATAATGCCATTGACAGCAAGACTGAGAGGGCAAGAGAAGACAGAGGTGGAGGTAATTTAACAGCGCTGAGGAGACGTGCACAAAAATAAGTCTACATTACAACACGAACTTCTACGTAACGCGTACACACACACACATACACATACAAACAAACAGTTTAACGGTGGAAGAAGAAAAGCTTCTGAATTGCCAAGAAAGTTCAACAAAATATTGGCAACATTATCAAATCGTAATTTTTTGCGCTTGATATTTATGTATGTATGTATGTATATAAAACGTGAAGAATCGGGCGTTGAAAAGTCAAACCCATTAAATGCCAACGAAAATAACAATGTAACGTACACACTTACACATTCAAACAGATAGGAATCAACGTAAGCAGGCAAATAAGAGAGAGAAGTTGTTGAAAATGTGGCACAAAGTACAGCAAATAACCAAAATACTATCCAACATAAATATATTGTATTTTTATATATGTATGTATATACTTATAAATATAAGTGCCACAACAATAAAAGTAATAGCATAGACAGAGGGCGAGGGAGAGAGAGAGACAGAAAGAAAAGAAAAGAAAAAAATAAGCGACGAAATAATGGCAAAAATGGCAAATATGGCATGGAATAGTAAACAGCTGCAACAACAACAACAACAACAACAGTAACAACAGTAACTACAACAACAACAACAACAACAACAACAACAACAACAGTGTAGTTGGTGTGCGAAAAACCCCGTTGCTGCGCATACAAACTTTTACTCGTACACACACATACATAAAGGGTGATTCATTTTAACTTTCCCTAATTAAAAAAAAAAATTAAAACACAGAAAATTCAAATTTTATGAGAAGTGTTTATTATCCTTCGAAAGAACATTATTTGCCATTTATTTTTTGAAGATTATCTCTTTGAAATATTGGCCGCGGCTACGTCTCAGATGGTCCATCCGCTGAGTCCAATTTTCGCTGACTCGTTCGAGCATTTCGACTGGTAACTAGCGAATGACACGCGTGTTGTCTTGCTTCAAGGCCTGAATCGGAGCGGGATTGTCCGCCGAGACTTTAGACTTTACATATACCCACAGCAAACAAAGGCTAACGGTGTAATATCACAAGATCTAGGTAGTCAATCGACCGGCCCAAAACATGAAATTATCTGCTCACCGAAGTGTTCTCTCAATAAATCCATTGATTGATGCGATTTGTGGGTGGAAGTGACGCCGCCTTGTTGAAACCAAATGTCGTGGAGATCACGAGCTTCAGTTTCAGGCATCAAATAGTCGGTTATCATGGCGCGATAAAGCACGCCATTGACGGTTACGTTCTCACTGGCATCATTTTAGAGGAAATATGGACCGACGGCGTCCGCGATAGCCGAGTGGTTAACATTACGTACTGTCATTCGGAAGGCCAGGGTTCGCGGCCAGGTTCGAGGAACATCCAAAATTATAGAAAATCAATTTTTCTAATTGCGGTTGTCCCTCGGCAGGGAATGTCAAGCCCTCCGTGTGTATTTCTGAAATTTAAAAAAACTTCTTATAAAAATCTATCGCCCGTTCGGAGGCAGCTTAGAATAAATTGTAGGTCCCTCGAGTTGTTGATATTAAACATCAAGACGCAAAACCACAAATTGGAGGAGGAGCTCAGCCGAAAATCGCTTCAGCTGTTATGAAGCGCCAGATATGTACATATATATGGACCGATGATTCCACCAAACCACACAAACTGTGTTTTTTTTTCTGGATGAAACGACAGCTATTGAATCTTTTCTGGTTGCTCTCCGTCCCCAGTGCGGCAGTTGCGCTTGTTTACATATACATTGAGCCAGAAATGAGCCTCATCGCTTAACAAAATTTCGCTCGAAAACGTCGGATCTTCTTGAAACTTTGCAAGAGCCCATAGAGTGAAGCGATGAGGCGTGGGAATATCGAGCGGTTTCAGTTCTTGCATAAACTGTATTTAGTACGCTTTCAATTTGATATCTCGACGTAAACTGCCCGAAGTCGTTCCATACGTCTGTCCGAGTTGCTGCGATTGGCGCCGAATCGACTCTCCACGGTCTTCGTGTACACTCTCAGCTTCGGCCGCTATATTTTCTTCACGGCGTGCTGCAAGTGGTCTATTCGGTCGAATATTATCCAATAATCTAATAAAGAATGCTGGGTAGGCCGATTATGTTGGCCATAAGTTGAGCGAAGCGTGGGAAATATATTCTTTACAGAACGTGAATTTTCGTTTGAAAACGTTGTTCAGGCGTAAGTCTTTCCATGATGAAATGTCAAACAATATTGAACAAAAATAACATGACAGCTCGTGATCTGTCACGACTCTCGCGTGATCTGTCAAAAAAAAAAGAAAAAAAAAAGGCTGTTGAAAAAGGTACCTCTTCTGCGATCACCCTTTAGATATCAGTTCTGTAAATATGTTTATAGTACACATACACATCGTTAAACACTTACAAAAGTAATGACACAAAAGTAAAGAAGTCATAAACAAGTAGGCTCCAAATGTTTGCCTATGCAACAACAACAACAACAACAACAACAGCAGCAGTAGCAGCAACAAAAACCAAATATGAAAATGAACAACAAGAACGCTGCTTGTCGTCAAACGCTATTATGTGTACGAGTATGTGGGTGGGCGCACTTTCAATGGAATTTTGAGTGGCGCTTGCTCCTGCACTTCAACATCCCTGGAGTGAAATTTTCCCACAATTCTCTGCGTGTGCCGCCATAAAATGTATTTAAGTTTGAGGCACACAAACTTCTTGTATTCTTGTAAACTGAAAGTCAAACTAAACATTGATAACAGACAAGCGACAATTTAAAGGCACATTAACAGCTCATTTCAAAAGCGGGCAGGCATGGCGCTAGTGGTAGTAGGAAACAGTCGTCTGTTGCCTGGGTGGTCTGGTGTATTTGATTTGTGAAATACGCAGCAATGAATATAGATGACCGAGAAAATGAAGTAGAAATTTAATCATGGTAGAGAGTAGAAAATGTTTGGTGAACAAAAAATTTCTAAGAAAATGTCACCAGAAAAATAACGCAAATTTATTTTATTTAATGAGTAAATTTAATTTGTTGGGTGTGCAAAATAGGGTTTTTATTGAAAAAAAAAAAAAATTGTTCAATGTATTGTCCGTTGGAAGCTACTTTTTTTCCCCAAATGAGTCATCTCTATCCTCGATCCAATCGGTGAGCTATCGATTGTGCCAAAATACCCGAACTGGCGTTCCTCAAGAACGCTTTGCATACAACGAAAAAGCCTGTAGTCGGAAGTAGTAAGGTATGGTGAATACGGCTAGTGGGATAAGACCTTCAATTTAAGCGTTTTACGCTAGTTTTTTTTACCGTTACAGCCACTGGGGCGTTGTAGCGTTGTCATGTTGAAAAACGCCTTGTCCTGCCTTTCGATCGTTTCTGGTCGTTTTTGCCCAAACGCATCAGTTGCAGTCGGAAACGAGTTATTTTGCTTTTGTTATGGATCTTAGTCCACTCAGGCTGCCAGTAAATCAAATTTTTGGGTTCCCTCGTTCTCATCAACGCTAAACTCATCATTTTTAAAGCGTCGACACCACTCTCTGCATGACTTATTGGTCGGCGCAGAATCACCATAAACTTCCACAAGCATTCGTTGAGCTTCAGCTACAGTTTTTTTCCAATTAAAATAGAAAATACAAATCTTCCCGCAAATACTGTTTATTTAACACAAATCTGGACATTTTCGAAGAGGCAAAAAACCATATTGTTGTCAGAAACTGACGCTGAGGCGCACTAATTTTTGTTGACAGATGTGAAACCTTTGCCCTGAAGCAGGTATTCGTTTCCCAGATCGGCCAAAATTTGCAGGTGGAGCCATCTTCTGAGATCGGAACGAATAATTTTTTTTTTCTTTTAATTTACTTTTATTTAATTTGGTTTTCAATTTCTTCTTTTTTTTGTTTTATTTTATTTTATTTATTTTTTGAATCTTATTTATTTTATATATACACCTTTCAAGTGCATGAAATGGTATATAGGTTTTGGTCCAAAGTGTGTAAATACCGAGAGGACAAGAGATAGACCCACCAAAATTCGTTTAGATACGAAGTTTTAGGTAAAAAATTCGCTGCAAAATCAGTTCAAATAAATATTTACACAAAAAAAAAATGCCAAAATCGAATTTTGTATTTTGAAAAAAATTTGATATGTTCATGAAAGGTATAAAGACTACGACATGGCCGAAGACATGGCCTCTTACATGTTTTTATTTAATTCTAATTTCAAATATTTTATTTTATATAATTTATTTATATTTATTTATTCTCATTGCATTTAATTTTACGAGGTGTGTTCCAAGGAAAGGGTGAATATTGAGTTTTTTTGAAAAGTACTTATTCTTCAATATTTATTTTGTTCCCTTCAAAGTAATCCTCCTCGGATATAATACACTTGTGCCAACGCTTTTTCCAATTTTCGAAGCACTTCTGAAATGCGCTTTTCCCTATGGCCATCAGCTCTTATTTTGATTCTGACTTGAACTCATCAATTGTGGTGAAACGCTTTCCTTTCATTGATTTCTTTAGTCTTGGGAATAGGAAAAAGTCGCAGGGAGCAAAATCCGGTGGTTTAGGCATGATTGCGGTTTTGTTTTTGGCCAAAAAAAAAATCATGAATAAGAACTCATGTGTGAGCTGATGAATTATCCTGATGCGAAATCCACGATTTGTTTCTCCTTCACATTTGATCGAACTTGACGTGCTTTTTTCGGTCTTGGCTCATCTGGCAACTTCCAATAGGATGCTTTGGCCTTGGTTTCACCGTCAAAACTATATACACCTGTTACGTCACCAGTTATGACCCGTTTGAGCAAACCCGGATCGTTGTGAACGTCATCCAACAACTCCTGAGCGAGAATAATGCGAGATAGCTTTTGCTCAAAAATTTAGCAGTTTCGAAACACACTTCGGTGCCACACGTTACATGCCCAAAACATTCGAAATAATTGAATGACATGAGCCGATTGATATGCCAACATCCTCTGGAACTTCCCTAACAGTGATTCGACGAATGCCGAGCCCGACAAGAAATCCTACTTATATACATTTCTTAGACAATTTTTGCTTGAATGTATGCAGGATTGCAAAAACTCGCTAACCCAACATTAAGAAAAAATAGCGGCTAAATATTAGCGCACTTAATAGTTGTTGGTTAGTAAAAAATTTAATAATACAACAACAGATTACATGGCAGGCATTGGCTCAGTTGTTAGAGCACTTGTCTGTGATGCCAGAATCCGTCGGTTCGATTCCTGGCAAAAGAAATATGATGAGGAGATATGGTGATCTCCGAAACAGCTATGACTTCTACCAATTTTTCTTTGTTGTATAACAAAATATTCAATTCAAAAAATTCTAACAAAATAGGTTTTTGAATAAAGCTCAGTTACATATAACCACACACAATTTGAGGTCGCAATAAACAATTCTTAATTTTATTTCATTTATTTCTTTTTTTCGATCTCATTTTTTTTTTTTTTGATTTTATTGCATTTTGTTCGCCTTCATTCAATTTTTTATTTTATATCTATTTATTTATTTATTTATTTTTTTGTAAATTTGGCTAGTTTTATTTTTCTTTCTATGTATGTTTTTACTTTATTTTACTAAATTTTTTTTTCATTTTTTACATTTATTTTAATTTCTTTACATATTTTATTTTTATTTTTTTATTTTTTTTTATTTTATACTATTATAATTTTTTTAAATTCATATTTTTGTATTATTGGTTTTAAATATTTATTTATTTTTAATTGTTTTTATTTTACAATTTTATTTGATTTTAATTTATTTTACATTTTTTTACTTTTATAAACTTATTTTATTTTACTTTGTTTTATTTTATTTCATTAATATATATATATACATATTTTGTATTTTATTTTATTTTATATTTCTTTACATTTCTTTTATAATTTTTATTTAAAAAAATATATATATTTTAAATTCAAACCTCAGTTTCGTGTTTTTCTTTTCGTGGTTCAGCAAACATTTTTACTTTATTTTATTTCATTTTATTATTGTTATTATTATTATTATTATTATTATTATTTATTATAGAACAACTTTCGTGTCAAATTTATGACTTATCATAAAATATGTTACGATTTGATAAAAAAAAAATTTAATAGCATTTTGTCATGAAGCCTTTGTACGATACGAAACGATATCTCCTCGTTTTGTTGGTATTTTTAATTGAGTTGTTTACTCAATGGCTAAGCACACGATAAATTTATCGTTATACGGCGAGGTGACTGACTTATTGGAGGTATTCAGAATTACAAAAAAAGAATTTTTATAAGAACAAATTAATTAATTATATATATTTTGTGTGTCACATACATACATACCACTGAACATATAATTTTTTGTTTACAATATTAATAGCCATTAATTACAGTTAAGCATGTATTTCAATAGTTTTTCTGGTGATGGCGTTTCATTAGCAACTTCCTTTGCTACCTTTGCTACCGGAAACCTAATTAATTTTGTTACACATATTTCTGCGTTTATGTATTGATTGAATTTGTGAGAAAAATTATTACGGCAAATAAAAGTTTTATCAAAAAAAAAAAAAAAAAAAACCGAGCGCAAAGGTCGCACCACATTAAATATGAAAAATATGGTATAAAAAATTAAAAAAATCAAATTGGATAGTTATTTTTATTTATAAATTTCTTACCGTGTTTAAAATAATATTTTTGTGTTTTTCGATTGAGTTTAAATGAAGGAATTAAGAGAGAAAAAACTGCTATAATCAAACCGGAAAAAGTGTTTGAAATACAGAAATAATAAAAAAAGAATTAAAAAAATAAAAATTAAAAATTAGGAGTTAAAATAAAAATTAAAAAAAATATAAAAAAAAAGAAAAAAAAATAAAAGAAAAAAAAACTTTTATTTTATACTACTAAATTTAATTACTAAAAGTTGCTATTTAATTCTTGTTTAATATACAGTGGCGCACAAAACTCTACATACACCTTCAGTATTCGTTGTGTAGAAAGTACTATCGTTTTGCTGAAAAATATAGGTATACAGTTTTATTTTAAATCCTTTTCTAATCACATGTTTTAAAACAAATCCATTTTCTAATATAAAATAAAATAATTACGACGAAAAAATGTCCTTGACAAAAGCCTACATACACCACGGGTTTACTAGCAGTTATTTTTTTTGTTGTATTTTTTTAAAATTTTTTTTTTTCTAATTTGCTAGTATTGAATTTAGTTGTGGTTTAAACGCATTAGCATCAACAATGGCTCCGCGAAAATAAATTTCCATTGACGTACGTGTCTTAGTTATTCACCACAGAAAAGGGAAGGAATCTTATGGTGAAATTTACAAAATTTTAAACTTAAGTACATCAAAGATACAGACCATTGTAAAAAGCTTTGAAAAAAAAAAAATGGATTCACCGAAGAAACTAACTGGATCAGACATCAGCTTAATTCTGAAGGAAATGAATGCTGATCCTAAAGTTAATGCTTCAAAATTAGTCGAAAATATCGCAAACTCATTAAGAAAGTGTGTCAATCCAACAAAAATTCGAAGAGTTCTGAACAATAACGGCTTCCATAGAAGAACGCCTTTTAAAAAAAACTCTTATTTCTGAAAAAATAGTAAACTTCGCTTGGAGTGCGCTAAAGCACATTTAGACAAGGGAATAGATTTTTGGCAAAAAGTCTTGTTTCCAGACGAATAGAAGCTCAATATATTCAGCAGCGATGGAAGACGAAAAGTTTGAAGAAAGCAAAAAACTGCACTTAACTCCAAAAATATAGTACCAACAGTGAAGCATGGTGGCGGCAACGTAATGGTTTGGGAAGCGGTTGTGGCATCTGGAGTTGGAAAAAGGAGTTTTATTGAGGTTAATATGGATCAGTTCAAATGACTTCATTGTTGGAAGCTAATCTGAAGCCTTCGGTGGAGAGTTTGGAGCTTAGCGGATACTGGATTTTCCAACAGGATAACGATCTAAAGCACACGACCCATATTGTTAAGGATTGATTACTTTATCATACTCCAAGGCACGCACACACCACTTGAAAGCACAGATTTGAATGTTATTGAACATGTCTGGGAGATTTTCGAACGAGAAATTAGAAAAAATCAGATTGCCAACTCAGCATTACTCAAAGGACATCTTTTTGTAGCTTGGGACAGTTTTACTCCCTCAGTATTGACAAATTTAGTGGTAGTAGTCGATGCCACGACGGTTTCAAGCTGCTGTTGATGAGAACGGTGGACTAAGAAGATCAGGTTACTTGATATTAACCAAAGTTTTTGAGCTAAGATATGTTATATATGTACTATATTTGTAGACTTTTGTGATAGTTGAGTTTATGCTTTTTTTTGGCATATCTTTACTATTTTATGTTGAAAAATAATTTTTGTTGGTTTTTCATGATAAGAGAAAATTGTTGAAATAAACTGAATCGTAAAATTTTCCAATAAACTTTTTCGACTTTCAATTCAACGAAAACAGGGTGAGTATGTAGACTTTTGCCCGCCAGTGTATATATATGTCACAAATGAAAAATTTCAGCGATTGAAGAACTTCACAGCTTGAAATAACTTTAAAACTCATAAGTGGATATGGCAAATAATATTGCGAAATTATTTATAATTTTTTTATCTCTCATTTTTGTTGTTGTTTAATTTCATGTAACTGTCATCATGCTGCGCCGTTGTATGTGCCCTTTATTGTCACTTATACAACATGTGTGGCACAATTCTTGTGCGTAAATTATAAATGTAAATATTTATTTATAATTCATGACACCAGAGCAAAGCGTTGACACATACGCAAAAAAGGGCATAAGTAGCGTTATGCAAAAAAAAAAAGCAGATTTTCCAGCACTTCAGTTAAAAAACGAGAATATACAAATTCAAATATATACACATATTAATTAAAAAATAATAAATATATAAATAATAAAAATAAATAAATAAATGAAAAATAAATACATATACTTGTACATACATATCTATAAAGCACAAAAATATTAAAATTTATTACAACATTATAATGATGATTTAAAAAAGCAAAAAAAAAAAAAATTTACAAAGAATACAAAAAAAACCCTATGCAGAAAAAACAAATGCCACTAGGCATTACGCGCTTACATATACATGCATATCTGTTTGTTTGCATGTGTTAAATGAGCTCAAAAATATGCATCATAAATATTAATACAAGTGCGCAAGAAAGTGTTGCAACAACAAAAAAAGATGAGAGAGAAAAAAAAACAAATTGAAATTAAATGAAAATTGCAAAAATTTTATGTTGCATAAACATAAGCGCACACATACATACATATACATACATATATGCGTAATATGCGCAGAAATGCTATGATAAATTTGTATTAAAAAATAATAATAATTAAAGCTTATAACTTTATACAGTTGTTATATTTTATTTTTTTAATATTACATAGCAATGCATAAGTGTATATGTATGTTTGCATGTGTGCACGTTCATATTTTATCGACAAATTTATACCGACTGACAGACACTCTGTTGGTTTAAGCATAAATAAATACAATTATAATTAATTGCTATGTAATTAAAAATCTACTCTCATTTCCTCTGTTTTTTGTATTTTTTTAATTTTTTAATTTCTTTTTTTTTTTTGCTCTGTAAGCAAAAGAAGCTTTCGCTGACGCTTATGGCTCGTAAATTCTTTCATATTAGTTTTTAATTTTTTTTCTCCACTTTGTTTCATTACTAAAATTCCATAATTCTATGCACTGTGATTTTTCAAATCACACCGTTTTGTTTTAAAAAAGTATTGAACTTTTTAAGTGCGAAAATAACATACTTTTTTTTATGAAACCAATAAAATACTAATAATACTTTAAATTTTCTTATAAAGTAATTTTTTTTTTAATTTTGCTTGGAAATTTAAAAAAATTTAGCAATTTTTAAGTGACAAAAAAATGCGATTTTTTTTTAATTATTGCAAAAAACTATATTTTTCTAATAAAATTAAATGTTTAAAAATTTTGCTCTGTTATTTTTTAGAAACTGTTGTACTTTTTAAGTGTGAAAAAACAGGTTTTTTAAACAAATTTTAAAAATAAATAATATTTTTCATAAAAAATATTTTTTTTTTCAAATATAAACAATATTTAAAAATATATTTTTTTTTGGTGAGAAGAGAATACTATTTTTTTTAAGAAATTATAACAAAATAAGTCATTTATGGTAAACGAAAAATCCTTGAAAATGTGGTTTGCTGTTTTCTTAGGTGAAAATTGTTTCAACAAAAAATAAATAAATAAAAAATAAAATAAAATAAAATAAAATAAATGAATTATAAAAAAATAAAAAATTAAATAAAAAATAAATTAGAAATTGTTAAAGCTTACAAATTTTTTAAATTTCAAAATCACCAAATTCTAAGCCAGTCTTTCACATATGCTTTGCAAAAATAATAAAATACTGCCCATTGACAAAAGAACCTGATTTGACGCGGCTGTTCCTCTAATAGAAAAAGTGAATAAAAAAAATACCGTTAATCGGAGCTAATTCTCCGTTTGGGCAGCACTTTAGAGTTTTAAATATTTCCTTGACATATCGTTAGGCATCGGCCTTCGAATATTTGGATACACAATTTTTGACTTTCCTTCCCTTCCTTTTCTGGACAATTATATTCCCTACTTCCAGCAAGCCAATATTTGAAAAAGAAAAAGAATTTGTAGAAAAAAGATGCTTCTTTCGAAACCAGTTACCCCAACTTGAGGAAACGAGCTACAGACCATTCCAAGCAAGGTGTTTCGGGCTGTAAAGAGTAAGGTATTACTCGCTAGCAGACGGAATAGCCAAGAGGTTAGCATTATATACTGCCTTTCGGAAGGCCTGGATTGGAGCCCAAGTTCGACCAACATCCAAAATTATAGAAAAATTTTTCTGATTGCGATAGCCCCTTAGCAGGGAATGTCAAGCCCTCCAAGTGTATTTCTGACAAGAAATGAAAAGCTCCTCATAAAAATCTAACTTCCGTCCGGAGGCGGTTTAGTATAAACAGTAGGTCCCTATACCAGTCGCACTTCGAGACTTCTAAACATACGGTTAAGAAGTACAATTACATACTTTGCTGTCAAACACACTCAGGCTAAACTTCGACATACCCGAGGAACATTACCACCTCTTCGTGCGCACCTATTTGTGACCTTAAACCGATCCCTCTAACACAAAGAATTTTTTTTTTGGTCCGAATCCGTTTGTAAAGCTCGTTTTCTGGGCGTTCCGTTAGATGACCTCGTCTATATAGGCTAGTTTTGCCTGCTATTAAGCAACTCGCTATAGCAACAACAACAACAACCCCAATTTTAGTCCATTTTTGAGAACGCTCTTGAACTCCGACTGATATAAAAGTTGTTTTTATAATATTTGTTTTTTGTGGAGGAGTCACCAAAAAAATTACCTCGGAGGAAACGTAGCCCAACCTGGAACCGCTTTTGCATTACTTTAAGGTGGCGTTCCATATTTCTCGTCTTGAGGTAAACCCCTCAAAATCTGCGTCCAGGTCCTGCTGTATCTTACACAGTACCTTTACGTAGTATTTTTTAAATTTCCTGCTTGCTTCACTCTGAAAAATTGCTGGTACGATGTTTTCCGCAATCCAGAAGACCTACCAAGCTCTCCAGCGCCTCTCGTTCTGTTTGTGAAAACCCGGATGATAGCGAAATTGAAACCCCAATCGATGACGATGGTACACACGTTCCACCACCTGACAATGAAGAAGTTCAAATCGCGATTGGCCGTTTAAAAAAAAAATAACACAGCGAAGGACTGACTAAGTGCACGCATCAGCTTCTTACCAGAAGACAGTCGGATGAAAGCATGCCCTACGAATGAAACCTAAGTATGCTCTGTCCAATTCAAAAAAAGGGAGACCCCACTGTCTGCGCCAATTATCTTTTCAGACAGCATGTCTCCCTTTATTTGATGATTTCTTCATTTGGATGCTAGAGAAAATAATATGAGCTGCAAATCCACATAGACCAGGTACAATCTTCTATAAGAGTGTACAATTCTTGGTTTATGCCGATGATATTGAAATTATTGGCCATAACAACCGCACTGTAAGTTCTGTTTTCCCAAGGTAAGGAAATAAAATGAAGCGAATGGGTCTGGTAGTGAACGTTGGCAAGATGAAATATCTCCTGTAATCAAATAAACAGTCATCGCAATCGCGACTTAGCTCCCACGTCACTGTTGATGGTCATAGCTTCGAAGTCGTAGATAATTTCATCTATCTAGGAACCTGTATTAACAACACCAACAATGTCAGCCTTGAAATTTAACGCAGAATCACTCTTGCCTCCGGAGCACCTATTGGACTGAGTAGGCTATTGAAAAGTAAAGTTCTCTCTCGACTAATTAAAACCAAACTCTAAAAGCCGCTGTCCTTTACATATGGTTTCCTGTCCTGACATATGGTGCCGAAGCCTGGATGATGTCGACATCCAATGAGACGGCTTTAGGAGCATTCGAGAGAAAAGTTTTGCGGAAGATTTATGGTGCTTAGCAGCTACGTTGACTAGATCATGTCGTCCGAATGGATAAAAGCGCTCCAGCTTTGAAAGTATTCGATGGTGGAAGCAAAGGAAAAGGAATACTTCCACTCCGTTGGAGGTATCAGTTGGAGAGCGATTTGGTTTCACTTGGTATGTCTTACTGGCGCCAAACAGCGAAGAGAAGAAGGGAATGGTGCGTTATTGTTGTTTATGCGGCTATAGTCGCGTAGGCGGTGCCTACGCCAAAGAAGAATAAGAAGAATTATATATGTGATGTATGTAAGGGACACCAAAGTTTTGGAACTTGAATTCGTTTCCTCTTACCTCAAAACTGTTGTATTCAAACCCTCAACCAAAAGCCTTTCACTTTTTAGCCTGTCATAACTCTTAAAATTTGGAATCTTTAAAATTTTGTATGCAAAAACAATATATCCAGAGAGCTCGTCCTCTCTCTCTCGCTATCTTCTTATCTCTGCTACTATTAGAACTGTTTTAAAAAAAGTTAGAAAATAACTGTTTGCCAGCAAATTTTTTTCGTATAATTTTCTACTGCACATTAAATATTTAAGTACTTTTCTTGCGAAAATTATTTAAAAAATAAATGAGAACAGCGACCGTTAAAAATGCCTGGCGGCCAATGAACTGCACTCAGGCGTATGTAAATGCACAACGCGTCTAGTGAAAAAAAATGCAAAAGCGTACAAGCAGAAGAATAGAAAATATGTAAAAAAATCAAAAAAAAAATATTAAAAAAATTGTATTTAAAATAAAACTAAATACCGTTACACTACTGAGCAAAAAAAACTGAAGGACGTCGGTGCAGGAAACGGAAAGGATTACCGCGAGCCAAAGTGTAAAACCAAAGCGCGTGCATATGAGAGGGTGAGAGTGTGATGAGCCTTGTCTCGCGACCACCTGCAGACACAACACATACCACTAACAGCACTAACAGCAGCAGCGCCACCACGACGCAGTCAGCCGACAGCCGCAAAAGTCAACATGCGAATGCCACTTACAGCTGCGGGCGTGGCTGGCGCCGCATAACGGTCATAACTGACGCTGCACCAGACACCAGTGTGCGGAGTGTGGAGTAGGGTGTTCGTGTGTCGCCAAGGGTGTTTAGCACGCAGCGTATTTGCTGGTTGTGGCTATGGCTTGATGCTGTGCAGTGCTGAGCTGAGCTGAGCCTTGGCTGCTTCCCTCGCTATTGTTGATTAGCAAATTTTCCAACACACACTGTAACACATTCACTTGCGCTGAAGCGCATAAATACCCTGGCTAAGTGCTAAAAGAAACTGCTTTCAATGCGAAAACTTAGACGCTCAGTACAATGGAAAACACGACACGATGCGGATTCTCTTTTTTGTGCTACTGCTGCTGCTGCTGCTGTTGCTGTTGCTGATATTAAAAGTGAGAAAAAATTGTTAAAATAAATGCAAACAAAGCACAATACAAACTAAAGCTAAACAAAGTGCATAGAAAAATTGTACATTAATCCCACGCGGTGAAAGAGAAGAGAGTGGAGTGGGGTGGGTGAACGTGGGCGGATGAGGTAATGGGGCGACTGCAAATTGTTGCCGGTAAATAACAATGGCATATTGTTGACGTAGCTGAAGAAACTAGTTGGCATAACAACACACAAATATTAACAGCAACAACAAGACAATACAACAATCATTGTATTAGAGAAAAAGAAAAAAAAAGAGAAAGCAAAAAACATTCGTAAAACAATAGCATAAAGTAAGCAAAGCAAGAACAGTAAATGGCAACAAAAGGCAATATTAGCCAACAGTCAAAAAAAAAAAGAGAAATGAAACAGCAGAGCCTGTGCAATACAAGTAACGACAACAATGACTTCGAACAAGAAATAAGCATTAAAAAACACACAGAAAAGCAATAGAAATGCATGCAAAAATGCCAACGCATGCAAAAAATTGCTATACGTATGCAAAAAAAAAAAAAAAAAAAAAACGACAAACAAACAAAGAAATGTATGAATAAAAGCTTTGGAAACATACATACAATAACAACAATAAAGCGCAATATTTAAAAATGAAACTCACCGTTGTCATCAAATTATAAACAAAGCTTGCAGCATGCGTGTGATGGTGTGTGTGTGTGTGTGTGTGTGCAAGTGTGATTTTGTGTGTGTTTATATTCAGGAAACCAACACCGTTTGCTTGCACACGCCGCGTTAAAGCTTTGCTGCTGACAGCGCGCTGTTTGCTGAGGTGCTGCAAAAGGCATTTCATGTACTTATAATCAACATAGAAGGAGGTGGGGGGAAAATGCAAAAAAAATTGGCCGACATGCAAGAACTGTGTTTACCTAAACGTTTTTGTTTTATGAAAATTCAACAGTCAGATAACATAAGTTGTGAACATGCTGCTATTGAATGCCTTTTTCACAAAAAAAAAGTACACAATTTTGACCCCTTAGAACCCAATTTTTTTAAATTTATTTTATAATAATCCATATCGAGGTTCCTTACTTTAAAAAAAAAACATAGAAAATTAAAATTTATTGGGAAATGTTAATACTAACATTCGAAAGAACATTCCTTGGCATTTATTTTTTTAATAGATTATCTGTTTCAAATGTTAGTCGCGACTACGTCTTAGATGATCCATCCGTTGAGTCCAATTTTCAATGACTCGTTCGAGCATTTCGACTGGTAACTGGCGAATGACACGCGTGATGTTTTGCTCCAAGGCCTGAAACGAAGCGGGATTGTCCGCATAGACTTTGGTCTATCATATCCACACAGTAAAAAATCTAACGGTGTGATATCACACGATCTTGGTGGCTAATTGACCGGCCCAAAACGTGAAATTATCTGCTCACCGAAGTGTTCTCTCAATAAATACATTGATTGATGCGATATGTGTGAAGTGGCACCGTCTTGGTGAAACCGAAACCAAATGTCGCAGAGATCACGAGTTTCAATTTCAGGCATCAAATAGTCGGTTAGAATGGTGCGATAATGGTCGCTATTGACGGTTACGTTCTCACCGGCATCATTTTAGAAAACATATGGACCGATGATTCTACCAACCCACAAATCACACCAAACTTTTGTCAATGGCAGCTCTGGAATCTCTTCAGGTTGCTCTTCGTCCCAAATGTGGCAATTTTGCTTGCTTAATACACATTGAGCCAGAAATGGACCTCATCGCTAAACAAAATTTAACTCGAAAACGTTGGAGTCCATAGAGCGAAGCGATGTCGATTGGGAAGGTCGAGCGGCTTCAGTTCTTGCACAAGCTGTATTTTGTACGCTCAATTTAAGATCTCGACATAAAATGTGCCCAGTCGTTCCATACGACAGTCCGAGTTGCTGTGAACGGCGCCGAATCGACTCTCCGCGGTCTTCGTGTACACTCTCAACTACGGCCGCTATGTTTTCTTCACTGCATTCTGAGATATTATCCAATAACGAATGCTGGGTCTTAAGATTGGTGATGGTGTTGGGAATAGTACGCTCGGTAGGCTGATTATGGTGATCATAAGTTGAGCAAAGCGCACGAAACACATTCTTTCCAGAACGTGAATTTTCGTAATAAAGTTGAATGATTTGTAAATTTTGTTCAGGCGTGAGGCTTGCTATGATGAAATGCCAAACAATACTGAGCAAAAATAACGTGACAGCTTGACATGACTCACACGTGATATGTCGAAAAAAAGCTATTAAAAAAGTACCGCTCCTTGGATCACCTTTTATATTAATTAATTTAATTTGATTTAATAACATTTCGTGTTATTATATTTATTTTTTTTCATTTTTGCTTATTTAATTTAATTTTATTAATTTAATATTTTTAGGTTATATTTTAGGTTATAAGTAAATGAGCTGTATTCAAAGGCACTTATTTTAATTTTTTTGTTTATTTGTATTTATTTTTTTATTTCATTATTTTAAATTTTTTTTAATTGTATTTGATTTTTTTTTTTTTTTTTTATTTGATTTTATTTTTTATAATTTTTTTTTATTTAACTTTTTTTTTTTTTTTTTTTAAATTTTATTTTATATTATTTGTTTAATTTTATTTTATTCTTTTTTTATTTCATTTTTTTATATTTTTTTATTTTATTTTATTTTTTATAATATTTCTATTTATTTTATTTTTCGTTCTACTTAAATTCAGTTTTAAAATTTTTTTCGTTTAATTTTATTTTATTTTTCTATTTTTTTCTTTTTCGTTCTATTTAAATTTATGTTTCAATTTTTTTCGTTTTATTTTATTTTTTATTTTTTTTATATTTTTTTTTTAATTTATATAATTTAATTTTATATTATTTTAATTTATTCTTTTTCTTTTTTGTGTTTCTATTGAAATTTCTATTTCGTTCTATTTAAATTTATTTTATCAATTTTATTTCGTTTTATTTTATTTATTTTCGTTGCTATAACTCAAATCAATTATTTTAAATAATTGTGAGTTTATATTTGAATTGAAAATTTTTTTCTTCAGGCATAATTGTTGTCAGTATGAAATATTTTGAAATTTCTCACAATTAATATTAAATTTAAATTGTTTAACAGCTTCAGAGAGTCCACAATTTTTATTTTTAAATAATTTAATCAAATTATGTTGCTCTTAGTTCTTAAATTGATCAAATTGTGATCATTAAATTTACACTTAAGAATTAGTTTTTATTAAAACGAAAATTTTTCCCTATAATCCATACTTAAATTTAAATGGTTCTAGTTTCAGTAAAATCAAAATAAATTACATTGAAATAAATACAATAACCTGCCTTCAGCTGACTTTCGCTTCACTCATAAACAAGTCGCTTTCAAAAGTCTTTCTAATTAATCGCTTTAATAGAAAAACAAATTCGTCAAAGAAATAAGTTCGTAAAGGAAGACAGCGGTTGTTCGGTTTCATAGAAGTTGAAAAAGCAATTTAGCCCTCGCCAGCGCGGTTGCTGTAACAACAAATATTGTTGTAATGCTGTGTTACATAATTGTTTGTTGTAGAAATGAATGAAAGGAATTTTGAATTTTTAATTGAGGCGCTGTTAGCTATTTCTTTTGAATTTCCTAAGCAGTTGCGCAGATACAGATCTAAGCTCATTTGTGTGTGTGTTGATTTGTGGATATTAAATTTTAATTTGCCTACATATTTATTCATTTTAAGTTCATATTAAATTCTGACATTTCTTTTGACGTAATTAAATACCATAAAAGTGATTCTATACGTTTACACTACGTTTGTGCTAAGCCGAAAGTAATTACGTATACCCATGTATATGTATATTTGTTAATATGTGCTTTTGAAATAACAAAAATTAAATCCAGAAGAGTTGATTTGTATACTACTTACTTACATACATACCTGCATGTATGTGCTTTACGCTTCTTTGAATATTTGTGTAGCTCATAAGCAGTTTGATTTTTGTATATAGATATTTAGAGAGCCAGTTAGTTCAAAATATTAAGCTAACATACATTCAATTGAATATCACAATGACTTGTGGGAGGCGGTCATTACAATTTCGACAACTTCTCATTTCTCATCTTTTCAAATTCTAATTGGCTTAGAGCTTGTGGCTTAACACAAATCTAAATTCACCTCAAAAATGTTTGTGGTAGCTTTTGCATTGCATATATTGGTGTGTTATAACATATATACGTAAGTACATACACATTTAATCTGCAGGCAAATAAATCTGGCAATTGGTTATGAATTTAGCAGAAAATTTTTGTGTGTCACATCTGAGTGCATTGACTCAAGTTTGATCTTTCGAATTCCTTTTTTAAATCTAGTCAATTTTGTTTCTTTAAATTTATTTATTTTATTGCAATTTAGCGTAAGAACTTTATATTTAATTTTTTTTTTTTTTGATAATATGAAATTTTATTTTATTGTACTTTATTGAGTTTATTTTATTTTATTTTATGTTATTTATATAAATTCATTTTCATATATATTTGGCTTTAATTGCTTTAATTGAATTTTATTTTACTTTATTTATTCGATTTGCTTATCTTTGTTTATTTTTATTTCAATTTTTTTATTTTATATCATTTTATTATATACTATTTTATTTTTTATTTTATTTCATTTTATTTTATTTTTATTTGTATTTTTATTTTCATTTTAATTTTAATTTTTCTTTCATTTTTATTTTTATTTTTATTTTTATTTTTATTTTTATTTTTATTTTTATTTTAATTTAAATTTTTATTTTTATTTTCATTTATATTTATATTTATATTTTAGTTTTTATTTTTTTTTATTTAATTTATTTTTTTGATCCGATGGCAGCGGAATTTCCAGATATATATAAAAGAAAAAATACTTTGTTTCTAGTTAGTGAAAAGTGTTTATTGTTGTTTGTTTATTCCTCAAGGTTAAATTAGAGAAAGTAAGAAAAGAAAAAGAATTACAAAGTAAAAGGAAATACAATAAGTATAACGATGACAATTAAAAATAGAGATGCCGTATAAATGTGCATATTGAAACCAAAGGAAGATATTCTTGAATATTTCCAACATTTTTTTATCTGTCATTTTTTTCTTTTTTATTTTTTTTTAACTTTTTAATTTTTCTAAAAATTTTTCTAAAATTATTTTATTTTATTTTTGTGCTTATTTTATTTTTTTTTTATTTTTTTTTTAATTTTAATTTTTTATATATTTTTTTTTAATTTTAATTTTTTTATTTAATTTTTTTGTTATTTTTTTATTTATTTAATGATAAGAACTCAAATCTGGCTAGACTCACCTGGTCTGAAGCTAGCCACAGAGAAAACCGAGTTGCTCTTAATCACAAATAAGCACAATCTACTGGAAATAAGCTTGCAGACTACATTTGCTATTTTCCAAACAAGAGAGGTCATAATCTACTCCGGCGTAAGAATATACTCGCGATTGACGTTCGGGGCACATGTACAATACGCCGCAGCAAAAGCAGAGAAGATAACAATGCAACTTAGTCGACTAATGGCTAACATTGGAGAACCATCAAAACAAAAAAGGGAATTGCTCTTGTCGAACACCTCAAGCATTCTTCTATATGATGCAGTATACTGGACAAAAACATTGAAAATCAACCATCGTTATAATATATTAAGCAGAGTAAAACGCCTGGCAGACCTGAGAACTTACCGAACAGTGTTGAGCTCGGCAATCTTAGTAATAAATGGCTGCATACCAATCGACCTCCTGGCTACTGAGCGGAAACAGATCCGAGAGCTGAACATTCATTGCAAGATAGAATTAATATGAACATTAAAGAAGGAGTAAGGTCAGAAACTCTATCAAAATGGACAAATGAGTCTAGAGTTAGATGGATGGAGAAGTTAATTGAAAACCTATATGAATGAACCAGCCGCGGCCGCCATAACCGAGTAGTTAGTATTGCGTATTCTCATTCAGCAGATCTTGGTTTGAGCCCAGCTTCGACTAACATCCAAAATTATAGAAAAATTTTTTTTATAAATAATTGCTGTCGCCCCTCGGCAGGGAATGTCAAGCCTTCCGAGTGTATTTCTGTCATGAAATAAAAAGCTTCTCATAAAAATCCATCGGCCATTCGGAGACGGCTTAGAATAAACTGTGGATCAAATGAGAAATATGGAACGAAACCCCGAAGTACTGCGAACGCGGTTCCAGGGTGGGCGGCTCCTCCTTAGAGAATAAACTTTTAGTGTCACATACCATTAGCGTGATGACAAAAGAACGATGTGGTGGCATTTTTTTCCCCTCACCCGCAAAAAAAAATTTATTTTATAATAATTATTTTATTTTTATTTTTTTTTATTAAATTTTATTTTATTGTATTTATTAATTATTTTTCATTTAATTTAATTACTCTTTATATTTATTTATTTATTTTATTTAGTTTAAGTTTTAATTTGTTTTATTTTTCTTTGTTTTTTTATTATTTTTTATATTATTCCTAGCCTTTTATGAAACTTGTTGTATAATGAAGTCATGAGGTAAATGAATATTCGTCTCGTTTAACTCGTTTAACTACCTTTTGAATTGAAATTTTTATATAAATTTTATTAATAGTTTATTTCATCTTCTCTTTGCAGGTAAACATTTAACCCACAAAAACAATTACGTAGTGTTTTGAAAATCAGGTACTATTTTTTACAAACTCAATTAAAAAGTGTTTTTGAAAGGTTTTTAAAGATGAAAAAATTAAATTAAACAGCTTTTATTAATTAACCTTAAATTTTTCCTTGACTGGTTAAATTACTTGTATTAAATTTAAAAAAATATATATATATATTTAAAACGAATTTGAAAATTTAAAAATAATATTTTTCCACAACCAAAAGTTAATTTCGCAACTTGACGCCATTTTCATATTTTTCTGTTAAATTTAAAATTTTTTTTTTGTGTTAGTGAAATCATACCATCGCCTTCAGTCTAACTCTCAACTTCACATTTGTTTCTTCTGCTTTCGTGATTATTTTGCAAACTTTGCAATTTGTCACTCTTCGTCACAAACAGTTATATGTCACTTTCCTTTGCAGTGGAACAAAATGTGTGTGTGTACACATATGAGTTGCTGACATACATATGTACAATCTTTCCATTTTTTGGGTCACATGTGTTTGCCAAAATTATTCCACTTCTAAAGGATATGCAAAAAACAAGAAGAAGAAGAAAAAATGTACTCAACAGCGTGTAATGTTGAATTGGTTGTAGCTAAAAAATTTCAGACTGTTTCATTTTGTTGTGCTACTGTCAACAATTTTGATTGACAACAAAAATTTCATGACATGTTGCACTCATTTCCAGCAAACGAGTATTTATTCTTAATTATTTTTCTAACATAATGGTTAAAATATTTTCAAGTATTTTTTTTTTTTTTTTTTTTTTTGAAAAACAGTGGAGAGTTTCTACAACAAAAATAAGAATTTTTAATTAAAAAATGCAAAATTTTAAATTATTATTTTTTAAATTATTTTAATTTTTTTATATTTTTTTTTATTATTTGGAATTTGTGTTTTTTTACTATATCTACTTATTAAAATAAAAAGGCGATTCCTATGGAAATAATTAAAATTTTGAAATAAAAAGTATAAAATTGGAACAAAAAATTTAACATAAATAAATTATTACGGATGATCTATTTCGAGCTTCCCCACTTTTTTAAAGAAAAAACAGAAAATTCAAATTTAATGGTAATTTTTATTATCGTTCAAAAGAACATTTTTTGGCATTTACTTTTTGAGGATTATCTCTTTCAAATGTTGACCGCGGCTACGTCTCAGATGGACCATCCGTTGAGTCCAATTTTCGATAACTCGTTCGAGCATTTCGACTGTTAACTTACGAATGACACGCGTAATGTTTTGCTATAAGTCCTGAATCGAAGCTGAATTGTCCGCGTGGACTTTAGACTTTACATATTTTTCTAACATAATGGTTAAGATACTTTTAAATAATTTTTTTTTTGAAAAAAAGGGTGATAATTCTGCAACAAAGATAAAAATTTTAAATAAAAGAGGAAAATAATAATTTTTTTTAACCTATTTAAGTTCTAATAGTTTTTTTTTTTTAATTTCTGTTTTGTACTATATTTACTAATTTAAATGAAAACGAATTTTAAGCGAAAACGTAAAAATTTTGAAATAAGAAAAGTATTAAAAGTGGAACAGAAAATTGAACATATTTAAATTATACACTGAATGTTTAAGAATATCTTTATATACAGATACATTTTCAATGTTTTTTATATTTTTCGAAAGTTGAATTTTATATAATATTACTAAATTTTTTTATTTTTTAGATATCAATTTTTGTAACTTTCTTTAACTAAATTAAAGGGTGATACAAGTAGAGGTACTTTTTTGAATAACCTTTTTTGACAGATCGCGCGGGAGTCGTGTCTAGCTGTCATGTTATTTTTGTTCATTTCATCATGGAAAGACTTACACCTGAACAACGATTACAAATCATTCAATTTTATTGCGAAAATTTACTTAATGTAAAGAATGCGTTTCGCGCCTTCGCTCAACTTATGGTCAACATGATCGGCCTACTGAGCATACTAGTCGCAACACCATCACCCATGTTGAGCCCCAGCACTCATTATTTGGTAATATTCGACTGAATAGACCACGTCCAGCACGAAGTGAAGAAAATATAGCGGCCGTAGGTGAGGGAGCACGCGAAAACCGTAGAGGGTTGATTCGGCGCCGTTCGCAGCAACTCGGATTGACGTATAGAACGACTTGGTGTATTTTACGTCGAGATCTTAAATTAACAGCGTACAAAATACAGCTTGTGAAACCACTGAAGCCGCTCGACCTTCCCAAGCTATGCTCTATGGGATCTTGAAAACTTCCGGCGTTTTCCGGCGTTTTATTCAGCGATGAGGCCCATTCCTAGCTCAATGGATTTGGAACGAAGAGATTCAAGAGCTGCCATTTCATCCTGAAAATAACGGTTTAGTGTGGTTTCTTCAAAAATGATGCCGGTGAGAACGTAACCGTCAATGGCGACCTTTATTGCACCATTATAACCGATTATTCGGTGCCTGAAATTCAAGCTTGTGATCTCTGCGACATTCGATTTCAACAAAACAGCGCCACTTCCCATACATCGCATCAATTAATGGGTTTATTGAGAGAATAATTCGGTAAGCATATAATTTCACATATTGGGCCGGTAGATTGGCCACCAAAATCGTGTGATATCACACCGTTAGACTTTTTCTTGTGGGAATGTGTAAAATCTGTAGTCAATGCGGACAATTCCGCTTCGATTCAGGCCTTGGAGCCAAACATAACTCGTGTCATTCCCAGTTACCAGTCGAAATGCTCGAACGAGTCATCGGAAATTGAACTCAACGGATGGACCATCTGAGACGTAGTCGCGGCCTACATTTGAAAGAGATAATCTTTAAGAAATAAATGCCAAAAAATGTTCGTTCGAATGATAATAAATATTTGCCATTCAATTTGAATTTTCTTTAAAAGGGAACCTTGAAATGGATCACTTTATATATCTATATATGTATGTAAAAATCAATGCAAATTTTGATGAACGCCTATAACTTGAAAACCACCAAGTCAAATTGCACCAAATTTTTAGGAGTTATAAAGGGATATTAGGAGAAGGCTAGTGTGTAAGTTTTCATGAGATTGGCGCAGAAGTTCCAGAGGTATGGCCATTTTAGTGAACATTGGTCGCTAGCCATACAAAATACATGCAACAACGACAAACAAACAAGTTTTCCAAAAAAAAATGGAAATTTCAAAATTTCAGTTAGGTCTTCTTGATTTTTTTTATAGGTTTAGCAAAGCACGCTGGGATCCGCTAGGAAATATATTTTTTTTTGTTATTATTAATTTCAGTTTTTCTTTGATATTTTTTTTAAATAAGAATTTTGTTGAAAATTTTTTTTTTTAATTCAATTTATATTACTTTCTTTAATTGAACTACATTTCGCCACAATTTTATTTTATTTATTTATTTTTTTTTTCATTTTTTTTTTCAAAAGCCTAAGTTCTTCGTCATGTTTTATTCTATTTCTACAAATTTCCTTGCACGTCAATTTCTTTATTTCACTCCTACTTTATCGTTGTTGTGAAAACATAAAACTCAACAGTCAAATGCGCGCAAATAGTAACTCAATTAGTAGCTATTTAGTTACTTGCGCTGTTTACTTAACGGTGCACTGGTGGCACTTTTTTTGCCATTAAATTGGCTTCTTGAAGGAGTCTCGGTATACCTTTAACAACAACTGCAACAGCATAGACGTCTTTATTGATACAAGTAAAAGTTCTGCAAGTATGTATGTATGTATTTATGCATAGCGTAACGGTACATAGTTTGCTTACAAGCCTAGCCTGACTATTTATGCTTGCCATTCTGCCACTGACTCAAGCAACTGACAAACGCGCGTAATGCATAATGTAAGGAAGCGGAAATAAAATAACAGGACTTGCTTACAAACACAAACATACTTACACAAATATACGCGGTGTATGCAAGCAAATACAGTCATACAAGTTCATTTTGCAGCTGAGAGGTAAACAACGTACTATTTGTAAGACTTCTTGCCGGTGCTGTTGGTAGTGGTGGGTAATGCCTGTAGCACAGGAAGCAAGAAAGAAAAAAAAACTTTAAGACAAGTTTCAAAGAGTTGTATGCATACATTAAAATTTTACACTTGACAGCACAACTAACTGCCAGTTTCAGTAGCAGGTACAACAAAAACAACAACAATAGCGCACGAACACTTACACACAGTAAGTAGTAAGAAAAAAATTGGGTCTATGCGAAATATGAAATTCTGGTTGCAAAAAATGGGTATGCCAGCAAGTAAAAGGCGGCCGGTGGCACTTTTCTTGCATTACAAAAAAAAAAAAAAAATTGTGAAAGATGTAGAACTATTTTATATACTTTAATATGTGCGTGAATTTCTCAAAATTTGCAGGTATTCAGGCAAACTACCTATTTAACTCTAGGAACTGCAGGAACACAGCGCTGGAAACAGCAAAAAAAAAATACATATTTTACTGCAAAGACCTGACTGAAGTAATTGTGATTTAGTAAAATAGTTGTAGCATTAAATTATTAAAGTTTAATAAGTAGTTGTATGAAAATGATTATTTTGTGGTATGACAAGCTATGCTCAGTTGGTACTTTTTCAGTGTAAGATTTGGCTTTAAAAGATTTTTATTATCAGCAAAAATATTAAAAACCATTTAAATTAATTTAATTGAAATTATTTCATGGAAAATGATTATTTTTTCAATAAATAACTAAAGTGGACTGTTGTTTCAAATTCCGTATTTTAATAAAAAAAATAAAATAAATTTTTTGTAATTTTTTTTTTGCTTTCAAAATATTTTTATATTTTTATTTTAAACAGAATTATCGTAGAAACAACCAGAAAAAACAGTTTTTTTCTTCTGGTAGAGTGTTTGTCGCAAATTACATGTCAATTACTTTCGATATTCACTCCAAAGTAGCCCCGGTTCAAAAGAGAGATTCTGCGTGCCTCTGGTGGTTCAGGTGTTCAAGAATTCACCCACAGCAAGGCAAGCCTGTCGAAAGAAAGCAAGTCAAATGCAAAAATTTCCGCGTCAGTTAGGTTTTTATACCCAAACGGTCTGGATTTTTATCCGACCAAGAACTGTCACTGCAGCTATTTACCCGAAAACAAATTTGAAGAATATTTTTACGGTTACAGCAACAACAATAGTGATTTTGCATTAGTTTTCCATTGTTGGTTGTGCTTATTTCAAAGTTGTGATTTTGAACAGCGGCTTGGGAGACGAATAGCGAGTGCGTTGCTTGCTTCGTTTGACGATCGTAGATATTTCGTCTATTTCTCGCTGACTAACAGACTCGTTCGTCTCATTTAACTGACCCAATCCTCGCGGATCCAAATTCAGATACAGAGTGGTAGAGGCAACTCTGTTTCGTGCTATCGAAGTCAGCTTAAGATTCGAGGACGAGTTGGCGTTTGCCGATTTCTTTTTCACGGGTCTTTCCAAGATTTGTTCCTTAGTGAATATATGATCTACTACATTGAGAAGGTATGATTGATTCATTAATGATGGACTTGCGATGTTGAGAATGCTTAACCCAGAAATATTGGTGTAGACTATTTTTATGTATTGAGCACAAGAAGCTCAGGTTTCAATAGTCTGACATGATTTCGTCCGACCATATTCTTCGAAAGCGTTATGCATGCATGTTTTCAGTTTTTCTGTAACATAGTTCACATAGGTCACAGTACCAGCCGCTTTGTTATTGTTCAAGCAGACAATCGCTAGTTTCCTCCTTAAACTTAGTATACTTTGAACATTGGTTACCAGATCCTCCTACTCGCACCCGCAGGAAAAATGCTTAGGTTTTGAAATCATCTGTAAATCACCTCATTCTTTCGTAGAACTTTCGAGCACTTCTCCAGTTAGACATCTCTTCAAGTTTATCATATTTAGGCATTTCAGCCTCTCTCTCTCTCTCTCTCTCTCTCTCTCTCGTTTTCCGCTAACAAATGTAATGAGCAGATATAACGATCTCCGAAACTGTCTACTATTTTTCTTTGTTGTATAGGGTTATCAATTTTGCGATTTCAAATAACTTTTTTCATGAAATTCCAATTTTATTATAAAGTTTGAATCTTTGCATTATTATATGTGAAACACTAAATTATTTCAATGAATACCTCGTGAATTTATGCAACCTTTGATCCGTTCGAGATAATTTTCGATCACTTTTTGACACATATTGAGCGGTATCTCAGCCAAACTTTGACGCATGTTGGTTTGGCAAACACGGCTTTTCGCGTAGCTCTACAAAAAAAATAAAAAATCCAACGGTGTCACATTGCATGATCTCGGTGGCTGATTGTCGCCGCCAAGACGAGAGATAATGCGGCCGGGAAATTTCTCTCACCATAAAGTCATATTCGTTCATATTGTGTGGCATCTGGCACCATCTTATTGAAGCCAAATACTGTCCAAGTCCTTTTATTCAATTACAGGCCAAAATCAGTAGGTTATCATGCGACCATAACGCTCCGAACTGACAGTGACAGTCTCGATGTAATCGATTTCAAAGACGTAAGGTCCATTCATATCTTAGTACCAAAGAGTGCACCAGACTGTAAGTTTTTTTTTTTGGTGTAATGGCCTCCATTCAATTATTTGAGGATTCCTTATTTACGTATACATCGAGTGAGAAATGTGCCTCGTCGCTAAAGAAATATTTTTTGGAAAAATTGCGGTCCACTCATTGTTGTTTCAGCACCCAAACGACGTAACTACGACGTTATGAAATGTCAGCTGGCCACAGTTGTTGTGTGAGATGAACTGTATATGGATGTAAAGGGTGTTTTTTATAGGGGTATAGAACTTTAAGTTGGCATTACTTTTCAAGATGGCGACCGATTTAACAGCAATTCATCATGAATAGACTCACGTCTGAACAACGCTTGCAAATAGTGCAATTACGAGATTACCGTTGATCCCGATTTTCATAAGCGAATTTTTTTTAGCGATAAAGCGCACTTCTGGTTGAATGGCTACGTCAACGAACGAAACTGCCGCATTTGGAGTGAAGGTAATCCTCAAGTGTATGTTGAAACACCGTTACATCCAGAAAAACTGACTGTTTGGTGCGCTTTATGGTGGCCAGAACGTTACAGTCAATGGTGATCGGTATAGAGCCATGATTACTAACTTTTTCATTCCTGAATTGAATAACCATGATGTCCAGGAGATGTGGTTTCAACAAGCAACATGTCACACAGCTCGTGCCACAATAGATTTATTGAAAGACACGTTTGGTGACCGCCTAATTTCACGTTTTGGACCTGTGAATTGGCCTCCAAGATCTTGTGATTTAACACCGCTAGACTACTTTCTGTGGGGCTATGTAAAGTCATTGGTCTATGCGGATAAGCCACAAATGCTTGACCATTTGGAAGACAACATTCGCCATGTTATTGCCGATATACGGCCACAAATGTTGGGAAAAGTCATCGAAAATCGGACTCCAGATTGGACTACATCCGCGCCAGCGGTGGCGGTCATATGCCAGAAATCATATTTAAAATGTAATGCCACAAGATTATCTTTCGGATAAATAAAATTCATGTCAATCGAATAATCCATCGTTGTTGTATTGCAACTTAAAGTTCTATACCTCTACAAAAAGCACCCTTTAGGTGTATGTCCAGGTACAAGGTCCAGCTCTTGAGAACGTCGAGAAATAAACATATTCGGGTTAACTTATAACCAAAAGTGATTCTCATTCGTTTTCAATTCTCAGCACTTCCCCCACACAGCGTGAGTTGCGAGGTAGCCAGTCTTGTTTTTCTCTCCATGGTACTAGCTATTCTTCTGGCCAGGTCAAAAAACAATTGTTTATGTAGTAGCAGTACGTACGCAGTACGCCTGAAGTGACGTTTAACGGTGCCCTTAAACCGAGAACCGTCTAGTGAAAAATCATTTGGATATCTGTTGTGATTGAGTTTTTTTTTTTGACATCCACAACCTTGAAATTTCTTCGTGTTTGTTGAGGTGTGGCTCTTACTGAGCACTGCGTTTTTTTTTCCTGATTCAAGCTTGTACTCCTAATGTAAGCTATATCCTAGGAGGGCGAAATTTTCGATTAGGTGGCAGCCATGCATCTCGATGAATTTTCTTAATAATCACAAGTTAGGTTCTAGAATAGTTAAAATGGTGGTGACCGTGTAATTAAAAGTTCTTAAGCAATTAAATTCTCATTTCATATTTCTAAGAAAGTGGTGAATTACCGTAATACAAAAAGTAATAGGAAAAAATAATCAATATATCGCCCACAATAAATTTCTCGTCATTCTATACGTAATTCGGCTTTAATCGCTGTTAATATATGCAATACGTTTAAGTAATTATTAGAAAATTGTATATAAAGAAGTAAATAAAATAAACACATTAAAAAGTATTTTTTTAAGCCATAAATGCAAGGCTTTTTTGTTTGCTTATCATTTTATTTTTATTTTTTACAACTCGATTATTCAATAGTCATCATTGAGCTGAGCTGAAGAAGCGGCAACAAACTACGCTGAACAACAATTGAACAAAATGTTTTTGCATATTTTAAGTTTTTTTGCATATGTTATTTAACAATAAATGTATGCGTGTCTATAAGCGTTGTTCCAATGTGAATTTTTTCATATGATTATATATATATATATTCATGTATAATTTATTATAACATTTACGGAAGTTGGTAATTGCATTTAGTTGCACGTAAAATAAATAATGGAAAATAATTTATGAAAAAAAAAAATGAATAAATAAAAATTGCATATAAATAAATTATTAAACTATTGCTTTTGAACTGTTGCGATTTTGCGTGCAAAAATGCCATAAATCTCTATATAAAAAATTATTTATTTTATATTGCTTACACTAATTGTTAGTATTCTTTTTATTGCCCCTCGCTGATGAGACGCTATTACGTAGGTATGTATGTATAGATATGTAGTGTTTAGTGAACAAAAAGTTATTTAATATTTTTATTTTTACTATTATTATTATTATTATAATTATTTTTATATCTTTTTTAAGTGATTGCAATGATGAGCGAACAACGTCGGCCTTTAGCAACGGTGCCAATTTTCGCTTGTTTAAAAGTTCTACTTAAATTTATCATATCTGAAAAGCGAAATATATTTTCTTATATATGACTTTTCAGTACTTTCAAAATTATTATTTTTTTAAATTTAATTCTTTCAGAAAACTTAATGCCTTAGTTTATACAAAAAAAAAAAAATTTCTTTAAAAAATCCTTATATAAAGAACTCAACTCCTATTTAACGAATTAACAATGTTTTATGACCACCTTTGTATTAGGAAAAAATTACAGAAATTATTCTCAATTTATCTTTTACCTATCCGGAACACACACTCTATCCGTAGTATATAAAAAAAATTCTTTTTTTGGCTGCTTTATCTAAGCTTCATCTGACTTGACTTTCACAATTCTCTATAGGTAATTTGTTCAAATATGTGGCAGACAAGTAAATTATATTTTTAAATGAATAAGAAACACGTACACATAGCAAGCAAAGAAAATGTTCGTGGTGTGTAAAAAAGAAATGATATTTGAGATGCATCAAAAGTTACTTTGTAAAATTTTTCAAAAACGAGCCGAACATATGCACTACAAGTTTAGCTTAGGTAGAGTAGATTTTTGTGTATCACTGTGCGTATCAGTTTTTGTTGCAAATTGTCTGTAAGTGTCCACAAAAAAAAAAAAAATTTTTTTTTCCTTCAATTATTCAACGCCTCATCAATAGAGTTATCATCATCTTCAATTTGTATTTTATTTTTTATTTGTATACTGTTATTATCACGACCTGAGTGAGCCACTCCTTCTCATGTCAAACATTTGTTGAAATTTTTGTAATACTTTTTTTCTATATACATATTTCTTCCATAATTTTTTTTTTTTTGTTTTTTGAATTTTATCTACATTTATTTATTTCGAAACAAAACAGGGAAAAGTGAAAAACAACAATGAGTTAACCCGGCACACACGTAGCCTGATTGTTTAACCATTGATTTGTGCTTTGGACATCCCAAGCTCGGATCCAATTCGAGCAAGGATGTCTTGAAAGAAGTCTGATGAAAAAGCAATAACTTCTACCGCCCAGACTGTTTTTTGTTAATTTTTTTTTTTTTTTTTTGGTACAAAAGAATAATTTTTCAAATTAGTTTAAATATTTGTGGTTTAAATTTAAGTATGTTATTTATATGGGAATGAAACTATTTACCAATTATTGTTCACTCATAAAACGTTGTTAATAAAATATTTATTGAAGTTAAATTTCAAATATTACTTTTTGTATATGTAATATAATCCAAAATGTAGACTACTTTATGTTTCTTCTATTAATATTTTCCCAGATCAGTAAAAAAATCAGAAAAAACGTTGCCTACATTAAGGCGCTTTAGTAAAGTCACACACACCTAACTAAAATTATCTGACCTCAACAGATAAATTATATAAGAAAATAAATTTAATGTACAAAAATTAAGCATTATTTGAACCATTAGCTAGAGTGGTCATAAGAAGCCACAAATCGAGCCAAACTTTTCTAAGTCTTGTAGCAAATGTACTGAGCATAATTATTACTTGGAATTCATTTCGAATTTTAAATTTAAAGAAAAAAAAAACCTTTGAAATATATATGGCAAAGAAGTTGCACGAAAATAAAAAAAATTATTTTGGGCTAAATATTTTTCAATAATCGTATTGATAATAACTGAAATTGATGTCTACAGGTTTTTTTTTTTTGTTATGCTTTTGTCTCGTATAGCGAACTTTTAACTTTCCTCCCGCCGTAAGCGTAGCAAGCATGCTACCTTTAACGTGAACTAAAGCTGCCAAAAATGTCTAGCGTAGATTCATAAATAAATCTAATTCCTGTACAAGAGACATACTATTTTTGACTGATCTTTGGACTTAATATAAAAATCAGACGAGTATCTGATAAGCGGTTCCACCAGCGGAGAGGTGTTGTTTATGTTGTTGTAGTTATCGCATAAAAAATCCAAAAATGGCTTTCGGAGAATATTGTAGAAGGGCTGTCATCTTGATCGGATAAAAGTCCATGTAATTTCAAAATGAAGACCCTATCGTTGGTCACCTCTTACGACAGGCATCCCTATGTCGCGGGTAAATTAATTAACCCTAGCTCGCAGGAGAGCTCCCAGGTTAGTAGTCCTTACTTGCTGAAATAGTGCATATTTTCACAAGAACGCCTTATCAGCCGAAGTGTAGGCAACGTCACGCTCCAGCGGAAAAAAAATTAATCAAAAATCTTTGCCTACATTTAGGCATTTAAGGTAAAGTCAAATATCTTTTGTGCATCTAAACAAATCTGGAGAGTAATAAGAAAGTAAATCAACGTGATAAAATGAGATGAAAAACCTAATTCTAAAATATAAGAACAGCAAAAAAAAAAACATTAAAAATTCCCACAAAAATTGAAAAAATTTCATCCTTGACCAAAAAAAAAAAAAAACACCATTTTAGTTGCAAAAAAGTATCCATTTCTCAACCGAACTGCGACAGCAAAAAAATTTCTCTGAAATCTTAAAAAATGCTCACTTTTTAACTATATTTCCTGCCATTTGCACACATTCCTTTTTTTACTATTCTCCCACTTTTAGTTGTATATTACAATTTTTTATAATTTCCTCTCCACATTCAACCACTATTTGTGGCTTACTTTGTAGGGACAATGCGAGAAGCGGTAGAAGAGAGGGAGAGAGGAGTTATTCCTCTATATAGCGAGCGGCGGAAGAACGAAGAAACGCAAAAGTTTGTGACAAAGTAATCTTTTGGCTAACGGCGTAAATGTTGCGTAAAATGTAGCACAAAAGCGTAATAAGTATGTTGGCTATACGCACCGTTACACAATGCAACGGCGGCACCTGCGTTGCATACATACAAACATACAAACATACATATTTATGTGCATAACTTTATGTTTTTACTGCAACTGAGCCAGCAAACAGGTGTGGCTTTCTACGTGTTACTACTTGTGTATGCAGCACAATGGGTATGAATATACAAAACCGTTAGTTGGCTGCATTGTTGTTGCACACACTTTTGTGGTTAGGTTTTTTCCTTAAAATTTTTTTTCTCGTTCTTATTCTTTCTCTCCTAGTGTATCGTTAAAAATTGCATTAAAAATACATTCATATACTCTTACACACATACATACATATTCTACACAAAGTTGCCACGTTTATAGTTCATCAAAAAATTGGTTGTAAATTCATATGATATTTAATTTATATGTGAGTGGTGAGTAGTTTCATCATCAATCAGGTGTGAAATTGTAGCGCGTAGTTTTATGTATGTATGCTGAAGAGAGTGTGTGAAAGATATGAATATTAAATTTGAAGTTAACGAGAATAAGAAGAAGAACAAGTTATATCTTTTAGTTGCTCACATGGCAATTCATTAAATATGTAAATGCATTATCATCGCATAATTCTTAATGCCAAATATATGTATTGATTTTTATGCATGGAAGTAATTTTTATTCGCAATTTGTGCGTTTTACAGTAAGTGGAAATTTCTGTAAAAGAGATGTGATAAATCTTGAAAGGTATAAAGAAAATAGTGATATTTTCAGTGAAAAGTTTTTATTAGAAAATTAATTTTTCTAGCGGAAAGATATAACTATTAATGGTATTTTGAATAAAATCATGGATGGCAGATTGTTCCAGCTCTTGGTGAGGCTATCGTGGCAGTGCTGATAAGAAAATTTTGATAAAATTCTTTAGAAGTATTTTTAAATTCCTTTTATTAAAATTTGAAATTATTGAAATTAATAATGTTGACCAATCTTTGGGAAAAATCATTATTAAAACAAAAAAAAAATCGGCTGTCTTCGGCCAAACCCAAGTTTTTGTATTTTGTTAAAAAAAATGGAAAAAAATGAATCTCGCGCGTTGATGAAATATTGCTTTTTGAAAAGAAAAATACAGTTGAAGCAAAAACTTGATCTGTTGAAGATTTCTAGGACACTGCCTCAGTGAAATCAAATATCAAGGATTGGTATACTAAATTTAGACTAGGTGAAATGAGCACCGAAGATGGTAAACCCAGTAGAAGTCCAAAAGAGATTATTACCGATGAAACCATCAAAAAAATTCCACAACATGATTTGGGATGACAGCAAATTTAAACTGAATGACAGACACTCAAAGATATCAACTTTATGTGCACATCGTGACATTCACGAATATTTGGGGTATGAAAAAGCTCTGTGCAAAGTGGGTGAGAGCTCACTTTCGACCAAAAACAAGGTCGAGTTTATGATTCGAAGCAGTGTTTGGAGATGTTGAAGCGTAGTAAGCCCGACTTTTTTCATCGATATATGATAATGGATTAAACATTCACTTCAAAGTCTAATCGACAGTCATCCGAATGTACTGCACACGATGAACCCGCTACAACGCGTGGAGAAAAGCAACAGAGATTTTCCACAAATCCAGTGTCAAGTCGATAAAAATACTTTATTAGAGTGATTAGGTTAACGAAAAAACGTTTATTTTTCGCTTGGACATTGTTTGAACCGAACCTTCCTTTGTAAATGGGATTTATCAACTGTAGTAAACACGACAAAATGCTCAAGATAGTTAAGCATGATATCTTGAAACTAAAGAGAGCACAAAAATACACACAGTTCTTGAAAAATAGAGAACAAACTAACTGGAAATACAATAATGATTCCGAAATTACAGCTCAACTTGAAAAACCATTCATATGCTGGCAAATTAATTTTTTTTTAGCTGGACTACTCAATATTAAAGGCACTTCTACGCCTATAAATGTTATGAAAATTCATCACAACTCACAAAAGCTGTTTGAGAATGCTCAAGTGTAATATCCTTCACCAACTTGTTTTGTGTAATTACCATGACAAATTAAATAATTTAGTTATATCATTTGTAAAAATAATTTATTAGTTTTCTAGTGATTAAAAATAATTTGAAAAGAAAAATTAGATATAATTTTTAACAAAATATTGACTCAAAATTAGCTTAAAGTGATTTGAGACAAAATTTTTAATAGGAAATTCATAATTCGTTATTCAAAGAATATTCATTAAGTAGGTGAGTGCTTATGGTTAGAAAAGGTTTACAAAAAATTAAAGAATATTCAATGTTGTTTAAGCTATGCGGCTTAAGAACCCTTAAGAATTTGGAATTTCGAATCTTTATGAATTCTTTGACCAGTTTATTGGCTTGACAATCGAATTTAAAATATATATTTTTGTTTTTAATTTTTTTTAGATATCCTTAATATCACAAAGTCCAATTTTTCATAAGACATTTAAAATTTTTTTTTTCAGAAAAATTTGCCAAAAATTACGCCCATAAATATGCTTTACAATTTTATCTCACAACAATTATCTTCACATTTTCGCTTCTTCATCTTTTTAATTAAAACATTTTATAACGCAGATTAATTCTAACGCGGAAGAACGAAAGATGACAATCACGCACACACACACATACTCCCACACACACACACAAACCTGCACCTACTCTAAGAACCACCCACAGTATGCGCTTAATATACCAACATCTGCAAATAGCAGTAAAAAGATAAATAAATAAAATAAGAAAAAAATAAAAAATAAAAAGATGTATAACAACAAAAACATCAAAGCTGCCAAACTGCCAATTAAATTCTCATTCTTTTCATCAGTGCTGCTGTGGTAGCTTGCGTAACGCGGTAGCCTGAAGCGACGCCTTGACCTCGTTTTTATATCACTTAATGGTGGACCGTTCAAGCTTTCGTTTTTTTTCGTTTTTATTTACGATTTTCCTTCATTATTTTATTAAATTTGTTCGCCTTATTTCGGGTATCATTTTATTTTATTTTTATTTTTTTTTCCCCCAAACAAATATTAATTTTTGCCCCAGGTGGAGGACATAGAAAACTACAAATGGAAAAAATTGCTGAAATAAATAATTACAGAGAGCAATTAATGCGATTTCATTGTCTGCTTGTTAATTGAGGTCAAAACTGTATCTATGATAATTTGTTTGAATTTTTGTTGATTTTCTGAATATTTTTTTTATTTTTAATCTTCTTATGGTTTAGTTCTGTATTTAAAAAAAAAAATTTTTTTAATTCTTTTGAATTATTTTTTTTTTGTAATATATTTTTTTTTGAAATTTTATGTGAATTAAATTTTATTTATTTTAATTTTTTTGTTTATTTATAATTCTTTTCTGTATTTTTTTTTCTTATTTGGTAATATTTAATTTTTTTTTTTTGAAATTTTATATGAATTAAATTTGGTCAATTTTTTTTAATGCTTTTATCCATATTTCTTTTATTTTTTTATTTTTTTATTTTTTTATTTTTTTCTATTTTGTATTAATTTTGATTCCTTTTCCATACATTCACACATTGCTGTTAATAATTCTCCATTGGTGCTGTTGCATTTTTTATGCGCTCATTTCCATTCTTGTATTTGCTTTTATTTTTGTTGTTGCTGTTCTTTTGTTGCCTTTCTCCACTGCTATTCGTTCATAATGAACTTTATAACTTTATTAAGTAATCAGTATTGTGAAAAATGCGAGCGCATAAAGTGCTAAGTGAGGTATGAATATATAGACATACATCTTTATATGGGTGGGTGAGTGTGTGTGTGTGTGCGTGTGAAAAAATATGTTAGTAATGCAAGCGCAAATTGCAAACTCTATGAGAAATACATATATACACAAATTTATATGCATATATATATGTATGGATGCTCTCTCTACACTCGAACACCCACAATAAGCTTTCTGCTCATTTTCTGACCCAATTTTTCTTAGTTTTTCCCACCATTTTCGCCTCATTTTTTACTTCATTCATTCTTCAGATTTTTATGCTCCTCCTCAGCAACCACCTACCTAGCGGCTGCACAGAGCAGCTGGTTATTTACGCATTCACTTACATTGTTGTGTATTTTATTTACTATTATTGCTTTCGGTGTTGTTTTTGTTGTTGTTGCTGCTGCTGTTGCTATAGTTATACTACTATGTAGTGTCCTGCTGCCTGCTTTTGGCCTGGGCAATCGTTGAAGCGGAAATCCCACTGCCACTGCCAACTCCTACACACACACACACACGGACACACACACACACACACACAATCTTGCCACGTCAGTCGAGTCGGTCAGTGAATTACCGCCAAGAGCATTGTTGCTGCGTGCAGCAGTAGCTATAACAACTGATACATAAATGCATACATAACTATTACTACTGTGTAGTATACGAGTAGCAGCAGCAGCATCTCTCCCCAGTTCTCTCTCGCCCAGCTTTGGTTTGTTGCGTGTTGGCCAACAAGCGACCACAATATCTCACTATGGGGATTAATTTACTTTATGAATATTCAATGTGTATACTTTTTGTTCTGTTTTTTGTTCGATATTTTCTTGTGTGTGTGTGTGTGTATTGTAAGGAAGCATAATCTCGTTGATGCGTGCATATTTTGAAATTATATTTCCAACTTTTCCTCTATACCATTTTTCTCACTTTTCTTCTTCTTAGTTTTAATCAGTGCATAAGGTGCAAGTATATATTAAAATATTGTTGCGAGTTGTTCGATTTTTAAAAAAGAACTTTAATTAGTAGTGACCTATATTTGTAGTGAAATGAATATTTACTTTTTTTTTGTTTACGCAGATCTTCAGAAAATCATTTAAAAGTATTACAAGTTTTACAATTTGTAAGCAATTTCGTTGGGAATTCATCATATTTTTGGCAGATTATTTGAAATTATTTCTTATTAAATTTTTTTGTAGCTCAAATGTCTTAGTTTACAAAATTTTCGCACATAAGATATAAAAAAGGCAGGTACTGGAGGCAAAGTTCTAAAAAAAAATTCTTAATATTGAAAGAAAAGTTGATTAGAAATTTAATTCAGTGTCATTTTTGGACTCATAGATCGCTTAAGTTTGATATCAGAACAATTTTATAAAAAAAAAATTTTTTACTAAGACTAATGAAATTTTAGAGTACAGTCGAACCTGGATATAGTGAATTAATATTTGCAAGGCCTGTTCACAGTATCCCGATTGGTTACTATATTAGGGTTGACATTTTTATTCAAAATCTTTTTTTTTACTCAAAATCCATGTTTGTGGATGGATGCAAAGCTCAACAGTTCATTGGAATAAATTTATACTTAGGAAAATTGAAAATTTATATATGAATGTTTATTGTAAGAATTCGCGTATAGATGTTTGCTTCCTGCCTTTGGAAATTGACCTTTAACACGCCTTTTCGCGTAGTCTTTTCAACACTATTATGCCAGCGTATTCAGTAGTGTTGTTGAAATTTTTTTTTTTATATATTTTCATATAAAGGGTGTTTTTTATAGAGGTATAGAACTTTACGTTGGCATTACTTTTCAAGATGGCGACCGATTTAACAGCTGTCAAGTGATTTATTCTCAGTTTGGTTTGGCAATTCATCATGAATAGACTCACGCCTGAACAACGCTTGCAAATAGTGCAATTTTATTTCGAAAATAATGGTTCTGTGCGGAAAACGTATCGCGCACTACGTCAATTTTATTTTTTTTAGCGATGAAGCGCACTTCTGGTTGAATGGCTACGTCAACAAACAAAACTGCCGCATTTGGAGTGAAGGTAATCCTCAAGTGTATGTTGAAACACCGTTACATCCAGAAAAACTGACTGTTTGGTGCGCTTTATGGGCTGGTGGAATCATTGGTCCGTACTTTTTCAAAAACGATGGTGGCCAGAACGTTACAGTCAATGGTGATCGGTATAGAGCCATGATTACTAACTTTTTCATTCCTGAATTGAATAACCATGATGTCCAGGAGATGTCGTTTCAACAAAACGGCGCAACAGGTCACACAGCTCGTGCCACAATAGATTTATTGAAAGACACGTTTGGTGACCGCCTAATTTCACGTTTTGGACCTGTGAATTGGCCTCCAAGACCTTGTGATTTAACACCAATAGACTACTTTCTGTGGGGCTATGTAAAGTCGTCATTGGTCTATGCGGATAAGCCACAAACGGATGACAACATTCGCCGTGTTATTGCCGTTATACGGCTATAAATGTTGGGAAAAGTCATCGAAAATTGGACTCCAGATTGGTCTACATCCGCGCCAGCCGTGGCGGTCATATGCCAGAAATCATATTTAAAATGTAATGCCACAAGATTATCTTTCGGATAAATAAAATTCATGTCAATCGAATAATCCATCGTTGTTTTATTGCAACTTAATGTTATATACTTCTGTAAAAAAACACCCTTTACATGAAATGGTATATTAACTTCGGCCAGAAGTATGCAAGTACCAGTAGGAGAAGAGATAGACCAATCGAAATTTATACCAATTGCGTCAGAATCACGAGCCGAGCTAGTTTTGCCATTTCCGTCTGCCCGTCTGTTCTTCTGTCGGTCTGTCTGTTAGAACGCCAGCTGGAGAATTTCAACCAAATTTGGTAGGAAGCTGCGCCTATATGTTTAAACGCTCATTTGTCGGCATCGGAGAGATCGCACCACTAAAGCATATATTCGACTGAAATTCAGTATACTACACATAAATAATAAATAGAAAATTGGTTCCGAAAAACCGAAATCGGACGACTAAAACATATAGGTCATATAGACCGATTTGTTCAGAGGTGAGACTTTTTTAAAACTCAAACACGAAAGCAGCTTGGAGCGTAAAATTTGGTATCTTACACAACTAAACTAATGTAAAGATTAGTACCCAAAACCATTGAAATGGAGCTACTATATCATACATATCATAGTCTCCTTCAAGGGTGATACACAGATTATAACGACCTTCCAACTTTTCGAAACCATTTTTGTAGTACGATTTGTCCTTTGCTTCAAAATAGGCCTCAGTTTCGGTGTTAAACTTTTCATTCGGCGACAAATTTTTCCCAGCGAGCATTCTTTTTAGATCTGAGAACAGGAAATAGTCACTGGAGGCCAGATCTGAAGAATACGGTGGATACGGAAGAAATTCGAAATCCAATTCATGGATTTTTGACATTCTTCTTCTACAATTGCGGCCATTTTTCGGCGATTTCGCCCTTCAAACGCTATATAATAGTTTATGTTCATGATGCTTCCTTTTCCAAAGTAGTCAATAAAAATTATGCCATGCGCATCCCGAAATACAGACGTCATAGCCTTGCCAGCCGAGTGTTGCGTTTTTCCACGATTCGGAGCGAGTTCGAGCGAGGGAAATTCGGCTAAAAATCTCAAAATAATTAAAAAATATTTTCCAAACACTCTTAAAATACCCATATAAGTGGATCGCCCTTTTATAACTAAAATTTTTCAACATTATTAGCGTAAATTAAAAAAAAATATATATATAAAATAAATTAAATTAAAATGAAGTTTATAAAACAAAGCAATCAATACGATAACGCCAATCACATCATTGTTTGCAGTCAAATGAAATATGCTTATCAGCCACTTTATTATATTGTAGTAGGATTTTAGTCTCCTGACTTTTATTATTATTATTATTATTTTTTTGTTTTTCTTTTTTGTTTTTTATGCATGCGTTCCTCTTTTGATGCAGCTAACTAATAAGCGCTCACAGCATGATGATAAGCCGCTTAATTTGCAATGATTAATTAAATTGAACTGCGTGCTTATACTTTTTCGATTATTTACCGTTAGTTGATAAGCAATGTAATGGCATAATACTTGTTGACATATGAATGCCGGCGCATGCAAAGATATATGCAAATATACTTACCAATACATTTATGGATCATTTCACACACACACATACACACACACGTGTGCAGATGTATAGCTGGATGTGTCATGGCGTGCTTAATGAATTGCCGTTTTGGCCTCGTGCCACTACATTGTTATGGTAATTGCATAAATAGCTTTTTAGCACATATTTCTATAAACTCGTATGATGGGGCGATGAGTGTGCATGAGTGAATGTTGGTTTAAGGCTATGCATATGCATTTCTATAGGCAAACACACCAAATATGTACATATGTATTTGTTATATGGCTATAAAACACATTACGTCAGTTGATTGCCGATGCATAATTATTATGTTTGTTTGCGTGCGTATTTACTGCAAATATATTAAAAATATTTATACAAGGCAAAATAATGCGTAAATGCATAAAAGGTATAAAACACAAAACTCAGCATGTGTTTAATGTAATTTTTTTACAAACTAAAATGTAATTATTTGAAATTGTAGAGTTCTTTACTGTGCGGTATTTTTAAGCTTTTCGCGCATAATTATTTATAATTGCAGTATGAAATCACAGTGACCTTCAGTGAGGTGTAAAGCATGAAAAAATAAAAATTAATTTTATTTAAGTTTAAGAATATTTTACTAAAATATTGAAGTAAAGGTAAATTATAAAAAAAAGTTATGAAAATAATAAAACAAAACAAAACTGTATAATGTAAAATTAAAAACGTTCGAGCAAATTGAATTAAACTCAATTTTATAACAAGAAACAATAAAAAAATTTAATTTAATTTAATTTAATAACACGAAAAAAGAAAACAAAACAAAAATTAAAAATAAAAATAAAATAAAACAAAATAATATAAAATAAAGTAAAACAAAATAAAATCTAGAAAAATAACATAAAATAAAAATGTGAAATATAAAAAAAAATTAAATAAATTAAAAAAAAAATCAACTAAATTAAAAAAAAAATTATATTAACCAAAATAAAATAAAATAAATAAAGATTAAATAAAATTAAATTAATTAATATATAGTAAAATAAACTAAATTAAAATGAAATATAATATATATAAAAAAATAACAAATTAATATAAAATAAAATAAAATAAACCAAAATGAAAAAAAAATAATTTAAAAAAAAAAATAAAAAAAATAAAATAAAACAAAATAAAATAAAATAAAATAAAATAAAATAAAATATAAAATAAAATAAAATAAAATAATATAAAAGTAAATAAAATAAAATAAAATAAAATAATTAAATAAAATGAACATAAGATAAAATAAATGAAATAAAAATTTTTTAAGTAAAATAAAAAAAATAAAATAAAATAAAATAAAATAAAATAAAGAAAAACAAAATAAAATAAAATAAAATAAAATAAAATAAAATAAAATAAAATAAACTAATATAAAATAAAATAACATAAAACAAATTAAAATAATATAAATTAAAATAAAATAAAATGAAATAGAAACAAACAAAATAATATAAAATAAAATAAAATAATTTAAAATATATATAAAAACATAAAAATTAAAAAAATAAAATAAAATAAAATAAACAAAAGAAAATAAAAGAAAATAAAATAAAATAAAATAAAATAAAATAAAAGAAAAAAATTAAATACAATGGATATAAGAGAAAATAAATCAAATAAAAAATTTTTAATCAAAACAAAGTAAAATAAAACAAAATAAAATAGAAATAAAATAATTTCAACCTTCTTACATTAAATAAAATAAAAATATAATATAATATTATATGATATTATATATATTAAATTAAATTAAATTTAAATATAAGTAAAACGAAATAAAATTAAATAAAGAAATAAATATTTAAAATTAAGGAATAAAAAAATAAAAACAAATTAAAATAAAAAACGAAAATTATTTAATATAAAATTAAATGAAAAAAAAACATTATATAAGGTATTATTTTTTAAATTCAAATTAAAGAAATTTAAATTAAATTTTTTTAAATAAATAAAATGATTTTATATTAAATAAAAAAAGCAAAAAATAAAATATTACATTAAAATGTAATTAAAGAAATTCATTTATAATAAAGTACTAAAATAAAACAAAGAGAAAATAAATTAAAACAAACGGAACAAAAGACTCGATTAAAAGCAAATTAAACAAATTAAAATAAATTAAATTTAATTCATTATATTTGGAAATATAAAATAAAAAAACCAAATAGTTAAAAATAAATTAAATCAAATTAGATTAAATTAGTTTGAATAAAAAAATATAAAAATTAAATTATACCTAACTGAAATTTAATCAAAATAAATAAAATTAAATAAATTTTAATTTACTTTGAATAAAATTAATAAAGATAAATAAAATAAAATTACATTGGATTAATTTCAATGAAATAAAATAAATTGAGATAATTAAATTTCAATTCAATTAAAATAAATAAAATGAATGAAAGAAAATAAAATAAAAGAAAATAAAATAAGGGAATTTAAAAAAAAATTAATTTGTTGTATAACAAAATATTCAATGATAAATAATTTTTCTAACAAAAATAGGCCTATGAATACAGCTCATTTACTTATAACCAAAAACAATTACAGGCCGCATTAAACAAACCCTAATTGAAATTAAATTTACTTAAATTAAATAAAAAAGAGAAATAAAATAGAGAAAAAAAATAAATTAAAAAAATAAAATTAAATAAATATTTGATACAATCACGTGTCAATAATCGGTTGACAGTTTCATTACGGACTACAAAAATGTGACATATATGTATGCCAGTAGCTTGTAGATTGTGTTGCAGTTATTTTCAAAAAAAAAAAAAAAAAAAATTGGTTAAAATCATATTAAAAAAGAAAAAAAAAATATTTAAATTGTGTGAATTAATATTGAATTTCTTTTAAACTCAATGTACTATAATTTATATGTTATACCTCATTACGAAGGTAAAAGAAACTATTTCACTGAAACAAAAAAATATTTTATTATTTTTCATTATCAAAATTATTTGATTTATTTGGTATTCATGCAGAAAAAAATATAAATAGTTTTCTAGGGCAGATGCTTTTTATGTTAGTATAAAAAGTGAAAAGAAAATAGTAAAATGTGACTTGCTTAAATGTTTTAATTATCTAGAGTGGTTTTAATACTGGAAGTAAGTGAGATTCACGTAAGTAGCAAGAGGAAATTCAAATTTTTTTTTCTGGAAAGTTTTGAAGACGAAGTTTTACAGTTAACCTAGAAATGAGAATACAAGTAAAAAAATGGAAAAGTTAAATTCAATAATTGTCATGAGATTTCATACAAAAACCGATTGAAGTGCTCAGTTAACTGAAACTTACTCGAAGCGCAAAGCATAAATGTATAGAAAATTTTTAGCGATGGTAGTAGAATTACTCAAAGAAGAAGCTTTGAATAACATATGAATAACATTTGAATGACATTTTTCTTCAATTCCTCAACACAAACAGCATTGAAGTTGAACACCGCTAAGAAACTAGGTTGCCTGCCGACGTATCTAATTGTGAGAATTACATGCATTTGCCATTGAATCCTTCTTCAAATTCCACCTTTTAATTTGTGTGTGTATGTATGTGAGTGCGCTTGCTTACAAGGTAATGTAAATATTTGTGGTATTGTTTTTGTTGTTATGCAGTCAACAATATATGTGTGTGTGTATACCCACAATTTTCTTTGTTGGTTGCTCTTCACCAACTTCTTCTTTTTCTTATCATTGCTGTAGTTGTTGTTGTTGCTGTTTGCACATTGCACTGCGGTATTCGGCAATGTTGAAAATTTTCAATTGATTGCACTCAAAGCACTCGATATTCACACACTTTGCACTTGAAACACGTCAATATAGTTAATTACACTTATTGTCGGTAATTTGGTACCAATGCAGTGGCAGATGCGAAGGTGATTGTACATATATATATATTCCCGTATGTGTCAACATAATTTTCTACCTAAAATTAATTATGCATATTTATTTGTTTATATAGCAAAGTAATTAATTGTGTGTAAGCTGTTGGTGCGTAACTTGAACAAAATTACAATATTAAATTGGACGTGTATTTGCTTCGCTTTATAATTATGTGTGTGTATAAAATAAAAATAAGAAATTATTGGAAGAGTTTTAGATCGATTTGTTTTGCATAAAAAATATGTAAAAAACAAAAAAAAACATTTTTATTTATTTTTATTACCTATTAACCTATGCACTTTCAGCATCAAATAAAATTTAAAATGAAAAAAAAACATCTTTTGCCTAAAATTTTAATTTCCTAAACTTAAAGGTTTTCATTATCATATAAGTCTTAAATCTAAATTAAATAAAAATAACATTTTCTCTTATCATTTTATTATATCGGGTTATCTATTTTTTAAAGAAAATCCACACAAAACTCAAATTTAATGGGGAATGATTATTATCATTCGAAAGAACATTCTTTGGCAGTTATTCTTTGAAGATTATCTCTTTCAAATGCTGGCCGCGGCTACGCGCCAGATGCTCCATCCGTTGAGTCCAATTTTCGATGACTCGTTCGAGCATTTCGACTGATAACTGGCGGATGACACGCGAGATGTTTTGCTCGAAGGCCTGAATCGAAGCGGGATTGTCCGCATAGACTTTAGACTTTACATATCCCCACAGGAAAAAGTTTAACGGTGTGATATCGCACGACCTTGGCGGCCAATCGACCGGCCCAAAGCGTGAAATTATCTGCCCACCGAAGTGTTCTCTCAATAAATCCATTGATTGATGTGACGTGTGGGAAGTGGCGCCGACTTGTCGAAACTAAAATGTCGCGGTTATTAGACGTGGTATATTCGGTCAAATATTATCCAATAATGAATGTTGGGTCTCAAGATGGGTGTTGGTGTTGCGAATAGTGCGCTCAGTGGGCCGTTTATATTGACCATAAATTGAGCGAAACACGCGAAACACATTCTTTACAGAATGTGAATTTTCGTAATACAGTTGAATAATTTGTAAAGATTGTTCAGACGTAATTCTTCCCATGATAAAATTACAAACAATACTGAACAAAAATAACATGACAGCTTGACACGACTCACGCGTGATCTGCCAAAAAAAAAGGCTATTGAAAAAAGTACCTCTTTTTGGATCACCCTATACCTTTAATGTACATGAAATGACATATTCATTTTGGTCCGAAGTATGTAAGTGCCAGAAGGAGAAGATATAGACCCAAAAGAAATTTTAGCCACGTTCGTCTGTCCGTCTGTCGGTCTGTCTGTCTGTATGTCCGTCTGTCCGTTTGTCTGTTTAAACGAGATATGACGATGTTCGAGTACGTTTAAACGATCATTTGTCCGAACCGTGGAGATCGGACCATTAGCATATATATATATACGACCGATGTTTCTGATTTGAAATTTCGGGTCATAAATAAATAAATATAGCAGCCGTTTTTTATTGTTTTATATGTTTTTATTTTATATTAATTTATCTTCCTTTTTTATTTTTTATATTTTATAATGTTTTTTTACTTTATTTAATTTAATTTTATTTTTGTTTATTTAGTTTTTATTTTGTTATATTATTATATTTTCATTTCTTTCATTTTATATATATTTTGTTGTTAATTTTATTTTATTTTATTTTATTATTTTTTTATTTATATTATTTTATTTTATTTAATATATATATTTCACTTTTCATTTTATTTTATTTTATTGTAGTTTAATTAATTTCTTTTATTTTGGTTTGTTTTATTTCATTTAATATAATTTAATTTAATTTATTTTATTATTTTTTTAATTAATTTATTTAGTAAATGTAACCATGTCAAGGCAACATTTTCTCTAATTAAAAAAACATATGAATTCTTCATTTAACTTTATCAAATTTTACTTCCTCATTTCAGGTATACCTCCAAGACAATTCAATTAAAATTACTAATTGTAAGTTAAACCCATTCGTTTATTGGAAACTTAACACTCATTCCACTTGTACGTCAGTGTAAGTGCAAACTTTTTACATACATATACAGTACAGAAGCAATTTTAATTACAATTTACCACTTCTGATGAAACTATCTGCTCCAATCGCCGCTCCCCTGCATCACATGTATCAACATTGGATCTTCTTGCCAACTTGCCTATCTGCTCGCAGTTATGCATAACGCATTTACTAACCATCAGACTTTCAGACCAAACATTATCAGCGCCCGTTCATTCGTATGCGCGCGCACCCAGGACTCGGGCGCTCGTTAAATGCAATTATATAATTAACATTGCTTAACAATCAAGCAAAGTGCGTTGGCGATGGCGATGGCGATGGCAAGGCAACCAGGCTGATATAGTGTAAGCCCAGCAATATTTTACAAGCACACGTACACACACACACACACACTCGTACGCACAACAAGTAGGGCATTAAGCCTATCAACCAAGCTGTTAACATGCCATCGGCAATGCGGGCAATAAGTTCATTAAGCAACCAGCCAACCAGCAATCAAGCCGCTAGCCGCCAGCCGCCAACTTATCGAGCAGCTGTCAGAAATATCACCTACAGCTCATAACGTCAGTGGTGCATAGCGCTTATGGCAGGCAGTCAGACAGGCAAGCAGGAAGACTGCCAACCTTCTGCCGATGTAAGAAAAAGTAGCATATTTTTAAGTAGCCGCTTAAATGTATTGAAAAGCAATCGCTGCTGCTTGTCGTACGAATGCTAATGTTTGCATCATCTCCGCCTCGCACGCGATATCTTTCTACAAGCCTTTCGACGCAACGTAAGCTGTAGTTAACAGCAACTCAATTCGGTAACCGCAAAATTAAATTAAAATTTTTTACATAAGCAGCAGAAGCAGTGTGTGGCTGCCACGGTACGGACGTGGACAGTAGATTATTAAACGGATTCGGGCGGTATATTGGTTAGTTTAAACTGTCGAGACAGTTAAATAAATAAAAATAAAAAAATTTTTTTTGCTCATGACTGAAAAATTATTATAATAATAATTAAAAGAAATTTAATGTGGCAACTCTACCCATTCAGCTTACTTTTCTTCACTACAAACATCTGCAACTGCTGTTTTCAATGTTAAATATTAAATGTTACTTATTTTTTTTTTAATCTTTAGGAAAGGATTTCTATTAAAAATCCTTTTTTTTTTAAGAAAACTATATAATCTTATAATTTTTTTTTTTGTAGAAAAACAGACAATAAATGCCGGTAAAAAAGGCTTTGAAAAAAGTTTGTATTTCTTAAGATACTTAAAAGACAGAAAGTCTTAAAATAAATCAAAGTATTATATTCCAAGATGCTTTGTTAGATTTTTAAACAAAAAGCTCACACCGAAAAATTTTTTCTAGATACTTTTTAAGATGTTTAATTAAAAAAATCTGTATCGAATTAAAAAAAATATTGATACTCTAAATAAATACTCTAAAAAAAGTTTTTTAGATCAAATTAAAATATATTATATTTTTATATTTTAAAACATTTTCTGAATACTCATCCAAGTACAAAAAATACCGAAATACAAAATTCTTAAAAAAATATAATAATAATATGACGTTTAATGAAAAAATCTCTCTCAAAAAAAAAAAGGTAAAATAAAATAAGAAAACCTATGATTCTCAAAACAATTCCTAAGATCTTTTAATGAACAAACTCCTTTACCCCAACAAGATATTCTTAAAACGATTAATTATATTATTTCTTGAGATAGAAAGAAAGAAATTTAGGCGTCAATTTTTTCAACATGAAGAAAATGAACACAACAAAAATCTTATTTCTTAAGACACTTTTTAAGATTATATTCTAAAAAGGCCTTGATCTGGAACCGAAATTAAAAAAAAAAAAATCAAAATATTATATCTTACAATACCAACTGAAACCTTAAATGGAAAAATTATTTGATAGAAATAAGAAAGCTTTACAAAAAAAATTCTAAAGACACTTTTTTGATGCTTAACTGAAAACGCTCTTAGACAATTATTTCTCAAAAAAAAAAAAAAAAAAAAAAAAATTATGCGAAATAAAAAATTATAAAACAAAATATCTCAAGAGATTTTAATCTTGCTAGCAAATAAAATAATAAAAAAACTAGTTTGCAGATTGTCTCTAAAACATATAACAGAAAAATCATATAAAATAATGAAAAAAAAAATTTAAATTAAGAAATATATAAAATTTTTTTTTTACATCTCAAAATACTTCATAAAATTTTTAATTGAAAAATCTTGCATCGAAAATCTCGCAAATCATGCTCTTAATAGCAAGAAAAAATCTGGTTCAGATACTTTTTAAGATCTTAGCGGAAAAAATTTAGGGTCCATTTAAAAAAAAATAAACCAATTAAAAAAGCTTTTAATAAATTTTTGTTCTAGAGATTATTTCTAAGATCTTAAATAAATAAAAAAAAATTTAAGATGACCAGAAAAAAAAATAACAATTAGTTTTTAGTCACTTTTTAAAATCTTTTATTAAAACTATTTGCCTTAAAAAATGTTATGCTTCCATTTTTTTTTTCATACCGTGCAAATATTTAAATGAAAAAATATATGAAAGAATAAAAAAAATTTTTTTTTTCAAAATAGTTTCTGAGACCTTCAATTGAAGAGACTTAATCTCAGTTCAAAAATATTCTTGATATGTTTAAAAGTTCATAAATCTGTAAATACTTTCTAAAGTCATTAAAATTGAAAAGTTTTGTAATAAAATTAAAAATAATAATAAAAATCGTAATACACAAGGCAGTTTATTAGACATATTAAAACAAGAAAGTGGGTCTGTCTTCGCCCGTGCTGAGGTCTTTATAACTTTCATGAACACATCAAATTTATTGCAAATTGCAAAATGCGATTTCGTTGATTTTCAGTGGCAATAAAAACTTGAATTGACATCAGGAGAATACAAAATTTCACGTTCATAGATAATTTTTTGGCAGATTTTTGACCCAAAAACCTCATATATGAATAAATCGGTTGTATAGGGGCTATATTAAATAGTAGTCTGATTTCTATGATTTTCAGTACTTACTTATAATATATGCGCCGGATTTCAAATTTCATGCTCCTAGACGCCTTTTCCACTGAGTTTTGGCCAAAGGCTCACATCTGAAAAAATCCGTTATAGTGGTCCGATTTCAATGATTTTCAGATACGATTTGCAATCCATTATATTTGTGTAGTATACCAACCTTCACGTTCTTAGGTACTTTCTTGATGCATTTGTGACTCTAAAAGCTATAGTGGTCCGATCTGGCTGATTTCGACAAATAACAAAAAGGAAAAATTTAAATGAAACTTATGGCAGAAAATTAAAATAAAATGCAATATAAAAACTACTTAACAAAAAAAAATTAATAAAAATATTTTCACTTAAAAATGAAAAAAAAAATTATAAATATTAAACATGTCCAGAAAATTAAAAAGATAGTGCTGTTATACCAAAACATCTTCCTTAAAAATAATCTATTTTAGATGTATTTTTAATTAATTTTCCAAAAAAAAATATATATTTCCAAAACATTTACTTTATCTAGAAAGTATTAACTAAAAATCTTCTGCGGAGAATTATTTAAAGAAAAATTAAAAATCAAACAATTTTAGCCCCAAATTAATTTCGCGTAAATAGTTATTTTTTATTTAACAAGTCTTGTTTTGAAGTTTACGTTAAGGTGATGATTTTTTTCGGCGACATCAATAATATAATTTTATTAAATTTTATTACATATTATTGTACAACTTCTGTAGTATATCACAAAAAATTTTCAAAGAAAAATTTTAATGAATAAGCCGGTGACGGTGAATCTCCAGAGGTCCTTTGAAAAAAAGTGGTTTTGCGGTGTACATTATAACTCGTTACCGGATTATCTGAAACAAAAAAATTGATGTGAATTTTAAAGGTGATGTATTTCTCGAGGTAATCAGCAAGAGTTTTTTTTCTATTTTTTACAGCACTTCAAAGTAAAAGCGCGAATTTAGCTAAAAAACTCTTGCTGATTACCTGTTGATTTATATGAAGAAGTAATGTTCAAATTTTCAAAAGGATCGGTTCAGTAGATTTTGAGTTCTGATGTTCACGAACTTCAAAAAAGACGTTTTCGGTAAAATCGATTTAAAGTTTTTCACACGTGAAAATTCGAAATAAACCATCAATAAAAGAATATTAATTTTTATAATTACATAGAGTCATCAACGCCAGCTCCAGTCTTTTGAAATACACATAGACGGAGAAAGGGAAAGGGATAACAAATGAAATTGCAGCTGCTTTCTAATAGGGGTATCGGGCGGCTACCGGGCAGGTATAAAAATCAGGTAGCATGGACGGTCGTTTGAAACGCTGTAACTCCGTTAGTTTTACTCGGATTGACTAAAAATTTTGTACGTAATATTTTCGACATACTGTTCATTAAGAACAAAAAAAAATGAAAAAAAAAATTTAAAACCCTAGCCCCCCCCCTTTAAAAAACTGTTTTACTCAAAAAAAGAATCGTCTCCATAAATAGACATGAATATTTTATACCAACAATTTAAGCATTACAATTTGTCGTGACACCAAAGATTATTTAAAAAAAACATCATAGATTTTCATAAAAAAAAATAAAATAAAAAAAAATTAGTCTAGAAACGCAAATTTTTGAAAGTTTTCTTTGTATAAGTAGTATCTACTAAAAAAGTAACAATAATCAATGCCTTTTTGTTTATGTATTTCTTGTTGTTAATAGTTTCTGGCCTGCTCAGTTAAAATCTTGTTGCTACCCATTAGTGTGTTCAACTCAAGGTTATTGCGTATTAATTGCATTAGTCATTGTTTCAGATGGACTTGTTAGATAGCGCGGCAAAAAGAGCAAAGTGAAAAACATGGAGTTGCCTCTAATAATAAGTAATAAATAAATAATAGCCGACAGCTTTAGCAAATAACTAACACTAATTGCGAAACTTTATAAATAATTTTATAGCATTAAACAAAAAAATAAAATGAGTTAAATGAAACGTTTTAGCATTAGCGACAAAGGCAAAAATAAAGAAATGAAAAAAATAGAAAAAAAAAATTAAATAAAAAAATTTCTAGAAAACACGACAAAAGTTGTAAACAATGCATGCGAAACATGCGACATACCAATTAGGTGTTGAAAACGCCTAATGATTCGCGTTATATGTAGTATATGTAATGAGCGCATATAGCAGCAAATAGATTTATTAAACATTTTTTTTTACATTTATTATTTTATAAACAACCAGTTACAAGCTCAATACTGCTGGGAAGGTAAAAACTAGTTTCAAATCTTTTTTTTTTTTTTTTTTTTTTTTTTTTTTTTGAGAAACGTACATACATCGCTTTTCGTAAAAAAAAAACAATTTTCTACGTATGGGTGTCACCGCTAATGGTTTGTTAATTGCTCAAATTAGAGTTTAGATGAAAATTCATTTCAGACGATAAGTTTGGTAATTATACCCTAGTACAAGGTTTTTCAAAACTTTATTTCAATGCTTGTTTGCGTTTATTGTTTGCTGATGATTATTGTTGTATTGCTAAGTATGCAATGAAAAGCAAAAATTATATTTATATTTGCTTTTATAAAATGACTACAGATATTATCTGAAAGTTGTAGCAATTCATATATTAAAATATGTGGCAACTCTTCTCATTCATTTTTTCCAAAATAAACGTAAATAAAATGCATTTAAAATGATTATTTTCATGAAATCGCTTTTTCATTTTAAAATTTTAAATCTTGACATGTGAAACACTTCGTCATTCTAATGAACGCCTCGTGAATTTTAGCGAATTTCGATCCGTTTGAGATAATTTTCTACCACTTCTTGGCACATAGTAGTTGGTATTTCAGCCATCAGTCATCGAATGTTGGTTTTCAAGTGCTCAAGAGTTACAGGTTTATCCGCATAAACACGGTAGCCCCACAAATATGAAAGTCCAACGGTGTCAAATCGCACGATTTCGGTGACCAATTGATATTCTCAAGACGAGGAATTACCTAGCAGGGAAATATCTCTCGCAATAAATCCATATTCGCTAGTGTTGTGTAACATGTGGCACCATCTTGATGGCGCCACATATTGTCAAAGTTGTGTTCTTCAAATGCGGGCAAAAAACGTCGATATCATACGGCCATAACGCTCAGTATTGACAGTGACATTTTCACCGTTCTCGTGTTCAAGGAAGTAAGGTCCAATCACATCTCCAGACCACAGAGCGCACCAGACAGTATTTTTTTTCTTCAATCAACTGAGGATTCTCTGAGCCCAAAATGCGGCAATTTTTCTTATTTACGTATCTATCGAGCGAGAAATGTGCCTCGCCGCTGATCAATAGATTGTTGGAATAATCGTGGTCCACTTCTAGTTATTTAAGCACCCAATCGACGTAACTACGTCGCTTTGAATGGTCAGCTAACTTCAGTTGTTGCGTGAGCTGAGCTTTTTTTGGATGTAGGTGTAAGTCCAAGTTCAAAGTAAGTCATAATGCCATAAGAAATTCCAAGCTCTTGAGAAATATACACATTCGTGTCTTCGGCTACACATCGACTTACAGCAGCGATATTAGAGGTAAGACGAGCAAAATGATGATGCACAGGCCTGACAATATCTGTAACTGATGCAGTCTCTTCAAATTTTGTTTAAACTTTTACTAATTGCTTGAGTAGTTGGATGTTAATGTGCACCATAATCTCCTCTTAAAGCACGAAATGTTGCCGCGTTTAAATCATAATTTTTGTTGTGGGTTTTAACAATTTTTACGCATTGTGTGGTTGTTAGGCGCTTCATTTTCATAAATGCCTGATTTTTAACTAAAACAAAACTCTTTTAGTTTGACAGTTAAATTTGGCAGAGGTCAAAATTCAGCCCTGCACTTTCGGAATCATTAATTGGTTAACCCTTTAATATAAAAATTTCATATTTCGTTGAAATTAAGCTTTGGACTTTTGAGATTGAAATATTTTCTATCCTAATTTTTGTGATGAAGTTTAAACATGTGGCACCTCTCCTGAAAATGTTTTTTTTTTTACCATTTCTTAATATATGAACAAATATTTTTTAAATTTCGTCAGTTTTTTTCTATTAATATTATTGTATTATAAAAGTTTAGTCATTAAATTTCATCCGTAGTGTAAAACTGAAATTTTAGAAAAGGTGGCAATACGTCTCAAAAATATTTTAACCTTCTTCACACATTTAAGTGTCTGCTTATATTAAGAAATTATTAGTTTTTAAATAAAATTTTATGCTAAGAAATTTAAATAGATTTCAACCTTTCTCACATATATTTTCCTAAACCCCGAAAAGATATTTGACATAAGTTATTTTGATATAATGACCAGGCTGTAGCAATTTTTTTATTTATGCTCATATTTAAATAATTTTGTTAAGGTTGTTAACCCTGCTCAGTTGGCACTTGGCTACTAAAACGTTCCTATATTTAACGAAATATATTTACATATAATTTCGAAGTTAAACCTATTTAAGCTATTTTTATATAATAAGCAGATTTTCGTAATACTTTTTTATTTGTGCTTATATTTATATAAATTTTTAAACAGTTAGCAACCCTGCTTTTAACCAAGTTAAAAAACTTGATTTCATATTTTCAGTTTTGTAAAAATGCTACGTATATGCAGTTAAAATCTGGAATTGTAACATTTCACGCATTTGTAAAAATTATTATGGAAAAATGTTAAAGAGTTGACAAACCTCTTAAAATTCATATTCCGAACGAGGATTTTTAAAACATTCTAATTCTGTAACAACTTGTATTGTTTTTGTATAGTTTATATTTTTTAAATTAAAATAATTACAATTTAATAACTCTACTCAAAATATATTTTCAGCTTGAGATATTTAAAATTCTTTTAGTTTGATGCAAAGCGATAACAGTTTATTCAACTTATCAATTAAAAATTTTAAAATTTGCCAAAAAACGTTTCTCTGCTTTAAATACTTTAAATAAATTGCATCCAGGTGGCAACCTTCTTAAGCTCATAATTTTCCCTTTGCTTTAATACACTTAATAGCGTACTTAATTTTTCATTTTTATTTTTGTAAGTAACATTTTTACCAGGTGGCAACTAGCTCCAAAAAATAAAAAACCAAAAACTTAAATTTTAAGCTTTCGGGGCTGGTTCAATTTACAATGCTTCAGTTTCGTAAACTTTTTAAATAAAAATTGAAATAGGTGGCAACCATTAACAAAACATATTCCACTTTAAAGCTTGTTTTCTACAAAGTTGCGTAGTTACAATAAGTTTTCAGATAAACAGAAAATGTTTACCGTTACGGTTGTTGACAGAATAAATTTTATAATTTTAACTCAATTTTTATCCGAAACGAAATGCTATCGTTAGCGTCAAATCGTTAACAGATAATGTTAAAAATTTAAATTTAAATGTGTCGTTAGGCAAGCAGCCATTTTGAAGGGTGATTCATTTCGAGGTTCCATACTTTTTTAAAGAAAAAACCACAGAAAATTCTAATTTAATGGGCAATTTTTACTTCCATTCAAAAGAATAATCTTTGGCAATCATTTTTTGAAGATTATCGCTTTCAAAAGTTGGCCGCGGCTACGTCTCAGATGGTCCATCCGTTGAGCCTAATTTTCGATGACTCGTTCGAACATTTCGACTGGTAACTTGCGAATTACACTCGTGATGTTTTGCTCCAGGGCCTGAATCGGAGCTGCATTGTCCGCAAAGACTTTAGAATTTACATTTCCCCACAGGAAAAAGTCTAACGGTGTAATATCACACGATCTTGGTGGCCAATCGACCGGCCCAAAATGTGAAATTATCAGCTCAACGAAGTGTTCTCTCAATGAATCTATTGATTGCTGCGATATGTGGGAAGTGGCGCTGTCTTGTTGGAACCAAATGTCGCGGAGATCACGAGCTTCAATTTCAGGCATCAAAGAGTTGGTTAGCATGGCACGATAACGGTTGCCATTGACGGCTACGTTCTCGTCGGCATCATTTTTGAAGAAATATGAACCGATGATTCAACCGCCTCACAGACCGCACCAAATAGTTAAGTTTTCTGGATGAAATGAGAGCTCTTGAATCTCCTCAGGTTGCTCTTCGTCCCAAATGCGGCAATTTTACTTTTTCATATAACCATTGAGCCAGAAATGGGTCTCCTGAGTCCAATCGTTGATTATTATTTGGCTTGAAAGCGTCGAATCTTCTTGGAAACTTTCAAGAGGCCATAGAATGAAACGATGTCCCTTGGGAAGGTCAGTTCTTTCACAAGCTTTGTTTTGTACACTTTCAATTTAAGATCTCAACGTAAGATGCACCAACTCGTTCCATACGTCAGTCCAAGTTGCTGCGAACGGCACCGAATCGACTCTCCGCGGTCTTCGGGCACAATTTCAGCTACGGCCACTATATGTTTTTCACTGCCTCTGGAGGCCATAAATTGGGCGAAGCGCGCGAAACACATCCTTTACAGAACGTGAATTTTCGTAATAAAGTTGAATGATTTGAATGATTTGTAAACGTTGGCCAGGCGTTAGTCCTTCCATGATGAAATGCCAAACAAAATTGAGCAAAAGTAACATGACAGCTTGACACGACTCACGCATCATGCTTTAAATTACGGTTAACGTTGAGTTTGTGTCGTTTCAACATTAAAAGTTTCATTACGTTTCGATAATGTGACGCCGAAACAAAACAAAATCAATTCGTAGCGTTCATTTTTCATATAAATAAAACGAAATGGAAACGTTTCGTTAGTTGAGCATCTCAGGATTGATAAACTACTCTTAAGTCATTTATTTTAAAATATTTTTTTTAATTAAAATTAATTTTACTACAGTTGTAATTTCTTGAAAATGTAAAAAATGTAAAAATTCAATTAAAATATCCACAATTCATACCAACCAAATCAAATTACTAGGTCAAAATAAAACCAATAATACAATTTGCCTCAGATTTCCTAAGCAAGAAGTACTTGTATGTAATAAAGAGTATATAACATGATATCATGGTATATATGTTTGCATGGGTGCTTACATATTTACTTTTCTGTATGTATATCACAATATTCAATTCAGATGAATATTACAGATATAATATGTATCTCAATATAAACCTTTTGGAGTTTATTAAAAACCTCCTTGCTTGACTTTGCTCTACTCGTACGTCTGTACATTACCAACTCCATACTTCTGCCATAATTCTGTCACTATCATACTTACATACAAGCATACTCATAAGTACACACATACTCGTATATACAGCCATATGTATATAAGTAATTGTCTATGCTGGCGTGGCAGTAAATTTATCATTTTGCTGGAATTTAATGAACTCGCGCTGCGAATATTGCCACACTTACTGTGTGGTGTGGTGTGTTAAGATGTGGTGAACAAGAGAGCAGGCGAAATGTAGAAGGCAGTAGACGCATATAATGAAAGAAGTAAAATATGTAGACGGTACTCCCGTACCAGTGTAGCTTGAAAATTGTGCGTAGTAATTTGTTTGGCTTAGTAACAGCGGCAGAGAATTATGTCTATAGGAATTTACAATTGCGGAGATGTATAAACTCAGTAAGAAGATGTACAGTGTGCGGCGAACAAGAAAATGCAATTAATGTAGAAAAAAATGTATTTATATACAAAACAGGTCAATTAAAAAGCCCCCAACTTGCCATATAGATGGCACAACTAGAATTCAACTTTTGTCCACATATAGTTAGCCCTAACCTACAAAAGAAGCGTTTACAAATCTGACAACTGTCGAATCATTAATTTATGAATTATAGCATTGAGAGTGAAGGAACTTTTGGTATTGTGAAAAAAATTGATAAAAACGAATTTCTCGTGTTGCTAAAATATTGCTTTTTAAAGAGAACAAATACTGTTGAAGGAAAAACTCCGCATACTATTCCAGGAAAATCAGTACTGAAGATGGTGAACGCAGTGGTCGCCCAACTGAATGAACATATCATATCATTCACGCATATGTGGTTATGAGAAAGCTCTATGCAAAGTAGGTGTCGCGAGAACTCACTATTGACTAAAAACAACAATGAGTTAATGATTCAGAGCAGTGTTTGGAGATGTTCAAACATAATAAACCCGAATTTTTGCGTCGATATATGACCGCGGATAAAACATGCCTCCGCAATAATTTTCACTGACTACATTGAAAGTGGAAGGAGCATCAACAACGACTATTACATAGCATTATTGGACCGTTTTAAGGACGAAATTGGGCTTCGAATTTCTTCCGCATCCACTGTATTCTAGAGTTCTGGTCAACAGTGACTATCTCCTGTTCTTAGATCTCAAAATATTGCTGGCTGGGAAGAAATTTTCGTCAAATAAAAAAGTGATCGCCGAAACTGAGGCCTATTTTGAAGCAAAGGACAAATAGTTTGTTTTTTAGAGATTGAAAGCCCTAAATTTATAAAATAATATTTTTCTATACATTTTTCCTTTCACCTTTCACAGTTTTAAAATTGTAATTAACAAATGAAAGTTGTTGAAAGATTTCATGCAATAAATGATTTTCGTTTGAGATTACATGGATAAATCATCTTCAAAAAAATTAAAATCCACAAAAATGCTGCCTACATTTAGGCGAAAGAGTAAAAACGAGTATCAGTGTTTTTAGGTAATGAAAACTTATTTGCGAGGAAATTTCGTTTAATTCTTTTATTTATATATAAAACTTAACGACTGTTTATAAATAAATAAAACATTTTTTTTTTGGAATTTCATAAATACAATACACAAACACTTTTTTTTACTGTATTGCTTAAATATGTTGCATATTTTTTGGCGTTTATTGGAAACTAACGAAGTTTTATGCGAAAAAATGTTTTAATCTTGAAAATATAAAATGAGGAATTTTTTCCATTTCTACTTAGTCAAACTATAAATCGATATTGATTATGTAAAACATTTTTTATATATATTAGTAATAGAAATAAACCTTTTTAAAAGTCTTTTTTATTTATTTTTTTTTTTTTGCTATTAACGTCTCAAATTATTTTTATATATATGCATATTTTTTCTTGTAAGAAAGTTTGAAATCTTTTTGATGTAATTTTATGTTTGAAAATTTCAATTTTCAACAAAAGAATTTTCAAGCTCGAATATTAATTTCTAAACATTTTTTTTTTTTAATTTTGCTAAAACAATTTGTAATTTGAACTTACTTTAAGTTTACTTACTTTTGAACTTTTCATAAAAAGCTTTAAATATTTTTTTTTAATTTTTCCTCATCTTCAACCCACTATAGTTATTCATAATCTCACTCCCAGTATGGCGTATACGTAACATTTGAAGAATGTTTAGGACGCCTTGAGCATATACGCATATTATATGGCATATGCATGATTATATATATAACATTCATACAGCATCTGAATACATATAAATTTCCAGCAGCTAAGCTAGAAAAATTCAATTTTCCACACTTACTTACATCAACACACAAAGGCATAGATCATGAGATACTCTGGTGTTATTGTCACTCGAAGTAATTTAATTTTACTTTTCACTCAAATTGCCAGCGGGCGAAGGCAGCTTTTTGCAGAAAATTTGCATATGAACGTAAAGAATTGTATATTTGCAGAAAGAGAGAGAAAAGAGATACAAATGTAAATCTAATATTTCAACTGTTGCAACAACTGGTAGTAATAACTGATAAAAGCAAAAAAGAAGCGACAAAAAAAAGGACAAAATATATCAACAAAAACTTTCACATGTAAATAAAACTATGAAGCGTTTTTAAATGAATTATGTAAGTACCAGAAATGAAAGAAAAAATTTACATCGATCGTATCAGTGTGACAAGCCAAGTTGATTCAGCCATTTCCGTCTCTCTGTTCGCATTAACGCACATTATTCCCTCAATTTCTGAGATATTTCGACCAAAATCGTTGTGTGGCTTAATTTTTCTAATGTATTTATTATTTGTTGGAATCAACCGGCTCGCCGGACTATATCATATACAGAGCTCCCATACAACCAATTTGTTCAAATATGAGGTTTTGGGCCAAAAATTCACCAAAAAATCAGGTAGGAGCGTGAAATTTGGCATTCTACAGACGTAAATTCAAATCTTTATTGACATTGGCAATCAGCGAAATCGAGTTTTGAAATTTGCAATAAATTTGATATGTGCATTACAGGAATTACGACTTCGGCATGGACTACTTACTTCAAATAAAATTTTTATATTTTTTATATTAATATTTGTTCAGAATAATTTTTCATTTTAAATAATACACGCCGAATTTTTTATTTATTTTAAATTCTATTTTTGTTACTTTCCATTCCTATTTGCATTTTTATTTAAGGGGATATTCTAGTCTAGTGGTCCGAATTTCGAGCGTTTTTTGGCAATTGATAAAAAAAAGCATTTCAAATTTATACTATCCTTTTTTATCATTTGTTTATTTATATTTCAAGAGTACACAAAATTAATTAAATACAATTTTTTTCCATGGAATTTTGAGTCCTTGAAGTAGAGAGGAAAAAAAGGATGTGGCCTCATCGCCATGATTTCTACCCTTGTGGTCATCTGAAAAATAAAACAATGATGGATTCTTAATTAGTACAAATGTCGCTATCTCAAGAGCCTGCAAAACTGAAAAAAAAATTTCATAAAATGGCGGCTGCTCAATAATAAAAGTCGATTTTTTCACTAATTTTTTAACTTTGTCGAATTTTTTAAAACTAATACGAATTACAAATTTTTTTTTTTTTTTTGTTATTTCATGCTATACGGAGATATTTAGAGATTATACTTGCCAAATTTCGAGTAAATTGGCTTATTAGTTCCTGAGATATTGTGGTTACTGCATCGAAATAAGTAGTTTCGAGAAGAACGCGTCTAAGTTTCGCATAGAGGCCGAGCCAATATGGATGCCGCGTCAGCAAAATACCTGTATCTCCGAAAATAATTTGAATTATGAAAAATACTCTTAGAGGCGTATTTTTAAATAGTTAAACTTTAAAAATATGCAAAAAAATCGAATTTTCCAAAATTCTATACTAGAATACCCCTTAATTGTTTGTTCCTGATTATATTAATTCTAATTACCTTTTTTATATAATTTTTGTGTTAAATTTTTTTTTTTATAATAAGCTTTAAAGTTATTCTGTTGTTTATTAAAAGATTTTTTTATTTAAAATTATTTTTTTAATTTAATTTTTCTTATTCATTTCTCATTAATTTTTTGTTTTCATTTTTTATATAGTTATTTATTTATTTTAGTTTCGTTTCAAATCCTTTTTTTTAACCGAACTTTTATTTATTTATTTTTATATTAATTTTTGAATTTTTTTTTTGTTTAACTATTATTTTTTTAATTATATTTTTGAATCTATAACTTTAATTTATTTATTTTTATTTTTATTTTGTTCTAATTAAATTTTTTTTATAAGTTTTTTAATTTTTTTTTTCAATTTCTTATTTTAGTACGCTTTTGATTTTATTACCAAAAATCTGTAGATTTTTTTTCTTCTGTTTTTCATTTACATATATTGTTATAAATTGGCATCAATTTACCGAAATATCTCGCATTTATTTCGAACCTTCCATTTCTTCTAATTATTATCTCCCCTTACTGTCAGTTGCTTACCAAGATTACGCACACTGCCTCCACTTTTGAACCTTTGCTGTCATTTTCTGCGTCTTTTCATTGCTGTTAATTAGATTGGTGCGCCGCTTACAAATTGTCTTGCTAATTATTTGTCACCATAATTAGGCATTAAGCGTTGTCATCTTCGTGGTTGACTGCTGCTGTTTGGCTGCTCTTCAGTTATGTTGTTAAAGCAGCAGTATCACGCTTGTTGTTGTTGTTATTGACATTCGAACCAGCCAGCCAACACCCTTTGTGTCTGCGTATATTCGTACCATATATAGGTGTGTAAAATTGTGCTTGCTGGAGTCAGTCATGCGTGTTAAGCTAATAATTATCGACCATGTCTGCTGCTGCTATTGCTTCTCTTGTTGTTAGTGTTGTTGTTGCTATAGCTAATTGTATTGTATTGTATTTTTTTTTTAATTTGTTCAACTGACCTTCTGTTATTATGTTTTATTTTCTATTGTTTATGCTTTTAACATTTCTTCTATTTTTTCTGTTATCTCTCTTTGCAACGGTTGTATTTCATGTTTCTGCTTTTAATTGCAAGCGAATGCCTGCAGTCAGTAATTATTTATTAGAAGTACACACCTAGCGGCGCTAGTGTCTGCCATGTGCTTTAAATATTTATATAAAAATAAGTATTTCTTTACAGCTTTTTCAGGTTTCCATTTGAAATTAATGTTATTACTAATAACTGTGGTCGCATAACCCACAACAGCTGCGTTAATTCACATTGCCACCTCCTCAATTATATGATTCGATGAATAACAGTCATTTTAGTAAATCCAAAAAGTAATTTTCAAATAAATAATATAGTAGGTTGTAATTTGTTAATTTAAATTTTATATAAACTTCTGGTGTTATAGCTTACTACTCCAATTGTGATTTGGTCATTTCGCTGACCTAAAAAAAAATTCTTGGATTGTAACTTCTTGGTCATGAAATGCTTTAAGTTTTCTTTGAAACAATATCTAGGTCATTTAAAAAAATAGGTATTTCCCAACTATGGAGTTCAGTGTAGTGCTAGGTAGTTGTTTCAATTTAATTGTGGGGTTTGTATCAATAAAAATCCTTATATGGAAATAATGTGTATTAGAGGATGAAGGAGGGCTCAAATTTGTTGGAAACCCCAAAATTATGAGTAGCTGGCTTCATTTCATGCCTTCAATTGGCGCCGGAAAATACGCTTTTATTTTGTTTTACTTTATTGTTGAAATACGTTGTCTGTAAGTCATATTTAAAAAAAAAAAAAAATATTTTAATATTAAAAAAAATTAAAAGCTAAAGAAAGCGCTTTTAAACCGAATTCGTCCCGTGCGACATCGTAATCGTAAAATTTATTGAATTTAATATATACAAACATGACAGAAAAAGTTTGTGTTCATCCAAGTATATTTCGTTTGCACTGTGAAAATACGAAAATAATAAATCATTCATAAACTTTTTTGCATTATTTTGTTTCGTTCACTGAAAAGTAACTGTACACAAACTCCGCTTCTAATCATTTCCTTGCTGGTTATAGTACGCTGTCTAATTTTTCTTTCTAGTACATACCATAAGTGCTCAATAGTGTTAAGATCAGGCGATTGCGGAGGTGTATGCAGTTGCTTAGGAATGTTGTACAACAACCAAAGCTTAACAATTTCTGCTGTGAGCTTCGGGTCGTTGTCCTGTCGGAAAATAAATTTTCTCACCGAGTCCCAGCATTACTGCACTTTCTTTTAAATTTGTTTTCAAAATATTAAGATAATCATGCTTGTTCATGATCGAATCAATAATCTGAAATTTTCCTACACCCGAACTTGCCATGCACCCCCACATCATAGCATCTCCACCACCGTGCTTTACCGTAGGTACAAGATTTTGTTTTTCCAGCGCTGTACCGCTTTTCCTCCAAATAATCTTACGGCTTTTTATCCCAAAAATGAAAAACTTACTCTCATCTGAAAAGAAAAAAAACTTTAGTCCAAAACTCTGGAGGCTTGCTTAAGTGCTCCTTCGCAAATCGCCATCCGCTTTCTTCGTGCGACTCTGCCATGAAATCTGGTTCGTTTCAGAATTTTTCGTATCGTATCTGGACATAATTTCTTTTGGTACTTTAATTCAATGTCTTTCGAAAGTTGGCTTGCTGTTAGACGCATGTTAGAGTTCACAAGAATGCTTAGGTTGCGCTATTTTCTTTCCGTCAGTTTTCTTGGACGTCCCGAAGTGGCTTAGACTCATGACATTTTGTATGTTTGAAGTTGTTTATTATTCTCTGGACAAACGAGTACTGTTTCCTAACATATTTCGCAATTTCCCCGCCCCCGACACCGAACGGCTGACGGATTTGTATGTGGAGCATTTGTTTCATGTTGGAAGCATACTCGGAGTGGTAGAAATTCCCTGCCGAGGAGCAACCGCATTTAAAAAATTTATTTCTTTAAACTAAATCAAAATTATTATATATTTATATATAATCAAAATTTTGTACGCACTTCCAAGTGGATTCCAAGTGGATGACACCAAATTTTACATGATCGGTATTCTAGAAAAATGTTTTATCTATTTGTCGCTTTCTAATTCCATTATTTCTTACATTTATCTTTGAAAAGTAAAGTTATGCTTGCAATAATAACAGATCTATTTAATTAGGCGCTTTTTGCGTAATAAAAAAGGCCAATACTTTTCTTTCATTCTTTTTTTTTAGGTTTTGATATATGTCCCGTGCAACATAATGAAAAAATTCATGCAGTAGCAGCAAAACTTAAAATAATAAACTATTTTTTAGTTTAGATCAAACTAAAATTTATGTGATTAATATACGAAAATTAAATTATTGCCTTAGAAGAGCATTTCTCATTTTTTGTCCCGTGCTAATGACAAAGTTGCTTGAAATTATCTAAAACAAAATTTCCTAGCCTAATTACAGAGTTAGTTAATTATAACAAAATATAAATAACTTTGAAATGCACCTCTCACTTATCTTTTTGTTCTAATATATGTCCCGTGCGACAAGATGTTTAAAACCATGAGATAATAGCAAAAGTTAAATATTAAAATACATTTAATTATTCAAACCAAATTTCACATGATCAATATCCTAAATATAAATTGCTTTCTTTGAAAATTACTTTATTTACAACGCTTCTCTCATAATAGAAAATAGAGTATTCTTCAAAATGTGTCAATGGAACCAAATTCGTAAGTTTTTGCTTCTCCCTAATAACTTATAATTCAATTCTACAGGGTTATCCATTTTCCAGTCTCCAAAATAAATGTAAATAAATTTTTTTTTTCATGAAATTCATTTTGAAAATAAATCAAATGACCGTCTTGTGAATTTTTCAAACCACGATCCGTTTGAGGTAATTTTCGAGCACTTTCTGGTACTTATTGGGCGGTATCTCAGCCATACGTTGACGAATGTCAGTTTTCAAGTGCCCAATAGTTAAATGTTCTCGGTGCAGCCCCACTAAAAAGTCCACGGTACCGAATCGCACTATCTCGGTGACTAACTGTCATCGCCAAGACGACATATTACTCGCCAGAAAACCATATTTGCTCGTGTTGTGTGGCATGTGACACCTTCTTGTTGGAACCACATATTGTCCAAGTCGATTATAATGCTCCGAATTGAAAGTGACCGTTTTGCCGTCAACGTTTTCAAATAACTAAGCTCGAATCAGACCTCCAGACCAAAGAGCGCACCAAACAGTAAGTTTTAATTGGGTGTAAAGACCTATCTTTAATTGTTTGAGGATTCTCGCACCCCCAAATGTGACAATTTTACTTATTTATATATCCACCGAGTGAGAAATGTGCCTTGTCGCTGAAGAAAATTTTGTTGGAGAAATCGCGGTCCACGGCTTGTTGTTCAAGCAGCCAATCGACGTAACTACGACGATTTGCTTGGTCAGCTGGTTGCAGTTGTTGTGTGAGATGGACTTCGTATGTAATGTAGGTGTAGGGCCAAATGCAGAATATACCATAATGTGCCGCATGAAAGTCTCAGCTCTTTCGGCTAAACTTTCACTTACAGCAGCGAAGACCTCAAATGAAACGAAGAAAACGATGATGAAAAGGCCTTACAATATCTATAACCGTTCCAGTATCTTCAAATTTTTTTTTTTTAATTTCACCAATTTCTTGAGTAGTTGGACGATTATGTGCACCATAATCTCCACTTGAAGCACGAAACGTGGCCACGTTTGTATCACTATTTTTGTAGTTGGTTTCAACAATTTTAGCGCATTGTGCGGTAGGTAGGCTATCAATTTTCATAAATTCCTGGCTTTTAACTAAATCAAAACATGTTTAGTTTGACAGCTATGTTTGACAGATGTCAAAATACAGCCCCGCACTTTTGAAACCACTAAATGCATAACCTTATATGAAGTATTGGCTTGGTCTTAGTTTTTGAGAAACTTTTTTTTAAGTGCCGAAAATAACTCATTGGTGAAACAATAAAAGATTCGATATTCGCAAAAGAAAAGAAAAATCATAAAAAATCGCTTTTTCATATAACCATTGTAAATTTTAAACCAATATTTCTTTTCTTATAAGGTTATTTTTCAAGGTTTCGAGAGGAAGGAGGAAGTATTCGGCAGCTATGCAGTTACTTAGCTTAAATGTTTACTAAGATCGTATAGTTGTTAACAACATGATACATTCGTATCCATTCGTACTCATAGTAAATAAGCTCATTGTGGAGATAGCTGAGACTATGTTACCAACTATATACATTTGACTTTGGCTACGCTTCAAAACACGTAGAACGCAACATTTGCTTCTAACAATTTCAGTTACCTTTATTATGCAATTTCTTACTTTCAACTACAACCCTTAGTAGTCTCTTAGCAATAAGGTAAAGATAAATGAAAGCTTTTGTGTTGACAATAAATGACTGCTTAATCAAATGTTAAATTAAATAATCCGATTGGCAATGTCAGATATGATTTGCATGGAAGTGTCCTACCAGCGAGTCACTATCTGCTTTACTATATGCAAATAAATATATATTTTAACTTACACACGCTGCATATCAATATGTACTTATATATAAATAAGGCGATTAAAATGAGTAAATCCAGCAGACAAACTAAATCAATTTTGTAGTTGTATTGTAGTATCAACATACAAGTACATATACATATGTCTATATTCAGCTTGTTTACGCCAGGATATGTGCAGGATATTGTTGTTGTAGCACACACAAGTGAAGTTTGTCGCAATTGCGTGCTTCATGTTTATGTTACAACTACTACTACTACTACTTCAACTACTACTACCGCCTGCATCACAACTACAACTTTATCTTTGCTTATTTATTTACTTACTGTGATTTCCCACAGAAATAAGCGCCAGTATGACCTGCATACATAGTACATTTGTATACCTCGAATACCTTTATCTTTGTTTACATACTGTCGCATTACCGCATTGTTATTGTTGTTGTACTTAATCAGGTATTAACGCCAAAATGCAAACGATTGCTCTCTTGTAACTGCTATCAGCATAAGCTTTGCTTGTTGATGTTTGAAAATCGCGCATGAACTGCATTTGTTGTTGGTCGGAATTAATTTTGAAATCTGCAATCAAAATATGTGTGTGGTGGACATTAAAATGGTGAGAACGCATACGTGCGATAATTTCAACACAGTGGATAAAGCGAAAACACTTAAAAGCAGCGGATTAAAAAAATTCAAGTTTACAGTGAATATTTCATTTTTTGGATTTTTCCTAAGTATAAACACCAAGAAATTCTTAGAAGGAATGAAAAATCTTTAGTTATAGCATGAAAGATTTTTCTAAATAAAAAATTTCTAAATAAGTTTTTCTCAATTTTTGAAAGAGAGAAATATTATTTTATTTTAAAAATTACCTTAAAAATGTGTCTAGAAAGAAACCCGGGTATCATGCAGTGCGAGAGTCTCGATGCTCGCTCGATATTCGGTCATTACTCAACTGCTCAGCAAGCCAAAAAAAATTCTATTATGCTGGTTAAAATTTCTTTGGCGTTTAAATGATTTTGAAAATTTTCAAAACTAAATGGAAAATTAAAATAAATTTAAATTTTTAATGAAATTAAAGAAAAAAAAAGTTCCAAAAAGTTTTTGTCAAAATACTCGAAATGCTTGTGCTCTTGCTCGAAAATTTTCGACTCATTCGCTGTTTTTTGGCCTGGCCACCCTGAAAATGCTTGGCCCTGAAGCCCTGAAGTCGTAATCTACTTGAACTATATGTTAAAGAATCGTTTCTGGCCACACTCCCAGGTGAACGGCAATCAAAACCTTTCCGTACTTGTATGTATTACTACAGATGGCTCTATTCTCTTTGTCACATATAGATAAAAAAAATTATTTTCTTAATATCAAATTTTCATTGATTTTGTTAAATTTTTCTTCCAGTTTTTTGACTTTGTACTACCTAACAAGTCAATCGAAAAGTCTCCGACCTGTCATAGTAAAACGCATTTTTTTTAGCAAATTTCAATATATATATATTATAGCGACTCTCCAACTTTTCGATACCATTTTTTGTAGTACGATTTGCACTTTGGTTCAAAATAGGCCTCAGTTTCGGCGACCACTTTTTTATTGGGCAAAATTTTCTGCCCAGCGAGCATTATTTTGAGATCTGAAAACAGAAAATAGTCGCTGGGGGCCAGATCTGGAAAATATGGTGGATACGGAAGCAATTTGAAGTCCAATTTATTAGGTTTTGTCATCGATTTCACTGAACTGAACTATGATACGGTGTATTATCTTGGTGAAACGGTACCTTATTTTTCTTCAAATGCGGCAATTCGTTATTGACGGTCCCTTCTTCTCAAGATATTCAATGAAAATTATTTCATGCGCTCCTAAACTATAGTTGCCATAACCTTACCAGTCGACTATTGCATTTTTCCACGCTTTGGAGTGAGTTTCTCGTGTGCAGTCCACTCGGATGGCTACCAATTGGACTTCGGTGAGAAAATATGGAGCCATATTTCATTCATTGTCACATATCAACGCAAAAACTCAGGTTTATTATGCTCGAACATCTCCAAACACTGCTTCGAATCATTAACCCGACGTTATTTTTGGTCAAAAGTCAGCTCGCGTGGCATCCACTTTGCACAGAGCATTCTCAAACCTAAATATTCATGAGTCGCTCTAAATCATTTTGTGGATTTTTCTGATGCTTTTTTTGATAAAAACCTCTTTTTGGCGTTCACCGTCTTCGGTGCTCATATCAGCATATCTAAACTTAGCATACCAATCCTTGATGGTTGATTTTCCTAGGGGTCAGTGCCCGGAAACTTGTTGTCAAGCCAAGTTTCTGCTTCAACTGTATTTTTTCCCTTCAAAAAGCAATATTTTATCAACACGCGAAATTCCTTTTTTCCATTTTTTTCACAATAACCAAAGTTGCTTCACTCAAAATGCTATAATTCACAAAAGTAATGATCCAACAGCTGTCAAATTAGTTCAAGTCCTTTGAATGTTGGATCTAACTAAAAATATTTAATTAATTAATTCCAGTAATGCCAACTATGTCCACAGCATGAGAGACTTTTCAATTGAAAAAAGTTTGGAAAACAGAATTTTCAGATAAAATTCGGAGTGATTATTATAAATTTTTGGTAGCTTTGGCAACGCTGCAAAATGTCAGTGAGCAAAAATGAAAAGTATTGTAGAAGAGATTGTTTTTTATTTTGGTATTCAAGTGATTCCTTAATTTTTTTTTGTTTGTGTTCTGTCTTGACCACCTCATTTAGAGGTCCACGTTCACTGCGCTATGCATCAGCAGAGTCTCTATACCTATGTTTATAGTCATTTAACCAATGTTCTATGGCTAATACTGGTAGAGCACAGTCCGTTTAATACTTTACAAGCCATTTTCTTGCTTCGAGTGTATTTTTTCCATCAAGAAACAGTGGCCTGGGTTTAGGTTAATAACCGTCCTTCTTTCTTCTTTCGATATCGCGTGAGCATAAACTGACTACCTATCTTGCTTCGCAGCACTTACACACTGTTAAGCGATTATTGACTGTCTCTAAGATAGTTTACAACTACTTCATATGCTATTTTAGCACCAGTTTTTTCTAGTTTATATCTACTAAAACCGTTAGCTAACACTTATTGTATCTAGTTCTAAATATTCGTTATTTAGGCAATTTTAAATAATATTTTTTATCAAAATTTGCATTCAGAGTAACAAATTTAATAAAAAAAATTAGCAATTTAAGTGTTTTCAGTGATTTTTCGGTCTGTTACGCTTAGAATTATTAAATAAAAATGGGATTAGTTATTTCCAATAGTTATACCATAGTATATGTGCGCTAACTCGATTCAAGTGGGCCAGATTAAATATATTAAATATCATCAAAAATTTATAAATCGACTCGTAGACGAAAAGTGTATGCAAGAAGAAAAAATTGATTTATTAAATTTCTGCTGAGAAAGCCTACATATAGCTATATTTATACAGAATATATAAATAGAACTCAATTAAATAATTAGGTGACATAGCATTCCCGCAAGCAACGATGATTCCCCCAACCTTTATGTTTACTTGTACTTCGACTTAGCCGGCAGGCCTTTGATACATTAATTTATGCTGCTGTGCACTCGCTTTAATAACAAAAATATAAATTAGTATATAAATAAATAAAATACATAGGCTTCCCGGTCCGCTCATTACTATGATGATATTTGAGAAAAAATCCAATTAAATGTAGATGTACTAAAAGCAAAAAAATAAAAATGAAGGAAATAAACGGAAAAAGAGGGAAAAGAACATAAACGAAAAAACAGAGAGAATGAGTTGCTACGTTGTTACGTATATATAATATATATATATATATATATGTATATATAATATGTATGTATATATATATAATATGTATGTATATACTACCGTAACTTTATATTTGCCTGCCGCCAGCGACCGCCACTGCGTATGAGCAACTTATACTATTTAAAGCAAATCCAAACGCAATAATAAGGCGAAGAAAAATAAAATCGAAATAAAATAGAGACATAACAGTATTAAAAAGCAACGCTGGAATAAAGAAGAAAGTAAAAATGAATAACAAGTTTAACAAGTTACAGGCGAGAGTACGAAGGACTAAAGGCAGCGGTTATAGCTACAGTTTCCAGTGCTTTTAGGTGACAACAGCACTTTAATTTATAATTATTTTTTCTTTCTTCAACCCAGATATGCAAATGCTTTTAGGGAAACATACATCTTATTATTATTGTATTAGTACATATTTCCGTTATTTTTATTGTTTTTTTTTTTTACAACACACTCTAACTGCCGAAGTGCCACAGCAAATACGTTTTCCGGCATTTTCATTTCCCACAACTCACCGGTGATATGTTTTCATCAATTGCGTGCACAAAGCCGCTTACCACCAAATACACATACGCGTACATGTATATAAATCCAGTGAGTCAGCATCAAGACGATGGCTATTAACACCGTTACACAGCTGTCGCATGCATGTCAATATCCTTCTTTCGGCTGTAACCGTTTGTTGCGCCTTAGCCTAAGTATAACGTTTTAGTTGTTGTTGTTGTATACACCTCAATCCGCCTGTCAACCTGATGTTATCATAATAATCCCATTTCAATAATCTGATACGTAGTAGTGCCCCGTTTCGAGTGTGAACGGAATAAACGACAGGCGACGGCAACAGCAACAGCAACAGCCATCAGTACATCAGTACATCACAGTCAACTTAAGTAGCTCTGTTCACTTTCATTTTCCTTTTTTCATTCTTAATTTTTTTTTATGTCCCACCTTGATCTGCTACCACTCCAGTTCAGGCGTCGTTTACTGCCCTGGGTATCGTTTAAATGTGCATAACGTCTCGGTGGAATTATATATAAGTAATTCTGGTCGTTTGTGTGGGCTTGCAAAGCGCTTTGTAAAAGTTTTAGCAGCTTTAAGTTGATATTTTGTGCCTTCGGGTGCTCAAGTGTTTGTAGCTGGCGTGAAAGTGTAGCCTGGAGTGGCTCAACAGTTGCACAGTAGATGAGTGGATGATGGCGGTGCTGTGCAGTTTCACCGGTGTTCGCAATCGTGAAAGCAATTTTATAGGTTTTAATGTTTAGAATTTCCTCTAGAGCTGTCCGATGTTGAGTATAATTAGATTATATGGTTATACTCATATTGAAGAAGGTATGATTTAGTTTACAAGGGGTAATATCACAGAGAAATCAATGGCATCGCAGTTGGAGTACTCGTCACTAGATAATTCGAGGAAGGATTGCTGCTTTTAACATTAAGCTTTCTAAAAGTCATTAAAAGAGAGTGACTTTTAGTCGATTAAGAACAAAGTAAATCCAAATTATTTACCAATTATTTTCGTCATCTCTTTAACTAAAAAATTTAAAGCAGAAATGTTGTATTCCTTAAGGATGAGCTCCAGTAGAAAATTATTTAAAAAAAACACTAAAAATTTAAAACAGGAATTAAAATTAAACAAATTCTGAATAAAGAAAATATCTTCTGCAAATATTAATAATTTCAAAAATATTGCCTACATTTAGGATGATCTTTAACACTATTTAAAAACAATAAAAGTATCCGAAAGAAAAAAATAAAAGTTGAGTAAGTTTTAAACGAGCAATCAAAATTTTTCAAAAAAAAATTATTAAATGGGAAATAATATTTCAGAAATCTCAGATATTTGAAAATTTTGCCTACATTTAGGATGATGTATAATTTAAAAAATATTTAAAAAAATTTTAGGAAATTCCAAAATAGCTGACAAAGGTTTACACATACTGACTATTATTCCGTATTCTCAGAAGTTTGAAAACAGGTGCCTAAATTTATGATTATTTTGAATTAAAAATGCATTAAAAAGCAACAAAAATATAGTACAAGAAAAAAATAAGAGATAATTTTTAAAAAGCAACAAAAACTATTCAAAAGAGCCAAATAAATCAAAAGAAGTGTTAAACATTACATTTAGGATTATTTTGAATTAAAATCTATTTACAAAGCAATACCTATTTAAACAACAAAAAGCCAAGTTTAAAATCGATGAAGTTCTAACAAAGGCGCCATATTTGCCTTAAAGACTGATAACTAGGAGAGGAAATATCTTCGACAAACACCGAAATTTAAAAATTGTTGCCTACATTTTGGATGTTCTCCACCAGAAAAACAAAACAACCAAATTTTATCACTAAATTTACTCTGAAAAGAGAAAATATCTTAAACAAGCTCGGAAATTTTAAAAATGTTGCCTACATTTATGCCTATTTTCAATTAAATACGATTTACAAAATACAGAAAAAGAGAAAACGGAGAAAAATGTTAAAGAACTGAAACAAGTTTACACAAAATTAATTCTTCTCTTCAGTATTCTTCAAAAAACTTAAAAAATAATCAAAATCTGTTGCCTACATTTAGGAGGATTTTAAATTAGTTTGAGAAAACTGAAATGAGATGAGTGTTAATGAAAAGATTGGAGATTATAATAACAATTAATTGTCTTAAAGAGGTGACTTTTAAAATATGTATGTCATGGCTTTTAATGCACTAGTGACGGACTAGTTACAAAGAAACTTTTATATACAATAATATTTGGGTGCGCATTAAAAATTGTTCGACTAGGATAAGCTTTTAAAATTACTGTTTCAAAAAGAACTGGTCTTAGACTAGTGAGGCTTTTATTTATAAAAAAAATATAAAAATTAATTGCTTTCCTCCCAAAAGCTAGCTAGATAAATTTTAAAATTTTTTAAATCCCCAAACCAAGTATAATAAGAACGATATTGTTGCACATCTGGATTATGGCTTTACAAAAAAAAAACTTTTTCGTGCCTACTTTCATTTGTCAACCGCTTAAAAATTTGTTTTCATTACTTGCTTGTACTTCATCTTCATCAGCAGAGCTCTCTTGGCAGCTCCCCACGAACTCACTCAACTGTGCTTTTAATGATTTAAGCCGCCAAATGTCAAAGCATTCACATGACAAACGCTTTTAGATGAAATCTTCAAAATTGTGACAAAAACAGCAACAACAACAGCAACAACAAAGCGGGCGAAAACATACCACAAATGCCAATCATAATTTTCGTAATCGTCGCTGGCGGATATGAAAAAGTGATTTTACATGACACATGTGTACACATCACAAGCACTCACACTCACACTCACATATACACTTGTACGTATAACAAAGATTTTGGCATAACATAAAGATTGTGCTCTTCGCGCCGCCTAAGCAACACCACGCTTTAGTTTAACTTAAAGTACGCTCAACCAGGCAGCATAATATACACACCCGCCTTAATTCTTAACCAAACCTACTAACCCGCATGTGTACTCCTCATATGTGGGTGTGTATGTGTGTACGAGAGTGTGAGTCTTGTGCCTTCAAGCGGAAATTATTAGTAGCTGTAGCTGTAACTATGGCAAGTAAGCCAGTGCTAAGCGAATTACTTTAGATTAAAGCTGTATGTACCGTTACATTTTCGGCAAGCGCAAAGCATTAAGATGAAAACAAGAAGCAGCAGCATAGAATTGGTAGAAGAAGAGGGAAAACGCAAGTAGCACTTTGAAGGGGAATAAAATATGTATATGTTTGTATGTGTGTGCGTATGTGTTATGGAGAAAGTTACTTTCGCCTACCACATGAATAAATTTGCATATGCTCACACAACACACGCATACACAAACACTAATGCTCACACTCACGCTCTTAATATGTTTGTATTCATTTGCTTGGAAGGCAATTGAAGCATTAACCACGCATTCACACGTGCACACACACACACATACACACTAACATGCATTCTCAAATATTTATGAATAAATTGCGGTTTGACTGCTTGACTACACAATATACATACTAATTTGTGTGTGTGAGTGTGTGTGTGTGTACATAGAAATTTGTGTATGTTTGGGTTTTTGCTAAAGTGTAAACGCCAAGTGTGGTCTCGTGGCTATGTCGCTGTGGTAAGAATATTATATTATATGCAATATTAAATATAATAATTCTTTGTCTCGGTATGTATGTACTATATATACTTATATATATATATATATATATAGATATATATATATATGTGTGTGTATGTTGGCTAACTTAATTTATTCTGTCAAAAGTTATTTAATTAGAAAATTGTCTAGTGTTGTCTGCTATTAAAATGTTTACTTTAAAATTTGTTTTGTAGTAAATATCTTGAGGTAATTTAAGGAAAATATGAAAAGAAATTAATTTAAAATAATATTTAAGTATTTCACTTGATAAATTAAAATATATTATATAAATTAAACTTTTTCCTAAGTAAACAGCACAAATCGAAAGAGTTATTATTGAATAAAAATTGGATATCCAAGATAGCTTATGGTCAAGTGTAATCGTTGGAAGATTATTTTTTTTAGCCAAAATGTATTTATTCTTAATAATAATTAATATATATAAAATTAATTAACTTAAAATATTGAATTACAAATATAATTAAAAAACATGAAAAAACAGCTGCCTTCGGTCATGCTGAATTCCTTACAAAGAGTGATCCATTTCGCGGTTCTTTACTTTTTTAAAGAAAAAAATACAGAAAATTCAAATCGAATGGGAAATGTTTATTATCATTCGAAAGAACACTCTTTGTCATTTATTTTTCGAAGATTATCTCTATCAAATGTAGCCCGCGGCTACGTCTCAGACGATCCATCCGGTGAGTCCAATTTTCGATGACTCGTTCGAGCATTTCGAATGGTAACTTGGAAACGACGCGCGTGATACTTTGCTCCAAAGCCTGAATCGAAGCGCGATTTTCCACATAGATTTCAGACTTTACATATCCCCACAGGAAAAAGTCTTTCTTATCACCCCAATCGACCGGCCCAAAACGTGAAATTACCTGCTCACCAAAGTCTTCTCTCAATAAATCCGTTGGTTGATCAAATAGTCGGTTATCATGATGCGATAATGGTCGCGATTGGCAGTTACGTTCTCACCGGCATCATTTTTGAAGAAATATGGACCGATGATTCCACCGGCCCACAAACCACATCAAACCGTTGTTTTTTCTATATGAAATTGCAGCTCTTTAATCTCTTCAGGCTGCTCTTCGTCCCGAATGCGGCAATTTTGCTTGTTTACATACCCATTTAGCCAGAAATGGGACTCATCGCTGAACAAAATTTTGCTCGAAAAAGTTGGAACATTTCAGGAGCACATAGAGCGAAGCGATGTCACTACTAGGGAATGTCAAACAGCTTCAGTTCTTGCATAAGCTATATTTTGTACACTCTCAATTTAAGATCTCGACGTAAAATGCACTAATTCATTCCAAGTTGCTACGAACGGCGCCGAATCGACGCTCCACGGTCTTCGTGTATACTCTCAGCTACTCTCGGCCACTATGTTTTCTTAACTGCGTGCTGGACGTGGCCTCTCCGGTCGAATTTTATCCACTAATGAATGCTGTGTTTCAAGATAGATGGTGGTGTTACGAATAGTACGCTCAGTAGGCCGATTATGTTGACCATAAATTGAGCGAAGCGCGCGAAACACATTTATTACAGAACGTGAATTTTCGTAATGAAGTTGAATGATTTTTTAACGTTGTTCAGGTGTGAGTCTTTCCATGATGAAATGCCAAACAATAATGAACAAAAATAACATGACAGCTTGACACGACTCACGCGTGATCTGCCGTTGGAAAAGGTACCCCTACTGGAGTCACCCTTTATCTTCAAGTCATCAAATTTTCGATTTCGAATACAATAAACTTGAATTTACGTCGGTAGAAATTTCAAGCTCTCAAATGGTTTTTTGACGGATTTTTACCCAAAACCTCATATCTGAACAAATCGGTTGTATGGAGGCTATATGATATAATAATCCGATTGCGGTGATTTTCAGTACCAATATGCCATTCATAATATTTACGGATGATACCAAATTTCACAATCCTCGATATTTTTTTCGTTAAGTTTTAACCAAAGCTTCACATCTTAACAAATCGGTATACGACAGCTATATGTTATAGTCGCCGTTTGAGATGATTTTCAGAACCAATTCGTTATGTACATATGTGTAATATACCAAGTTTCGCGTTTTTAGAAATTCTTTTTCGGATTTATGACCCAAAATTTCAAATCTAACCAATTTTATATAGAACTGCTCGTCGTATATACGATACGCTAAGTGGTCCGATCTGGCCGGTTCCGATAAATGAGAGTTTAAATGTATAGGTGCAACTTCCTACCAAGTTTCGTTAAAATAGCTCAAAAACTGAAAGACTAGTTTCAGTTCAAACAGACAATTTGACAGATGGATAGATGGGCATGGCTAAATCAACGCAGCTCGTCATTCTGTTACGATCGACGCCAATTGGAGAGATCAGGTAAAAACAAGTCTTTACCCGCCTTAAATTTCCACTAAAATGGCTGTCTTTTAATTTCGAGCTTCTACCAGTGGCTATTTAGTCGTTAGCTTTTAAAATTTGAAAATAGCAGCTATCACTTAACTCTCTGAGCTATGACAATCTCGTCTATATTCAGAGAACCATAAATCTTCCGCAAAATATTTTAATCGAATACACCTAAAGCTGATTCAGCAGATGTTGTCATCGTCCGTGCTTCTGCACCATATAACAGGACGAGAATGAAGAATGACTTGTACAATTTGGAGTTTCCTTTTTGAATTGCCCACTCAGTTCAGACAGCAACTATTGGCAAGGGCGATTCTGTGTTGGATTTTCAGGCTGACATTGTTATCAATACTCTCAACTGGCTCCTAAATTGACAAAATTGTATACGACCTCGAAGGTGCTGACTATTTGTCAGATATCTTCACCTCGCTTCCTTATTTAGTTTGGAGAAAGTAGAGTGGAGCTTTGTTGAAACCGATAAATTCAGTATTATCGACACATGTACGCTAGCGGCTGCACTCTCTTATAGAAGATTGTACCTTCCCTGCCTAGATCTGCAGCATATATTATGTTCCCCAGTCACATGACATATTTTAGAGTCACCTTGTACGAAACCTCGTTTAGTATAGAGCTGCTCATCGAGGTCTCGCGATCGACGAAGATGTGTTCAGTGTCCATGCTGATGTCAAGGATCCCTTCCAAAATCTTAGTCTATAGAGAATGTCTGATCTATGTTGCAGTCGCAATATCTAGAGCTGCGATGAGTTCGTTGATAAAACAGGATCTTATATGTGATTTTGAGAGAGATTTTCTAACGGTAATTAGCGCAGGTTGTGGAGACTCTCGCCTTATGGATTGAGCAGATCACAGTTAGGTTTGATTCTTCAATCATTCTTTCATCCAACCATATTTTACAAAAAAGCTAATGCATACATCTTGCCAGTTCTTCGAAGCCATGCTTGAATAACTCAGCCGGTAATGCCGCTTTGTTATCTTTGTTACTCTTCAAGCTTTGCAGTTGATATTAGAACTACAAGTACATTACACTCGTGTGATGGAATCAGCCTTCGGGCTCATCATTTTCTGATCCTTCACTGTGATTGTACTAAAGCAAGCTGAAAAAGTGTTTCCTACCTAAACTTAAGTAGGTCCCCCAAGGAGCAGTCTCGAAATCACCTTTCAAGCTCCTTTTTTTGTTGGAGGTTGTACGTAGAGGGCTTGAAATTGTATTATTTCTTAAGTCGGGCCGCTGGTGAGATCTCTCGAAAAGAACAAGCAATACACTATACAAGACTCTACAAGACGCAAAGAAAGGCTTCTTAAGGTCTGCAGTATGCGCCCGTCATCCTTCAGCAAGATCCGTTTTTTGCTATTTCCGGTCCGGTCCGGTGTCCGCTCCTAATCACATTTTTAAAGAGACCAGTCTACCCATATGACGGATTTACCAACTTTAAGAGTCGTTAGGGGGGAATTACTTTTTTTAATCTTAGAATTCTGTATGGGCATCCATCTCAGTCCAAAGTAGGATAAGTTTTTTAGGAAACTATAATATTCTAAAGATTATAGTGAGAATATAGAAGTAAGCGAAGTTCATGGTAGCTGGAGTAGCCGACTGGTCAGCAATGTCTGTTATCGTATGGAAGGTCAAGGTTTCAAGCTCTAACCAGAGCAACAACCGTACCCCTCTGGGTGCATTTTTCTTATCAAATACATGAAAGACCATCAGCCGTTCGGAGCAGACTAAGAAAAAACCTCCCAGTTCTCTTTAATAGTGTAACCCTTAATGAGGTTTTGAGCTCAACTTCGTGCTGGCTCAATTATAATTTGCTATCAAACAAAAGACCTTCACGCCCACTGCATTATCAACAAACAGCTATTGAAAATACTAAAATGGGGAAGGTGGAAAACTTCAAAATGGGTTTACTAACACACAGAACGACTACAACTCAAATCCCCTACTACCGATGCAGAGAGAGAGAGAGAGAGAGATCATTGTAAATGGACCAAAGTTCAGACAAAAAGCACAAACTTACCTGCATTATTGAGAAGAAAAAAACACAAATTTTGAAAATTGCAGCGCACATAAAGCCCTTCATCTAATCTCCCCACATAACCGTAGGCATCTGACCCGAGCAAAAAGTGAAACGAACTGCTAGGCTAATCTCGGTACTCAACATGTATGGCGACGCCCTCAAAAGCGTACAAAAGACAATGGCCAAAGTAAAGCAAGCAAACAGCAGATCTAGCAGCATGCATAATGCATAGAAAGCACACGAAGTAGGAGGAAAGATGAAAAATGAAAATTGAAAGGAAAATTATTGTCAACGCGCTTGTGTCCGAGCATATACGAGTAAGCTTTGTAAAAACATGCTCATAATAGCATTTACATAGCAGCTGAGTCTTCTGCTTCTTCTTCTCTTACTTCTTCACCAAATTGCATAGTACTAGCCATTAAGGCGCAGCTAAAAGACTGCAAGTGTGGCGGCGAACAGGACGCACACACACACACACAGCACCAAAATCCCGTTCGTACTTATCCCGTTTGCGCACTCATTGACCTAAATACCGGCTTGTTCTCTAAGATACATAGTCATCAACGCTATTGTAGTGCATGCTATTTACAACAGCAACACAAATGTTATATATGTATGAGTATGCGAGCAGGAGCAGCATGTGCCGACAAAAGGGACAAAAGCAAAGACAACACAACTGAAAATCTAGTCAAACATAAAAGGAGTGCAAATATAGTTGGAAGAGTGTTAAAGTTTGTTTTTCTTTGGAAAAAATTGCAAGGTATGAGTTGTAATGGTCCTAAAAACACTAGTTGTCAAGTAGTTACAAATTAGTTCCAATTTTATAAAGATGAAGTGAAAAGTTTAATTTTTGGAATACAATTTTTTTTTTGTAATTTCTTTAACAATTCCGAAGTTAACCAAAAATAACTAATCCTCTACTGGTCCACAAAACACTAGTTTTGTCTAGGCAGAACTTATTTAATACAAATCTTTAATAATTTATTAACTTTAATTCAAGTGTAATACGTTACCGCTACAAGAATAACTATTCTTTTACTATTTATTAACTAGTTGCGGACTAGAACCAAATCAACTGAAAAAAAATTAAGTTCTCAAAATTTTTCATATTTTTTTTTTTAAAGAAAATAATTAAAACTGCTCTGAAATAACTAGCCCCTGACCAGTTACAAACTAGTTTGCAAGATGTTAGTTTCGCTATCCAGCTCCGGCTCGTCGCACATAACATCAAAACAGATAATATGCTCTATGCTATAAAGAATGTCATATTGTAACGCTTAAATGCATATTATAACGGCATGTTACGTGACTAAATTGGCTTGCGACTGCGCCTGCTGTGTGCATTGCATTCACTATTATCTAAGCGTTGCTATAATGTTGTTGCTTTTATAGTTAATACTAACTCGGCCGTGTACACACACATAGATAAGCTTACAATGCATCTTCCATATGTTTTTTTTTTCTCCTTTCAATTTTTGTTTTTGCCCTGCCACGTATTCATGCGCCATCGCTTTTGTAGCCACGTCTGCAAAGCATTAAAATCACCGCGTTCGATAAGCAGCGCCAACCAGCGAACATAGAGCGCTCTTTTTTCCTTTTTTCTTTCTCTTTTTTTCTCATGTGTCTTTTGTTCTTTTGCTGTGTGCGGCCGCTGTTCGTATGATGACACACTTTTTGTTTGCCTTTTGCCTTTACTAATGTTATGCTGATCGGAATGTATGTATGTGAAGCTTGCTATATGTGTGTGGGGGTGGGAATTGCTGGTGCTGTGTATCTGTATATGTGTATTTTGAGCTGTTTGCCCACGTGAAAGTGTTATGCTAAAGTCAACTATTTGTAGAGCTAGAGGGGAGCAAAATGTGTGGTGTTGCGAGAAAATAGTGTGAAATTTAACCGAGCGAAATGTTATCTTCTGAAAATTCATTTAATTTTGATAAGGAAATATCTGCTTAACGGTAAATTTCAAATTGGTTTCACATGAATTTATTTCATACGCAGAAGACTTGGCATTTGAGGGTGGCGAAGTTGTCTAGTAGCCTGAAGAAATGCAGTTAATGGATACAAATATCCTCTTTCAAAGCGGATAGTGGGTTTCCTTTGTTTAGGAAGACTTCTCATTACTAGGAAGACAACCAAAAAAAAAAAAAAAAAAAAATTTTGCCTTCATCACAACCAACGATGGACATACTAGAACAGAAGACACACGATATATTTCATATTTTCAAAGTGAGTGAGTAGATATTCTCTAACCTGGTACAAATGCTTAGGAAAAGATTTACAGTGTTTTCTACTTAACTCAAACTAAATTCCAGCATGCGTTCCCAAAACTACTTGAATCGAGCAAAAGAATCATCTAAATCGATCTCACCTCCCTCTATGTACTTTGAAAACACTCTCGAGACTCACTGCGGGAATTATGTCTTTAAGAAACTGATAGATCTTGTAGCACATTTGTAATTGCGAGTCAATCTAAAACCCAACCCTTCATGATCAGACTGCAAATGGACTATTGAGTTCGAAGTCGACCCTTCTTCATAGAGGGCGGCGATTCTGCTGGGTCGAAATGGACATCGCTTGAGAAATTTGTGTTAAATTCTCGATGACAAACCAGTATCTTATTCTTTTTGCAACGCTGCGCTAGTTGGAGTTATCAAAGGATGCCGAACTCTCGCCTCTGCATAATATCTTCGGGGTGCGGTCCTCCTGCCGCGCCTTTTCTTCCACTTACGGGTAGTCCCAGCTTAACCGGGTTAGCTTAATTCGCTTTACTGTATATATTCTTGACTCCGTATAGCTCATGTAGCTCTTCGTTTTTGCTTTTATTGGCTGTTGTATTAAATGCTCCTAAAACAGTGAGGAATACGAATCTTATACAGAATTACTACGAAAGCTTCTTAAGCCATTTTACCAGGTTGTATCATCTTCCAAATTTCTGCTCCTCTTAACTTGAGGAGGTAAGCGACTGAGAAAGAAGCTCAGTCTTCGCTCGTCGAGAAAGGACTTCATTTTTTCATTGAACAAAAATTTAAATTTTTGATTTCACCATAAGTTAGTTCAGAATCATTAGAAGAATCATGTTTTAAAGCTCTCCTGGGTATGCTCCAAGAGGATGCTCGGAAAGTGACCGCGTCTGAGCCATTGAGTTGGCTCATTGTGCTGCTTTGCGTATCCCAACCATGAGCTTGTGAAAAGCTCGCTCGATTTTTTGAATTGTTTTAGCTTCTTTTAACTATGTGATCTCACCTACGTAAGGCTTTACCGGGGACCATAGTGGAAGATGAGAAGACACAATCGTCTGAAGGCTGAACACTCGCAAAGGTAGTGCTCAAACCCTTGGTAAGCTGCTGTCTTCTATGTCTAATCTAATATATATTATAATTAAAATCAAAAAAAAATGGTCTTGAGGTCTTATAATGATTTTGGTATAATTTTTCAAGTGAACTTATTCGTCAGAGGGAGGAAGAGCTGTGACTCTCTTTTTAGGTTATGAAATTTCTTACTTTTATCTACAAGTATTAGACTACATATGGCCGAGTATTTAGCATTCCGTACTACAATACCGAAGGCATGGGTTCGATTTCAAGTTCGAGCGACATCCAAAGTTACAGAAAGTAAATATTTCTAATTGGGGTCGTCCCTCGGCAAGGAATGTCAAACTTTCTAAGTGTATTTCTGACATGAGATAAAAAGCTTCTCATAAATATCCATCCGGTATTCGGAGGCAGCTTAGAACAAATTTTAGGAACCTCCATTTGTTGGTGAAAATATCAAGACGCAAAATCACAAATTTGAAGAGGTGCTCGGCTGAAAATCGTTTCAGCGGTTGCAAAGCGCCAAATTAGGCCACATTTAAAGGTCATACATTTCAGCTCCTTCCCTGTAATTTCTAAAAAACTACAATATTTGTTAAATGTGTGCCCGCCAAAATGAATAATGTTTCCTCAGAGAATAAATCACCTATTTTCTAGGCATTTTAATTAATGTTACACATAATTCACGCTGACGAGCCGCAACGTTTGATTTTTGCTGCTCAAAGGTCTACTTCTATTAAAAGCTTACATCAGCAAAAATACACACATACAAACACTTGTTTATGTTTCTGGTAATTTTCAACATTCAGTCAAATATGGCCACTCCATCGACATACTACAATTTGTGCGCCAAAGAGCACGTATTGTATAATCATTTATTTTATAGTCCATTAAATTTTTACCCACATTATTTATGTAACCTTAATTTTAACCCTTCTTCGCAGCGCACAGCAGCCTAACCGCCCTTAAACACTTTTTTCCCCAGCGCAAGTGCTTGCTAGTGTGTAAGTGAGTCAAAACACCCACACACACAGAAAAACACACATTCTCGTTATAATTGTTGGACGTTTGTAAATTTCCCATACGACGAAAAATACCAACAACAACAGCAACTACAGAGTAGATGTATAAGAATACAAAATGTACAAGCAACTTGTTCACCTTCAACGCACCGGCTGCGGTCACAACCTTCTGCGGTGAATTGTTACAGCCTCTGTTGTCGTCGCTGCAACTGAGCATCGCTGCGGCGCCACCGCAGCTTGGCAGGCCGCACAAACAAAACGCATATTACCCCGAATAAACGCGTTGTGAGCAGACACATTTTTTCTTTGCAAATGTATGTGTGTATGCGATAGCAGTGCTTGAATTGATGCTTATTTAAGCTGATTTTCCGATTTCCAGTTTAAAGTTTCAAGGCAGTGCATTTGCTTTCTTTCGTTTTACTTTTGGCAACGTAAACTTTGAACGAGTTTCCGTTTATTTCATTTTGAAATTTTTAGAAGTTTATACGATTTGTTTTATTTTATTTTATTTTTTTAGTATTTTTTTTTTGTTTTTTTTTTTGAGTTCGTAAATTTTTTTTATAAATTTTTTTTTGTATTTATTTATTTTATTTTATTTTCATTTATTTTATTTCGTTTAATTTTAATATAGTAATTATATTTTTTTTAGTATTTTATTTCATTTCATTTTTATTTTTTTATTTATATTTTTTTATTTTATTTTTTTTTTAGTATTATTTTTTTTTTTTTTTTGGAGTTCGTAAATTTTTTTATAAATCTTTTTTTGTATTTGTTTATTTTATTTTATTTCGTTTAATTTTAATATAGTAATTATATTTTTTTTAGTATTTTATTTCATTTCATTTTTATTTTTTTATTTATATTTTTTTATTTTATTTTTTTTTAGAATTATTTTTTGTTTTTGTTTTTGTTTTTTTTTGAGTTCGTAAATTTTTTTATAAATTTTTTTTTTTTGTATTTATTTATTTTATTTTATTTTAATTTATATTATTTCGTTTAATTTTAATATAGTAATTATATTTTTTTTAGTATTTTATTTCATTTCATTTTTATTTTTTTATTTATATTTTTTATTTTATTTTTTTTAGTATTTTTTTTTTTTTTTTTTTTTGAGTTCGTAAATTTTTTTATTAATTTTTTTTTTGTATTTATTTCTTTTATTTTATTTTAATTTATTTTATTGCGTTTAATTTTAATTGAGTTAATTATATTTTTTTGTATTTTATTTTATTTTAATTTTTCATTTTATTTTATTTTAATTTATTTTATTTTTTTCAGTATTTAATTTTGTTTTGTTTATTTGAGTTCATAAATTTAAAAAAAAAATTTTTTTTTAAATTTTTTTTAGTATTTTTTCGTAAATTTTTTTAAATTTTTTTTTGTATTTATTTATTTTATTTTATTTCAATTTTATTTCGTTTATTTTAGTAAATTAATTATATTTTTTTAGAATTTTATTTCATTTTATTTTATTTTTTAATTTTTTTTTTTTTTAGCATTTTAAAAAATTTTTTTTTTGAGTTCGTAAATTTTTTTTAAAATTTTTTTTTATGTTTATTTATTTTAATTTTATTTAAATTTATATTATTTCGTTTAATTTTAATTAAGCTAATTATATTTTTTTTTAGTATTTTATTTTATTTTAATTTTTTTTAGTTTAATTTATTTATTATTATTATTTTAATTTATTTTATTTTTTTCAGTATTTTATTTTGTTTTATTTATTTGAGTTCATAATTTTTTTAAATACATCTTTTTTGTATTTTTTTATTTTATTTTATATTAATTTATTTTATTTCGTTTATTTTTATTTAATTTCATTTAATTTAAATTTTTTAATTTTTTTTTAGTATTTTATTTTATTTTAATTTTTTGGTGTTTTTTTGTGTTATTTATATGAGTTCGTAAATTTTTTTATTTTATTTTATTTTTATTTTGGTATTTTATTTAACTTTGTTTTATATATAAAATTTTTGTTTTTATTTTTTATTTACTTTACTTTAATTTATTTTATTTTAATTAATATATTCATATTTTTCTATTTTTTTAATTCTATTTTATTTTATTTATTTTTTTGTATTTCCTTTTTTTATTTATATTTAAAAAATTTTTTTATTTTTTTGTTATTCTATTTTTTTTAATATCTTCAATTTATTTTATTTAGATTTATTTAATTAATTATTTTTTTTAAATTTGAAGTTTTTTAAATATTTTTTTTTTGTATTAATTTGCTTTTATATTATTTTATTTTTATATGTTTTATTTTATTTTCATTTTTATTTTAATTTTTTTTATTTAATGTAATTTAATTTAATTTAATTTAATTTTATATTATTTTATTTTACTTTATATTATTTTATTTTATTTTATATTAGTTTGTTTTATTTTATATTATTTTATTTTATTTTATTTTATTTTATATTAATTTATTTTATTTTAATTTGTTATTTTATTTGATTATTTTTATAATTTTTTATTTTTATTATTTGTATTTTTATTTATTTAGTTTTATTTAATTTAACTTGATTTAACGCTATTTATCATTTTTGTTATTTTTTTTGTTATTTGACTTTTATATTTATTTATTTATTTTTTTATATTAATTTTTTTTCTTTGATATTTCTTATCTGTTACATTTATCTCATTTAATGGTTACGATTGTAGATTTTTAGCTTTAGTTTTTGAGGGCAAAACTTAATTGCTCAATTAAACACATAAAACTAACCGCCATACATATTCACATAAATTTGTAATTATTGCTTTAGGTATGTACTTTGCTCAACGCCACAGCTGTGGTGCTCCACTCAAGTGTTCGTTTCGTTTCTACTCTTTCGATAATTAAGTTCTTCTGTTTTTAACATTTACTACATACGCAGGTTTGTGTGCCTCTGTCAGTATGTTTTTTTAGCTTGTATCTTTGTGTGGATTTGTTAACGACCTCAATTTATGGCCTAAATAATGCACAATGAAAATAATTGATTTCGTCGATAAGCTGCTCTGCGGTTTTCATCACATTTAAAATAACTATTTTTCTACAAGTTATTGACATTTTGAATATTTTCTGTACAATGCTTTTCATTAAATTAACAACAATTTCTTTTTTGTTAATTGCAGGTGAGCTGAGACTGAGTTTCAAGAGGTATTTTAATAGAAAATAAATATTCAGAGTAAGTAATCACATCTTCTCGAGAAATATATCTATATATGTTAGTTATTCAAGTATTATAAATCGCCAGGTATGCTTTCGAAAGGCGATTTAAAAGTTCTCAAACAAAATTTTTGCCATATGGAAACCTTAGAGTTCGAAATAAGAGTATAAGCACAAAAGTATTCCTTATGGGACAGTAATGTCACCTCTCCTTTCATATCTCACCAAAAATGAATTGCAAGCAAAGCTTACTAAGTTTTATCCCAAGACAGCTAGTAAGACTATTAACGGTGCATTACCTGTTGAGGTTTCACCTTGAAATTAGGTCTATTTGATGACAATAAAAGTAAATAAAATGCGTTATATGTTAGTGTTAAGCGCTCGGAAGACAGGCTGTTCAAACCCAGTAAGGATAAGCTGAGATGGATCTTTAATTGGTAAGAGCCATAAGGCTGAAACGCCTTCTATTTAGAGCATTGGTCGTACGTATTGCTTCTAGTAATATTGTTGACGTGAGACTTCCCAAAATTCAACCCACTCAACCTATCATAACCTGAAAGTTGTCCTTATTCAAATTTTCTATTAGCCATAGACACTGATTGCACACCAAATATACTAAGAATGTGTTAAAAAGGGACTTCGGCGATCAATATTTAATATTTGACCAAATCCATCATCCGATTTGATACTCGCTTGCTGAACCAAGCACAAGTAGAGCTAATATTTTAGCCTACGGATACTGATTAATCAGATTTTCAGCACTAACTGCAGTTGATAAGAAACAATAAAATAACATATATTATAGAGGTTTGAACTAACAGGTAAATTAAAAAGTCCCCAGGATGACACATAAATGGCGCTGCTAGAATTAATTCCATATCCATACATAGTTAGCCCTAATCCTCAAAAGGTATACATTTGACAGCTGTCGGATAATTAGTTTGTGAATTATGCATTTTGAGTGAAGCAACTGAATAAAAGAAATTTTGTGTGTTGAAAAAATATCGCTTTTGGAAGGAAAATAATTAAGTTGAAGTAAAAACTTGGCTTTATGACGAAATTCCGGACACAGTCCCAGGAAAATCAACCATCAAGGATTGATATGCCAAATATAGACTTGGTGAAATGAGAACCGCAGACGATGAACACAGTGGACGTCCAAAAACTGGTTGTAACCGCCGAGCACATCAAAGAAATCCACAAAATAATATTGAATGACCGTAAGCCACTCTAAAGATATCAACTTAACGTGTATATCATATCATTCATCAATATTTGGGCATGAGAAAGCTCTGTGCAAAGTGGAAGCCGCGGGAGCTCACTATTGACCAAAAACAACGACGAATTGATGAGGATTGGAGCAGTGTTTGGAGGTTTTCAAGCATAATAAATCCGAGTTTTTGCATCGATATGTGACACTGGATGAAACTTACCTACATCACTTCATTCCGAAGTCCAATCGACTGTCATCCGCAGAAGGATGGAATATTTTTCACTCACTATCTTGCAAAAGAAAGTATCACCAAGTCATTGCACCGTGTCACAAGTCTTACTACTTTTTCTACTACTATTTTTATTCAAAAATTCTGCTATAATCATTTTTCTAACAGCAATTGGTATTTTCCCCTCAATTTACTTATTTCTTTCGAAAACCTTTTATAAATATTTTTACTACTTTTTGTACTACGAAATCTACTACTATTTATATCACAGTTTTTTTTTTATTACTTTGATAACTTATGTAAAAAAATTTTTTTTAAATATTTTATCGACTGATTTTGTTTGCAACATGTAACTATTTCTACTACAATTTCTTTAACTACAATTTAATTATATAGTACTATTTCTAGTACAGTTTGCTAATCTGTTACTATTTCCATCACCTGTACTATTACTTTTACGGTTTGAATTTCCAAATCATTTTCTGCTACAGTTTCAATTACCATTTTCACTACCATTTCACATAGGATTTCTAAATGCATTTCTGATTCTAATTAGTGCTTTTCTTCAGTTTTTATTACCTTTCTAAAATTATGTTTTATTTCTGTAACCATTTCTATATAAGATAACAATTTTCTGTGCCTTTTCTGCTTCTAATTTAACTATCATTTCTACTACCATTTTTCTAAAAAAAATTTCTACAACAATTTCTTATTCTATTTCTAAAGAAATTTTTTTATGCTTTCCACTTCACTTGCTGTTGTCATTTTTATTGCTATTGCATTATTAGCTGCTACTACTTTTTCTTACTAAAATTTTTCTTCTTTAATTGTATATACTCGCATATGCATAAATTTCTGCTAGAAATTTTAAAATAATTTTTCCACTCATTCATTCTATTCTATTTATATTACTTTACGTCCTCAAGTTTTACTAGTATTTTATGGTAATATACAATATATTGCTACAGTTTCCACTACTATTTCTTATGCAATTTATATTTCATCTTACTTTATAACATTTTTTGCGCGGTTTTTTGCTTTTAATTCTACTTTCACTTCTATTACCAATTGTAGTTTCTCTACAACCATTTCTACTACTATTTCTACTACTATTTTTACTGCTCTTATTAGCAACCATTCATGATGATGTTTCCAGTGCATTTTTGACCAGCAATTTTTTAAATCTACAATTTTAGTTAGTAATTTATTTTGGCCTTAGTATCTACTACCATTTCTACTACTTTTTCGGTCAAGTTATATACACCTATCAATATTGATTATCAATCAGACACAAGAGCTGTTCTACTCAAAGTATTTGACAATTTGTTGTTAATACACAAACCTTAGCTTTCAAAAGACTCATCAAAATGTAACGGTAATTTCAACAATGCATTTTGCGTATGACGCAATTTCAGTTGAGAACAGCTACGCTGATGTCTTTTGATGCTGTCAATGTACATGCAGACAGACTGACAGACAGACTAACTGACAGCTGCACAGAGAAGCTTTTAGTACGATGAATGAGGTAAATGTAGTAGCTTATGTGCATATGTATGTACGTACTAGAAGTAAATGCGTAGATGCTTAGAGCATCGCCTAAGAGCATAATGTATAATGAGAGTGCTGCTAATTGCACGCCCAAAACATGAAATACTTGCTGAAGCGTTTTCCGATATCACAAACACACACACACACACTTGCGCTGCTGCAAAAGCAAGACTTATGAGTTGTGATAGTATAGTTGTTATTGTTGTTTTTGTTACTTACTTGCACTTTAGTTTGTTGTTTTTTTTTCTTTTTGCCTCACTATTTCTTGTTAATTACATTTGAGCTTTTGAAATTTGCCAAGGCATAGCGAGTATTTGTTGTTGCTTGCGCTCAAAGACCACGTGCTCAGAGTCAGCTCTTCTTCACCACGTTACTTGCAACATCAATTTGTTGCAAATATGTGTATGTGTGTATAAAATTTAGATTGGCGAAATTCTCACGTGCAATTTGCAACGGCACACATTCAAGCAAACGGCCATATGTATGTGCATACAAGACGAGCTTAAAAGCTACGCTGCACGTGAACGCTCACTCGCAGGCACTCAAACACGTTAATGTTTCAAAATTTCTATTTCACTTTGTGCTTTGGAATTTAATTTCAAAACTGTGCGCTGCTCACATTTTTAATTACATTTTCGCAAGCAATACAGGCGCATACTCATACATACATATGCAAACACACATATGCATGAAGAAGAGACTCACTTCCACTACTGCTGCCTTACTGAGTTGCTTTACATGCAGCATATTTATTTATTTAAAAGGCATGGCGCATACAAAGGCACAATCGCTTGCAGCTTTTGGGCTTAGTTTGTGCTATTTTAATGCTACAAACTTACACACGCTACACCCCCGCCTTCCCACCTCAACCGAACACGGCTTACAGGCAGCTCAGCATCTCTAGAGTCAGCCGTCGGGGGCCTGTAGACAGGCTGCCGTCAGCTCGTATTACCTTACCAATAGAATGCTCGACTACTGCGTGTACTCAGTTCAAAGTTGATTTATCTTGACCCAGTTCGATCGATTTGTTTACGGATGCAAGTAAATTAGCATCAGTTTGCAATTGCCCTGCAAGTTGGCGTGTCCGCAAGGCAAGCAGTCAGGCAGTCAGCTAGTCAGCCAACCATTCATCCATCCATCCAAACAGTTAGTCAAGCATCAAAGTGTGCAAACAAGCAACTCATTCATCTATTTGCTGATTGACGACCGTCAAACCTCTGCTACTGTTGCTTGTGTGCGCCCATATAACACACAAACACACACCTGCGTATAGGCATATGTGTTTGTATAAGCATATATAAGTATGTGTGACCTACAAACAAATTGGTCAATTGCCTACTTTACTATAAACTCACTTTGAAAACTTCTCACGCTCGTACAAGTGTGTGTGTGTGTGTGCGTAATCACTTGCGCATTTGTAATTGAAAGTCGATATATTTTTCTTTTTTCTGTTTCTCTCAGCTGCAATTGATAGTTTTTAATGAAAATTTGTGCAAAAGTATGCCAATATTTGTTACCATTTACTTTTGCTTCGTAATATATATACTTGTACTTTACCATAATCATATACTCGTATGTACACTTCCGTGCCAAATAAACCGCATAAGTTGTTCACCGTTATTAACAATCTCTTTCATGTATGTTAGTGCAATTGCTTTGCCATAAAGTAGTATTTTTTTTTCATTTATGGAAACTTCTGTTCTCAGCTCAAATATGCAGGTAGGCAAAGTTCACAGCTGATAATGGGTTGCAATAAAATAGTAGTAATTATTAATGCATTAATTTGTGTTTTCATATCACGGATACTTAATTTGAATTTATTGATACATAAACCACGAGTGCAAACATAGCGCTGCATCCAATTGAGGTCACTGAAAGTGGCTTATAAGCCACTTAACACTTTGAATTGTTTGAATTCACATACCGAGTTTCTAAAGAGGATTTTCAAAAATGTATGTTATAAGTAGCCGATTTTGAGTAAAATGTAGGACGAGCACTATTAGAATTAATATAAACACACTTGAAGTTTCTTCTTCTTCTTAATTTGCTGTAGCCTATTCTTCTTTTTCGTTTTTTGGTGGAGAAGGCCACCTTACTCTGCCACGCAATTGAGGCCTTTTGCTCGCTTTGCTTCCGCGAGTGGTTACTACATCGAGCACTTTCAGAGCTGGAGTGTTTTCATTATTTCGAAGAACCGTATGAATGTCGTCAAAGCGCAGGGGATTATAAGTTCCTCGCAAAACCCTTCTCTCTAAAACATGTACTGCTGACTTATAAAGGGTGTTTTTTTATAGAGGTATAGAACTTTAAGTTGGCATTACTTTTCAAGATGGCGACCGATTTAACAGCTGTCAAGTGATTTATTCTCAGAAATAAATAAAATAATGGTTCTGTGCGGAAAACCTCCATTTTATCGTCGACAAAATCGTCCATCAGAGCAGTTAATTCGATTAACCATGGAACGTTTTCGCACCACGTTTACTCTTATTGATAACTCGCATCCCCAGAGACGACGTACGGTGCGTACAGAAGAAAATATTACTGCTGTAGAGCGTATCATTGTGGAAGACCCGAATGAGTCCATCCGCCATCGAGCACCGGAGTTGGATCTGTGTTTATCATTTTTTATGGGAGATTTTGCGGAAGGATCTTGGTTTGCGTGCTTACAAAATCCAACTCGTGCAAGAATAGAAGCCAAACGATCATCCAGTAAGGCATAGCTTCGTCGAATGGGCTCAAAACGAGATTACCGTTATTCCCGATTTTCATAAGCGAATTTTGTTTAGCGATGAAGCGCACTTCCGGTTGAGTGGCTACGTCAACAAACAAAACTGCCGCATTTGGAGTGAAGGTAATCCTCAAGTGTATGTTGAAACACCGTTACATCCAGAAAAACTGACTGTTTGGTGCGCTTTATGGGCTGGTGGAATCATTGGTCCGTACTTTTTCAAAAACGATGGTGGCCAGAACGTTACAGTCAATGGTGATCGGTATAGAGCCATGAATACTAACTTTTTCATTCCTGAATTGAATAACCATGATGTCCAGGAGATGTGGTTTCAACAAGACGGCGCAACATGTCACACAGCTCGTGCCACAATAGATTTATTGAAAGACACGTTTGGTGACCGCCTAATTTCACGTTTTGGACCTGTGAATTGGCCCAAGATCATGTGATTTAGCACCGCTAGACTACTTTCCGTGGGGCTATGTAAAGTCATTGGTCTATGCGGATAAGCCACAAATGCTTGACCTTTTGGAAGACAAAATTCGCCGTGTTATTGCCGATATACGGCCACAAATGTTGGAAAAAGTCATCGAAAATTGGACGTCCCGATTGGACTACATCCGCGCCAGCCGTGGCGGTCATATGCCAGAAATCATATTTAAAATGTAATGCCAGATTATTACCTTTCGGATAAATAAATTCATGTCAATCGAATAATCCATCGTTGTTTTATTGCAACTTAAAGTTCTACACCTCTATAAAAAACACCCTTTATTATCGCATATTATCATCGTGTATGCCTCTGCGCCCTGTCGTGGGACGGAAAAGATGAAAGACTTTTGGAATTTGAGTTTTTTTGGTTGACAGTGAACTTTACTTTTCAATTGCTTTTTCAGTACAAAGTAGAAAAGTAGATACTCGAGAATTGAGCATTGCGAGCATCTCGATGCTCACTTGCTACTTGCTTATTGCTCAACTGCTCAACAGAACAAAAGAAAATTTAATTTTGTTTGCCAAAATTTCTTTAACGTTTCAATGATTTTTACGCTTTGCATAAATAAATTAAAAATTAATAAATAAATAAAAAAATTTTTGATAAAAAAGTCAAAATACTCAAAATGCTCGTGCTTGGCTCAAAACTTTTTCGAGTAACGAGCAATAAGCAGGTGTGCGAGTATTCGTTGCTTAAATGCTAGTACTTTTCATAAATTTCTGAGAAAATCTGGAGTTCTAGGACAAAATATAACTGAAGATACTCGAGTATCGAGCGAGCATCGAGCTGCTCGATACTCATTCACTGCCTAACTGCTCAGCGGGGAAAAAAAATATTTTGTGTGCCTTTCAATTCTCCTCGCATGAATAGATTTAGAATTATAAAAAAAGTTCTGAAAACAAAATCAAAGTTTTTGTTTTGAGCTTTCAGTTATGAACAAAAGTACGCGTGCTCGTTGTTCAAACTGCTCAAACTACTCGGAAATGTTCAAGAAAAATCTTGAGCTCTAGTTGGTGGTAGTAGGAGGCATGCGGCTAATACCATTAGCGTGATTTGTTCTATAATTCATGTTACCTAATTTTAAACACCGGACGAAAGTGTCTACTATCTTTTCCTTATAGGACGTTGTCATGGCGGCTAACACTTCCTTTTCTAATGAATTCTAAATGAATTAAGATACACTCGTGGTTAAAATTCTTCGACCATCTTGCCCTTTTGGGCGAGCATATTCATCCGGTATTCTAGTGTGCTAACGTCACGTTAGTGGAGCATAAGGCACCTTTTTATCTTACTGGAATTCATTGGAGAGCGTTTTGATTCAAATTTTTTCTTGCAAACTTCTTTTGCTTTTGGTGAATAGTAAATTAGATGTATTCAAAGGCCTATTTTTGCTAGAAATTTTTTTATCTTTCTTTTCAACATAGTTCCCTTCAAGGGTGACACATTGATTAAAGCGATCCTTCAACTTTTTGATACCATTTCTGTAATACGATTTGTTCTTTGGTTTAAAATAAGCCTCAGTTTTGGCGATCACCTCTTCTTTCGACGAAGATTTCTTCCCAGCGAGCATCCTTTTGAGATCTGAGTACCCTGAATAGTCGCTAGAAGCTAGATCTTGAGAATATGGTGGATTCAAAAGCAGTTTGAAGCCCAACTAGAGGATTTTTGCCATCGATTTCACTGACTTGTGGCACGGTGAATTGTTTAGGTGAAACAGAACATTCTTTTTCTTCAAATGAGGCCGTTTTTCGTCGATTTCGTTCTTCTAGCTGTGGACGATCTTTACTTTTTCAAGGTAGTCAATGAAAATTATTCCCAGCTCATCTCAAAATACATACGCCATAATCTTGCCAGGCGACTGTTGCGCTTTTCCACGCTTTGGAGCGGGTTCATAACATGCAGTACACTAGGATAACCGTCGATTGGACTTCGGCGTAAAATGATGGAACCATGTTTCATAAATTGTCGCATATCGATGCAAAAACTCTGATTTATTACGCTTCAATAACTCCATCTGCTCCGCATCAACTCGTCGTTGTTTGCACAGAGCTTTTCATAGCCAAATATTCGTGAAGTGTATGATGTACACCTTCAGCTGATATATTTAGTTTGCCTGTTATTTCATTCAATTGCAATTTACTGTCATTCCAAATAATTTTGTGGATTTTTTTTTTTTTTGATGTTTTCGTCGGTAACAATATCTTTTGGGCATTCACTGCGTTCACCATCTTCGGTGCTCAATACGTCTAACTTAGCATAACAATCCTTGATGGTTGATATTCCCGGGGTAGTGTCGGAAAACTAGTTATCAAGCCAAGTTTTTGCTTCAACTGTATTTTTTCTGCCAAATTTATACACGCGTTTTGCGAGGGATAAGTTAAAATCACATGGATTTAATTCTTTCTAAATTCCTCTATGTGATATTTTCTCGGAACGGCCCAGATTTGACTCCAGAGTTAAATTTTTGTTTATAAATCCGTCAAAAAAGTACCTAAAAACGTGAAATTCGCTATACATCAACTGATTTGTCCAAATATGAGGTTTTGCGTCCAAAATTTGCCAAAAATCCATCTAAGAGCGTGAAATTTGATATTCTCGAGACGTAAATTCAAGTTTGCATTGATACTGAAAGTCATCGAAATCGAATTTTGAATTTGCAGTAAATTTCATATGTTCATGACAGGTATAAAGACTTCGGCGTGGCCGAAGACAACCATTATTTCTTGTTTTTAATTAAGATATCTCCTAACTTCTTTAATTAGTTTTCGATAAAATGTATTTTGGTTTGAGCAGATAAGGTAGCTCCAAAATAAAAATTTCTATTTCACATACGCATGGGAATTTTTATTTCTTATTGCGGCCTACGTCGTGGGATGTCAAGAAATAAAAATATTTTTTTTTTTTAGTTTTAGTTTAGAAATACTTAATTTTATGATTATTAATAACTAGCATAAGCTTGAGCTGGCATAAGTGATGAAAAATGCTTGGTCAGCAAAATAAAGTTTGCGCATTCAGCGCTCAGTTAAGATATTCAGATGATCGTTTAGTGTATTTCACTGTATTTTGGTGAAATAAGACTCCAAAATTGTGGTTGAAACGGATACACTTATGCATTTCACAGTATAATAAAGAAATAAAGAATTTTGATGAAGTTATTTAATAATTTTATTCAGGATATAGTAGTATGTTGCATGTATATTTTTTCTTGAGATGAAATTAAAGTTAATAAAAATTTTACACAAAATTGTACTCACAATAACAACACTACATATGCTATACAAGTATTCCTGCAATTTACCGCAATTGAACAGAAAACCATCTCAAAGCTAATGACAGTTATGTAAAGGTAATTTAACATCAAACTAATTCTAAGTAGACTGCTATGCAACATACACTTATGTTAGATATATGTGAAAAGCTCATAACGTCGTACTTTTATGCAACAGTTGAAGAGAAATAGATTTTCCATATAAACATGTGATTTATTGTTACTTTTCGATTTTATTCATACCTACGAGTATAGCTCACATTGAAAACTGTGCTTAAGCACAAATGCTTCTATTTTGTCCCGGTAGGGATATTACTTGTATATCGTATAATAAGCGTATATTTGTATATGTGGGCTGTAAGTGCTCTATTATCGACACCAAGTAACTGTTATACACATAGTTATACACATATTTTGCTATTATAGTAAGTAAGAGCTTTTCTCTCGCACACATGCATATACTTATATACACATGCAATTGTAAATGTTGGTTATCCTTCGTTTGCTAATTTTCAATTATCCCTTGAGGCTGCCAGGAAATTTCTCCAATGAATTGTGTTATATAAAATTGTTCATGATAAATGCAACTGTAATTGTGCAATATGCAGGCACACGTATATACGCGTATATGTGTTTACATCTACACACATGCATAAGTCGACTTCAGCTTATGTCTCTCACTCATACTCACACACTCACACTCACTTATATTTACATATAAAGTTGCAATAGTCATTTGCTACACTTACTTATCTCACGTTTAGCACTTTTGTCCATTTCAAACTACTGTTATATATTGTGCTTGTTATTATTGTTGCAGTGTGCATGCCATTTTATATGAGTCTGTGTATTATTATCTGTGAGTGGGAAAAGTTGCTTGGGTTAAAGGAAAGGGTAAATGAACATCATAAATTAAAAGATGATACCATATAAATGCAAATATGTGCATGCAAGTAGATTTATAAATATGTATTTATGTGTCTGTGTGTGTGTGCAGTTGTTGCTCATTTCTATGCAATTAAGTATATTTGATTATGTATAAAATGATTTATTTGCATTATTTTCATACACTTACACATTGCAGGCAGAAAAAAATACGTAAGTTAAGCAAATGGAAAAATATTAAGTAGCGGATTAGTGGCTTAACGGTAATTACTTTAGCTTGAATTTAATTAAGTGTGTTGGGATTATGTTTTTGTGGGAGATTGAGAGAATTTTACATGCAATTTTCAAACACTTCCCCATACTTAATTGCTATTATATAATGGCATACATAAAGGTAAGCTTATTTCACTTCAAGCTTAAATGAAAATAATTTTTCTACAGTATTTTTTATTCGTTTGGAACTTTTTGCATTGAAAAAATGCTGAAGCTGTTTAATTTAATGGAAAGAATATAAAAAAATTATTTTAATTATGATATGTGACCAAGTAAATTTTCTTAAATTTATTGAATAATAAATAATAATAAAACAGTAAAATTTCAGTTTAAAAATCGTGATAAAATTTATTTAAATATATATAAAAAATTTTAATAAAAAAAATTCTAGTTTCGTTAGATTTTTTATAAAAATTAGTTATGCATATCTTGTGGTATTTCTCCTTTTGTTTGAATATCAAATCTCTGAATACAAAAAGGCTTATTGCCATTGAAAAGTAATTGAAAAGTAATATTTGATAAATTGTAAAATAAACATTTTGTGAATTGTGTTTTTAGAACAATATTTTTCAAAGAATAATATTTTTTAAATAACTAAAGCAGTAACAAAGAAATTCCCTAGATTCAATAAGAAGCCAAAAAAAAAAATATTTTTATAAAATTATTTACAGGGTTTTAAAGGCGAGAAAAACGCAATTTTTATGATTTTTTTTCGGCGACATCAATAATATAATTTTATTAAAGTTTATTACATATTATTGTACAACTTTTGAGGTATATCACAAAAAACTTTCAAAGAAAAATATTAATAAATAAGCCGGTGAAGGTGAATCTCCAGAGGTGCCTTGAAAAAAAGTGGTTTTGCGGTGTACATTATAATTCGTTACCGGATTATCTGAAACAAAAAAATTGATATGCATTTTAAAGGGGATGTATTTCTCGAGGTAATCAGCAAGAGTTTTTTTTCTATTTTTTACAGCACTTCGGAGTGAAAAACGCGATTTTAGTTAAAAAAAAATCGCGGTTAATTTGTTATTAAAAAATAGAAAAAGATGAAAAAAAAACTTGCTGATTACGGTTCAGTAGATTTTGAGTTCTGCTGTTCACGAACTTCAAAAAAGACGTTTTCGGGAAAATCGATTTAAAGTTTTTCATACGTGAAAATCAGGTAGCACGGCCGGTCGTTTGAAACGCTGTAACTCAGTTAGTTTTACTCGGATTGACTTAAAATTTGTACATAATAATCTTGACATATTGTTCATTCAAAAAAAAAAATTTTTAAAACCCTAACCCCCCCTCCCCCCTAAACAAATTTTATTTGAATCTTAAGAAACTTTAATTTTTTTATAATAAAGTCATCTAATTAAATTTGTAAAATTTCTATGAAACAGTGGCCGGTTTTCACATCAGTTCTGATCATAGGATAAACGGTACACAAGAAGTATTTTTCTACTTCTATGAGCGTCTACTTCTGGACAGATCCGCTTTGTCACGCTACAAACTGTTATGTTAGACCATCTGTTATTGACCTTTTTAATGATTTCTAGCTTTATAATAAATACAGAAATTTGCGCGGATAGAGGTATACACGCCTCTTATACAGAGTTCGCATTAGCTAAGATGGCTAGTTCGCATTTGTAATACAGTTGCCCCATACATATCTATATTAGGGTACCCAAATCGCGGTCATATTGCATTTACCCGAAAGTCCATCCAGAATAATTTTTTAATTAAAAAACAGTAGCGTTGTATTATAGAGACCGGGTTGCAGCTCGCCTTTCATAGTATATATAGTTATAGATTGGTTGGTGATCGTAGACTTAATCAGGTATTCAGTGGATTCGTTATTTGCAGTAAGTTCTACTTGAAAGACATTGCAGTGCTCTGGTAGTCTCGCCCTCAAGTTGAGCTAGTGTACTGGAGAGTAAATCCCGAATCCTATACTGTCTTTGAGCTTCAAGCTTTTCACTTCAAAAATGTCATTAAAAAATTTTTTTTTTTTTTTTCTGTATTATAAATATATCGTACCTACGAGGGTTGACATTTATATTTCGGGATTAGAGCTCAAAAACAAATATTAATCATCGAAAATCGCTTTATTGTTTTTCGAAACGTTTCTCACTTTTGCATGCCTTTAAACCAATTGTCGAAGCACTTTCGCCATTCTGATTGAGGTTTCTCCAAAACATGCGTACTAAACGCATCAACCGCCTTTTCATGTGTCGAAATATACTGACCTTTCAGTCTTCAGTCAATTTTTTACGTTCGGGAATAAACAGAAATCATTCGGTGTCAAGTTAGGACTATACAGAGGATGACTCATTAAATCGGTGTTTTGTGTGCTGAAAAATACAATTGCTTCAGTCGATGAGTACGATTTGTCGTATGATTTCTTGAAAGACAACTGGCAAATAAATGGTTATGTTACACAAAGAATTTACCGTTCTGCGTTGTTTTAGTGGTATGATTGTGTAATGTCCAGTTGTTCCAAAAAAAAGGAAACCTCGAAAACTCGGAATTGCTTCGTGCGCCAACAACTTTTGTTGGATTCGTCTCATTTTGAAGCACCCTTAAAGTCGACTGCTGTTTGCTTTCGGGTTCGCACGCATAAATTGACGATTATCACGATGTCATAGACTTGTTTCGAAGCACCGTTTTCATATATATATATTTTAAATTTTAACATTTCTCTAGACCAATCGACACTTCCTTTTTTTTTAAGCGATTGACAAATTGTGTAAGATCCAACGTGAACAAGTTTGTTTTACAATCAAATGTTTATTCAATATGATTCTGGTGCCACTAATGCTTATAGTTGTCTCAATCTCACGATAGGTCAAATGACGATCTTGCAGTATCAGTTTGCACACAGCGTCAATAGTTTCTAAAACAACTTGTTTTAAAACGACTTTCAAAAAATGTGTCATGTTCTCACGGACTGATCTACGACTCCGATTGAATTCACTATACTATCGATAAACACTGGTTCTCGACGGCGCTTCATCGCCAAAAATTGTTCATTTGAGTTTGTATGAAGTTGTAAAAAATGATCGCGCGAAAATGTTCTCGACTTAATTCCATTTTTTGCCAAAATGAAAATAATTTTAAGTTACTGTAAACAACGAAAACAGCGCTGGTACGTCAAAGCGTTGAGTATTTATAGGGTTTTCCAAAAACACTAATTTTTAAGGAAATTCGAATATTTTTTTATTTAATATGAAGTACAATCACTCAAATGACCTTCACGACTACCTTTGCAGGAACGAGTTCGATGAGCCCAATTTTAGAGCACTTTTTTCACTAAAAAAAAAGTCGTATGTCATTAACGGCTTATTCAATATTGACTTTTAAAGCTTGAAGAGAGTCTGGTTTATTGCTAAGGACCAATGAATTCAAATAACTCCACAAGAAGTAGGCTAAAGGAGTTAAATCACAACTTCTTGGAGGCCATTCAATGTAACAATTTCTTGAAACAATCGAATCTCCAAACCTTTCTCGCAATAATTAGGTTATTGAACATGCTCTGTGGCACGTAGCCCGGCCTTGTTGGAACCAGATGTTGCTAAGGTCAACTTCTTTCAATTGTGGCCACAAAGAGTTGGTTATCATCGACCTATACCTCACCAAAAACCACACCAAACTGTCAATTTAGGTGAATGTAATGGTTGTTCATGAATAATTTTTGAATTTTCTTCGTTCCCAAATCGACAGTTTAGTTTATTTACCGCACCGCTCAGATGAAAGTGAGTCTCATCGGAGAAGATACTTTTCTTGATAAAATCGTTTTCGTTTTCAAGTGTCTCCTAGGCAAAATCAGTAAATTCACGACGTTTGTGGTGGTCCATGGCTGAAATTGTAAACATTACTGAATACAGTGAGAAAAAAACGACAGATCATCACATATTAAAAATGTCCAAAAGACACTTAGAAATCATATCATCACTATTGGAAAACCCTTTATAATATCAAAAATATCAAATTTTACGATAAAGTTGTCAGTTGCCACCTTATAATACTAGGGTTGCCAAATCTCTATATATTTATGACTGTTTAATTATACACTGAACTCAATGGATTAACAAAAGTTCAATCTAAAAAATCCGCTGAAAGTTAAATCAATTTCTAAGTGCTTAAATTTCTCTTACAAACGTTAAAGTTAAACAGATTTTGGTTATGAATTTTGCGATAGGTAACTAAGATTAATATTATTTTACTTATTTTCAATCTGATTTTGGTTTATTGGAAATCGGATGAAGTGATTATTCATATACTTTTATTTCATATTCAAACCATCCAATAATCGATTGACCAAATTCTTAAATTTACTCAACTTCCCTGCCTCTGTTCCAAAGCGCCAGGCGGTCAGCAATGCTTGCCGTCGTCGCCAGTTCGTCGCCTCGATAGCAATTTGTTTTTTTTTTTTTTGGTTTTTTTTTTTTTTTTGGGCATTCCTGTTTTTATTTGTCTGTTTTGTTTTTTCCTGCTGTTCTCAATTTTTATAAATTTTTCTCTTTAATTTTTCGCTTCACTACAAGTCAACATTCATCGACGCTTTCAACTTTCCACTCTACACTTGCACTTTATCAATTTCATTTTAATCAAATTAATTGCACTAAAATTGAATGCATGTGGCGGTTTGTGTTGTTGTGAATTCCGCCTTTAATTCGCGTTTTTTTTTCTGTTTGGTTTTTTTATTTTTTATTTTTTTTTTGTCAACATTTATGCTCAATGCTGTTTTTATACACGATTTCCTTTCCTCTGTATTTGCGTTGGCGCGTGTCTATATGTGAGAGTGTAGTCCTTTATCTGGCGTATAATTGTGCAGACAGACTTAATATGTATTTTACTGTATATGAAAACTTGTGTGTGTATATGAGTATGTGTGTGCACTTTGAATTTCTGTTCATTTCCTCGATTCAGGTCAACAGACAGGCAATGCAGGTGGTTGGTTGGTTGGAAATTTTCTAGCAGATAACCAGTTATGATTGCTGTATATATGCGTATATATGCGCATATGTATTTATTGTATGTATGAGCAGCAGATATTTATATTTTGTTTTTAAATTTCAATAATAATTTGTTGTTGCCTCAATAACGTTTGCGACAGTAGCACTATGTTGTGCAGTGGGCCAATGGAATGAATGCTGCAACGGAAGTTGAAGATTCCTACTGATTGTAGGCTACCACAATTTGGCAGTTGCAGTTGCAACATACATACAGTTATAAACTACATGTGTGTTTGTTTGTGTGTGTTTGTATGTGCGTTTACAGGTAGCATACTCGCAGTTTGTTGCAATTTCAAACTGACATTCATTTCAATTTATGTAAATTGTTGAATTTGTTCTCAGGCTGTTTTTTTTCCTCTTCTCTTTCCCCAACTTCGGATATTTATTTTTACTTCACTCACAGTTGCATAAATAAGATATTGCAATGAGTTGCCTTAAATGGGTTACTGTTGAAATTAATGTAAACATTGTGGAACTTTTATATAAAATTTTTTTTTATTGCATAAAAGTCATCAGTGGTTCTTCTTCATTCACCAAAAAAAAAAAAATAAAAAAAATAAAAAAAAAAAATCCAAACACAAGCTTGAATTTGAAATTTTTCATAAAAAACTACTCACTGGCAGTATAGATATGTTTATTAATATTTTTTTTAATATTTTGTTGAATGAAAAGCAGAAAGTGTATTAAAAATATTCAGCTTTTAAAAGCATGAAAGCATTTCTTTAATAATAATTTTTTCACAACCAAATTATGGTCAGTTTTTGAAAGCTTGACAGCTTATATTCATTTGTTTGCTTATTTATTTAATCGAAATGTATAATACACTTAGTTTAAATAAACAGAAATATAGACTCAATAAAAAAAATTAATTTCAATTAAAAAAAAAATTTTTTTATTACAAATTTTGACCCGAATGGTTACAAATACTACGGTAGTCGGCTGCAAAATACAATATCTTAACTTGCTCATATAATTGAACAAAATAAACTCAGTTTATAATTTGTTGAATTACTTCCTCAATTTAGAACAAGCAAGATAAAACAAATAAAAATCCCTACATCGAATTGCTACATATATTTTCAAAGTATTTTTAACACAATTAATATAAAAAATTAAAATAAAAAAATTAAGAACTTAAAAACAGATGCAGTTAACATTAAAAACAGAGAAATTATGATAAAAACCTTCGCGCAAAAACGTTGCCTACATTTTGGCGCATTGCTACCAATATGATATTTATATATAATGCCATTTTTAAGGGTTTTAAATAACATTTTCAAGTGAATTATTTTTAATTCCACTGTGAATATATAATAGAAAAGAATTTGGATTTTTTTTTACTTTTTCACTTTTAACGGCTAACATTATATTCATTATTAGCAGAAAGAGAGAGAGAGAGAGAGAGAGAGAGAGAGAGAGAGAGAGAGCTAGAAAGAGAGTGTAAGAAAACTAAGTCTTGTTATATACTTTAGAGATTTTGTTAAAAATCTAAATTTTTCCACTGAAAATTGAAATAATAAATAACAGGTCAATTGAAAAGTCCTCAGCCTACCACAGTAAAACACAGTTTTATTTGGCAAAATTAATTTTTTTTAATTAGCATATTCTTTTCAAGAATGATACACTGACTATAGTACCCTCCGGCTTTTCGGTATCATTTTTGTAGTACGATTTGACGTTTGCTTCAAAATAGGCCTCTGTTTAGGTGATCACCTCTTCCTTTGACGAAAATTTCATCCCAGCGAGCATCCTTTTGAAATCTGAGAAGATGAAATAGTCGCTGAAAGCCAGTTCTGGAATATATGGTGGATGTGGAAACAATTCGAAGCCCGATTCATGTAGTTTTGCTTTCGATTTCACTAACCAGTGACACGGTGCATTGTTTTGGGTGAAACAGCACTGTCCTTTTCTTCAAATACGACAGTTTTTCGTCGATCTTGTCCTTCAAACCGTCCAAGGCGGTACTGACGTCGCTGTTGACGCTCATTTTTTTCCTCAAGGTAGTCGATGAAAGTTATTCCGTGTGTATCCCAAAATACTGACCCCATAACCTTAACAGTCGACTGTTGCGTTTTTCCACGCCTTTGAGCGTGTTCATCAGATGCAGTCCACTCGGATGACTGTCGATTGAACTTCGGAATAAAATGATGGAACCAAGTTTGATCCAGTGTCACATATTGATGCAATTACTCGGGTTTATTATGCTGGAATCATCAACTTGTCATTGTTTTTGGTCAAAAGTGAGCTCATGAGACATTCACTTTGTACAGAACTTTATCATACCCATTTTGTGGATTTTTTTTATGTGTTCGTCGGTAACAACCTCTTTTTGGCGTCCTTAGTAATTGATTTTCCTGAGGCCGTGTCTGGAAACTCGTCATCAAGCCAAATTTTTGCTTCGACTGTATTTTTTGCCTCAAAGATTAATATTTTGTCAACACGGGAGATTTCATTATGTCCATTTTTCACAACAAAAAAAGTTGCTTCACTCAGATCGCTATAATTCACAAAACTAATACGCTTACCGATTTACTTAATGACAGCCAATTTTTCGCCTTGTTCCCAATCTTTATCGAAACCATTCGTCTCAGTTCATTATCCAGTCAGCCTACTGAGCGTACTATTCGCAAAACCATCACCCATCTTGAGACCCAGCATTCGTTATTGGATAATACTCGACCGAATAGACCACGTTCAGCACACAGTGAAGAAAATATAGAGAGCATACACGAAGACCATGGCGGCGCCATTCGCAGCAGCTCGGACTGACGTATGGAACGACTTGGCGCATTTTACGTCGAGATCTTAAATTTAAAGCATATGAAATACAACCTGCGCACGAACTCGACTCGCTCGACCTTCCCAAGCGACACTGCTTCGCTCTATGGACTCTTGAAATGTTCCAAGAAGATCCGACTTTTTCGAGAAAAATTTTTCTCATCGATGAGGCCCATTTCTGACTTAATGAGTATGTAAACGAGCAAAATTGTGGCTTTTGGGGCGAAGAGCAACCTTCATCTAGCAAAAACAATGGTTTGGTAAAGCTCGTGGGCCGGTGGAATCATCGGTCCATAATTCTTCCAAACTGAAGCTCGTGACCTCCATGTCATTTGGTTCCAACAAGACGGCGCCACTTCCCACACATCTCATCAATCAATGGATCTATTGAGAGAACATTTCGGTGAGCAGATACTTTCACGTTTTGGGACGGTCGATTGGCCACCAAAATCGTGTGATATTACACCGTTAGACTTTTTCCCGGGGGGTATGTAAAGTCTAAAGTCTATGCGGACAATCCCGCTTCGATTCAGGCCTTGGAGCAAAACATCACGCTTGTCATTCGCCAGTTATCAGTTGAAATGCTCGAACGAGTTATCGGAAATTGGACTTTACCATCTGAGACGTAGCAGCAGCCAACATTTGAGAGAGATAATCTTCAAAAAATGAATGCTGAAGAATGTCTTTTGAATGATAATAAACATTCCCCATTAGACTTGAATTTTCTGTGTTTTTTTTTTCTTTAAAAAGTAGAAAGCCTTGAAATTGATCACCCGTTAGGTTGATGCAGTTTCTTATGCCCACAGCTGGTGCTACAGACAATTATATTTTGAGCACCAATGAACTCGATCAGTCTCATGCCATCTTCGGAGGTTTCCTTTTGAAGGCTGAATTCATCAACAGTTGTAGCGAACCGAGCCGCCCATCGCAGTGCGTGGTTGGTGGTGATGTCCGACTTTACTTGTTGTTTTAAGTTGATGAATTGTCTTTTTGGAATATATACATTTTTATTAATATTACTTTCTGTACAAAATTAGTTGAAAACGATTAAGAAAGCATTATCTAAAGTCCGAAAATATTTAAAAATTAAAGTTATTGTACAGTAAACGCCGCTTTTTATTGTAAGCCAATAAGCCTAGTAGAAGAGTGAGGCTGAAAATATACCACAATTCGTCTATATATATTTTTTCTATAAGAAATACTTAATTATATATTTTTTCTAATAATTCCTCGAAATTCTGTTTGATATTTGGCTTATTCGCTTCTTAAAGGATATAAATTAAAAGAAGAAGAAAATATTTACCTTCCAACCACTTAACCGTTATCGCAAAAATAATAATTTGCATTCCACAGCTAAAGAACGCGAACATCACTGACAATGCTAACCAAACAAGCACTCCCTTTGCGCCTTGAAATATGCAACAAAAAGCTCCCTCCAACGCACACACACGATATCTTTGTGTGCTTGTGCAGAGAAAATAAACAAACAACGCTTTAATTATTGTTATTATTTTTTTTTTAAATGAGCAACTCCACACATTTGAAATTAAATAACTTGATGCGTGTGTATGTATGTATGTGTATGTATGCAAGTGTGTACGCGTATGCAACAAAGGCGTTATAGCATGAACTGTATTGCGGCAATCAGTAATTGGCAATCGGCAAACGACAATCAACGACATACAAGTGTTATCTCGCTGAATTGTTTTTACAACGCAATTTTACACACACACACACACAACTATAAGCATTTACTGTATATTGATTTATTATAAATTTTATGACATTTTTTTGCGCTGCAACTGCCTACTAATTTGCATATCGCATGCTATTATTTGTATGTGTGCGAGTGTGTGTATGTGTGAGTGTGTGTGTGTTCTGTTGATTTTGCTTCATGCGCTTCATATCAGCTGTCAATCGTGAAATTTAATTTAATAAAAATTGACTATGCTGCTGCTGCTTGTTGTTATCGTTACAACCACTCAATGGGCTTACTCTCGCTTTTAACTTGCACATGGATACATGTGTGTAGGTATGTATGTATGTGTGTACTACTGTTCGCTTTGTTTTAAATACTTGTAAAGCAGGCTATTTATATTGCCTACCAGCTGTATGCATTCCATACAATTTATTTTGAGTTTTAAATTTTTTTCTTTATATTTATTTTTTTATATTTTTTATTTTTTATTTTAATTTTATTTTTATTTTATTTTTTTTTTATTTACTTTTTTAATATATTTATTTATTTTTATTCTTTTGAGTGCCTGGTTTTTGGTTTTTGGTTTGCCTGTTGTCGCTTTCAATATTATAAATATTCTCATTTCGTTTTTGTACAGTTTGTTTGTTTGTTTGTAAGTCAGTCAGTTGCAGTTGTCATTTTGGCTGCCCCAACGCGGTTATTCATTAGCCAAACAGCCTTGTTGTATGGTTGCACACATACATGCCGAGTTACATATGAAAGTTGTGCATATATATGCAAAAGCACATATATACACGTATAACATAAGTATGTACATTTGTAGCAATTCGTATTTCTGTGTTGACAATATGTTTGACGCTATTAATTTGCATTATTCTCTTCATGCTGATACACTTGTCATGTAATATAATTATATATCTGCTATTTTGTTGCTATTTTTGCTCATTGTAAGCTACATACATATGTTGTGTATGCAGAAATGTATAAGCAATTACTATTTTATGTTGCAAATAGCATGTGACAGCTAGCGTGTGAATGAAAATGAAATGAAGTGAATTATATTGAATTGTGTTGAGCCGGTAGCTGGAGGCTGGGAAAAAGGACAGAAATTTTTTATTTCGTTTTATTTTTTTTATCCATTTTAGCTACAGCAAAATATGTTATTTCTGAACTGAATTGACGAAAAAGAATTTCCCAGACGTGGCTGTAGGAAGATTTTGAGTTTAGTGCTAGGGAGTTCGGGGTTTTTAAGGTACAAAATCTCTCAATTTCATAAATTTTGGAAAAAACAAAATGTTTTAAACCACAATTTAAGCTAAAGAAATTATATTAAATAAAAAAGAACGACAGGGTTGAAGGTTCACAGTGATTATCAGATTTTTTTCACGATTTTATTTTACACAAACTCTGAAAAAATTGACTGTAAAGGGTGATCCAAGTAGAGGTACTTTTTCAATAGCCTCTTTTTGACAGATCACGCGTGAGTCGTGTCAAACTGTCATGTTATTTTTGTTCAGTATTATTTGGAATATCGTCATGGAAGGACTTACGAATCATTCAACACTATTAAGAGAGTTCACGTTCTGTAAAGAATGTATTCCGCGCGCCTCGCTCAACTTATGGTCAACATAATCAGCCTACTGAGCGTACTTCGTGCGCAACACCATCATCCATCTGGAGACACAGCATTCATTCCTGAATAATATTCGACCAAATAGACCACGTCCAGCACGCATTGAAGAAAATATAACCACCGTAGCAGAGAGTATACACGAAGACCATGGAAAGTAGATTCGGTACCGTTCGCAGCAACTCGGACTGACGTATGGAACGACTTGGCGCATTTTAGGTACAGATCTTAAATTGAAAGCGTACAAAATACAACTTGTGCAAGAACTGAGGCCACTCGGCATTTCCAGGCGACATCGCTTCGCTCTATGGGCTCTTGTACCAAGTTCAAAGAAAATCCACCGTTTTTGTGCAAAATTTTGTGTAGCGATGAGGACCATTTTTGGCTCAATGAGTATGTGAACAAGCAAAATTGCCGCATTTGGGACGAAGACCAACCTGAAGAGATTCAAGAGCTGCCATTTGATCCAGAACCATCGATCCATATTTTTTCAATTTCTTCAAAAAGGATGCCGATGAGAACGTATCCGTCAATGGCGACCGTTATCGCGCCATGATAGCCTGTGCTCTAGAATCTCATTTTTATATTGCTACTGTGTTGCTGGATATTTCAATAAAGACACATCTTAGGGTAGTATTCTAATCAACCATGTTGTGGAACCAGGTATTTAGACAAGGAAACAGAAGCACACCTTTGGACGATGTCTTCTTACTTGAACTTTGAAATCTCTTGTTGTGCTCCCTTCTTACTGGAACGGAATGGAGGGTGACTTGTTTGCTACCTATACAGTTGACATAGCAGTATCATAGGGCGTCTCATTGTGGTTCAAACGATTGGGTCTCTGTATTACCTTTAATAAGCAAAGAACGTCATTAATATGTACTAATGGAGCACTTAGGACCACTCCAAATGAAGTTCGCTAATGGAAGCAAAAACAATGAAACTGTTCACTATCAGGGCATCAAAAAATACTAGAGAGATACATTTTCTACAAATCGACACATACGGCTGCATTTCTACTTTGAAGACTCGCGCCAACTATATGAAGTTGATTCACGGCATATCAAAATGGACAAACATATATCACACCACGGCCAGGAGATGTTTCGAAACTTGACGGTAGAGTTACAGGATGTGTGATCTCATGGAAATCTGGTTCAAGCTATTAGATTATTGAAAACAAATACGGAAGGAAAAGAAATCTGGCAGCATTTAAAGCTCAATTATCGATCAGCACTTACCCTAGATTCGCACTAGACTATCGCAAAACTCTTCAGGGTTGAAAATCACAGACTCTTCCGGTTAAGGAATGAATTTGTATGCCTTCATCCACATAGAAGACGTCTCAAACGTGGTCAAAATTGAAGCCGCGAAGGTCGAATGGATTATGTTCTCTAAAAAATATGGAAGCAAAGTACGATAAGTGCTAGGGTCTCTTTCAGAATTTGCTATAGGGAATGCAGGAGTGAAGAGGGGGAAGAAAAGATTTTTGATCTCTTATGTGATATCTTCCTGTAAGCAGATGTAGATATTAGCATTTCAAGTCGCTTATTTGTGTAGCTAATAAATATATCGACCTAATAAAATACATAAGGGAGTCCAAGTGGATGGAAAAAGCCAAAGGGCAGGGATTTTTTTTTTTTTTGTAAATATCATATGATATTTATCGAAAACAAAAGATATATATTTAAATAAAAGCAGAAAGGAAAAAAAATTTTTTTTAGATATTAATTGTTTAGTCTTAAAGTAAAATAATCGTGATTTTGAGTCTATTCGAACTTATATTTCTAAGCAAAATTTTCTATTCTTATTTAATTCGATTTGAAAACGACGCTAGATGGCGCTATAACAAAATAATTTGTAGAATTTTAGCTTGCTTTCTTCTTCACAATTTTCTTCGTATGGGTATTCGTTGGCTAGAAATAAATACTCTGGAAACTTTGCCCCAAGATTGCTTTGCATATTTCATTTTAATTTTTTTAATTTTAAATATTTCAAACTTCAAAATTCCTTCCTCACTTCTAAAACCAACATATCCTCATATTCTACTCTAGCATGCGAGTATTTATTTGATATCTGTCAGCAGGTGATAAAAACTAGAAATCAAATGCACAAATCTAATCAACTACCGCAAGCTAATATTGCATTCAAAGCCACTTGCGAAGAGCTCAACCAACGGCTTTGGCCAAAGGTGCACTTTTGTGGCGTTCATCTGCGAGCGGAGCCGCGCCGAGCACTGAGTTAAGAAATCGTTGCAACTGCGCTTTAACTTTATGGTCGCAGGCAACACTTAAGCTGAAGCGAAAACGAAAGCCTGCAAGGTAAATAAATATGAACTTTCTCACTTTCTTTGCAATCTTCCTCTCTACCCTTCTTTCGTTTGCTGTTGAGCAGCATATCTTATGTGCCTTTTTCTTCGGACGGAGATTAGTTTTCTTTGGCGAAAAAAGCGAAATTGATTGCTGCGAAATTTTCGGCGGAAGTTTGGTTGAATGTAGCAAAACCCAAATTTTTACCATGAGTTTAATGTAGTTGGTGAAGGCGAGTGAATCTTTGTTCTTTCAGGCACTTTTTGGGTTTTTGGTTTCTTTTTATGTAGTTATTTCCACAGCTGTAAATTTCTTTATTTTATTGGGTGGCCGTTTTGTTTATGTTTTGTTCATCAAAATAAAATAAAATAGGAAAGATAAAAAATAAAATGAGATAAAATAAAATATAAAATAAAATATAATATTATAAAATAAAATTATAAATATTAAAATAAAAAAATTAAAATAAAAAATTAAAAAATGAAATGCATAAAAAAATGAAAAAATATAAAAATTAAAAATCAAATAGCTAAGTATAAAAAATAAAAAAAAATACAAAAATTAAAAAAAAAAATAAAAAAAAAAATAAAATAAAATAAAATAAAATAAAATAAAATAAAATTAAATTAAAAAATAAAATAATATAAAATTAAATATAATAAAATAAAATAAAACAAAATAAAATAAAATAAAATAAAATAACTTGAACCAAAATAAAAAAATTAAATAATTTGATATAAAAAATATAACAAATATAAAAAAAATATAAAAAAATTTAGTATAAAAAATTTTAAAATAAAAAAAACTATATAAAATAAAATAAAATAACATAAAATAAAAGAAAATAAAATAAAAAAGTAAAATAAAATAATATAAAATAAAATAAAACAAAATAAAAATAATTAAAATAAATTAAAACAATTAAAATGAAATAAAATAAAATAAAACCAAAAAAAAAAAAAATTAAGTAAAATAAATTAAACTTAAACTAAATTAAATAAGAATAAAAGCTAAAAATAAAAAAATTAAATTTAATTAAATTAAATATAAAAAATTAACAATAATAAAAGAAATAAAGAAAATAAAAAAATAAAATAAAATAATAAAAATAAATTAACATAATTTAGAAAATATATTTAAAAAAATTAAAATAAAATAGAATTAAATTAAATCAAATAAAAAACAAATCAATTAAAATGAAATGAAATGAAACGATATAAAATGCAAGAAAATTAAAGCGATATCTGTGAAGACCTTCCAGGACTAACAAAATCTTTCACACATAAAAAAAATTTATATTTTGTTATATCTTTGTTATTTTTATTAGCTTATGTACTGTCATAAAAATCGATTTTGATATAGAACACTCAGGCTATAATGTTTCACATATTTCTATTTTTTTTTTGCGACTCTATAAAGTTATTTAAAATATTTTTTTCGACTCTATAAAGCTATTTAAAATATTTTTTTCGGAATAAGATTAAAATTTTAAGCTATATAATTTACGTTGATATTACGACGCAACTGCGTAATAATATATAATAATAATAATGCATTAAACATCAATCGCCTGCTTCCAAAACATTTTTATCCATTTTTTAAATTTTTTTTTACTATTTCAAATTGAAATTTATATTTCTGTTTTGCAATTTATCAAACGTAAAAAATTAATATAATACAAGCCCTTCCACGAATTCCCCTCAAGGATTATTTTTACATCACTCATGCATATCATTTCATTACACACACACACACACTGACATTTCTATATTTATACATAATTTTTTCATTCGTCAACTAATTGCAATTTATTGTTCGCGAATTAAGCTTTCAACTTCCGTCGTAATTTTGGGCACACGCAAATAGAATTGCACAGCTACATATACATATACATATTTACATTCACACTTCACTTCATATCTATCACTTGCATACCTTCCCCAATGGTTCAAATACAAATGTTACTCATACGCTACGTATCACCCAACACAGCTCATATCTGCTGTGTGTATAATACAATAAATTAATTATAAATTAGCTGTTCTGTCGATTCAGTTTATCATGTATGTTTTCTTAATGATTTATTAATAACCGACGAGCGTGACATGACAGAAAAATTTGTGCACACACACTCACAAATAAACGAATATATACACCTGTACTGCTGACTATATCCAATGCAAAGGAGTTGCGTCATTCACTCATACACAAACACACACACAACAACAGCAGGTCACGTAAATAAGCTCACTTACAAGTGTATATGAGAATTGATATGTACACGTAAGCATAATCGAATTATCTTATGAAATAACATAACACAAGTGAATTATTATAATATTATGTGTAGTATAGTATATACTTGTATGTATGTTTGATATGCTGAATACCAATTTGTTGAACCCTATAGCTCAAACATCGCCATCGAGTTCCGAGTAGTGTGGATACATAAAACCGCTGATTAGCGTTGGCTTATAGAAGTTTCGTGAAGGTATTGAGAGCAATATATACATAAGTGTATATATGTGTATGCATTTACAAATGTTAAAGGAAAAGTCGCGAAATGCTGTATTCCACTCATTCCTGTTAACTGTTTGTTTTGGAATGGCAAATTAATTGAATTCGCAAATTAATCGAATTTTCCACCAACACATAGCATACACATACAGAATAAAAATAATTTCGTGCAAATATTATTTAATTAATAATTGTTGAATACAATTTACGTGTATTAAATCAAATTTAATAAAATAAATTAAAAAATGTTTATTATATATGAAATAAAAATTAAGTAAGATAGAAAAAGAAAAATTATAATAAAATTTTAATAAAATTAAGGAAAATTAAAATAAAAAATTTATAAAAAAATATAATAAAATTAAGGAAAAAAAAAAACTAATTAAAAAAAAATAAAAAAATAAAAAATAAAATAAAATAAAAAACCTAAAATATAATATAATAAAATATAAGTAAATAAAAAAATTAAATAATAATAGATGATATAGAATAAAATTAATAAGAAAAAAGAACAAAAATTACAAAGAAAAACATTAAATAAAAAATTAAAGTAGTTGATAAAATACATCAAATGAAATTTAATGTAATATAAATAAATGAAAAGAAATTAAAAAAATTAAACCAATTCCTAAAAAATAAAGTAGAAACAAATTTAAATAAAGTTAAATTAACTAAGCCAAAGTCATGACAAATCAAATTAAGTCAACTCAATAAAATTAAAAATAAATAAATAAATAATGAAAAAATAAAAATTAAAATAATATTAAATAAAATTAATATAACAACAAAAAATTATCTTAAATAAGCTTAAAAAAATAAATAAAGTAAAAATTAAATATATAAAATGAATTAAAAAAATATAAAATAAAAGAAAATCAATAGAAATAAAAATTAAAATAAAATAAAATTAAATAAAAACTAAAATGAAATTAATAATGAAAGGAATAAATCAAAGTAAAATAAAATTCCGAAAAATTCAATTCAAAAATAATATAAGATAATATAAACTAAAATAAAATCAACCAAATTATATTATAATAAAAGAAAAAAAAAAGAAAAATAAATAAAAGAAAACTGAAATAAAGCAAAATAAAATAAAATTAAATTAAATTAAAAAATAAACTAAAAAATATAATATTATAAACAAAATTAAAATAAAATGAAATAAAAAATAAAATAAATTAAATATAATATAATAATATTTTATTAAATTTAAAAGAGGATATAAAATAAAGTAAATAAATAAATATAAAGTAAAATTGGATTAACAGAAATACAAAAACAATATAAAATAAAATAAAAACAAAAATAAAAATAAATAACTCAAATAAAAATTAACTAAATAAATCAGTCCAAAATAAATAAAAAATAATATAAGAAACAAAAAAAATAATCTAAATAAATATTAAATCAAAAAAAATAAATTAAAATATAATCAATAAGCTTAAAATATAATAAATAAAATAAAAAAAATAAGAAATATAAAGTAATGTAAAATTAAACAAAATCAAATAAAATTATATTAAAAAAAAAATAAAACTAAAATTAATAAAAAAGTAAAATAAATAAATAAATTAAAAATATGAAATAAAATAAAGTAAAATAAAATAAACTACAAAAAAAAAATTAAATAACTTAATATAAAATAAAAGTATTTAATTTAAGACATAAAAATGAAAAAATATGAAAAAAAGGAAAAATATATAAAATAAGGGAAAAATGAAAAAAATAAAACATATAAAAAAATGAAGTTAAATTAAAAAATGTTGAAATCTGGCACCAAAATTAAAAAAAAAATTTCAACTAAATAAAATAAATTAAAACTTAAAAAAATATATATAAATAATAAATAAATAAAACTAAATTAAAATACAATAAAATAATTATTAATTTATTATTAAAATTTATTTTAATTAAGAAAAATTAAATCAATTATATAAAATAATCATAAATAAAATTAAATATAGACCAAAAAAAATTAAAAAATGAATAATCAAATAAATTAAAATAAAATAAAATGAAATAAAATAATATAGAATTAATTTTTTTATTATTTATTTATTCATTTATTTATTTATTTGATTGAACAAAATTTAAAAATTAATATAAAATAAAATAAAAAATTAAGTAAAATAATAAAATAAAATGAAATAAAATTTTATTAAAAAAACGAAAAAAAAAATTAACAATACAAAAAAAAATAATAAAAAATAAAATAAAATGAAACAGATAAAATGAAACAAAATAAAAAATTTAAATAAAATAAAATAGAATAAAACAAAATAAATTAAATAAAAAAATAAAAAATAAATTAAATAAGATAAATTAAAATAAAATTAAACTAAATTAAATAAAACAAAATTAAATAAAGTAAAATAATAGAACATTAATTAAAATAATATAAACTAAAATAAAATAAAATAAAAGGCTATATGAATTAAATTAAGGTAAAATGAAGTAAAATAAATAAAATAAATTTAATTGCAAAAATAAAATAATATAAAATTTAAACAAAAATAATTTAATTAAAATAAAATAAAATAAAATAAAATAAAATAAATTAAATAAAACTAGCTAAAATAAAATTAAGTAAAATGAATTAAAATTAGAAGAAAATAAAATAAATTGAAATAGAATTAAATAAGGAATTAACGCTCTGATAATATCACTCATTTTGCCTTGATATTTTTATAAATTAAAACATATTACAACTCAATGCTCCAGTCCAACTTTGTAATCACAGACACTTTAGCGCCACGCCCCACTGCTAATTAAAAAGCCATACGAAAACTCATTTTCAACTTATTTTCGTGCCAACGCCGAAAATCCATTTTAAAGTGTTGCCGTAAAAATTGTCTGTGCTCACAAAGGCGCAGAGTGAGAAGGGAATAAAGGGAAAAATAGTGAGTACAAAGTTAAATTAGGCTGACACACATTCGATGGCGAAGCAGCGATTTTTTAAACCCTACCAAAATTTCCAAAAAAAACCGTAACTAATTACTATCAATTTCCATCGCTGAAACTCCCAGCAAACTTGCTAGTGTTTTTCTACTTCTTGCCTTTTTTTGGCAAAAGTTGTCCAATTAAAATTTTCCACTATGCACATACAAACTTATTAATATATATGTGTGTGTGAATGCTACCAACTACACTCTGCAATTGCAAAAAATTTAAAAAAAAAAGTGTCTACTAGAAATATTCTCTGTAAATATAAGTGCAATGGTAAGTATTGCTGCAACATTAAGGACTTGAGCAATTAATGTATATATTTATTTATACAATACTACAACATACATACATACATATAGTTGGTAAATGTATGTTGCTCGCTAACAGCTAGTATCTGTGCGTTTAGGGACTGCAAAAAGTCAACAAGAAACGCCTACTTTCGCAAAATGCTTAGCAAATGAGCGAGCAAGTGAGCAAGCGGGCGGGCGTCACTGCCGTAAAACGGTAAAACGGTAAAAAATTTACATTTTAAATTCTTAGCAAATACTCGCAAAATGTCCTTGTTGACTTTGCCTAACAGCTTGAAGTTTACCAACTGCAGGTAGCTCGGCAAGTATGTAGGTATATGTAAATATACAGTTTTGCAGCTGCACTGCTACTCGAGTACGCTGATAGCGTTTGTTGGCAGAGGCTTAGACAATTTAAGTGGCAAAGTAGTGGGCGCAACGCATACCACGACAAGTATGTTGGTTTGGGGGGAAAGTGAAACACACTGATATACATATATACAAATTTGCTCGTATGAATTAATTATTTTCAATGCTATGTTACAGATTGCGCGGTGTCTTTTATTTTCGTTTTTCCTTTTTTTGTTTTTTAATGTATGTATTTGTGAATTAATATCCGTTGACGTAATTTTCCGCTGAACTCATCTATATATTGGAAAGAAATGGAGAGGATTGCAGTTCTAAGCCTCATAAAGGCGGTTGGATTTTTATTTATTGTCATTGAGGTGGATATCCTGCTCATGTAACAATCTGGTTTACATGTAATAATTTTCAGATCCTTTACCGTAGATCATGGATCGTAAAACATAGCTAATTCTTGGACAAGATATCCAAATTATGGATAATAAATCATCGATCATGGATTATGGTTCAAAGATCATTTTAGATCATAGACTATGGCTCATAGATCATCTACAAAAATTTTGAAAAATCATGAATCACAGATACGTGGTTTGAAGATCATATATGGTAATTCATAGATTATAGCTAAAATGTCGTAAATCATAAATCATTAAACATAAATCAAATCATAAATCATGGATCTTAAAACATAGGTTGTGTCAGAAAAAAAATAGCTTTATGACATTACCTCAAATGCCGACCCAAATCATACATAATTACTTACAAGGGGTGATCCAAGTAGAGATACTTTTTTCTATGGCCTTTTTTTGACAGATCACGCATGAGTCGTATGAAACTGCCACATGGAAGGGGTTACGCCTAAACAACGTTTACAAATCATTCAACTTTATTACGAAAATTCACGCTCAAAAAGAATGTGGTTCGCGCGCTTCGCTCAACTTGTTGCCAACATAATCGGCCTATTGAGACATAGCATTCATTATTGGATAATATCCAACCGAATAGACCAGGTCCAGCACACATTGAAGAGTTGATTCGGCGCCGTTCGCAGCAACTCGGTCTGACGTATGGAACGACTTGGCGCATTTCACGTCGAGATCTTACATTGAAAGTGTACAAAATACAGCTTGTGCAAGTATTGAAGCCACTCGACCTTCCCAAGCGACATCTGGAAAACTTCCAAGAAGATCCGACGTTTTCGAGCCAAATTTTGTTCAGCATTTAGGTCCATTTCTGGCTCAATAGGTACGCAAACAAGCAAAATTGCCGCATTTGGGACGAAGATAAACCTGAAGAGATTCAAGAACTGCGATTTCATCCAGAAAAACAACGATTTGTGTGGTGTGTGGGCCGGTGGAATCATCGGTCCTTATTTCTTGAAAAAGCGATGCTGGTGAGAATGTAACCATCAATGGCGGCCGTTATCGCGCCATGGTAAGCGACCGACTGATGCCTGAAATTGAAGTTCGTGATCTCCGCGACATTTGTTTTCATCAAGATAGTGCCACGTCCCACACATCGCATCAGTCAATGGATTTATAGAGAGAACACTTCGGTGAGTAGATAATTTCATATTTTGGACCGGTGGATTGGGCACCAAGATCGTGTGATATCACACCGTTAGGATGTGGTAATATGTAAAGTCTTAAGTCAATGCGGACAATCCCGCTTCGAATCAGCCCTTGGAGCAACACAGCACGTGTTTTCATTCGCCAATAGATGGACCATCTGAGACGTAGCCGCGGCTAACATTTGAATATGAATTTTCAAAAAATAAATGCCAAGGAACGATATAAGTGTTCCCCATTAGATTTGAATTTACTGTTTTTTTCTTTCTTTAAAAAAGTAGGGAACCTCGTAATGGATCACCTTTTACTTTATTTACACCATTAATTGATATATCATATATCACGGATCACAGATCCTGGTATATACATCGTATTTCATAAATCATAGATCACTAGTCATAGATCGAAGATTACGAATCGTAAATCACTGATAAGGATCAAGAATTATAGGCCTTAGATCAACAATTATTGATCACATATGATGGATCATACATCATAGACCAAAAATCATACGTTGAAGATCATAGATCATAATTCAATGGTGATATGTGGTAGATCATAGATAATAAATTAAAGAAAATTAGTAATGGATCATAAATCATAAATCGTCGTGGATCATAGATAGTAGAGCCTAGATCAGAGATCATAGATCACACATGATATACCAAAGGTCATGCATTATAGATCAGAGATCATAAATAATGGAGCATAGATCATAGATAATAGATCTTAGATCGTAGATCGTAGATCATAGATCATAAAGCTTAGATTAAAGATCATAGATCACAGATCATAGATCATATATCATAGGTCATAGATCATAGATCATATATCATAGATCATTGGTCATAGATAATAGAATCATACGTCATAAATCATAGATCATAGATCATAGATCATAGATCATTGGTCATAGATAATAGATCATACGTCATAGATCATAGATCATAGATCATAGATCATAAATCACAAATAATAAGTCATGGATCATAAATCATAAATCATCATGGATCATATATCAGAGAACGAAAATCATTGATCGTAAAATATCGATCATGGATCATGGATCAGTAAGTGGAAAAATTTTTGGTTTTAATAAAAAGAAATTAAAACCCGTTAAAAAATTATATTTTGTTATACACCGAAAGAGTATAATAATTTCCCATTAATCCAATAATTTTCACTACGATATATTTTCAGTGCCTTAATTAATCAACAAACTAAAATTTCTCTTACCTTGAAAAACTTTTATTTTTTGTGTGGAAAAATTTAACTTTTTACCACAGCATATATGCACTGACAAATGTCGTTAATTTACATGCTGAGAAATAAACTTTCTATTGAATAATTACATTTTCGTTTGCATAATTTTTGCACCTTAATTAAATTACTTACAAGATAAAGTGGGGGGAGGTGCAGCCAGTGCCATCAGTATTACTCACAACAAGACAAAATAATATTATTTACTGTAAAACAAACAAATGAGCATTTGCAAATGAATTTCAACGTCTGTGATTTACAATATACTTATAAACATATATATATATATGTGAGTCCTTCATCTAGTTTACTTTCATTTTAATATTCTAAATACATATGCACACGCAGATTCATTATCCCCTTCGGAATACCTGGAAACATGCAAACAAGCTGCCACTTTTCAACCACAAAATTAAAAAACAACTCACACAAGTGGGTAAATATACAAATTGAAACTTGTTAAATAATATTATAAATTCAAAAGTTCATATGTAGGGAAGATACCAACTTCTTTCCATACAAAAAAAAAAAAAAAATTAAAAAAACACTTCAAAGCAAACACACTTCTTACACAAAAATGACACCGAGTTGGCGTGTGGGCTTTGATTTCAGCACTTCTTTCTTCATTTATTTATTTCGATTTTTTTTTTTTTTGCTTCATGTGCATGCGAGTGCTTTTCTTTGTTTTCATCGCCCTTCTGCCTCTTTCTCGTCTTCTTGAAATGTTTCTTCTTTTTTTTTTTTTTTTGCACTCGCGCTTGAGTAATCTTTATAAAATTTGCAACGATTTAATTAGCGCAGCGTATTGTGTTGAAAGTCTGTCGGCGCGGCACTGACAGTCGCAACGCTGCGAAATCTTGTTTTGTGTATGTGAAATTAGCGCCGCCTTGATTTGCATGTTTGTTGCTTTTCTTTTTCTCTTCTATTTTGCTTGTTTTATGTTAGCATCCTTTTTTTTAATTTTTCCTTGGTATATTTGCGTTTTTTTTTCACTTCCCTTATTGTTGCTCATTTGTTTTCATGTCGTCGTCATCGTCGTTCCTCGTTGTTGTTTACGCCCATTTGCTATACTAAATTACCGACTGTCTGATTGTGTTTTGCTGCTTGCTACTCTTTAATTTAATTTTGACTTTGGAGAATTTGTTGGAAATTCATGACTATAAAAATTTATGCATTTTTATACACGCTTTCTGGGTAAATATTTACTTGTGGCAGTAACAGTACAGCGCTCGTAGGCACGCCTTGTTTATGGTGTGGTCTTAAAGCAATAAACGAATGAGTTGGTTGTGGGGAAATTTATATTATATAATTTAAGGGCTTGGATTAAATTTGTTTAATTTAATTTAATTTTTGATTTTTTAAATATATTTTTTTTATATACTTCTTTCAAAACTATTTTTTTAAATAAATTTTGAAAATATATGAAGTCACGAAGAAACAATTTTGCTCTGCAAACGAAATTTCGTTTACTTAACAATATTCAAAATCGAACAGGATATGAGTGAAGAATTTCCTTGCTTTGCCTGGTCATCATTATCTTCAAATAAAGTTCACTTAAGTAACTAAAATGGTGTTTGAAAGTAATCGTTGAAATTTGTGAGAAATAACGGTGAGGTCATTCGAATCTATTTTGAATTTATTTGCTGGTATTAATCCACTGGCGCTCTTCTAATTTTCAATGACCTTAATACTCAATCGCACAGAGCTCTTTGAAGATATGTTATAAAGAGTCGTTTCCGATCCCACAATCAAGAATTGATATGCCGACTGGTTTTCAGTCTTCAAAATGGCCCTTTTCAACTTAGTCTAAACTGAAACACCTCGTCAGAGTGGACAAAAAATCAGGTTTACTTTAATGTAAACTGACGCTGAACAATACCACAATCGCAGTTAGAATTATGAAGGACCTCTCCAAGCCGCGGAGCTAAATAGACCAGGTACAATGTATTACAAAAGTTTACAATTACTGACCTATGCCGATGGTATTGACGGCCGTATTATTGGTCTTAGCAACCGTGGCATTGTTTTGCTTTCCCCAGGTCAACATTTCACAGCATTCGCGACTCGTCCCCCACAACACTGTCAACAGTCATAACTTCGAGGTCTTAGACAATTTCGTAAATCTAGGAGCCCAGAATTAACAACACCAACAATGTCAGCCTTGAAATCCAACGCAGAATCACTCTTGCCAACAGATGCTGCTTTGGACGGAGTAGGCAAATGAAAAGTAAAGTCCTCTCTCGACGAACCAAAACGAAAGTCCACAAGTCGCTCATTACTATCGTCCTGACGTATGATGTCGAACTCTGGATGATATCAAAGTCCAATGGGACAACACTAGCAATTTTCTGGTGAGAAAAGTTTTACGGAAGATTTATGCTCCTTTCCGCATTGGCAACGGCGAACACCAACCACAGACGATAGAACTAGTAGCTATACGAGCTATAATAACGACGACATTGATATAGCGAATTAAAGGACACCGGCTACGCTGTCTAGGTTATATCGTCCGATTGGATGAGAGAGCTCCAGCTTTGAAAATACTCTTTGCAGTACCCGCTGTTGGAAGCAGCGGTAAAGGAAGGATTTCAATCTGTTGGAAAGATTACTGCGAGAAGAAAAAACAATTGGATACGATTATTCGAATAGTTAAATTTCGAAATTCGTTGCTTGCACTAACATTTGTGTCATTCACTAACTAATCCATGGTGGTTGCCATCTTCATGATATCTGTGGCTCATGGGTGCATTCCATTAGCCCTATCGAGCATCAAAAAATGGTTCAAGGTTAGTAAGTTGAGAACTTCAGATGCCGACAACACGTTTCTTGAAAAATGTTAATTCAGACTGACAGTGTGCGAAATACTCAGCGGAATCCGTTATCTCTTTTGGAAGAGAAAACGTCAGTTTGAGATTTATAATGAGGAGATAACTGCATATGGTGAGTAAGTTATGAATCGTACGAGTGTGTACAAGTGTTGTCGCGAGTTTAAAACCGGTCGTTGGGCTGTGAATAATGAACAGAGGTCCGAAGACCTTCAATTGCGACTGAGGAAATGTCTGAGAAAATCGAAAAATGCCAGGTGCCGACCGAAAATTTATTCTAGATGAAATTTCAGCAATGTTTCCGCAAAATTTCAGATCTTTATTGCACGAAACTCTCGCGAGATAGGGTTAGCGGGAAAGTACTTAAGAAATTCATAATACCCTGCTTCACCACCTACACTGAGAGGAATGACGACTATGTAAAAAAATATTTTTTTTTTAAAACTTTCAAAAATTCAGTACACTTACTTTCTGGATATGCCTCGTAATCTAATTAGTTCCATATTCGAGAAAGTCATATTATATCTATGGTGAGAGTAATGCACAAAAAAAATTTTTTTTGAAGAAAAAATTTATTTCTATATTTTCTATAAATGAGTATTGAAAATTCTATAATCTACTAATAATTTTTCTGTCTTCTCTCCAGGTAAACATTTAAATATAACTATTGCTTCCCCTATGCTAATTTGCTATTGGTAAGTGAGAATACAGTTATATACTCGTATTTAGTATCTTTGAGCTGGATTAGAACATATTTTATTTTTTGTTTTTATTATTTTATTTTTAAATTTTTTTTATTTTTAATTTTTTTATTTTTATTTTTTATTTTTTATTTATTTATTTATTGAATAAATGACAACAACAGTTTAAACAGTAGAAGTTATTGGTATTTTTTATGTCACCACATTTTCCCCACATACTTTTTTTCCAAATCCTCTGTTTTGAATTGATTTCGAACTTGTAATACACATAGCACGAACCAACGGTTACAAAGTTAAGCTAAGTGTGCGCTGGGCTAACTTGCTCTTGTTTTTCACTCTTTCGCTCTTTCTACCTATTAACGATCAAGTGCTCAGAATTTCTGTAGCTTTAAAAATATTTGAAATTATTTTCAAATTAAGACTTTTTTGAATATCTTCAATTTGATACCAATATTTTATCATTTAGAATTTTAAAAAATTGACTGTTTTTAAAATTTGAAAAATATGGCAGCCCTCGAAAGATATTTTGTACTGTAAGCCTTCGAAATTCTCTACAGTTTAATACCCTTAATAATACATTTCAAATTTAAATATTTTAAAGCTTACAAACAGGTGGCAACTTTCCTCAACAATGTTTCTCACGTTAAGCTTTTAAAATCTCCCTAATCCGTTACCTTCATTGTAATGAATATTTTATTTTTTAACAATTCTTTGATATTAAAATTTGATAACAGGTGGCAACGCTCCACAAACATATTTTTTACTAAGCCTTTATTTAATTTCTTCAGTTTGATACACATATCGTATAGTTTTATTTCTATTATCACTTTTTTAAATTTAACAGTACAAAACAAGTGGCAACTCTGAGAGTTGTCAATCTAAATCGTTCTTGAGCACAATTGAACACTAATAAGTCTTTCAATAAACTTGGTTCAAACATTTCGCTTGAGTTCAGTGGTAAATTGAAGACTTTAAATGATGTATAAACAATTTAAAAACAGGTGGCAACTCTTCTGAAATATATAACTCTATTATTGAACAAACTCACAAAATTTCATTTTACTCAGTTTAACCATTTAGTCAGAATTTAATCACAAACACAAATACAGATATTTTTATACGGCTAAATTTCGGTTAACCGTAAATAATATTGTTTTGGTGAATTCAGCAAAGATGTAGTTATTGAATGAGATATGAAGAATGCAAAATCAATTTACTCGGAAAAAGTGCATTTAGCACGTCAAAATCGGAAATATTTAAATTTTTTTTAACAATTTAGAGTGAATAATATTTTAAAAGAAAAAAAAAACTATTAAAAATTTCAAAATGAATAATAAAAAGTACTCAGAAATAGGTTGTTTATTTTTTTAGAGCATTTTAGTTAAGAATCGAGTGCAGGGATAAGATAAAGAGAAGAGTATTGTATTGTTTTTCTCTGAAAAAAATTTTCATTGTCGCCCTGATGCCTTTTTGAAACAAATTTCCTAAAAATCGGAAGAACATTTCACCAGATCACTGAGCCAAGTGGAAAAAACTGGAGGCACTGCTCGCTGAAATATGTTGGTAGTCAAGTCTATCAAGCGGTTATGAACATGAAGATGAATGAAGCGAAGACACAGAAATTATCACTGTATATGAAAGACATACTGAAAAAATTGAATCCTTTATTGAGCTTAGATGATGCTGATGAGGAAGTGATTGAGATTATCAGAACCAAACGCATCAACTTCAAAATATGTCAAAAATAACATATTTCTTTTTCTTTTCGACCAATACACGCCAATTATAAACTCATTTTTCCTTTGTCTTAATATCTAAAAAATTAATTTTGAAAAAATGATACAAAAACGGGTATTATTGCGGTTTTGAGGCACTAAATGCACTTTTTCCGAATAATTTGGTTTTAAATTTTTCATTTCTCATTTAATATCAACAACTTCGATGAATACACCGAAACAATATTACTTACGGTTAACTCCTTAACCGGGTGGGTCGCAGAGGTTAAAAAGAGGAATTTTGACTATATTCCTTTTTATATATACAATCATATATTTTATTCAAACAATACACCATATCAAATATACATATTTAAACAGTATTTTGTGAAATTTTTATTTGAAAATTCCGAAAACTCAGCCCGTGTTACTTCATCTCTCTTGACGTCTCAAAAAAAAAAAAATGCTCTCGCCGTGGACAGCATAGCTCAGTATTGGTTCATCTAAAATCAAAAAACCAAAATTATTTCGTTAGTACATAGATAAATGTCGTTATTGAACGAAGGAAAAAACATAACTTCAAATTTGAATTTTTGACAAACTTTGAACAAAAAAACACAATTTTTGATCAAAATTTCGCCATGCATTCGCACGAAAAAATTACTTTAATGACTAGATAATATTATTACAAAGATATATACCAAATTTGAACAAAATCGCTGTATAACTTTTCGACATATCGTGACCACCGACTTAAAAAACATAGAGTTTTGAGAGTAAACGCGTTTAAAGTTTCTAATTGACACAGATATGACCTGATGGGCAGCACTTACAAAGGGTCTATCTCTTAGAATTTTACTCCGATCGATTTTGAGAATATTTTAAACGTGTTTTCAAATTTAATAAGATAAAAAATCGATTATTTTTAATTTTCAAGCGCACCTAACCCCTTAACCGAGATATAGCCTTGTGGAAATATCGAAAAAGTGTTCAAAAAGTGTATGACATCATAAAATCCGCACTGCAGCTAAACTGATAAAAGTAATGATACAGAAAGTCTAGTTTTGGTAGATATTTTTTCAGAAATAATCGCTAAAGCCTCTACCAGAAACGATGATCTGACAAATGTTGCACTGTGTGTTGCACATCATAATCAGAAAAATTTTAATTTGTCTCCTTTTCTTCAATTTTAAATTCTTTCCTTTACAATTTTTTTTAAATTTATATTCTCCATATATAGCCTTCATGTGTGAGCTTTCGCTCTTTTATAAATGTATACACATAAATATTTTTTATCGTAAAATTTTATAATTTCCATTTTATCAACTCACTTGGAATGAGAAAAAGTAAACGTCGCAGTACATAAATCAAATTAACCTACAAAAAAAAAAAAAAAAAAAAACAGCGAACTAACAACCTCTAAAACTTCGTAACGGCGCGAAAAATTAATCCACTCTAAATAATTTGAATTATTACGACAGTAAACGCAAGAAAAACAGAATGGCGGCGTTCCTTCGATGTGCTGTGTTTGAACTAGTAAATTTTATTTGTGCGTCTGTTTGTGTGTGTGTTTGTGTTGTAAATTGAATTATGTACGACCAGTGGAGCCGATAAAGCGCGAATGATGTGCGAAAGTATTATATATAGATGAATGTATGTATGCATGAGTATGTATGTCTGTATATATGCATGTATGTAGGCATATATGCATATATAAGCACCCTTCTCCTCTCATCTTTTAATCAAAAAGCCTATTAAATACCAAAATGGTTGCATTACCAAAGAGGCCAAATAGCAAATAGCTAAAGAAACAAAAACAAAAACAACAACAAACGCAATCAATAGTAACAGTTGAAAGTTATATCTGTGGCGCTTCAAAATACAAGCGTAAATTCATACAATCATAAATTAGGCATACTTTGGCAGCAAATAATCAGAACTTGGCGAAGAAGAAGGGGGCAGAGAAGTGTGAGAGGACTACCGTGAAATAATTGCTGAGCCACTCGGCGCTGCCTACAAAAGAATGTGTAAATGAATGACGTCAGTAAAATGCTGGAACAAGGCATTCGCCTGAACGTGAACACGAGTGTGAACACGAACGAAGGGCAGAAACAGCACCATTTTGCTGAGAAAACATTAAAAGTGAGAAGTGACGCACATAAACACCCACTCACTCACACACCCATCCACACACATACCCGAGAGCAGTACTGTGAAATGGTATGTTGCGCGGCTGGCAAACATTGTTAACACTTAAATGGCAAAATTTAAAGCCTCACGCTGCTTTTGGCTGCTATTTAGATATGGAATGAATATGGAGCAGCTACCGCCCCTGCTAGGTGCTGCTGCTGTTTGTGGCAACCGCGTTGGTGATGGTGGTGATGGTGGTGATGTTGGTTTGTGTGGCGCGCCATGTGGCATGTGGCCAGCGGTGGCGGCGAGTTATGGGCGTAGGCAGCGAAAACAATAGACAAAATGCTTGCCATAGCATTGACTGCATAGCTGCATAGCTCTGATGCATATTTGCATACAACGAGAGTTGAACTGATGTGCGTAAATAGAATTGTGGCGAAACGCCACTCTCTGCTGCCACAGCAACGCAGCGTTGGCAGCGACCAGTTATGTTTCACAATTTCACACTTTAACAGCTGAAGAACTTTCATTATAACCAGGCTTCACACTACTACTTCTGTTTGGTAAATTTTGCGTGACCTTAAAATTATATATGGTAAAACTTTCTTGGTTGGCATGCAAAAGTTTCACATTTCTATCTTTCAAATAAATTGAAAAAAAAAATTTAATAATAAAAAAAATTATTTTGAAATTTTTTTTTAAATTAATGGCGCTTAAAATTTTATTTTTAATTTCGTAGAAAGCTCATATGTAAAAGCGGTGATTTTTTGAGAAACAAAAATTTTTTTAACGAATTTGAATAATTTGCATTGCCAAAATATTTATAATTTACAAGCACATAGAAGGGAAACTAACTTTCAAACGTACTAAAACAAGCTTATAAAGCAAGTTTTGAATTTTTTTTGGTTTTTTCATCAATTTCCACTCTACTCATGTTTTTCGTTTTGTTTATTTACATATGTGTGCGAAAATATACAATGAATATATATATAAATAAATAGCTGTTCACGATAGAAAATCAATCTTACAAATTTCTGTGCCTAATAAATTTTTCTTCCATGAAATATATGAGATTTTTTCATTAGAGCAGCGTACCGAACTTAGAGTTTGAATCTTGGCATTATATGTGAAACACCACATCATTCAAATGACTTCTTCGTGAATTTTTGGAAACTTCGATCAGTTTGAGATCATTTTCAACCACTTTTTGGCACATATTTGAGGGTAGCTGAGCCGTAACTTGACGAGTGTTGGTTTCGCTCAAGGGTTAAAAGTTTATTCGCATAAACACGGTGCAGCGCGTAGGCCAACAAAACAAGTCCAACGGTGTCAACTCACACGGTCTCGGCGGCCAATTGACATCTCCAAGACGTGAGATTACGCTGCAGGTAAATTTCTCTAGCAATAAATCCATATTCGGTTGTGTTATGAGGCATATGGCACCATTTTGTGGGAACCACATATTTCCCTAGTCGTGTTCTTCATTTGCAGTGCAAAAAAATTTGGTTACCATAAGACCACAACGCTCCGAAATGACAGTGATAGTCTCGCTGTTATTGTTTCCAAAGAAGTCAGGTCCTCTCACACCTGCGAACCAAGAAGCGCAAAAGAAAGAAAGTTTTTCTTGGCTGTAATGGTCTCCCTTCATTTATCTGAGGATTATCGGAGCCCCAAATGCAACAATTTTGCTTATTTACGTATACAACGGTCCGCTGCTTGCTGTTCTAGCACCAAATCGACGTAACTACGACGTTGCGAAAGGTTAGCTGACTTCAAAACAACAGCCATCACGATACTCCCCGAAGAGCCTTACCCGTATCAAACAGGTTGGAGTAAGTGCCGAGAGCTTACTGTTTCTCGCGGTATCATTTTTAAAAACCTGGGTTGAACTTCGTAGCCGAAACTACCACCATTAAAACTTCCATGCAGCTCTGGAATGTTAACCAGGGTTTAAGTCGCCTTATACGACAGGCAAATCCAGTGCAGTGTGTATATTCTTATCCTCTCAGTTTAGAGGGAGAAACCGGAAATTCAAAAAATCAAATTTGGAACGAAGAACATACATTTTTTTTGTAGAGTAGTATAATATTTTTATTTAATTTTATTGTAGGTTATTTTATTTAAAATTTTTATTTATTTTTTGCTTACATTTTTTTAAACAAAATTTTTATTTTTTTTTATTTTACCTAACGTTTTGCCATTTTATATTATTTTAATTTTATATAAAGTTTTATTTTATTTTATTTTAAATTTTCATGAGTTCTTTTCTTTGCTTTATAAATTTGAAAGTTTTCCACTTTTGCATTTAGTTCAGTTTAGTTTTCTTTCTCCTTGCGGTTAGCAATAAAATTCAACTGAAACTAAGAAATTTATGAGCGTTTCGTGCAGCGGCTACGTCGGAACTTGCGGCTATTTTAGGTTTAATTTTTGTGAACTATTTCGTTGTTGTTATTGTAGTTGTACTTTTTGTTTTTTTTATGTAGTTAAGTTTATACTTTTATTGTTATTGTTGTTTTGTCTTCAACTTTTTACTGCCTTCCCAAAGCTGTACTTAATTGAATTATATCTGAAGCCAACAGAACTGTATACTTGTCATTTGCCGGCACTAACTGCAAATGTTGTTGTGGTTGCACATTTTTTATTGCCGTTACATGCGTCTGTTATACTTACAGTCAGTTTTACAGTTACTTTCGCCCTTCGTCAGTTCATAAATAAAAGTTTTATGTGTTGCAAGTTGCAACAAATGCGGCGGATATGCAGTTATAGTTGGTATTTTTATTGTTGTTGTTGTTGTTTTGTTTTTTGTTTTGCGTGGCAATAAGCGCATTTATTAAGAAATATAAGCCCTTAATGTTGCCGGTTGTTTCAACTGCATGCGCAGTGAGAGCAGCAACACATATTGCAGTGCTGATAATTGTGGAAAAATTACAATCAAAAAAAAAAAAAAAAAAGTAAAAACAATAAATCGAAATAAATATATACACACCTAATGTATGTGCGCACGTATTTAATTTTTTTAAATTTATGTCAAAGTACAGCGCACTTAAATGAATTATTGTTTGCGTGCAACTTTTGCTTCTTTTCAAATTTGTGTGTGCTTTTTTGCCTGTATTTGTGTGTGTGTGCGCGCGCTTTGCGTGCTCTTCCTGTCACAGCGATCCTCTTCCGTCTGCCGATCGCCAGTTTGTCGTACAACTTTTATTTTATCCCCATTTCATATCAATTTTATACAACATTTTTTATAATTTTTGTTATGTATGTTGCTGTTGTTTTTGTTGTTGTTGCTGTTGCTGTTGTTGTTGCAGCGCCTGAAAGCGCACACCAACTTTTCCGCTCACAAACTGGGTTAGTAAAAATTTATTGGCTTTTTACTTGAAATTTATTTCAATTTCGTTGCTCGGCAATGCATTTTATCGCACTGTTGCAAGTTGTTACTTGCAACTTGCTTGCATGCATGCATGCGTGTGTATGTGTATGTATAGTCACATGCGTGCCTTTGTTCGTTTTTTCTTTTATTGCAAGTTGCTTGTCGATTTCCGAGCGTTACACGATTTATTGGCGGCAGGCTGTTGCGCACGCAGCCAGATTGTTGTACAATAAAAAATGCTTTCGATTTGATTTAATTTTAAATTTAAATGATTTTTTGTAATTTTATTAAAAATGTTTGAGCAAAATGATGTAGACAGGTTTCAAATAAATTCGTATTTAAAATTTCGAGCCCAAAAAAATTTGTTTGCTTCAGTTAGTTAGGTTAGGTTAGGTTACACTCGCTGGCTGCTAGGCCTTCCATAGAACTGTTGATCCGTAGTAGGTCGTTGAATGTCGATGCTTTTTGCGAAGTGTAAGATGGAGCGGAGTTTTGAGATTTCTTCTATTCCCTTGAACAGCTCATAGATGACTACACAAGGTTGACCTAAGAGAGCTGTTTTTTTCAGTTTCAAAGTTCCACTCATTCCAGTAGGTTCTGACCTCTTCTTGTGACAGTCGCTTTGTAACCTTGTAATATGTTTTTGTCTTCTCAGAAAAGTTCTTACCTGTATCTAGGAGGGCTTTTGACAATGTTTTGTGCGAGAAAATCATTACTAACCTCAAACAATTCAACTAAACTCTCAAGCTGTGACAGAATTTACATAACAGAGTGGATTAGAAGAGCCCACATATAGCGCGTGGAACGAAGAAATAGCTCAAACGCCATATATACTTCGTTCTGAATCCTGGTCTTTAACGGCCTGAATGCTTCATAAGGCCCGACCTCACCTAGAGGTACTTAAAGCACGATCTAATTGACCGCTACGAAGTGTTCTCATCACTAATATCACTATATATTCATAATTTGCACCGAGTTAATGCTCCATTCTGTGCTATTCATGTTGATGTCCTTCCAGCTAGTAGAGTGATCTATCGACCAGTGTACCTGATATCCTTTCCAATAGTGTCGATCTAACTTTCGGTAATAAAGATTTGGCTACAGGTCGCTCATCTCAATGGAGTGAATACCTTTGAATCCATACCAAGATGGTACGACGTAGTTCAACAATTTATGGTTTTCTAATGGAACAGAGAGATCTCACGTCAGCTCGGCAATTCCTTATCTCAATGGAGTGAATCCATACCAAGATGGTACGACGTAGTTCAACAATTTATGGTTTTCTAATGGAACAGAGAGATCTCACGTCAGCTCGGCAATTCCTGATCCAACACATCGCAAAATCCTTCTGTTCGTGTGTTTATCTTTGTAGTACGAGAAGTTTCTTATATTGCAACGACGATGTCAACCAGCTACTCAGCGAACTCTTTGAAATTGACAATCCAAACATCCCTGATACACTGCCCTGTAATATGCCCTTACTGTGAAGATTTTCGATTCAATCAATCCGAAATATTCATAGGGTTTCCTGAGGTATAGTACTTAGTTTTTACAAGCTTGCCGCAGATCACTCAGGTGACAAATAGAGCTAGCTACTGCTTCAGGGCAAAATTTCGAATACGAATGTCAGCTTTAACTATATTTTCCGATTTTTCTGACAGCCAGATAACTATACTGGCTTGTATGCTTTCTTTCTAGACTCAAGCTCTTAAGATCGAATTATTTTTTGGGTCACAACACAAGCTGTACTAAATTTAAGGCTGATGACCTTTCAAATACTCGCTAGATACCACCAGGCAGGATGCGGGTGGGAAAACATCTACCTACAATGTACTACTGACTACGGGAGATCGACGATACATCTTTTTTTTTCAAAAGGGCATCAATTAGACGCACAGATAATGTTTTTCCGGGTGTACAGTTTTAGAATATAGTTGTAAGTGTTACCTTGGATACGGCATAAGATCATCAAGGAGCTGACTCAGAATACTTAACTGATTAATAGATCCTGTGCAATAAGGTGGTATTTTGATTGCAAATATCAGATTTTATTCTAATATCTGATTACTCTGTCATCCAGATGGCTATTTTTGCTCTGGATAACGAGCTTTCGAATAAGCTTGATACCACCAGAAAGTGAACTCTTAAGAATACCTCTCCATACCTAAAATCTTCTCTTGGATAAATGAAACTCACGTGAGTTCGACGAACACTGGTGTAAAACTCAGATGTAGACACTTCAAGGTCCTGCTAATCAGAGTGGATCACGGAAAATTGAAAATTATATTTTATTTCAATAAAAAAGATCAACTCGCTGCGTCAGAGAATGCTTTTAAAGCGCAGATCAGGACTTTCGTGATGCTTAGTCGAAGAATTTAGAACTTGCCGTACCGTAGCTCTTTTTGAAACAGCGGTCAGGCACTCTTCACACACTACTCAAGGTGCCTTCTAATCAATCAAGCTTATTTTACTCTTATTATTTTTTGTTCCTATGCTTCAATTTCGTTATGGTTTTCCGGTTTCCCCATTTTTGTCATAAAACTTTTTAATTTGTATCGCAAGTTTCATACTTCATTGTTTTCAATTTTACATATGTCTTTAAATATGTTTTACCTTTAAACAAATGTTATCCTATATCCTTCTCTTTCTTCTCCTCATTGTTACCCCACCACTTTTGTTTATCGAAACTTTTTTTTTGAAATTCTCTGCAATTAAAAACTTCAAATTGTTTGTTATTTTTGTTACTTTGCCGTAATTCCGGAGAGAGTTGTCATATATGTATGTACATATGTATGTCTCTCGCATGTTTCTTTGTAACCTCAACCATATCCTTAATATATATACAACCGCCGCCACTGGTACACATGACTCTTAACTAAGTCCTTTAATTTTGAAAAACCCCAAAAAGTGGTGAACTGTATTAAAAAGTTATTTTCAACGCTCACACACTCCTGTTTGTCTTCGCTCTCTCCCTCTCTCTCCCTCTCTCTAACCCACCGCTCAGGTAATTTTACTTTCTCTACGCAAAAGCTGGTTAGTAAGTAAACAAGGAAAATGTTGCAAGGAAAGGTTGTAAATAGAAGTTCTGGCTCAGGTTTCATATATCAAAAGGTGCAAGAGGAAGCCCTTCATGAAATTTGAAAGCTTTGCTGTGTGTCTCTGCTTTATTGGCTTTTCTATTTCTCTTACCTATTTTTAGATTTCTAAATCAACTCAGTACTTTTCTCTTCAATAATTCGCCGCAAATTGAATGCTCTTTTTCTGAAATGTTCCAAACAAATTTAGATCTAGTGAGAGTTTACAGATTGCAAGAAAATTATAAGAAGTTGAGGGAGCTGCTTTGAGCTTATTTGTTTGTCAGATATATAGTAAGCTGAAGTATGTGCCTTTCAAAATACTAAACACCTGTCGGCTGACTCTGCGGCGACCAGAATGTTTAGTTAACTTTCTCCAACAATTTTGTTGCTATTTAGTTTGAGGTGAAAGTTTTTAGGCGTGTATTCTAGAGAGAGCGCACGTATAATGACTAAATAAACTTGTACAATTTACAATTTTACAAAGGCGACAAACTGACTGAAAAGGTGAACAAAAGTAAATAAAAATATTGAAACTAGCAGTAAAAGGAACTTAATTGCTGAAGTTGCGGTCATAGGCCGCAAGGCACATGAAAAACGAAAAGGATAATGCAATCATGGGGAGACAGGTGGGAAGAAATTCACTGTGACAATGCAAAATAAACTGCAGGCAAAAATGTATAAAAAGTCTAGAAGCAACATCGGAAAATAATTCCACAGTTAAAACCAAGACAATGCTTGTGAAACAAAAAACCAAAAAAAAAAAAAAAAATCAGCCTCAACTAAACAACCAAAATACCAAAGCTATGCTTAAATGACTTAGAAATGTACGTTGGATTTTAAAGACGATTAATTAGCCTTGCAGGAGCAGAGAAAAAATATCGAAAAAACTAAAGAAAACTGCAAAAAAACTAAAAAAAAATTAAGAACAATGCCAGGCAAATAGAAACCTTATTTCTCTGCTTCATAAAGAAGCCCCTCAATAGGTGCAAATGACTGAAATCGGCTAGTGAGAGCAAAAGCAAAAATGAAATAAATTGGTATAAACGTTGTTAGCAGCATTTGAAATTTAAAGGATAAAAATACATTCATAGCACACTTTTGCTTTCTTTTTTTGCAATTTTCTCTCTTTCTCCTTGTACATATATAGATATACGTTTTTAGCTGTTCATTATTCGATCATTCGTTTTGCTTTAAGCGGCTTAGCGTTGAGTTGAGTCGAATCGACTCGTCTTGGCGCTTTTACAGCAAAAAAAAAAATAAAAAAAAATAAAAAACTAGTTAACTAACAAAAAAACCTTAAAAAAAACAGCAAATTGCTTCGAAGGAGTTTAACTAGCATAGAGCTGCTCATATATGCAAGGATTAGTTGTGCTTGCATGGAGATATGTGTGGGGTTACATGCATTCTTAAGAGTAGGTGGTGATAATATAGTGTGTTTAAAAAGTGTGCTTAAGACTTTTTCCTAAACCTGAATCAAAATATTTTGATTATTTTAATTTTTCTTAAATTTATTTAATTTTTTATTTTATTTTATTTTATTTTGTTTTGTTTAATTTGTTTATTTTGCTTTTTCTTTATTTTAGTTAAGATTAGTTTATTTTACTTTATTTTATTTTATTTCATTTTTTTATTACATTTTATTTTTTTATTTTACTTTGAATTATAATTTTTTTACCTTATATTATTTCATTGCATTTTACTCTATTTTATTTCAATCTATGTTATTTATTTTAATTTAATTAATTTATTTTTTATTTTTTATTTTTTTTTTGTATTTTGTGTTTTTTAATAGTTATATTTTTAATTCAATTATATTAAGTTAGTTGTAGTTTCCTTATTATTTCATTGAAATTTATATTATTTATTATTTTTTAATTTTAATTTGCTTTAATTTACTTTATTTTAAGTTGCTTAATTTTATGTTCCTTAATTTTATTAATTTTTTTATTTAATTTCCATTTAATTTCCATTTTAATATTTAATTTAGTGCTCATTTTAATTTAATTTATTTATATAGTTTTTATTAACTTAATTTAATTTAATTAATTTTGGTTTATATTATTTTATTTTATTTTACTTTATATTATATTATTTTATTTTATTTCATTATATTTTATTTATTTTATTTTTTCATTTAATTTTTTGGTTCTTTTTTTTTCATTTTTTTATTGTATTTTGTTTAATAATATTTTATTTTAATTTATTTTATTTTATTTTTTATTTATATTTTTATTTTTATTTTTATTTTTATTTTTATTTTTATTTTTTATTAATTTTAGTTTTAATTTTTTTTCAATTTTTTTTTCTTTTTTTTAATTTTTTTTTTTTAATTTTTATTCTTATTTAGTTTAATTTTTTTTGTAATTTAATTTTTTTTCTTTTTTTTTCCATTTTTTTATTGTTTTTATTTTATTTTATTTTATTTTATTTCATTTTATTTTATTTTACTTACTTTATTTTATTTTATTTTATTTATTATATAAAGCTTTTTACACCTCTGATGTAGTATCCTTTGAAGAAACATTCTTTTATCACACACTGTAGTATGCTGTTGAACATGTGTTGTACTCACTCACTCGCTCATATGTTAGTATTTGAGCATGGTTTTGTGTAGATAACAGTTTAAGCTGGAAATTTTAGAACAATGCCTTTGATTATGCTACAATGGGATGCTTTGTTTCAGTAGATTTGGTCAAGAATACTTAGACATCATCTGATTTCACATTGCTTCGTAAGCTCATAGTATGTATATGCGCATTGGTGTACATGTAGCAGGTTTGTGTGAGATTTAGATGCTAAATTAAATATGTGAATGGATAAACGAGCGCCGACTTTAAATTTTAAATCTTACATTTTTTAGGGGTATAATTTTAGCCAATTTTTATTGTGGATCTATAAAAGCAAGAAAAATATTGAGGAAAAAATAGTTAATTTCTTATTCCTCATGAATTATTTCCGAAATTTAGCATGGGAGCGAAGCTCAATAAGAAATGTGTTTTAATTCTAAATTATTTGAGTTACAAAATTTTATTTTATTTATATAAGAAATTGAAACTTTCAATTAAAATTTTGGATTTTTTTTTTGTAAATGGTATGACGGTCTGAGTATGTCGAATATGCTTCCTATGGTCACACACATTTTTAATCATGCAATAATCTCCCCTATTTTTCCAAATCAATGGATGGAGTTATCCCAGTTTTTGAAAATTTTATTTTCGTTTAAATAGGGCCGCACCTGCGTTTCCATAAACTGTTGAGTGAATTCCAGTCTAGGTACAGATCCAATTACAGTTGTTCTACTCAGATATACCTCTCACGTCCTATTGGGCTTGGTAAAAGTTTAATATCTAGATTAAACAAAGATCTAATAAGAACTCAGGAATGGGCTGACATAAGCGGTGTCTTTCTAAACGCTAAAAAAACAAAATTGCTTCCAATTAAAGATAATTATCTTGACCACATCAGTGTTACACCGATTGTTTTGAACGGGGGGAAACTAAAATTTGAACATGTTGTGAATAACCTTAAGTACGAAATGAATTTCCGTCTAGCTTGCGAGGATAATTATAGTAAAACAAATTTTTTTCGCAATATTTAATTTTTTTTTATTCAACATAGTCCCCTTCAAGGGTGATACACTGATTATAGCGACCCTCCCACCTTTCGATACCATTTTTGTAATACGATTTGTCTTTTGCTCCAAAATAGGTGTCAGTTTCGGTGAACACCACTTCATTCGAGTAAAAAATATCTTCCCAGCGAGCATTCTTTTGAATTCTGAGAACAGGAAGTAGTCGCTGGAGGCCAGATTTGGGGAACACGGTGGATGCGGAAGCAATTCGAAGCCCAATTTATGGATTTTTGCCATCAATTTCATTGACGCGGTGACACGGTGCATTTTCTTGGTAAAAAAACACTTTCTTTTTCTTCAAATGCGGCGATTTCGTCCTTCAAACGATCCAATAATGCTATATAGCAGTCTGTGTAGATAGTATTTCCTCTTTCAAGGTAGTCAATGAAAATTATTCCATGAGTATCCCAAAATACAGACGCCATAAACTTGCCAGCCAATTGTTGCGTTTTTCCATGCTCTGGAGCGGGTTCATCCTGTGCAGTCCACTTGAATGACTGCCGATTGGACTTCGGAGTGTAATGATGGAGCCTTGTTTCATCCCTTCTCACGTATCGAATCCAAAACTCGAGTTTATTATTATTCTTGAACATCTCAAAACACTGCTCCGAATCATCAACTCGTCGTTGTTTTTGGTCAAAACTGAGCTCGTGCGGCACACACTTTGTACAGAACTTTCCTGTACCCAAATATTTGTGAATAATATGGTGTACACAAAATCATTTTGTGGATCTTTTCGATGTTTTCGTCGGTAACAACCTCTTTTGGGCGTCCACTGAGCACACAACAATGTCTTCGGTGCTAGTTTCACCACGTCTAAACTTAGCATAAAAATCCTTTATGGTTGATTTTCTTGGAGCAGTGTCCGGAAATTCATCACATAGCCTAGTTTGTGCTTCAACTGTGTTTTTCCTTTAAAAAGTCCTTTTCATTCATTTTTTCACAATAGCAAAATTCGCTCCACTCGAAATGCTATAATTCACAAATTAATTATTCAACAGCTGTCAAATTTATACCAGCGTCTTTTGAAGGTTAGAGCTAACTAAAAATCGTGAATTAATTAATTCTAGTAGCGCCATCTATGTTTCCGGCCGGGGACTTTCCAATCGACCTATTATGGATTTCGCACTTTCGGCATTAGTAAATATGTTTCCAGGCTCGTTTTTGAATTTTTTTATATAAAAATTTATTTTTGTTAAAAAGTGTATAAGAATTTTTTTAAATTTAAATTTGATGATGAAAAATTAAAGCCACTTTTCAATTTAAGCTCACTAAGATTGCGTATTTAAAAGTAGCAAATAAAAATATTTTCACACGAATCTGCTTATTGAATGCCAGATTAGTAAATTTTATAAATTTTGAATATTTTTGCGGGAAAAAAATATTCAAAAAGTTATATATTTTATATGTTAGGTAATACTCATAAAATTAAGAATTTAAAATAACGAAAAAAAAAATAAACAAAAATTGTTTTTAAAATTTTTTGTTAAAAAAAAAGAAACCACAATTACATTGATACTTGAAAAAATAAATATGTATGTACATATGTAAACAATGCCGAGCATTCATTTACCTACAGAACAACTGCTTAAACAATTGGCGGAAACTTGAAAGTGACACAGCTGTTATTGCACACAATACACAGTAGGCGAGCTGTGAATTCATTTTCACCTAAAAAAAAAAAAAAGAAAAAAAGAAAAAAAAAAAAATATAATAAAAACAGTCATTATCTCTGGTTTCTAAAAAGTTTTTTATTATTGTTAATTATTTAATTCAATAAATGTCTCAGAGTTCACTGACACCTCGCATGTCGGCAGCAGTTCATGGTTGACACTATTTACATAGTTGTTGTAAATTTTGTTATTTAAATTTTTTTTTTACTTTTTTTTCTCAAGTTAAAACAAATAAGTGTGAAACTAAATGCATGTAATTATATTTAAATATGCATGAATGAGCAGCAGCTCATTGTCAGCAAACTATACATTGCATGTATGCATATATACACACACATACAAAAAAGAGCACTTGTGTCTGTGTGTGTGTGCTTTGCGAAGCGGCTCTAATTAAATGAGTACCTCTGACAAACAAATGTCATCGATTGTTCTCAAATCCCATCATTGCCAAGTGCTTTTGGCTTACATGTTGTTACTGCCGAGTTGTGTTGCTGATTAAATGCTGAGGCAGTGCTTTTGGTTGTTGTTTATTGAGTTGATGTTGTTATTCTACTTTGGGCTGAATTAAGGCTAAAGCAAATGCCTGTACTTTACATAAACAAATACTTACTTATGTACATGTGTATGTATGCATGCGTGTGTGTGCGTGTGTAAATACTATTTGGCAATCAGTCAGTCAACTTGACCAAGCCAAGTACTACTATGCCAACCACTGAGCGAATAAACAGTTAAATGATTGTGCCCCAAATACATATTAACGCACATGTAAAGCGCACATACATATGTACATATGTACATTTAGTGCGCTAACAAACATAAACTATGTTTGTACTCGTTTATTTGCATCTGTGCAATTAGACTTACAACTAGGGAGAAACTACAAATATAAACGACTACTACTGCCACTGTGCGTCTATCGTATTGGTCAGCTGCGCAGCACTCGTCAGTTAAATTGTTTTAAGGCAAAACAAAGTGTGCCATACGCAGTTCAAGGTTTACTTTTGAGTCTATGTGTGTGTGCGGCTGCTGTTGCTTATTGTTGGTTGTTTAATGGCAATTTCGCAAACTTAAATGCACATACATACATGGGTATTTAAAACTACTTTTTGGCATTGAAATAAGTTTGTGGGAAAAACTAGTGTTGCAAGTGTGTATATATGTTTATATACAAAGCGACTTGAAAAGTTGTACAAGCATGCGTATTGAAATATTTCATCTTACTTAGCTAAGTATTAGCTGAAAATTTTTTAAAAACACTGTATTATAATTACTGAAGTCAATAAAAGCTGAAATGCTTTTTGAAGGTCACAAGCTGGTTTCAAGGTAACAAAAATTATTACCTTTTTTATGAAAAATTTATATTAAGTAGACAAAAATCGAAAGCAAAAAACAAAAAATTGTATTAAAAAAATTAAAAAAAAAACTTTACAAAAGGATAAAATAAAATAATATAAAATAAAATAACTTTTTGAAAAAAAAAATAAAATAAAATAAAAAAAATTAAAAATAAAATTAAAAAATAAAAAAAATAAAAAAAAAAAAAATTAAAAAAAAAAAAAATAAAAAAAAATAAAAATAAAATAAAGATAATAAATAAATAAAATACAATAAATTATAAAAACAATACCAAATAAAATAAAATAAAGAAACACAAAAGAAAATTAAATGTAATGAAATAATATAAAATAAAATTAAATAATAAAAAGGTAAAGTAAAGTTAAATGAAATAAAACAAAATAACAAAAAATAAAAAAAATAAAATAAATTAAAACAAAATAAATTAAAAAATATAAAATAAAACAAGATAAAATAAAATAAAATAAAGTAAATTAAAATAAAATAAAGTAAAAGAAAATAAAATAAATAAAAGAAAAAATATAAAACAAAATAATATAAAACAAAATAAAATAAAGTGAAATAAAATAAAGTAAAACAAAATAATAATAAAAATCAAATAATGTTAAATACATTAAAAAAAATTAAATAAATAAATAAAAAAATAAAATAAAATAAAATGAAATGAAATGAATTGAAATAACATAAAATATAGAAAAAACAAAATAAAATAATATAAAGTTAAATAAAATAATATAAAAGAAAAAATTAAACAAAAAAAAATAAAATGTAATAAAAAAAAATAAAATAAATTAAAATAAAATAAAAAAAATAAAATAAAATAAATTGAAATAAAATTAAATTAAATTAAATTAAAATAATTAAAAATAAAAATAAAATTAAAAAAAATAAAATTAAACAAAATAAAAAATAAAAATAAGTAATAAAATATATCAAAATAAAATAAATAAATAAAATACAACAAAAATTAAAAAACGAAATCAAATAAATTAATATCAAATAAAATTAAATAAAAAATGTAAGGTAACACTATGTATAAATTAACAACGGCTACCCAATTGAACATATTTAATGTAAACCTAGTTGTATATTACTTTAGACTACTTTGTATATTCTTTCTCTTGATTAAATGTTTCTGAGCTGAACGGTTGTGTTTCTATTTCATTGCGCTTTGCTAACAAAACAGTTTGAAAGTTTGATAAAAATAAAATAATATGAAATAAATGAAATAAATGAAATAAAATAAAATTAAAATAAAGTTGTTTCAAAACTTAAAATAAAATAAAATAAAAAAGATAAAAAATCTAATTATTTAAAAAAATAAAGAAACTAATATAAAAAATAAAATAAAATTAATAAATGAAAATAAATAAATAAATAAATTAGGAAATGAAAATGAATCAAAACAAAATAGAATTAAATAAAAATTGGTTAAAATTATTTAAATATTAAAATAAAATAAAATAAAAGAACGTAGAGGAAAACAAAATTATATATAAAATAAAATTAAATAAATTACAGTAGATAAAATAAATAAATAAAAATAAAGTAAGATTTAAAAAAGATAAAAAGAAAAATTAAAGAGATAAAATAAATAGATAAAATAAATAAAAGCATAAAAAATTAAAATAAAGTAAAATAAATTAAAACATGATAAAATAAGAAAAAAAAATTAAAAGAAATAAATTAAAGTAAAGAGTAATAAAATAAAATGAAATAACTGAAAAGATAAAATAATGCAATTAAATTAAAATAAATTAAAATTAAATTAAAGCACTAGAAAAAAATAATATGAAATAATATTTTTTAAACTTTTTTAAGCCTTAGATAAATTTTTTAAGGGTAAACTGTCTTTTAATTTATTCTCAAAATTTAATTCAATTCGTTTAAATTCTAAAGCAGTGAGCTTTGAAGCTAGATATAAACGTAAAACATATATTTGTAGGCAATATACGAAAATGGTTCATTTAGTATATGCACATTTCGATTTCTCTATGGACATATTAAAACAAAAATACAAGAAAAAAATATTTATTAATACAAATTTATTATTTCACTACTCAACTGCATAGAAGAAATACATAAATTTTTGAAACTTAATGCTAAAAAGAATTATATATATTTTTATTTTATTTATTTATATTTATTTAAGTGGATCTTTATAATTTTAATAGATACAATTTTTTTTCCTAATAGTTTTAAAACTAATTATGCACGCTCAGATAAAAACCACTATAATATAAATTTCCATAAAAAATTGCCAATCAATCTAACTCTATACATATATAATTACATATAGGCACACATACACAGTGCACTCTCCTAAAAGTCATAAATCAGTGTCATTGAAATGCACATTTTAATTGATGAAATTTGTGCGCTTAAGCAAATACACTTACGTATGTACAGAGAAATGTACGTATGTGCTTATCTGAGTCTATAATTTATGCATCACTGGCGAATTTGTTATCATCAGCACAGAGACAAACAAAATTTAGTCATGGACATATTTTACAGCTAATTTTCGGCACGACCACGCCCAGTCAACAGATATTCCTCCGAATATGACAATGTGTGGTAATTTATATACATATATATCAGTAATTGCTAGCAATGTCAAAAAATGAAAAATAAAAATTAATTAAGTAATGTTAAATATCGTTGTATATTCCTGGCAGTTTATTAAATATATTAGATGGAAAATTCGAGCAAAATTTTTGTACGAAATTTTGAAATTTCAATTGTCGAAATCTTTTACCTTTAATTTGATTTTGTACAAAATCTGCTTTCATTTAAAACCCATTTTAAAAACTCAAATAATAAAGAAATACACAAATTTTCCCCAAGAGTAATTCTTCGCTTTTTCCTCTGTTTTCTTCATGCCACAACAACTTCCCAAATAAACTTCCGTTTATCCGCAGCTTGTTGCTGTGGTTACGCCTGCACGCATACACACAGCGGCAGTAAAAACAAAATAACAATATAATATAGCTAACTGGCAATGCAGTAAACGTTACGCAACTTTAACTTGCTTGCAACATGTTTATTACGCAATGCTCTTTGAGTTTTCACAAAAAAAAAAAAATTTATAATAACAAAAGAAAGACAGTGAAAAGAAACGTGCACATGGTGGATAGCAATACATAGCATAACAAATATATGTATATGGCAATTATTATTGTATATACGATATATAGACATATTTACATATATGCGTTTGTATGAAAAACGTGTTGGAGAAATGAAGTTTCAGTTTCGTGGCGAAGCCACTTAAGCAAACTTATGCGCACAATCAACTTCTACATATAAACAATATATATGTGTACTACATGTGGCTGGTAAAAGCATAAGTAGTCACAGATGAGCCTTGAAAAACTTGAACTGAACAACTGCTGCAACCCACAACAACAATTAACAGTGTTTTCTGTGCGCACCATTGACACACTGGTAGCAGGTGAAGTCAAAAGCAGCTAACAACGATTTAATTTCTCGTGTACCACATTGTGTTTAGGTGCGTAAATTTGTAATTTAGTGAGTATTTTGCCACAAGTAGGTATTTGGGGTGAAGTTCAATGTCAAATACATGCGAAATACTATTTTGTCTATTTTTTAATAACTTAGATATATTTTTATTTTTTAATTTTTAAGTTTTTATTTTATTTTATTCCTACTTTTATGATATTTCTTTTTTATTCATATCTTATTTCTTTCATATTGTCGTCGGCTGGCTAATAATCAAAAACAAAAAACAAAAAACTGTAGCTTTTGTTTAAGAATTATCTTTTATTAAAAAGTTAAAAATATAAATTTGACTGATGCGTAATTATATGCGATGTTAGAATTCGTGTGTTCTCACACTCGCTTTCAATTTTGAACTGTCGTGAAATTGCCTTGCCACTGTACTATCCGAATTCACTAGAATCCGTTGTAGCATCAAAAATATAAAAATAATATGAAAAATGAATACATACATACGTGCGTAAAATTCAACGGAATTTCTAACAAATTTAGTACATTACGTTTATAATTAGTAGGAAAATAATACATACCGACATATAAGGGGAATGTAAAAAACAATACAAATAATGTTCTAATAAGCTGATGTCACGCAGGGCTGCATTAAATAGGTTAAGTTGCGTTAATTTGTTTTTGACATAGTATTAATTAAATATATTAAAATTAAATAAAATTAGTAAATTGGAACGACACATATTATTTTTGTTTTATTCTTTTTTTCATTTCGTTTAATTTTTAATTTCTTTATTTTAATTTTTTATTTAATTTAATTTAATTTAAGTTTTTTCATTTTATTTTTCTTTATTTTATTTTATTTTATTATATTTAGTGCTATTTTATTTTATTTTATTTTATTTTTTATTTTTAATTTTACTTTTATTTTTATTTTTTATTTTTTATTTTTATTTTTATATTTATTTATTTTATTTTATTTAATTTTTTCATTTTATTTTATTTTTTATTTTTTTTTATTTTATTTTATTTTATTTTATATTGTATTATTTTATTCTTATTTTTTCTTTTATTTATTTTATTTTGTTATATTTTATTTTTTATTTTTATTATATTTTATTTTTTTATTTTACTTCATTATGTTATATTTTATTTTACTTATTTCATTTTATTTTTTTTATTTTTTTTTTATACTATATTAATTTATATTATTATATTATATTTTAATTAATGATATTTTTTTTCGCTTTATGTTATTTAATATTTTTTTTTTTTGTTTATGATATTTTATTTTATTTTATTTTTTATATTTTTTTTTTTTGTAATTTAATTTTCATTTAATTTTATGTATTTAATTTAATTTTTTTTTTTTATATAATTTTATATTATTTTATTTTATTTTTATTTTGTATATTAAATTATTTAATTTTTTTAATTAAATTTTTTATTTTTTTATTTCATTTAATTTTTTTATTTTTGTTATTATTTATTTTATATAATTTTATATTATTTTTATTTTTAATTTTTTTTAATTTTTTTTTGTTTTTTTTTTGATTTAATTTAATTTAGTTTTATTTTTATTTTTTTATTTTTAATTTTTTTATTTTTTATTTTGTTAATTTTTTTAATTTTATTAGTTTTTTTTTAATTTTATTATTTTTATTTATTTTTTTTTAATTTAAATTTTTTTAATTTAATTTTTATTTTATTTTTTATTTTTTTTATTTTACTTTATATTAAATTGTTTTATTATATTAAATTTTATTTGTTTTGTATTTATTTTTTATTTTTTTATTTTATTTTTTTTTTTTTAAATAATATTTTATTTTTATTTTTTAAATTTCATTACTTTTTTAATTTTTACTAATTTTTAATTTAAGTTATTTTATTTTAATTTCTATTGTTAAATTTATTTTTGTTTATTTTATTTTACTTTAAATTATTTTATTTTATTTTTTGTTTAATTTATTTAATTTTATTTTATATATATATATTTTTTTTTTTTGATTATAAATTTTTCAAGAATTTTACTGCTAATTTCTGTTATCGTGTACGTATTGTGTACTTTCGGAAGCGTCCACAGCCACTAAGAAACTAGCTGATGCCGCAAAAGTGACCGACAAAAGAATAAAAGGGAAAATTTTCGACTTGAAAAACAGCTGTCAAGGGCGCGCACGATCTGATATAAAAAACACAAATGTATACCCATATATATGTACATATAAATGTCAATATTTTATTTGCGATACAACTTGGCTTGTGAGTAAGCTTGTTCATATATTTGCTTATTAAGTAATTTCAAAACCAAAGTCAATTTTATGATACTGCCAGCTGTGCTCTATTGCTGACACGTCCTATACACTTGAGCTTATATATGTATATGTGTATAAATGCAAATTGTTGCTATTTATAGCAAAATTACTTGTGCTCAGCTTTATTTTGATATTTCTATACCTTTCATGTACATGAAATGGTATATTAACTTTGGTCCGAAGTAGTTAAGTACCAGAAGGAGGACAGATAGAACCACTGAAATATATACCGATCGTATCGGAACGACGGGTTGAGTTGATTTAGCCATATCCATCTTTCCGTTTGTCCATTCGTCTGGTTGAACGCGAACTATTCTCTCAGTTTTTGAGATATTACAACGAAGTTTTGTGTGTTGGTGTATTTTTGTAATGTCGGAACTGGTCAGATAGGTCGAACATATAGCTTCCATGCAACCGATTTGTGGACATATGCGATTTTGGTTCATAAATCCGCCAAAAAACATCTAACAGCGTAAAATTTTGTATTCTCCAGACATGAATTCAGGTTAATATTGACACTGAAAATCATTGAAATCGAATATTTCAATTTATCATAAATTTGATATGTGTACATGAAAGGTATAGAGATTTCGGCATGGCCGAAGATAGCCTATCTTTCTTGTATTTTGTTCATTTGTTTTTCAACTTGACATTTACGCTCGTCTGCAAGTCGGTCTGCAAGTAGATATCTACGTATCTGGGTATATATGTATGTATGTACTTGAGAATGCATATTTGAATATTCGTAATTAAATGCCAATTTTTCGTCAAGCACTCGCAAAATCGCTAAAGTGTCATTTAAGCTAATGAAAAATGGCCTTCAATTACATTAGTTGAATCTGACGATGTTGAAGATTTTATATTTTTAAAATAGAATTTGGAATTCTGAAGTGTAAATTATTTACAATCTAATTTTCCAGTGCAAAGAGTTGAAGTTAATTTTCGTGAGACGAAATCATAGAAAAAAAATTTTCAACTGAAAAAACTTACAATGCAGGTCATTTCAAGAATTATTCGGGATCCTCAGCTAGAATTAAGAATTCAGTCTTCTAATATTATGCAGTAACGATCTTTATAATTTTACATATTTCATTTTAAGCGCAAACTGTTTTCTAATTTTTCTAACAATAAATTATGAAATGAAATAATAAAATTTTTATTTTCTACACTTTCTCATAATTTCCTTATGCTTTACACAATTAATTTGTTTGTAATAAAAAAGATAAAAAGAATAAAAAAAAAAATATAATTTAATAAAATTATTAAAGCGTGAAGCCTTAGCTAACGGCTGAATGAACATATGCTTTGAATATACAAAAACTAATGTATAAATGGCGCCATCAAGGTACCAAATATAGTTCAATTTTTTTTTCATTTATTTTACAAATAGTTGTCTGGCGCCAAGTGAGTCGCAAAAAAGTGTAAAAATAAAAGTAACAAGAAAAATATATATTTTTTGAACAATTTTTCAAGCGAAACGAAGACTCAAACTATTGTAGATAATAAAGCGTGATCCAAGTAGAGGTACTTTTTTCAACAGCTTTTTTTTGACAGATCGCGCCCGAGTCATGTCAAGCTGTCATGTTATTTTTGTCCAGTATTGTTTGGCATTTAATCATCGAAAGACTTACGCCTGAACAACCCTCCATTCATTCAACTTTATTACGAAAATTCTCGTTCTGTAAAGAATGTGTTTCACGCGCTTATCTCAACTTATGGTGAACATAATCGGCCTATTGAGCGTATCACCCATCTTGAAATCCAGCATTCATTATTGGATAATATTCAACCGAATGGACCACGTCCAGCACACAGTGAAAAAATATAGCGACCGTAGCTGAGAGTGTACACGAAGACCGTGGAGAGTCGATTCGGCGCCGTTCGCAGCAACTCGGACTGACGTATAGAACGACTTGGCACATTTTACGTCGAGATCTTAAATTGAAAGCGTACAAACTACGGCTTGTGCAAGAAATGAAGCCATTCAAATTTCCCATGCGATATCGCTCTGTTCTGTCGGCTCTTGAAAAGTTCCAAGAAGATCCGACGCTTTGGAGCCAAATTTTGTTCAGCGGTAAATCCCTTTCTGGGTTTATAACAAGCAAAATTGGCGCATCTGGGACGAAGAGCAGTTTAAAGAGATTCAAGAGCTGCCATTTCATCAAAAAAAAAAAAAAAAATTAATAACGGTTTGGTGTGGTTTGTGGGCTGGTGGAATCATCGGTCCATATTCCTTCCGATAAGAACGTAACAGTCAATGGAGACTGTTATTGCGTCATTATAACTGACTATTTGATGCCTGAAATTGAAGCTCGTGATCTCTGCTTCATTGGATGGATTTATTGAGAGAACAATTCGATGAGCAGATAATTTCATATTATGGGCCGGTCGATTGGCCACCAAGATCGTGTGATATCACACCGTTAGACTTTTTCCTGTGGGGATATGTGAAGCCTAAAGTCTATGTGGACAATCCCGCTGCGATGCAGAGCTGGGAGCAAAACATCACGCGTATGATTCGCCAGTTACCAGTCGAAATGCTCGAAGGAGTCATCGAAAATTGGACTCAACGGATGGACCCTCTGAGACATGGCCGCGGCGAGCATTTGAAAGAGATAATCTTCAAAAATCATTGCCAGAGAATGTTCTTTCGAATGGTAAAAAATATTTTCCAATGAATTTGAATTTTCTGTTCTTTTTTCTTTCTTAAAAATAGTAGGCAACATCGAAATTGATCACCCTTTATATGAGCATTAATCAAGCGCAATAAGAAACCCTTTATTATTCATTTACAAAATAATAGTAAAAGCAAATTATGAAATTCTGCATAAAACTAGTAGAAATATGTGAATAGCATACAAATTAGCGACACGTTTGTATAATTTCACTGTCTACCGCAGTTGAATTTTTTCACATTTTTAGCTGCATAATTATCGCACCCACTCTTACTTCCTATTCATGTGATTTTTATTTTGATTTTATTATTATTATTTTTTTTTTTAATTTATTGTATTTTATTCTTTTATATCTTTTTGCTCTTTACTCTTTTCACCATATGCCTTTTTCATTTAGCTTGCACTCTTTACTGAATTTTACTTTCTTCGCTTCTTTCATTACTTCATAATTGTAACTTTCGTTTTCATTTCACGCATTTGCATATGCTAATAGTAGGTTTAGAGTTACGTTAGCCGCACTATGAAATTCACTATTTATGCTAAATAACTGTATTATGAGCAGTGCTTATTGTAATACATAACACAATATCAGCTACTGTCGTGCTACTGTTTTCTTTTAATTTGCTTTCATTATTTTTCTTCTCTTCTTCCTTACTTCACTTTCAATGCCATGCGCTTGCGGTAATAGGCGAGTGTTGTTGATTGTTTGCGCCAAAGCTATTTGCTAATAACAAAAAACGGAAATTACAGTAAAATGCGGAAAGTGAAGCTCGTCACAGAGCTGAAGATGAAGAAGAGTCTGGTTTAAAATAAAAATGTGTTTTTGTTGTACTTGTTGTTTGGTTTTCAGCCTTGGACGTAGCAAGCGTTTTTCATACTTGTCAAGTGAAACCATTTTTTTTTGCTGGAAAGAGTTTTGTGTTGTTGTTGAGCGAATTTGAAAAGAAATTTTTTTTTTTAAATTTAAGAAAAAATGCTTGTAGAAAAAATTTTACGTATTAAAATTAATAATATTTTTTTACTTTAATTAAAATCCCAAAAATTAAGTATTAAAAAAAATTATGATTTTTCCTTTCATTCGTCGTATGAAAACAAGTTATGGTGGGAGACCTGAGTCTGATACTCCCTGAGACAGACCGTAATGATGTAATTTCTTCCGAGTTCGAACGGCGTCTTTCCGCTTTGTTAGTAAAACAGCAAAAGAAAATTACGATGAAATTCTCTTTTATAGATCATTTTAATTATATTTTAATTATTATTCAGCTAATTATTTTTTATATTTTTATTTTTATAATTTTACTAATATATATAATTGACCATATATCTAGAAATATTCTTTTTGAACTTTTTTCTGAGCGCTTTGAAGAAGAAAACATCTTCTTAACCCTTTACTTTGAAAATTTAGATTGAAATGGTATTTTGAGCTTTGAAAATAAAAGTTAAAATAATTACAAAAAATATAGTATATAGTAAAATTCGAAATGAAAAAAAAAATTTCTCCATAAATACTATTTTTAACCAAAAATATTCGACTTTGTCACCAGTCACCAGATTTACGATTCTAAGTGTTATTTGTAGCTTTATTCAACATATTTTTATTTTTCTGAAACATAATGTTTTTGTTTTAAAATTTATTTTCTTCAAATTATTTATTGGCAACACCTCCAGGCGACAATTTGAAGTATTTTTTTGTTTGTTTTTAATTAAAGCAAATTTAATTATTTTTTCTATAATTTATTTTCCTTCTAATTAGCTTTCTTATTGTTTTTTTTTTTTAAATAAAATTTGTTTAGTTGTATTTATTATTATTTTTTTAATCAAATTAATTGAAATTCTCTATTATGTTTCTCATTGCTTTAAAAGAATTTTCTAAGCTTCCATTTCGGTTGGAAATTTTATAAAGGAGTAACATTTAAGAGTTAAGTAAAATAAGAATTCCCAAAATGTTTTCTATTTTTTAACTTTCTTAAAAGAATTTTTTTTTAAATAATTAGCGAAATTAAACAGTTTTCCTATTAGAAGACAAGCGGCAAAGGGCTCTCGCCTGCTCCGGTACGCTTAAGTAAAATTGTTCTCAAAATTATGGTAAATTGAAAATCACTGTAGCACAAATTTTAATGAAAAAGGGTCGTCCATTTATTGGTTTCGAAAGTGCAGGAATGTAATTCGGCATCTATCAACCAAAAATTTTTGTTTTACTTAATCGACAGGAATTTATGAAAATGAATCGCTAACAACCGCGCAACGCGCCCAAATCTTCGAAAACTTCTACAAAAATGGTAACTCAAAGGTAGCCACGATTTGTGCTTTGAGAGGAGATTATAGTTCATATAATCGTCCAACTACTCAAGCAACTGGTAAAATTGAAGAGACTGGATCAAATACATATATTGCAAGGCCTTTGTATCGTCGTTTTGCTCGTTTCATCTCAAATAACGGTGCTGTAAGTGATAGTGTAGCCGAAGACCCAAAGTACTCAAGCGCTGATACACTATTACGGCATCTTATGGTGTAACTTGCGGTTGGACTTACACCTGCATCCATATAAAGTCCACCTCCCACAACAACTGAAGCCAGCTGACCATTTACAATGCCGTAGTTATGTCGATTTGGTGCTCGGACAACAATTAGTGGACCGCGATTTTTTCAACAAAATTTTCTTCAGCGACGAGGTACATTTCCTACTCGGTTGGTATATAAATAAGCCAAAGTATCATATTTGGGGCTTCGAGAATCCTCAAATATTAGGTCCGAAGCTGTGATTGAACCTTACTTCTTTGAAAACGATAACAACGAGACGAGAGTCACTGTCAATTCGAAGCGTTATCGTTATATGATAACCGGCTTTTTTTTGACCAGCTAATGGAGAATACGACTTGGACAATATGCATTGGACTTTTTTTTTTTGTGGGGCTATGCGAATAACGTGTTTATGTGGATAAACCTTTAACTCCTCATCACTTGAAAACCAGCATTCGTCAAATTATGGCTAAGATACTAACCAATATGTGTCCTAAAATTGTCGAAAATTACCTCAAGTGGATCGAAGTATGCAAAAATTTACCAAAATTGATCATAATTGTGATGTTTTATAATTTTTTTTTCTCAAAAATCTGTATAAAAATTGCTTGAGGCTGCAATATTGTTGACTTTTTCCTAAAGAAAAATCTTCATATTATTATTAATTGGGCTAATAAAGATATTTGCTTATTGTTATATTGATTTTCACGGAATCCACGCAGATTTGCGATGGTCACCACCAATTGCTTGGAACTGGTTCAACACAAACAGCTACAAACTTGTAAATTTTTTTTATTTACTTTTAAAAATTTGCATGAAGTCAAGTCGCAGCCTGACGTAGTAATGTTAGATTATCACTTTTGCAGAATAAAATCGACTTATTGGTGAAATAGAATTTTGTAAGTTCAAATTTTTTCATGCCTCTGACGAACTCTAACGCTTAAGGACAAACCCAAAAACGTTGCCTACATTTTGGCGCAATTTGATCACATGGTTATGAGTACAGAATGTTTGAATGAAATGCGAATAATCAAGCATAAGCTTTTTAGTTAAAGTTTTTGGAAGATAAATTCTAATTTAAGCCGTTAAAATTTAGTTATTTTGTTTTAATATTTTAATTTAATTAAATAACAAAAAAATTCTAATTCTAAGATGCCTCCGGTGTTAAACTGCAAAAATAATTTTTTAATTGCTTGCCGCAAAAATATGTTGCAATAAAATGAAATGATATTTTAAAGAGCTGGTGACTCATACATTTTTTTTTAAACCAAAGAATTGAAAATCAGATTGAAAATGAAAAATCAATAAATTAAAAATAAAATAAAATTGCTTAAATATGTAGGCAATTATGTTGCTGCAACACAAGCGTGAATGTAGCAAATGCAAATTGCTTTTATTTCAAAACAATTTTTTTTGTTATAATTTTTTTTTAATTTCCTACAGGCGTCCAAAATAGCGCAATTTAATTGTTTATTTGTATTTTGTTGCACTGGCGCTTAGTGCAACTGCCTCCTTTGCATAGTTTGTTGCAAAAAAAAGCAGAGCGAATGTATGTATGTATGTACTATGAGCAAACTGTAGATCAACAAATATTATAGCAATCGATTTGTATGTATGTATTGTGAACAAGTGGAATTTGTGAACAAACGTACACATCTAATTTGCAACAAATATTGCCAACACACGTACATACACATACAGACAAATGAGCATTTTGCACAGTGCAAATACATTTATTGCTACACATGTCACGTCAATGCCTCGTTAGCGCATAGCGACTTGTGTTTGTATGTATGTATGTACAAATGTGTATAAACCTATATACTTTTCGCCAATTCAATTTCGTGTCGCTGTGCAACACTAGTTTATTGTATATCGAATTGATTTTTTTTTCAAAATACTTTTAATTTATCTGTTTGTGTATGTGTGTTTTCCGTTAGTTGCTTTGAGTTTGTTTGAGGACTTCCTCAATCCTATCCAAATGCTGTGGTGGTGTGGCACGCTTGCGCAAATAGATACTTTTATAGATATCTATATACGTGTATCTACTTATATGTACGTATTTATTAGCGCATGTCGCGTGGCCAACTGTATACACATTTGTAAATATTTACAAATGCACATACATATAGACGCTCGCATAGTGACAATAATACCTGTACGTATAAACGAATGTAAGTAAGCTTGTGACATTTACTCACATTTCTTGTTGACTATTACGATTTTTTATTGTTATTGGTTTCATTTGATGGATGTTGTTGCTGTTGTTGTTTTCTCACAATGGGTATTTATTTTCGAGTGCATTGTTGCGTGTGTGCGGTGAAAGTAAACAAATCTGGCCTAAATGCAGAGGCGCATTTGTTTTCGCATATACATATACATATATACATGCATGTGTGTAACAACTAGTAACAAAATAAATAAAAATACTTGCAATTACAATAATAAAAACTACATATAAAAAAAGTAGTGTGAAGACAAATCAAGCAAATTTGGCTATTTAGAGGCGCAATAGGTATTATCTAAATATAGCAAAGGCCACACTCTGTGTGGCGATCAGTTTTGTGCTTATATTTATTTTTGCAATTCTCTTCCACGCTTTCTGATGACTTACAAAACAAATACATACGCCAAAAAAAAAATTAATACATACATATATATATATTTAAAACAACATGAAAAAGGTATTAACAGAAAATAAAAACCAAAATTAAATAAAAAACAAAATTATAAAAAAAAATATATAAAAATAAAATAAAACAAAATAAAATAAAATAAAGTAAACTAAAATTAGATAAAATAAAATAAAATGAAATAAAATCAAATCAAATAAAATAAAATAAAATAAAATTGAATAAAAAAATAAAATAAAATAAAAAAAATAAAATAAAATAAATTAATAAAACATAAAAAAATAAAAATAAAAAAATATAAAAAATATAAAAATATTTAAAATATTTAAAATAAAAAAATATAAAAACATATAATAAAAAAATACAAAAAAATAAAATAAAATAAAATACAATAAAAAAAAATTAAAAACATTAAAAAAATTAAACAAATAAATAAAAAAATTAAAAAAAGTAAATAAAATGAAATGAAAAAAATAAAATAAATAAAAATAAAATAAAATAAAAAAATTTAAAGCAAATGAAATAAAATAATAATATAAAATATAAAATATATGTTATTATATGAAGATAACATAAAAAAATGAAAGAAAATTAAATAAAGTGAAATTTAATAACGTGAAGTCAAATTAAATCGAATAATATAAAATTAGTTAATTTATAAAAATAAAAATTATTGAAAAGAAAATAAAGAACATTAATTTAAACTAAATTATATGCAAAAAAAAATTTAATTATATTATATTAGATAAAAAAAATTAATCAAAATAATATTATTATATAAAAATTTTTTTTTTCGAATCAAAAATTTATTATTTATAAATGACATAGTTTTATTGTTTATTTTTTTATTTTTTAAATGGGGTATTCTAGTCTATAAATTTGAATAATTCGATTTTCTTAGCATTTTTTTTAAGTTTAACTATTTAAAAATATATTTGTAAAAGAAATTTCAAAATTCTAATTATTTTCGGAGATACAGGTATTTTTCTGACGCGCATCCATACCGTCTCGCACGTGTTTTTTTTCGAAACTGTCTTTTTCAAAACGATACAAACAAATTCTCAAGTTCTACTCGACATATTTACTTGAAATTTTTGGAACGTTTTCTTTATAACTGTTCTATGTGTGGAAGTACGCTCTTCCATAACTTTAGATTGCTAGAAGAGCCGAAATCGTGGGAATGGTCACAAGAAAAATTTTCACGACCTCCCACTTCATCAGATGCCAATTGGTGGAATTAACAAAAAACAATTTTTTTCAATTTTTTTTTGCATGTTAATAAATAACTTATAATAAGATGAATGGTAAAAATATTGATTGCTTTCTTTTTACGGAGCTTCAAAAATTACCTAAAATCCCTATAGACTAAAATACCCCCCTAATAAAACTGAATACCAGTTAATTGGTCTAAAAAATATTGGTACCTTTGCATTTATTCAAAAAAAGCTGAAAATTTACAGACCTACTTTCGGAAAATCTAATGGAAAATCATCTAGAAAAATGTATAGTGACAATATTTGTATACTATTATCTGGTTTGCAATTTTAATCTGGACTAATTTGTTCGTAAAGCAAACCGTTTAGTCCAAAAATCCCAAAAATAAAACCATGTTTGCTACCTTTGACCTTTGGGGGACTTTGGAGTATTTCATACCTTACATGGCTCTACAATTTAAACTGAAGCAGTGAATTATTTAAGTATTTGAAACCAAAAAAAAATTTTTTTCATGTAAAAAATCAGTTCTTCTTATTAGCTTCATTTCTAAAAACAATTTCTTTAGGGACTGCACATAAAGGGTGATCCAAGTAGAGATGATTTTCAGTAGCTTTTTTTGACAGATCGCGCGTGAGTCGCGTCGAGCTGTCATGTTATTTTTGTTCAGTATTGTTTGGCATTTCATCAAGGCAAGACTTACGCCTGAACAACGTTTACAAATCATTCAACTTTATTACGAAACTTCACGTTCTGTAAAGAATGTGTTTCGCGCACTTCGCCAGCTACCAGTCGAAATGCTCGAAAGAGTCACCGAAAATTTTACTCAAAGGATGGACCATCTGAGACGTGGTCACGGCCAATATTTAAATAGATAATCTTGAAAAAATAATTAATTAAATTTGCATTTTATGTGCCTTTTTCATTTTATTTTAATTTTTTAATTTCAAAAGCTTATTTAAGTGTTATTCAGAAGAAAAAGAAAGAATTATTTCTTAGTCTAAGTTTAAATATAAATAATTTTCAAAAAGTCTATGTCAGTTTTTTTTTGATTGATTTTTAATCTGGTTATATTTGTAATATTATGATTACTATATTTTTTTATTGAATTAAAGGCGCCTTTGGTATTTTACTACTCGATAATAATTAAAAGCAATTTCTGACCCTTGAAAGAAGGAATAATTGTCAAATTATTAAAAATAAAGCATGCTTTTCTCTCTAAAATTCCTTAATATAATTCTGTGTTTTTTTTTTTAATTTTGATCCAAATTTTGTGCTTTTAAATATATAAACTTTTCCCACTCAATCGAAAACGTTATTGTTTCGCAAGCTTTGAAATAAACTATTTTTTGTTGGAATAAATAAATAGTATTGCACCATCACCAACAGTCGAAATGCCAATGGCAGCCGATTTTTTAATAAGCCAAATATTTATTAAACTCATGAAATTGTTCGATTTTTTATTTGATTTTTTATTCTTTCATGCATACCTACATACATATGTACCTATATGTACAAGTGCATTTTTTTTGCCATTTGACTGTAGTTTTATGCACAAAAATCAATTTTGGCATTGCACGCATACCAAATAGTTGTATTTGTTTTCTGCCATCCATTTCGAGTAACTATTTTAGTTAGAATTTTTATTTTATCAAATTTTTTGTGCGCGGATTTATTTCAGTTTTGTTTTAATTTTTTATTGTTTTTTTTTTTTTTTGTTATTTTCGTGCTTTCGTTGCACACTTTAACTGATACGCAATTCTATTTCGATTTTATGGTTCGCATTTTATTGCTTTACCTGCTACTCTGCGGTTTAGTGGCAATTTGGCATAAATACAGTAACAGACACACATGCGCACATATATATGGCTTTGGCGCTGCTGTGCTGTTGCTGATGCATTTTGGTCTGCTTGAACTTCCATTTTTCATTTGTCAGTTGCACCAGAAAAGAATTCATCCGATTAGTTTGGCAATTATTTCTGAAAGTGCTTGGGTTTTAAAAAAAAATATTATTTATATTTCTTTAGACTCAAGGCAATTGAAGGTAATCGTAAATTTAGTATTTTGCTTAATCGCACGCGTTATGGAATTGGAAGAATATGAAGACTTTAGTTGTAACTAAAATTTTTGAAATGATTTTTAAAGCCTTTTTTTGTTTTGATTTTTTAATTGGCTTAAATTTATAAATCATTTTTGATACAATATTTCCAGTATGCCTTAAATGATATGAAGTTGCTTTGATTCGAATATTTTTCCAAATATTTTACTAGTCAATTCTATAGATATAATAATTATATTTTCATATAAAATGTAATAAATATTACTTTACTGTATCAAATTATATATATTTTTTGAGTTTAACAAGAATTTATTTATTATAAATGAATTTGTAATCCACTATTAACAGAAAAATTTTGCCATGCACATTCGAGAAAGGAGCCAGTGGACTTAGTTAATAAATCAAAAAAAAAAAAAATATTAATAATAATAATTGTCTAAGCTGTTGTCAATTTTTTCGTAAAAGTAACTTAAAGCTTAAAGTCTTAAGTACGAGAATTTCCAAAATTTAAAAAAAGAATTTTTTGGACACGTACTAAATTTTTTAGCTCAATCTACTCACAAGAGCCTAACAAAGTTTTAAATATAATCAGTACAGAGCGAAAAGAAAAATTCCTCCATATATATATATATATATCGGGATTAGGGAACAAAAACAAATATTAATCATCGAAAATTGCTTTATTGTTTTTTAAAAATATTCTCCATTAAGATCTATACACTTTTGCAATCTGATTGCATCAACCGCCGCTTCAGGTGTCGGAAAACGTTCGTTCATCAAATCGATATTTTTGAAATTCAGATATGTAGTTGTTTCAATCGATGTGTGAGAGCTTTCATTCTGTCGGCGGTTAGTCTTCCTGATATTTTGAAAGACAACTGGTAAACAAATGGTTGTTTACCAGCCATAAATTTCTGTTCTGCGTTGTTTTAGTATTAAGGTTGCGACAACCAAACGGTAACCCTTTGCTTTGAACTGCTTCGTGCGCGAAAAACGTTCGTTAGATTCGGCTCATCTTGAAACACTCATATAGTCGCCTGCTGTTTACTTTCGGATACGTACGCGTAAATCCACGATGTCACAAAATTATAGATTTGACACCGTTGAACTTTATTTTTTAGGGCTATATGAAAGACCGTGCTTATGCGGATAAACCTCTAACTCTTGAGCACTTGAAAATCAATATTCGTCAAGTTATAGCTGAGATACCAAAAAGAGGTCGAAAAATACATCAAAAATAATAAACCAAATGAATTTCGTGAAAAAACTTCTTTAAATGCATTTTTTTTTTGGATACCGCAAAATGGGTAACCCTGAATATTGAGCTTTGATCATTATTTATAGCTTTATTACCCAAACATTTTAATGTACTTTATGGGTACTTTTTGTAACCAGTGAGCTTTTTTATGTTCTTTCTTAAGAAAAATTTTTCTCTTAACAAGCGAATTTCTACGCCATGATCATAATTATATTTATGCCACCGTCGCCACAGTGTAAAATTAATAATTTTAAAGTTGATTATGACACTCAAATTGAATTTATAGCATATTTAACGATACAATCTTTGCTCACTTTTAAATGTTTTACTAGAATTTTCGACATTTTCCAGCCAATAACAGTAAAATATTTATGCTTGTTAACCGCAAGACCGCTAACCACACGAAACTTTGCTTCAAAAGCGTGCAATCTGCAATTGGTCAGCCAACCTAATTTTGTGGTTAAATGCGAAGCTTTGATACGGTTTATTGATATTAAATTATATTTATATATTTTTGATGTCTTTGTGAATGGTATATTAAGGAGAAGAATAAAAGGTGGTATAAAGGACCAATTTGAAACAAAAGATTGAAAGAATTCACGGAATAAGAAAAACCATACAAAATTAAACAATTGAACTTTATATAAAAATATAAATAGAAAATAGAAATAGAAATATAAAGTTGTGACATTCAAAAAAGGATAATTTTAATATAAAGGGTTTTCCAATAGGATTATAAAATTTCTAAGTGTCATTTTGGCCATCTTTAATATGTCATGATCTGCAGTTTTTTCATTATATAAGTATTCAGTAATGCTTACAATTTCATCCATGGACCACCCTGAACGTCGTGAATTTGCTGATTTTGCCTTGGAACAACTTGAAAACGATAAAGTTTTTTTTTTTAAGAAACTCATCTTCTCCGATGAGGCTCACTTTCATCTCAGTGGTGCGGTAAATAAACAAAACTGTCGATTCTGGTACGAAGAGAATCCATAAATTATTCATGAACAACCATTATATTCACCTAAATTGACAGTTTGGTGTGGTTTTTGGTCTGGTGGAATCCCTGGTCCGTACTTCTTTCGAAATGAAGCTGGTAGCTCCGTTACAGTCAATGGAGAGCAGTGTAGATCGTTGACAACCCAACTTTTTATGGCTACAACTGGAAGAAGTTGATCTTAACAACATCTGGTTCCAACAAAACGTGGCTACGTGTCACATTGCATGTGCAACAACCGAGTTAGTGCGAGAAAGGTTTCGATTCGATTATTTCAAGAAATTGTGACATTGAATAGCCTCCGAGAAGCTGTGATTTAACTCCATGAGACTTAATGTAATTAAATACAATTTGAATTTTCTTAAAAATTAGCGTGTTTTTTTTTAGGAAATCATATCGCTCTTATTGGAAAATCCTATATATTAAAAAAAAAATTTTTTTTTGTATTTGTACTCGTATTTTATTCACTATTTTCTTTAATTTCCATTTCCTTAGCCGCTCACTTATTCACTACCAAATCATTTCATTTATATGCAACATTACCACAATTAACTACATTTTGTATTTCCTACAACCCACTAAGCTTGCCCTCCTTTCACCAGCACTTCAAATGCCAGGCATACGCCGCCAGTCACTAGGCTATTGCCAATAAAAATGTTTTCCTACTTCTTTTTTTTTTTTTTTTTGGTGTGCATATCAAAACAATATGGCAATATTGGCAATCGTTTGCAATGTGATCTCTCAGGTAGTTGTATTTTATTTACTTTGAAAAATATTTAGTCCACCTTTGTTCGTCACAGTTTTTTCGTCGGCCTACTGCTTGCATTTTATTGTGTTTCAAGTTGTTTTTTTTTTCACTTTACATACATACACACATGCATACATATATGTGTACATACGAGTATTCGTTTGTTTGAGCATAAATTTTTATTGCATTTTTGTTTTGCGCTCGCCAACAAGCGAGTGGTAAATAAACAGTTGTGAGCTCACTTAAAGGCAGTTATTTGCGAGTGTTTGTTGTTGTTTTTCTTTTTGCTACAATCACGTTGCATATACCACGAGTACTGTATCTACCACTCCTCAGCTTATTGCATAAGTTTGCTGCCAAGACGTAAGCATTGTCGAGAGTTTTTGAGGCATATTTGTGCATGTGGCGTTGTTGTTGTTGTTGTTGCATATTTGTTGCACTTTTAAATGTTTTCAGCATTGTTTGTTACATTATTTTCCACTCGCTGAGTTTAACTGCTTTGCTTTTGGGTGCTAGTAAATATCGTCACAGTGCGCACGCGTGTTTGTGTGTGTATGTGTGGCTCACATTTTTGACTTTAACGATTTTTTTTTATTTTTTACTTTTATTTTATGAATTATATTTTTATTTTTTGTATTGTCTTTACTTTGCTGTGTGAGTTTTATTATTATCTCGCCGTTGCTGCCGCATTTGGCATTTGATCCGTCCAACTAAATCTTTGTAATTTGAAAAACTTTTGTGCTCATTAGAGCGTTGCTGCAGTGAATGTCTTGTATTTGAGTGGAATTCTTTGATTTAGCCATTTATATGTTGTAAGTGTTCATAGTTTTTGTAGAAATTTATTTAAAAATATATATATATTTATTTATTGTCCCAGCTAGTGCATATATACGTACACCCATTCCATTTTAAATATATATTCAAAAAATTCCAATTTTCTATGCGTTGATCTTCAATGTGGCTGATGTGAAGCATGTAGTTAAATTTAGTGCTAAAAGTAATAAAAAAAAACGACTCGGAACACTTAAAAGAATATTTCCAAAATTTCTGACCGAAAATCCATAAACTATCCTATAGAGTACGTCACAAGTTCGCTAATAGTAAACGGACTTAGACATATTTTATATTAGTGGAAAGCTCACAACTATAACGTGCTAAAGATCTGTTGCATCAAATTTACAAAATTTTATATTTTGCAAAATATTTTTTTTTCTTTATTCAGCGAATACGCTTCATATTTCCCAAATTTGTTTCACCAAACAACATTCAAATGAAAAATAAATAAATTAATTTTAAACAAAATAATATTCTCAGATGAAAAGTGAAAGGTTAGAATAAAATCTACTTATATAGGGTCAAGCTGTCATATTATTTTTGTCCACTATTATTTGGCATTTTATCATGGAAAGACTTACGTCTGAAAAACGATTACAAATCATTCAACTTTATAACGAAAATTCACGTTCTGTAAAGAATGTGTTTCGCGCGCCTCGCTCAACTGCTGGTCAACATAATCGGCCTACTGAGCGTACTATAACCAACACCATCACCCAACTTGAGATCCAGCATTAATTATTGGATAATAGTCGACCGAATAGACCACGTCCAGCACACAGTGAAGAAAATATAGCGGCCATAACTAAGAGTGTACACGAAGACCGTGGAGAGTCGATTCGGCGCCGTTCGCAGCAACTCGGACTGGCGCATGGAACAACTTGGTACATTTTATATCGAGATCTCAAATTGAAAGCGTACAAGATACAGTTTGTGTGAGAACTGAAGCCGCTCGACCTTCCCAAGCGACAGCGCTTCGCTCTATGGGCTCTTGAAAAGTTCCAAGAAGATCCGACGTTTTCGAGCCGAATTTTGTTCAGCGATGAGGCTCATTTCAGGCTCAATGGGTGTGTGTATGTAAACAAGCAAACTTGCCGCATTTGGTATGAAGAGTAACATGAATAGAGTCAAGAGCTGCCATTTCATTCAGAAAGGGAACAGTTTGGTCCATATTTCTTCAAAAAAGATACCGGCGACGTTATCGCGCCATGATAAACAACTATTTGATGCCTGAAATTGAAGCTCGTGATATTCGGTACTCTTGGTTTCAACAAGACGGCGGCTGGCACCACTTTCCACACATCGCATCAAACAATCAATCAATGGATTTATTGAGAGAACACTTCGGTGAGCAGATAATTTCACGTTTTGGGCCGCTCAATTAACCAGCAGGATCGTGCGATATCACACCGTTAGACTTTTTCCTGTGGGGATATGTAAAGTCTTAAGTTTATGTGGACAATTTCGCTTCGATTTAGGCCTTGGAACAAAACATCACGCGTGTCATTCGCCAGTTACCAGTCGAAATGCTAGAACGAGTCATCGAAAATTGTACTCAAGAGATGGAACATCTGAGACGTGGCCGCGGCCAACATTTGAAAGAGATAATTTTCAAAAAATAAATGATAAAGAATTTTCTTTCGAATAATAATAAACATTCTCCATTAAGTTTCAATTTTCTGTGTATTTTTCTTTAAAAAATAGGAAGCTTCGAAATGGGTCACTTTTTACAAAACAACTGACCACCGGCATGATATTCTCAGTTTTTGCTACATCCATAACTTCTGGAAAAACTTATTAGAAATGTTTCAAGTGATTTTCTGTCAGTTTTGGCATAATAGTAAAGACAAATCGAAGACCATCGCGCAGAAACCTGATACGTTTAATATGATATAGCCGCATATACATATATATTACACTTTCTAACAATTTAAGCGGATTTAGGACAGTTAATTACTGTTATTTCGGTTATGGTTTGGCGTTAATGCTCTTATAATATTCCTAAATTTCCTTTAAGGGTAAATTAAAAAAGTTCCATCTTTTTATTTTTTATTTTTATAAAATTTAAATTTATTTTAATTTTATAATTCTAGCCTAAAAATATAGAAATTTTTGGTTCAATCAATTAGAATGAAATTTTTGTTTTCTATTTTCAGGTTGGTGATTTGCGATATTATTATATTAAAAGCACAATAAATTTAAAAGGTTAGTAGTAGTTAATCATTAATCATGAATTTCGAAAAAAAAATGCAAAGCTCAGTTGCGGCGACCGTAATCTTCTGAAGGATGTCTTCAAAAAATACGAAAATTTTAATTTTTCGATCAAAATATTTCTTTTCTCATTGTTTATAGAGTAACTACAAAAAATATTCCCCAAATCGGGTTTCGGGGAATATTGCTTGAGTGGCAGTCCTTGGCCTGGCCGTTCCGGTAGTCGCTTCTAAGGACAGTCATGCCTTACCTGGGGTAAATTCTTGTATATGTTAAATGTTGTTAACATGAAGAATGTACTCCTTATTGACCGCTTGACTGGTTGTCCAGAATTCAGGAAGAAAACAGTGATTATTACGCACTTCGTTTGCACTTGTACAGTTTCGACGTCATATCTGCGAACCTATGTTTCATCACCTGCTACAATACGTTTAAGTAATTAGGTCTCATCATGGATTTCATTTAGTGAGTGTTGACCAACCTATTTTTGTTCAAAATTTAGAAATTTTGGAATAAACTAAGTGGTTTGCCGCATCGGACCATAATTTTTCCGCAGAAATGTTTTTTTCAAAAACTCCTAATGCCCACTCATTCACACTACTGCATCATAAGGCATAAGGCGCTTCTGGTATTGTCAGTTCATCGCGTCCGTAATTGAATAGCTCTATCGGTAAGCTATCGGCCCCCACCGCTTCGTTTTTTTTTTTTAAACTGGCATTCGCTATTCGAACTTCTTCATAATCGGGAGATATACCAACATTATCGACTAGGGTTTCGGGCTCGCCATCTCTAGATGTTTCATTTTCACTGCCATTGAGCAGATTGTAGAAGTATTCCCTCCATACATTAAGTATGCTCACCCTCACCTGCCATCAGCCTACCTCCATGTTACCTACATGAGTATGCTCCAGTCTTGAAACCTTGTGTACGTCGCCGAATTTTTCATAGAATTTTCAAACAAGCCCTTGTCGACCAGCTTCTCCCGCTCTTCATACTCACGCATTTCAGCTTCCGTCTTTATTTGCCTGTAAATGCCTTTTGATTCCCTCTACAGCTCTCGGTATATACCCCAAAACGCATATGTTGTGGTCGACTGCAACTTTGCGGGGTATGCAGTCCGTTTTCTATTTATCGGAGTTCGACATTCCTCATTTCGTTTTATTTCGAATGAAGAGTTCATCACAGAAACAAGTGCCTGTTTTGAGGACCTTGAAAAAACCTTTTATTTGGAAAGAATAGAAAAATCGGAAAAACGCTGGATTAAATTTAGAGAACTAAAAGAAGTTTATTTTGAGAAATAAAAAGCCCATTTGCCGAAAAATAGGTTATTTTCGAAGTAAACGACTTATAAAACTACTGAATTATCGACCCTCCTCCTACCAAATTAGTTAGAGGTTAATTCGATCACTGACTCACAGTGCTACGCTTAGTTTTTAAAAGAACAAAAAAAAAAAAGGCCGAAGGATATGTTATTCGCGGAAGATATGTAAAGCGAAGATGTGTAAATATAATTTTGGGTATTATTAAGGGACAGAGAACTGGCTTTACAAAGGCTTCATTTATTTACTCTATAATAGAATGGAGAGTTTTTATATATAAAGGGTGTTTTTTATAGAGGTATAGAACTTTAAGTTGGCATTACTTTTCAAGATGGCGACCGATTTAACAGCTGTCAAGTGATTTATTCTCAGTTTGGTTTGGAAATTCATCATGAATAGACTCACGCCTGAACAACGCTTGCAAATAGTGCAATTTTATTTCGAAAATAATGGTTCTGTGCGGAAAACGTATCGCGCACTACGTCCATTTTATCGTCGACAAAATCGTCCATCATAGCAGTTAATTCGATTAACCATGGAACGTTTTCGCACCACGTTTACTCCTATTTATAACTCGCATCCCCAGAGACGCCGTACGGTGCGTACAGAAGAAGCTATTACTGCTGTAGAGCGTAGCATTGAGGAAGACCCGAATGAGTCCATCCGCCATCGAGCACAGGAATTGGATCTGTGTCCATTCACTTTATGGAAGATTTTTCGTCGAATGGGCCCAAAACGAGATTACCGTTGTTCCCGATTTTCATAAGCGAATTTTGTTTAGCGATGAAGCGCACTTCCTAGTTGAATGGCTACGTCAACAAACAAAACTGCCGCATTTGGAGTGAAGGTAATCCTCAAGTGTATGTTGAAACACCGTTACATCCAGAAAAACTGACTGTTTGGTGCGCTTTATGGGCTGGTGGAATCATTGGTCCGTACTTTTTCAAAAACGATGGTGGCCAGAACGTTACAGTCAATGGTGATCGGTATAGAGCCATGATTACTAACTTTTTCATTCCTGAATTGAATAACCATGATGTCCAGGAGATGTGGTTTCAACAAGACGGCGCAACATGTCACACAGCTCGTGCCACAATAGATTTATTGAAAGACACGTTTGGTGACCGCCTAATTTCACGTTTTGGACCTGTGAATTGGCCTCCAAGATCTTGTGATTTAACACCGCTAGACTACTTTCTGTGGGGCTATGTAAAGTCATTGGTCTATGCGGATAAGCCACAAACGCTTGACCATTTGGAAGACAACATTCGCCGTGTTATTGCCGATATACGGCCACAAATGTTGGAAAAAGTCATCGAAAATTGGACGTCCAGATTGGACTACATCCGCGCCAGCCGTGGCGCTCATATGCCAGAAATCATATTTAAAATGTAATGCCACAAGATTATCTTTCGGATAAATAAAATTCATGTCAATCGAATAATCCATCGTTATTTTATTGCAACTTAAAGTTCTATACCTCTATAAAAACACCCTTTATAAAATGAGCAACTGTCATCCCCGTGAAACTTTGTTGAATAAAGAACAGAACAATAAATTTTTAGTCTAAGGGCACATGATGTCCTTTTTACTTTCAAACTTACAGTATTGGTGTTTAGTTATTAAAAAAAAACGAAAAAATCACCTTAAGGGTAAATTATATAATTAAAGAATGAAGCTTGAAAAACTTTAGTACACACACTTGTGTAATGTTTTCGTTGTTACTGACATCCAAAAAAAAACACCGTAATTAATTAATATAAACATCACCGAGGGAAGGATAATTCGTAAAAGAAAACCTCCACATATGTTAATTTCGTGAATCAGAGCCATTTAGTCACTGACACTAACTAAATATTTGTATAACAAGAGTAGAGAAAAAAACACACAAACAAAAGGGAAAAAAACAAAAACAAAACAAAAATCAAAGCAAAAAGACAATAACAAACATAACAAGTAAACACATACAAACGAGAGAAAACAATAAAATCTGTTGTCTGGCATATACAAATAAATACGTGAGCATAACATATACATACATATGCGAGTATGTAGTAACACATGCATGTATTGTATTTAAATATATACATTGATGTGTGTGTATGTGCGAATGCGCGCAGGCAATACAGTGCTAAACATATGTAATGGCAAAAGGCAGAGGTATAAATAAATTAAATACAATTACATTAGCATTTAAATGTATGGCGGCAAACAGACAGATATGCAGATAGACAGACACACACGAAAATAGGACAATGAGCAAGGACATGTGTATATATAGATGGCGACAATAATAATGGAGGCACACATGCGTGTAAATGCGAAAAAGAGGTGTTTGTAGATGTGGAGGGTTTGATGTAGAGAACTTGGTGCCAACGGAAAGCGACAACTGGCATGACAATCAACAATTGTTGCTGCGCTGAGCGGCGTGCATGACAGGCAAATTGGAGGACATACAAGTGTATAAATAAACAATGATGTTAGGGGGTATATTTGTATAGCAGTGTGAGTGAAAACGTGTGTGATTTGAAAGGTATCTGATGACGTTAAGGTAAGAAACGTGTGAGGGGAGAGCACATTGGAGTGAAGTATGGAAGGTTTTAGGCAACAGTGGTTTTCGAGTGTGAGTTTGCAATTTCGGTGACTACTCTATGGCTATAAACAAGTCTTTGCTTTGCGTAAAATATCCTTAAACTTTTTGTTCTCCACATAATACTAAAAAAAAAAAAAAAAAAAAAACCTCTCAAAGCGTAATTGTATAATAAATTAACATAACAGTTAATATGATAACCCAAAGTAGACATTATTTTCTCTTTTTTCGCCATCATTTATGACACACAAGATACCTTAAAAATGCTCTAGAAAGGAAAATCACATGAATTTGTCTGTTTATCAACGCATCTTTACGTGTCTGCATCACACGAAAGGTATATTGCGTAAAAAAGGAAAAAATCACGAAAATCCTTAAAAATTATTCATGTTTATGTATAAGCACATGTCTATAAAAAACAACGCATGAAAACATGCACAAAATAAACTGAAATACATTTTGCGCTCCGCCTGTCTGCCCAACAAACCAAGTAAGCAAACATTCGGCCGCTATAGCTAATCAAATTTATGAGACACGCCAGGACCTTTTCACCTGTCGTGCCTATTAAAATAGAATAAGCGAGAACAAATATCTCACAATACTGCTCACGAAACATTATGCTAAATTTGTATAAAAAAATGTTAAAAAAGCTTCCTAAATGAACAAAAATACACAAAATATAAATATGAAATACAAAAAAAAAAAAGAAAAAAAAAATATTTCAAGGCTCACCTGTGGCGTTGTTAGACTGCTGCTGCTGCTGCTGTTCCTGCTGCAATAATAAAAAGGTTAAACATATTTCCATTTTATCGCTCTCTCTCTCTCACTGTTGACATTTTTTCGACATAATACACAGCATAATGTTGTAGATAATAGATGCTTGGCTGGGAGACCGGATGGTAATATTCGGTTTAAGAAAAAAAATATATATATATATCAGTCACACAAACACACTGTATGGAACGCAATGAGAACAGCTCGCCTTTGTTTGTGTATATCAACACCTTTTCAACACATACACACACGCATACACGCAACCGTAACGGTCAATAAACGGCGCGTCGACATGTGTTCGCATATAAATATTTATGTAAATTTCTTTCGGTTGTGGGCAACAAAATATTCAAGCCTTTGAAAGTGGTATGCAAAAATTTTATGCAAATTGTAGATATTGGTTTAGCCTATATGTATGTATATGCATATATTTATTTAAGTATTAAATTGCTTGTTGGTTAGGTATGCTCTATACAGTCATTTAGCGATTAAAATTATTTTATTTTTTATCTATAAAATTTAAATTTTGTATTAAATTTTTTAATTACTTTTTAATTCGTAAAATTTTATTTAATTATTACTATATTTATGTTTTTATTTTAAAATAATTAATTTTTTTAATTTCCTAGTTTTTATTAATGAATACTTAAGTTTTTAATTTCCAAGTTTTTCAATTTTTTTATATTTTTTTCATTTAAAATTTTTTTAAATTGTTTTAGTTTTATTTTTATTTTTTTAAATTGTATTATTAATAATATAAATATTTATTTTTTTAAATTTTTTTATTTATATATTTTATTTTCATATCCTAATTTAACTTTTTTAAATTTAATATATTTTTTTATTTGCTTTATCTTCTATTTATTTTTTTAATTTTTTTCTATTTAAAGTAAATATATATTTTTTAATAATTATTTCGTTATTTTTTTAAATATCTTATTTCAGATTTTGATTTTATTCAACAATTCGTTTTTTATATTTCTTGGATATAATATTATTTTTTTATTTTATTTTAATAGATTTAGAATATTTCGCTCCACAAGTCGCAGTTACTCATACGCCACGTCTGTTGATAGTTTCAAGTAAACTTATTCAAACAAAATAGATATCTTCATCTTCAGATGACTTTAGCAAACTCTTAGTGTCCCATTGCATATCTATACGTTTTTTGGTCATCGAATTTCACTCTAAAATTAAAAAAAAAAAATAATTGTATAATTTTTATTTATTTTTAAAATTTTTTCCTTATTTAAAAAAATTTCATTTTATTTTATATTTGTATTATATTAGTTCCTGCTCGAATCTTGAGGTGCTATTTTTTGATGTTCAATACTTAAATTTCTAAAAAAAAAAACTTTGAATTAAATAACCTAAGCAACGCCACGCTAAAAGCATGCTTTAGTTAAAGTTAAAAAATATATTTTCGCGTTAATTTGAGTATTTTTGCACTATTTTTAATTAAAATATCTAAGACGTTGGAAAATCGTGGAGCTGAAGGACTTTTCTATCTGAACATAAAAAAATTTGGTACATTAAGCTAAGTAGATTTAGCCCACGCATCATTCAAAGTAACACCGAACTACAGCGTGTGCTTATAAAAGATTAGAATCTAAGGTTTTTCTCAACAACAAAAAAAAATATAATAATAATAAATAAATAAATAATTAAATAAAAGCAAATAAATTTTTTTATTTTTTCCCATTGTTAAATTTTACATTATTACAGTTTGATAAATTTCGATACCAATTTTCATTTGTTTCCATTTATTTAATATAATTTCGTTGATTATTTTAATATGCAATTAATTTGTTACAAATATCCGGTAGATAAAAAAAATGTAAACATAATTAAACTAATGGTAAATGTTAAACAAAATAAATTAAAAGCGGCATTCTGTCAAAGAAAATAAGTAAAATACGCAAATTTGGTTCACTTGCTATTGATAACAGGTCAATTGGAAAGTTCACAGTCTGACACATAGTATTAATTAATTATGCATTTTTAGTTAGCCTTCAAAAGACGGATGTATAAATTTCACAGCTGGTGGATCACTAGTGTGTGAATTATAGCATTTTGAGTGAAGTAACTTTTGTTATTTTTGAAAAAACTGAAAAAAAGGGAATTTCGCGTGATAAAATATTGCTTTTTGAAGGGAAAAAATACAGTTGAAGCAAAAACTCGGCTTGCTGAAGACATTCCGGGCACTGCCATATGAAAATCAAACATCAAGAATTGGTATGCTAAGTTTAGACGTGGCGAAATGAGCACCGAAGGCGGTGAACGGTGAACGTGGGCGTCCAAAAGCAATTTTCACCCACGAAAGCATCAAAAAATCCACAAAATGATTTTAAATTACCGTAAATTTAAACTGAGTGAATTAACAGATACTCTAGACTTATCAATAGAACGTGTACATCATAGCACTCACCAACATTTGTGTATGAGAAAGTTGTGTGCAAAGTGGTAGCACCGCGAACTCACTTTTGACCAAAAACAATGAAAATTTCATGATTCGGAGCAATGTTTGGAGAAGTTGAAGCTTAATAAGCCTGACTTTTTGCATCGATATGTGACAATGGATGAATGGATGAAACATGGCTCCATCATTTCACCACGAAGTACAATCGACAGTCGTCCGAGTGGACTGCACACCATGAACCCGCTCCAAAGCGTGGAAAAATGCAACAGTCGGCTGGCAAGGTTATGGAGTCTGTATTTTGGAATGCGCATGAAATAATTTCCATTGACTACCTTGAAAAATAGGAATAATTATTAACAGCGAATTTTAATTAGCGTTATTAGACCGTTTAAAGAACGAAATCGACGAAAAAGGGCCCCATTTGAAAAAAAAGAAAGTTCTGTTTCACCAAGACAATAAATAAACCGTGTAACAAGTCAGTAAAATCTATGGCAAAAGTCAATGAATCGGGCTGTGAATTGCTCTTGCCTCTACCGTATTCTCCATATCTGGCCCTCGGCGACTTCTTCCTGTTCTCATATCTCAAAGAATTCTCGCTGGCAAGAAATTTTCGTCGAATGAAGAGGTGATCGCCGAAACTGAGGCCTATTTTGAAGCAATGGACAGCTATGTAACCTTTGCTTTGAAGATTGGATTTTTTAATCTAAAGTCATAAGAGATTTGTTTTTATAAATAAAATATGATCTTGCATTAGTTAATTTATTCGCTATGGTTATTTACGGCATTTTTAATCAGATGGGACGTCCTTCGGACATTGTAACGTGCTCACTACCGCGTATAAGTAACTTTTCCATATCTAACATATTATATTATAAAAATTATTATTTGATATCAAATTATTCTAGTCTTTTATTTATTTTATTTTATATTATTTTGTTTATAATAATTTTAATTAAGTTTAAATAATTTTTTTCTATTTTCATGTATTTTATTTTAAATTTTATATTTTCTTATTTCAATTTAGCTTAAATAATTTTATTTACGTTACTTTTTTGTATTCGTTACAACCTAAATGTTTCATATTTTTTTTATTTATTTATATTTTGTTTTTTGCTGATTGATTAAAATTTGTTTTAATTTTGCTAATATTTTTAATTTTGATTTTTTAATTTCATTTACTAATTTTTTTATTCATTTTAATAAATATTTTTTTTATATTAATTTGTTTTATTTATTTTTTCAATTATTTAATTTTAATTTATTTTTTATCTTATTTTATTTTTAGATGTATTTAATATATATATTTTTATGATATATTTTAATATTTATTATTTATTTAAATTAAATTTTAATAATTTTTTAAATTTTATTTTAGTTTATTTTATTTTATTTTTATTTTCTGAATTTCTTCACCAAATTTTATGTTATTTAAATTCACTTGTGTTTTATATTACTTTATTAAATTTTTTTATTTTTTTTAGTTTTTATTTTATTTTTTTTTTGAATTTAGTTTTGTTTTTGCATAAAACGAAGCAAAAATTTAAAAAATCTATAGCTTGCTTCACTCTCAATTAATTAGAAATTCTTCTCAAAACTGCAATTTGGATTTCAGAACTTTATCACACTGATTTACACACTACTATTTCAAAGAAAGATTCGCTCATATTACGCTTATTATTATTGTTATGAGAATTTTCTTGCTCATTCAGCATTGCACAGCACATCAATGGCAACTTCATTAAAACTTATGCTTTTATACTTATACTTTGTCTAATATGAGATTCATGCATCGCACGCCTCAATTTCGTATGTGAGATGCCTTCATAAATCGTGATTTTCTCGCATTCACAATTGAGGATAGTGAGAGAGAGAGAGAGAGAGAGAGAATTTTAAAAGTGGGTGGGTGGATTTGTGTGAAAATAGGAAAATTATTGCACACACACATACATATATATATATTCAAATTATTGCTATGGCAACAAAGAAGTGGCATATAAATCAATTAATTTTTTTTGGTTGTACAAAAAGTTTAATTGAAATTTTCATGCATGAATAATTTCTCTCGGCGTTGGCACACGCAAGCTAGCGCAGATATATGTATAAATGTGACAGAGAGTAGTCTTTAATATAAATATATATGTATTTTGTATGCATTATTATACGATTGTTGTTACAAATAGTTCGTTCGTTTTAAGAATAATAAAGTTTTTCGATTATTTTTATGTGGCGGATGTGTGCTATTTCATAATGTTGCTTAGTAGCACTTTAGCATTAATTTATTTTGACATAATTTTTACATTTTTATAACTTTTTCTCTCTTTTTCCGATTAATTTAATTTTTTTTATTTCATTTTTAATTGATTTTAAATTTTTATTATTTTTATTTCCCATCTAAATTTCCATTTCAGTCTCCACTACAATTCATAATTGCCTCACACTATGAAATTTCCAAAAAAAAAACTACTCTCACATAATTATGCAAACACACTCATACATATGTTTTGTCTTTAGGGATAACTGTAACCGCAAAATTGTACAAAAAAGCATAAAATAAACTATAATTGAAATTGTAATTCTAGCAGCAGTTATGACCAATTTATCAAAACTTTATTCGAGCGTACGTTGTGGTAAAACACTTACAACAACATCAATGGCTTGGAGAAAACCATAAAATGTTTTTTAGCTGATTTTTGGAATTTCTTTAGCCGTTAGATGGGCAGAAGAGGCGAGAAAAACTCAAATAGTTTATAAATTAGCACACACACATACACACACACACAGTTAGTTTTATGCATGACTTGCTGGGCAATGTAAAAACTTGCACGAGAAGCCTTATTTATATGATCATAAGTTTGTAAGTTACTTCTCTATGTGTGTGGTGTAGTTCTATGTTATTAGATAAGATTAGCTATTTATGCTTTAGACTATGTGAATATGAAATTAAAATTTGAATTTGAATTTGAATTTGAATTCGAATTTGCGTTTAGTTGTGAAGTGTGTGCTCGAATGCTTCCCATTTCATCGTTATAATCTTCTTACTATGTAGATTTAGATGGCACTAGAAGTCATTTCAAGAAGATAAAATTTCAATTTCTTCTTACTTATTGTAAGCTCTTATGACAGTAACGCCTTAATTTATATATTTAATATATAAAAGCTTTATTTAAATTTTTAACAAAATTATTTATTTTACCCATTAAAATATATTTATTCAAAAAAATAGATAATATGACATAAAAGTTGTTTGTTTGTTGTAAACTCAATTGAAGTTCTATAGAGTCACTTTGGAAACTCTGTATTCAGGTAGAATGTCATTATTGTAATGCACGCTTCAAGTAAAGAGAAAAATGTAGTTCTCAGAATTTTTTTTGGTAAATTTGTTTCAAGTCTAGTGAAAATTGAATTCTAAGAATCAAAAAAAAAATTATTAAAAACTCATCGCACTTAATATACATATAAAGAAAATAAATCTAATTTTTTAAACTTTAAAACATTTAATAACAACACTTACAGTCCTAGCCCGTTTGTGTTGAATCGTGAAGGCAGAGTTACCCAACTTTTAAGCCAAAAATTTATTATTTACCACTCTAGGCAAAAACGATTTTGAGATTGTAGCGGTGGCAGCTCTCATTGGGCATTGACCTCAAGGTGTTCATATAGCTATCTTTGATCATCTAATCCCTATATAACATCGAGTCGTGCTCACAAGTAAACAAAATTTGAACATTTTCTATTTAATGGAGATCTTGGAGTAAACGTTAGTACCCTTTGGTGATATTTCTCTCAAACCACAACCAAATATGTGTTATTTTATCTCGCCACTGTACTGAAGGGTTTTCCAATAGGTATAAAATGATTTCTAAGTGTCTTTTTGGCCATTTTTAATATGCCATGTCATGCCATCTGTCATTTTTTTCCTCTCCTATGAGGCTCACTTTCATCTGAGTCGTGCGGTAAAGAAACAAAACTGTCGATTTTGGTGCAAAGAAAATCCACATTAACCTAAATTGACAGCTTCGTGTGGCTTTCGGTCTGGTGGAATCATCGGTCTTTCGAAATGAAGCTGGTAGCATTGTTACTGTCAATGGACATAAGTTGATCTTAACAACATCTGCTTCCAACAAGATGGGGCTACATGTCATACAGCACGTGCAACAATCAAATAATTGCGAGAAGGGTTTGGAGATTCGATTATTTGAAAAAATTGTGACACTGAATGGCCTCCACGAAGTTGTGAGTTAACACTATTAGACTAATTCTTGTGGGATTATCTGATGTCATTGGTGTTTAGCAATAAACCAGACTCTCTTCAAGCTTTAGAAGTCAATATTGAACGTCCTTTTCAAGACATACGATTTGGTTTAGTGGAAAAAGTGCTCAAAAATCGGGTTCATCGAATTCGTTCCTGCCAAAGAAATCCACTCTTTTTGGTAACCCCTATACAAATATAAAGGAATTAAATCTAATTTTTTCAACTTTAAAATTTAAAATAAAACCAATTTCGGCCTCAGCCCGTTCGGTTGTGTGGCATCGTTAAGGCTGAGCTCCCCGTCTGTTTGACCAAAAATTAGCTATTTGCCATCCTCATTATTTTGACATTGTAGAGGCGGTTGTTCTGTTCTCGTCGGATGTTGGTTTCTAGGCATTCTATAAGCTTGCTTTTGTCATCCGATTTTTATATAATATCCTTGCGTGCGCGCAAATAAGCAAACTTCTACAATTTTGTTGTTAAGGAGGATTGTGAAAAGATGTCCGCCTACCGAAGTAAGTGATATTACTCTTTTGTGAAATTTCTCTCCAACCACAAATGCAATGCGAAACAATATCAAACTTTTGTTCCTTTATCTCGCCATTTTACCATATGTCACCCTCTCTCTGTCTTTCTTGCCGCTGATGTTAGCATTATTTTAATCGAGGACTTAAACCAGATTGGTGGCAGCACCTTCCTAGTTAAGCTAGCGAACTTTCCAGGTGAATGCATCGTAGTCCATCACAATCTTTAATACGTTTTCGTAGTCCTTAAAACTGTTCTTGTAGGATATTGATTTCTTCAAACATTGCTGCACGGATGGAACAAAATGTTGAATAAGATACTTCCTCTGAACGTAGTAAAGATCTTCTAGCCAATTGTGGGTCTGTATGAGTAATTTTTTGACACCACCACCGCGTAAACCGAAACAGTTGAAGAACCAGTTAGCGATTCCATTGCACAGCCACCAAGAACCGCATTATTTTACCACTGACAAGTGTTCATAGCACATTTTGCAAACTCTTTGAGATATTCACGTCTTATTTTCATCTACATTTTTTCCAACGCAAAGTACGAAAAATATGGAATTTTTATAGTTTCCGTTAAAGGTTTATTTTTTTTGTTTTATTATAGCGACGCTTCAAATTTTCGATATAAGTTTTGTAGTACGATTTGTTCTTTGCTTCAAAATAGGCCTCAATTTCGGCGATCACCTTTTCAATTGACGAAAATTTCTTCACATTGAGCATTCTGTTAAAGTAAGAGAACAGGAAATAGTAGCTCGGGGCCAGATCTGGATAATACGGGGGATGCGGAGGCAAGTCGAAGCCAAATTCATAGGTTTTAGTCACCAATTTCACTGACTTGTGACACGGTGCATGGTCTTGGTGAAACAACTCTTTATTTTTCTTCAAATGCGGCCATTTTTCGGCGACTTCGTCCTTCAAACTGTTCAGTAAAGCTATGTTATAACCGCTGTTGAGGACCCTTCTTTTGTTAAAGTAGCCAATGAAAATTAAGCTATGTGCATCCCAAAATACAGACGCCATAATCCTGACAGCCGATTTATGAGTTTTTCCACGTTTTGGAGCAGGTTCATCGTGTACAGTCCGCTCGGATAATTGTCGATTGGTCTTCGGAGTGAAATGGTGGAACCAAATTTCATCCATTCTCACATATCGATGCATAAACTTGGGTTTACTACTCTTGAACAACTCCAAACCATGCTCCGAATCATCAACTCGTCGTTGCTTTTGGTTAAAAGTGAGCACTTCGCACAAAGCGCTCTTAAACCAAAATATTTGTGTATGATATGATCTACATATCCAGTTGATATCTTTGGAGTGTCTGCTATTTTATTCAATTTCAATTTACGGACATTCAAAATCATTCTGTGGATTTTTTTGATGTTTTCGTCGGTAAAAACCTCTTTTGAGCATTCGCTGCCAATCATTAATGGCTAATTTTCCGGAGACATTGTTCGAAAACTCGTCATCAAGCCAAGTTTTTGGTTCAACTGTATTTTTGCCCTTCAAAAAGCAATATTTTAACAACACGCGAAAGTAATTTTTATCCAGTTTTTCACAATAACAAAAGTTGCTTCACTCAAAATGCTATAATTCACAAACTAATGATCTGACAACTGTTAAATTTATTCACGCGTCTTTTGAAGGTTAGGAGTAACTAAAAATTTTATGGATTTAGTTCTAGTAGAGCGAACTATGTGTCAGACCGGGATCTTCGAATTGACTTGGTATAAAAAAAATTGCATTTGCTTAATTTTGTGTTATAATTTTTTTTTCATTAATTACAATCAAAAAGTATTATTATTTTTCATTGCCACTTATTTATATTATTCTGTACTCACATAATCATTTTAATATTATACTCTATGCTTATCTTTGGTTTTTTATTTGCAGGTTCGTCATCTACTTTTAATACAGCTGTTCTGGATTTCGAATAAGTACTTGTACTCTTAAAACTCTTTATAAATAATTTTAATAAGTGTTTTTATACACTGAAAAAGACAAAATTTTTTTTAAATATTTACATAATCGCCAATACATATTTATGAAACAAGTTTTGAAATTTAATTTAACCAACCAAAGCACGATAAGTATAGTAAAAGATATAGCACTCCTCGTTACAGGGAATATTGATACCAATAAGATAATTCGGTACTGCTTCAGTTTAAGATCTCTATTTATTAAGCTGTTCGAAAAATTCACAATTTTCGCAACGACAAGAAACAATTTCTTTCTCAAGAACATGTGAAATGATTCAGGGTAATTGTAAACGGCAATAAAATTTACACAAAGATTTTGTTTCTATGTAAATTGTAGCAATTTAATTTATTTCTTTGCCTAATTTTCCATCTAAAATACTTTCGTATTAAAAGAAAACATATTTTTACCCAAATATTGCTTTTAAATAAAAATACATAGCAATTTTAAAGTGAGTGTGTCGTCCAAAAATTTGTATTCACATTTAAAGGAAAATAAATTTTTTATTCACCCTCAAGTGCTTACAAAATGATTAAATGTTTTGATAAAATTTCTACTAAATTTCCGTACAAGTATATGTAGAAATTTTCAAATTATGAAAAATACATTTTACACATCTTGATTTCTCAAGCCTACGAGCATTTGACGCCTTAGTAAAATCACATGCTGTAGACATTGAAAATCGAATCGTATAAATACTAAATTTGCATACATATATCTAATACTAATAAACGCACACACTTATAAATATATATTACCTAGGGTGTTTGCATGTGTATGTAAGTGTGTAAAAATAACACCCACACTCACTTGTGGGGCACTAAGCAAAGCAGCAAAATGTCACTCTGCATTTGATATGACGATATACAAAAGCCAAAAGACAGGAAGCAGCAGTGCGTATGTGTGTGTATGTTTTTTTTTTTTTTTGTCAAAACTTTTCTCTCTATACCCAACACACACAAGCACTGCATACAACTACTTGAATGGCTGCTTGAGTGTGTGTGCGCGCAAAAGGGAAGCATATTTTTAGGCGCTTGCTTTGGACGAGTATAGATGGCATGCGTAAGTGGATATGCTGAGAAGTGATGTCTTCTCTAACTATATATTATAAATATATATGTATTTGGGTGTAATATAATTCTTTATATTTGTTTAAATGTATGTATGTATATGTATGTACACAAATATATTTATTTGTATTTGCAAAACTTGTGCTTCCTGCGCTGAAAACCTACTTTGCACACGCTGTCATTGCTTGTTTTCAACAAACTTCCGCTTCAGCTTGCCCTTTTGCACCTATACAAACAATAATAAACATAAGTATGTATGTATATACATATGTAGGTAGGTATGTCGAGCTGTCGCCAGCCAGTTTGTTGTCCGACAGTTTTGACACCTATCACATCTTTAAATATATGGTATGAAATACTCTAAGCTCGAGTGTTAAAAGTTCTCATACATTCTCTTATGTATATATGTATGCATACATATATATATATTTTATAAATATAACTATAAAACACACAAAACTTGTATATATATTTTTATTAGTTAAATATTGATATTTGTATGACTATTTTATCGTATGGCATTTGGAATAGGAAATACTCTTTACTACTCTGTTCATATGTATTTCTATATATGGTTATTACTTGTCTGTCGATTTGTTGCCATTTATGTATTTAGCAGCTTCATATGTCCTTTTTGTGTATTCCGCCTCCTAACCCATATTGTGTAGACCCCTTTTATTTGCAGTTTATTAGTATTGCTGTGCTGATAACCTTTTATTCCTTTTTCCTACATTATGTGCCTTTCCCAAATGGTCACTTATTTTGACATATTGTTTGTTGTTGTTGGTCAGCTGCGACAAAGCGCTTAAGTAGCGTACGTTATAAGCTAGCTTTTGCCTTTTCCTTTTCCTTTTCCTTTTTTTTTTTTGCAGTTTATCAGTATTTTAACAGTACTTTTGCGCCATTTACCTGATTTTGTCGCATACTACTTTATCAATAAAAATTACCCCAAAGGAATTGGCAGTAGAAAAGATTTACTCGTCTTCATGACTGAGGAAATGTGAGCGAAAGTAAATAATCAAGTGTTGGGAATTTGTTTTTGATAGCAGAATTTACCCATTTCGGAAGTATCAATGTGACAGAAAGGATATATATGAGAGTTGAGAAAAAATGCAAACGAAAAGCAGAAAAGTAGTATGTAGAAATGTGGCATGTAGGAGAGAGTCAGTAAGAGAAAGTGACTTGAGGGACTTGCAATTATGTTGACCATATAAAGCTGTCCTTATGCGTTGCCTTCACTCAACTTATTTATCTTTGTCTCTTTCTATCTTTCTATATTTCTCTCTATCTCTCTCTGTCTCTCTTTCTCTCTTACTATATATAAACATATAGATCTTTGTCATTCTATCTCTCCCTACCCCCTTTTACCGTCTTCTCCTCACTCTGTCCTTCTTTCTCACCCACTGTCTACTCTATTGACTATCCTCTTTTTGTATTTGTATATATGTCAATGACGCCAGACTGTTATTGTATGTTAAGTTAAAAGAAAAAAAGGAATAGCAGCAGCTGGAAGAACGCATCTTAGCTTAGTTTCTGAGTCTTACAATGACAGTGCCAGAAGCAGAGATTGCTAAAATGGTTTCATATTGCTTTGCAACGTAGACGACAAGTGCTTCATTTGTATTTACGCATTTGACAGCAGATAGCAACCGGATTTGTGGTTGACAGCAAAATTTTTTGTTATATATATTTTTTTCTTTTTCATTCTTCCGATTATTATCATTCACTTTATGACATATTTATTTAAGACGAAAAATTTCGAGAGAATATAATGATTTTATTTGTATTGAGTAAAAGCGTGTTGTAAAGCCACTTAGGATATGCGTGGAAGCGACTTAAGTGCAATTCAATTACAAGCAAAAGCATGGCTTTAAAATTATTTACGACTGTTGAAATAATTTATTTCTATTTAAAAAAATTAAAAAGTTTAAAAAAAAATTATAATTATATAAGATAGAAATTCTAAACTTAAAAGTTACTAAAAATACAATAAATTTCATATATATAAATATATGGCTACTATTTAATTAATTTTCCACCATTTTTAAAAGAAATATTTCCAGTTCCAACGTTGCTTCAAAATATGCTTGATTCTATGTGAATAGTGCAGCCAACTTCAGTTTTTAACCGCATTATTCAAATAAATTTAATTACAGGTTTAATTTTTGCATTGGAGGCAAGCCTACGAAAAATATGCGTAGTAAAACCAACTTGAAACAAGAAAGAAGGACGCTGTCTTCTGCCATGAATATATAAAATTTTTCACAAATTGCAAAATTCAACTTCGATAATTTTTAGTATCACTATTAACTCGAATTTATGTCTGTAGGATAACATATATCTCAACAAACCGATTTTATGGGGGCTACATGTATAGTGTTCCGATTTCGATGAGTATTAAGCCAAATTTCAAGGTCCTAGGTCATTTTTTGAGATTTTTTGAGCCAAAAACGCAATTCTGATACATAGCTAGCGCTACTAGAATTGAATCCATATAGTTTGCACTTAGCCCTAACCTTCAAAAAACGCGTGTATAAATTTAAGAGTTGTCAGATCATCAGTTTTTGAATTATAGCATTGTAAGTGAAGCAACTTTTGTCATTGTGAAAAAAGTGAATAAAAATAAATTTCTCGTGTTGTTAAAATATTGCTTTTTGAAGGAAAAAGAATAGTTAAATCCGAAACTTGGCTTGAAGACGAGTTTTAGGATACTACACTAGAAAAATCAACCATCAGAATTGGTATGCTGAGTTCAGGCACGGAGAAATGAACATCGTAGATGGTGAACGCAGTGGACGACCAAAATAGGTTGTTACCAACGAAAACATCAAAAAAATTCACAAAATGATTTTGAATGACTGTAAATTGAAATTGAATGAAATAGCAAGCACTCTAAAGATATCAATTGAACCTTATATCATTCACGAATATTTGGGTATGAGAAAGCTCTGTGCAAAGTGAATGTCACACAAGCTTACTTTTGACCAAAAACAACGAAGAACGGATGATTCGGATCCGTGTTTGGAGATTTTCAATTGTAAAAAAATCGAGTTATTTCGTCGATATGTGAATCCAAAATTTCACTTTGAAGTCCAATCGACAGTCGTCCGAGTTAACTGCACACGACGATCCCGCTCTAAAGCGCATTGAATAATTTTCATTTACTACCTTGAAAAAGGAAGGACCACTAACAGTGAAATCGCCAAAAAACGCCCGCATTTGAAGAAGAAGGTGCTGTTTCACCAAGTCAATGCAAAGTTTCAGAAGTCAGTGAAACCGATGGCAAAAATCCATGAATTAGGCTTCAAATTGCTTCTGCGACTACCGTATTCTCCAAATCTGGTCCCCAGCGACAATTTTCTGTTCTCAGATCTCAAAATGATGCTCGCTGGGAAGAAATTTTCGTCGAATAAAGCGAAGAAAGGGACAAATCGTACTACCCAAAATCGTATCGAAAAGTTGGAGGGTCGCTATATTCAGTGTATCACACTTGAAGGAAACTATATTGAATTAAAAAAAATTGGATTTTGCCAACAAAAAAATTGTCAATCCACTTTCAATTGAGTTTTTATGATATAGTGGTCCGATTTCGTTGATTTTCTCTACCAATATGCAGTTCAGTTATGTGTATGTAGTTTACTAATTTTCACTTCCTTAGGTACTTTCTGGCGGATTTATGGCCCGAAAATTTTAATTAAAAAAATCTGTCGTATATATGCTATAGTGGTCCCATCGGGCCGACAAATGATCGTTCCATCAGAAAGTTATGACTGGATATTTATATTGAAGCTAACTTGAATTATTGAAAATAATACTTTCTGTTGGCAACCCTACTCAATAATTTAAACTCTGAATTAAAGCATTTGATAATGTTATAAGCTTTCAACCCGTAATGCATTATTTTAAAGCTGTAAGCAAAATTTTTACATATTTTAAATAGACGGCAGCCCTACCAAAAAAAATAATTTATTTTTATTTACAAAAATTTGTTTAAATTTTTTTTTTACATTTTCGGTTGGCAACCCTAATCATATTCACTTCGGAAATTTTTCAAATATGATGTGTTAATGGCGTTCCACGATATGTTTGCTTTATTATGCTTCGAAGTCCATACTGAAGTTAAGTTGAAAATTTGAAAATAATTTTTACTGCTGGCAGCCCCATCAAACATTAACAAAAATATATTTGAATGAAGTTATTTTATATCTGCTTGATAATAATTTTGTTTCATTATTATTATTATAATATTAGTTTTTTTTGTGATGTATATAGTATTATATATTTTTTCTACTCAGGCAGCAACCCTATCAAGAAAAATGTTTCATTTGTTGCTATTGTAATTTCATTTTCTTGTCACACCAATTTTGTTAAATTTTATTTACGAAAAATAGAAAAAAGTGTTTTTTAAATATAATATGTTGGTAACCCTACTCAAAGTTTTGCGTGCCAGGCCAGTTTTGTTGAGTTTTATTTACAGAAAATAGAATAAAAGCGTTTTTTAATATATTTTGTTGGCAGCCCTACTCAAATTTTTTAGTGTCATGGCGGTTCGTTAAGTTTTAGTTACAGGAAATAGAACAAAAGTGTTTTTTTTTAATATTTTTTTTTTGGCAACCCTACTCAAATTTTTTCGTGGCACGCCAGTGTTGTTGAGTTTTATTTACAGAAAATATAATAAAAGTGTTTTTTTTTTAATTTTGCGTTGGTAACTCTACTCAAATTTTTTCACGCCACGCCAAATTTGTTAAGCTTTGAACAGAAAATAGAAAAAAAATTTTTTTTATATTTTTGTTGGCAACCCTACTCAGATTTTTTGAGAGATCTGCATGAACACAAAATTCCTCCTGTCCACCCTATTTAATGTATTCTATCAAACATTTAGTAAAAATTTTCATATTTATAAATTTCCTTCGCTATTTTTTAAGTAAGAACAAAATCGCAGCAGCGGTTGCAAAGCGTCAATTATATATACAAATATAATTTAAGTTATATATTCCAGTACATTTTTTCTTATTACTTGTGAAATTCATTTGATTTTACATTTAATTAAAAAAAATTATTAAATTCCCGCATTTCTCTTATCAGCTTGTTTACTAAAATTAATTTCTATTTCGCAAATTATTGCCCTCCATATGTATTCTTTTGAATAATAAATAATTTTTGCATATTTGCAAAACAATCTGCTCAATCATGCATTTATTGATTCATTGAACTTTGTTCAATGTAATCAACTAGTCGAAGCAAATCAAATCAATGTCACTGGCGGTTTTACGCTTATCACTGCGCAAAATACTCAATTTGTGTAGAACAATAAACACACACATGCGGTATGGTATAAAAAATTTGAATATATATAAATATTTGTTTTTTTATAAAAAAAATACACACACCATTAATAATCAAATTAGAATGCAATCAACACGCATATGTATGTATGTGTGTGAGTACTGTAAAATTTCTCCCCTCGCTCGCTCAATTATGCATTCATTGTTTATTGCAAATACGCTTACACGCAGCTACACAAATACACACACACCACATACGCACACATATGCATATGTATAAATTGATATCCATTTCCCGCTGGTAATATTTATTTTTAACAAAACCTAACTGTTAGAAATTTTATTATTAGATTTATGGGTAGTTCAATGTGTGTGTGTGTATGTCTGTGTGTGTGTATGTGTGTGATTAGTGCAAATTGCATGCAATTGTTAGTTTTCACTTCGTTTTTTTTATTTTATTTTATTTTTGTAATGCAATTCCCCATGCATATTGGTTAATTTGACTGACATCATAGGGGAAATTTCTTTTATTTTTCTTTATATCATCACTGTTAGCTTGACGAGGGACATTTTGATTGGGATTTCAAAAGGATAATATATTACTGAGGTAAATAAAGCAAATGATATAAAAAATATTTTTTTTATTATGAAAAATTTTTGCTAATGAGAACTGAAGTTGCTGAAAACCGTAAAGTAATTTCAACTTGTGACAAGTACCAAACGTTCATGCAATTAAGTTAATTTTAATTTAGATTATTTTTTTTAATTTTATTTTTTTATTTTTTTTTTAATAACAATTTAACTAATATTTTATTATGATAGAAATAATTATTTTAATAATTTTTGATAAATATAAATTTTAATTATAATTTAAATTTCATATTTTATCCATTTGTGTAATAATCATAAGGGCGTGAGATGTTTTTTTACATAAATCACAGTGTTTATTACTTTCTTATATCAATAAAAAGAGAAAGATGTATATTTAATAATAAAAAACTTTTAAAAATTTAAGTGATTATTTGATTTTTTTGGCGCGCTCAGAAATGGTGGCGTCTGAAGACTTTATGCTAACCATGATGCTAATTGGAATATTACTCTAGATTCTAATCCAAATGTTGAATAGAAGACCGAGGTTTTGAAGAGTCAGAGACCTAACAAGATCGTGGTGAACAAACCGTTTAGACAAGCGTTAAATGAACTACGTGAGAACAAACACTATGCAAATTAAGCTGAATTTTTTAGTTAAAAACCATCAGTGTGAGTACTCTCCAAGTGCAAAAGAATACTTAACCAGCGAGAGAGACATTGTACAAATTGGCTTTGCTGAAAACTAAGAATTAGTTAGTCAATACGAAATAAAAGCTGATCCAAGTAGAGGTACTTTTCTCAATAGCCTTTTTTTGACAGATAACGCGTGAGTCTTGTCAATCCGTCATCTTATTTTTCTTCAGCAGTGTTAGTCATTTCATCATGAAAAGACTGACTCCTGAACAACGTTTACAAATCATTTATTTTATTATAAAAATTCACGTTCTGTGAAGAATGTGTTTCGCACACTTCGCTCAACTCATGGTCAACATAATCGGCCTACTGAGCGTACTAATCGCAACACCATCACCCATCTTGCAATCCAGCATTCATTATTGGATAATATTCGACCGAATAGACCACATCCAGCACGCTGTGAAGAAAATATAGCGGCCGTAGCTGGGAGTGTACACGAAGACCGTGGAGAGTCGATTCGGCGCAGCAACTTGGACTGACGTAAGGAACGACTTGGCGCATTTTACGTCGAGAATCTCAGTTGAAAGCGTACAAAATACAACTTGTACAAGAACTGAAGCCGCTCCACCATCCAAGTGACATTGCTTCCTTCTGTGGGCTCTTGAAAAGTTCCAAGAAGATCGGAAGTTTTCGAGCCAAATTTTTTTAGGCGATTTCTGGCTCAACGGGTATGTAACCAAGAAAAATTTCCGCATTTGTGACGAAGAGCAACCTGAAAAGATTCAAGAGCTGCCATTTCATCCAGAAAAAGCAACAGTTTGGTGTGGTTTGTGGGCCAGTGGAATCATCGGTCCATATTTCTTCAAAAAAGATGCCGGCGACGTTATCGCGCTACGATAACCCACTATTTGATGCTTGAAATTGAATCTCGTGATCTCCGCCAAATTTGGTTTCAACAAGACGACGCCACTTCCCACACATCGTATCAATCAATGGATTTATTGAGAGAACACTTCGGTGAGTAGATAATTTCACGTTTTGGGCCGGTCAATTGGCCACCAGGACCGTGCGATATCACATCGCTAGACTTTTTCCGGTGGGGATATGCAAAGTTTAAAGTCTATGCGGACAATTCCGCTTCGAGTTAGGTCTAGGAGCGAAACAGCACGCGTGCCATTTGTCAGTTTACAGCCGAAATGCTTAAGCGGGTCATCGATAATTGAATTCAACGTATGGACCATCTGAGACGTAACCGCGGCCAAAATTTGAAAGAGATATTCTTCAAAAAATAAATGCCAAATAATGTCCTTTCGAATGATGATAAAAATTGCCCATTAAATTTGAATATTCTGTGTTTTTGCCTTTAAAAAATTAGGTACCCGTTACTTTTATTTAAATTTATGTTGTTTTTCTTAAATATTTCTTTTTTTTTATTTTTTATTTCCGTTTTTTTTAATATATACTTTTTTATTTCAATTAATCTTATTTTATTTTAATTTTTTTGTTTTTAATTTTTTACTTTTTTTAGTTTGTTTAGCTAATTTTTCTACATTTATTATTGGGAAACAAGTACTTCATGGTACCACACTATGGGGAAAACGAATGATGGGGGGTGGTAGGGGTCCCTCCCCCCATTCTAAAACTGAAAACCAAACCACTTAGAAACCCTTAGTTTTCGAGATATTTAAAGTTAAAGTTGCGAAAAATATGAATTTTTTCCTTAGTTCTTGCTTATCAAAGCAACTACCATAAATCTTGGTGATGCCACCTGTAAAAAAAAAGTTCCTAAAAAAACAATAAAAACACAAATTTTGCAATATTCTTAAGTAAAACACCTTTAAAAATTAGCGGCCTTCGGTCGCACTATATTGGCGGCCTCTGGCCGCACGTGGGAAAATAACCCAACACCGTTTTCATCTTGAATAGTATTCTTAAGTGAAACACCTTTATAAGTTGGTGGCCTTCGGCCGCGCTTGGAAAAATAACCCTCCAAAGGACCAACACCGGCTTCGCTTTGAACAGTATTCTTAAGTGAAACACCTTTATAAGTTGGTGGCCTTCGGCCGCGCTTGGAAAAATAACCCTCCACCGGACCGACACCGGCTTCGCTTTGAACAGTATTTCCATTAAAATTAAGTTAATAACAAAAATCCTCCAAATTTTTTCCATAAAATTTTATTAATTTTTTTCTGTGGTCATGCAACTCTGCATCCTACAATATTATCATATTAATGCCGTATGGCAATACCCATTTACTGTCAGTGTGAAACATTACAATTGCAATTCGTCAAAGAAAAATTATGCATAAGTAAAAGTATTTTGGCTAATATAAGCATCGGTACCATCTTGCACAGCTCAGCCTTATTATTTTTTGACTTTATTTTGCTTTATATTATTTTAATAATCCTTTTTTCATATTTTGAATTTTTTATTTAGTTTTATTTTTATTTTCTATTTTTTTCAAGTCTTTATTTCTTATTCTTAATTTATTTTAGTTTTTTTGTGTGTTTTTTTATATTTTAATTTTAATTTTATCTTTATTTCTTTGATTATTTAATATAAATTTATTTTATTTTATTTTATTTTATATCATTTTGTTTTATTTTATTTTAGTTATTTATTTATTTATTTAATTTCATCTGATCTCCATAGAGTATGTGCAAGCTTTTTACATCTATTATTATACTCACTTCTTCATTATTTAATTCGTTGTCTAAAACTACCTGACAAATCTTTCAATCCAGCATTGATACTAACATACACGCCATCCTTGCATTTCTATGTATACAAACCAACAAGCGGAACTTATTTGGCTTAAAGTTTTTGCAAAGTTATGCTCCAGTTTCAAACACACACATACATACGCACAACTGTACAATCTCAACTCGAAGGTGAAATGAATATTTGTTTATTAGAAGCGTCGAGTAAAAGTTTGCAGTAGTAAATTAACGCGAAAGTGGGGAGATATGGAAATGCAAGTCAGGCGTTCCGCTATATGTAGGTGAAGTGTGTTCTTTTGAAAAGATTTCAATAGTTTGAAATGCGTAAAAGTGAAGGCGAACTTCTTCTTCTTCTTCTACTTCTTCAACGCAATAACCATACGTGGCGTATACTTAACCTGCTGAGGTGATTTTAATATGGTAAAAATTAAGATGTTTCTCCGGTGCATACACAGCTGCACTACGCGTTGAAACTACTATAATTATGTTTGAAATATATGTGAATTTAAATTAGAATGGGATTTAAGTGGGGGACAAAAACATGAGAAGAATGCTTTGGTATGTAGACACACATAAATCTTAGATTAACTCAGACATGAATGTAGGCCACATGCATCTGGGTCAGGAGTTGCTTTTCAACTTTCGCATAGAATTTTTAGTGAGAAGGGAATGTTTTGTTTATATATGTAGTTGCTTTGAGGAGGAGTGCGCTCTTTATATAAAATGCAATTGTTTTTTGTACAGAATTTAGTATCGAAATTAATTAGAAATCTTAAAATAAACCGAAAAAATTTTAATCCACTTGAAATTAAAACGTTTAAGTTAAAAATAAAATTACAGTTAATAAAAATTATTACCAAATCATTATTAAATTTGATGTCAATAGTTGAATTGGAATTTTTATAAAGAATTTTTAAATTTTATACACTTATACAAAAAAATTTTATCAAAAACAAAATTTGCTGTTTTCCAAAATAAAAATAAAAATCTAAAATTATAATTAGAATTTAAAAAAAAATCAGAAATCTTATCGGCAGTTCACACTGTTCTTTTCACACTTCCTCCGAGCAGCACCTTTGCCATGCGAAGCTGCAAAAAAGTTACAATCCGCGTTCTGCTTTCAGACTGATTATGCTCTCAATTACATATCGGTTCTTGAACTGAGCGGCACAATTGTCACTGGATACATATAGATTTTAGAGTATTATTTATTGGTTGACATCAATGAGCTGATTGTAAAGGGTGATTCGTTTTGGGATTTAAAGAAAAAACATAGAAAATTCAAATTTAATGGAGAATGTTTATTATCATTTGGAAAGAACATTCTTTAGCATTTATTTTTTGAAGATTATTACTTTAAAATGTTGGCCGTGGCCACGTCTCAGATGATCCATCCCTTGAGTTAAATTTTCGATGACTCGTTTGAATATTTCTGCTGGTAACTGGTGAATGACACGCGTGATTTTTTGCTCCAAGGCCTTAATCGAAGCGGAATTGTCCGCATAGACTTTAGACTTTACATATCACCACACAGGAAAAAGTATAACGGTGTGATATCACATGTTCTTGGTGGCCAATCGACCGAACCAAAACGTGAAATTATCTGCTCATCGAAGTGTTCTCTCAACAAATCCATTGATTAAAGCGATTTGTGGGAAGTGGCGCCGCCTTATTGAAACCAAGTGTAGCGAATATCACGAGCTTCAGTTTCAGGCATCAAATAGTTGGTTATCATGGCGCGATAACGGTCGCCATTACGATTATGGTTACATTCTCACCTGCATCAATTTTGAAGAAATATGAACCTATTATTCCACCGTATCACAAACCGCATCAAACCGTTATTTTTCTCGATAAAATGACAACTCTTGAATCTCTTGTGGTTGCTGTTCGTACCATTTGCGGCAATTCTGTCTATTAACATATCCATTGAGCCAGAAAGGGGCCTCATCGCTGAACAAAATTTGTTTCGATAACGTCGGATCTTCTTAGAACTTAGAGCCCATAGAGTGAAGCTTGGGAAGGTCGAGCGGTTTCATTTCTTCCACAAGCTGTATTTAGTACGCTTTGAATTTAAGATCTCGACGTAAAATGCGCCAAGTGGTTCCATACGTCAGTCCGAGTTGCTGCGAACGACGCCGAATCGACTCTCCACGGCCTTCGTGTACACTCTCAGCTATGTCCGCTATATTTTCTTCACTGCGTGCTGGACGTTGTCTATTCGGTCGAATAAAATCCAATAATGAATGCTGAGTCTCAATATGGGTGATGGTGTTGCGAATAGTACGCTCGGTAGGCGGATTATATTGACCAGCAGTTGAGCGAGGCGCGCGAAACACATTCTTTACAGAACGTGAATTTTCGTAATAAAGTTGAGTGATTTGTAAACGTTATTTAGGCGGAAGTCTTTCCATGATAAAATGCCAAATAATACTAAACAAAACCAACATTCAGCTTATTACGAGTCTCGCGTGATCTGTCAAAAAAACGCTATTGAAAAAGTACCTCTACTTGAAACACCGTTTACGTGCGATTTCGATGATTTATATGTACCAAATTTCATGTTCTTAGCTACTTTTTTGACGGATTATGAACCAGAGTCTCAAATCTGAAAACCCGTTTAAAAACCACTTAGTGTTGTTGTGATCCTTCGTATATTTGCATCCAAGTTTGGTCGAAATATCTCAAAAACCGAGAGAGTAGTTCAATCAACTCAGGTCGTCATTCAGTTACGATCGGTTTACATGTTGGTTATTAAATAAAAATAATAATTGAAAATATTTTACTTAAAAAAATTAAGTGAGAACTAGACTATCTTGAAATTGTAAAGGCCATAAACTGCCGAAAATAATGGCCAGAAAAATTAACATCTTTTGCTGACTGAACTACCTCTTTGCATATGCATCTAGTACTATATCTGTGCCGTGCCCTACACACCTTCCTTGACTTCGCTCTGCATGCAGTTTGTTATTCGATTCGCACATTTCCATCAAATTCGACTTCGCTTCTTTGACTCACCTCACTCCGCTTCCCCCCTCTGTCGATATTTTTTCGCGCACAATATCCGTTTGAAGTCGTAACGTCTCACTTACAAAGTTACTACGCGCTACTTGCCGGCTACACTTATTTATCCTTCAAATTGCAATTTCATTACTTTGCCGCTTCCTGTTGCGCCACACTGACTGACTGACTGACTGACTGATGCTCGCGAATGGTTGCATGCATGCGGAGATTCTGTTTGTTATTTTGTTGCTTACACGAGTGTGTGTGTATGTGTGTGTGTGTGCGTTGACTTTGGCAGCTGCTTTTACCTTTGCATTGTTAACTCATATTGGCTGCTGTTGTTACAACCGGGAAGCTGCCTGCTTACTCGACTTTCGCTTATTTCGCTTATTTTCCAAGTCTTTTTTCCCTTTTTCTTGCTCTCAAGAGTTGGAAGTCGCACATACACGTACAATAAAAATACATGTATACATGTGTGCTACACATACATATACATATTTTGACTATAAAACTGGGTCAATATTGCTCCAGTGCATGTATGCACTCCCACAAGTGCATTTATATGAAATGTCCCCACATGAAGGTAACATAGGTGTGTGGGTGGTTGTGGATGTACGCATGTATGTTTGAGTTTTTATATTTGAACTTTAGCAAAAATCTGCGAATATTATCGAAAATGTTTTCCTCAACTTGTTACGTACTTCGAAATGCTCCACAGCTTATTTATGCTCTCGCACACTCACATAGGTACTATGAATATTCTTATGGCAAAGCGAAAATATTTGTGCACATGTTTGTTTGCTGCCGCTATTTATCTTCCTTTTTTGTCATAGAATTGTGCTAAAAGTGCGCTAAGTATCGCGGATCTACTGCAAAGTGTATTGCTGTATTTATGTATATGTAAGTGTATATATGTACAACGCCCTTACTTGCATTAATATTTTACCTGCATCCCGGTAACTTTCAGTTTTAGCTGCTTCTCGAAGACTTTTATGTGGAAATTTCGCTCGAATTGCATATATTCTTGTTTTTTTCTCTTCTCATTATCCTTTCTCTTTCAATTTTCATGCTGCAGTTTCCTTTTAATATCCTTTAAGGAATTTCCAAGTTCCGCACAATCCGTTGCATTCACAAATACATAAGCGAATGTATGTAATATATAAGTATGTACTTTTGGTTTTTGAAATTTTTTTTTTAAATTTCTTCACCTGTTGTAACTCTCTGTCATTAAACGAATTGCATGACAGTAAAAGGCTCGCCGTTAACATTCTCAAAGAAGCAAGGCCGAATAACCCCTCCGAATCAAAGATCCCACCAAAAATTAAGGTTTAAGGTCTCCCTTCAATTATTTGAACATTCTCGGAGCCCCAAATATGACAATTTTGCTTATTTACGTATCCAAATCCAATGAGTGAGAAATGTGCCTAGTTGGTGGAGAAAATTTTGTTGGAAAAATCGCAAACTACTTGTTGTTCAAGGACCCAATCGACGTAACTACAGTGCTATGTTTGGTTATCTGGATACAGTTATTTTATGAGCTTGACCTTATATGGATGTAGGTATAAGTTCAATACGTCATAATGTGACGTAAGAAAGTCCAAGCTCTTGAGAGCGTCGAGAAATAGACACATTCGGGTCTTCGGTTACACTGTCAGTAATCCATTTTCATAAGTTCCTTACTTTTAACTAAAGGCAAACATGTTTGGTTTGACTGTTAAGTTTCGAGACCCCTAAATGGATAACCGTTCACCAGCAAGCTCATAATGTCGCAAAAGTCTATTAAAATTTCTTTTGTCTAACATTTCTCTTCGAAAACTACAAACACCATAATAAATACGATTTTTATTAGAATATTCATCTTTATACAGTCATGACCAAAAATGTTGGATGCCCTATAGAAATATATGAAATTTCAAACGGAGTTGACGAAGTTACCACCACCGCTAAGTGAAATTTCTTAAGACATACCTAAAAGCTTCTGGTAGTCTTTATTTCTTGTAAAAGTGTGAATAATTGTAATCAAAAAACTACTTTTTTTTTAATGAAAATAGAGTGTGAATCCAGGTTCTAATCGAGCTTTCGAGGCGTGCAGTCTAGTCAGTGATTTGCATAGTTCTACTTTGATAAATCAAAAAGTGGAAGAAAACGCTTAACAATTGGATGGGCGGTTCGAATTATAATCCGCGAGTCACTTAAGTGTCGTAGAAATCCACGTCTGCAAAAGCTTCTTCCTTAAAAGGAATTGAAAAATGTCTCAGTGATCAAATGGTTAGATAAAACCTGCTGAAAGCTAGATTGAAAAAATGTAGGCATCGAAGGAAGCCGTGGCTTTCAGAGAAAACTGCTAAAAGCATTTGGAATGGGCTCTTCAGCATCAATATTTTGCCGAAGAAGATTGGCCGAATATGCCGTGATCCAACGAACCTTACTTCGAGACAAGCTAAGTTGATTTCTCTTTAGAATATCTACATTAATACGTATATTATTGCGTAGTGCAGTTCAATTAAATACCTATCCAACAGCATGCCTTCCAATATTTTTCGCCACCACTGTATATGTCTTTTTATTTATTTAAAAAAAAATTTTTTTTAATCAGAATTTAACATTTTAGTGTTTTTTTTTTTTCAGCAACCGTGAGTGATATAAAGCAGTATTTCCCACTATCAAATATGGTGGGAGGCAATATTATAATCTGGGGCTGTATGGCTGCTGATTGCATTGGTGCAATGTTCTTTTGTGAAGGTCGCTTAGATATTCAGAAGTACTAAAATATACCGAAAACTGTACTTTTATCTTACTTAATGTGAATTTCTGTGACTCTAATTTAAGTGGGCTCCACGGTCTTTGATTTTTATTCAGGAATATGAAGTGTTCCAAATTTTTTTTTAGACATATGTATCTTCGTATAAAATTTACCATTTTTTTTTTTTTTTTTTTTTTTAATAAAAACAATATAGGGTTCACATCATAGAAAGAAAACTATTTCCGGTAAGTGGAACTAACATATTCGGAAAAATCAGGTGGACTAAGGACCAGTGTGACTTTGTTTTAAATTTATTAACTTCATAGATTTTTGCTCAGATTACCATATAGAATGTTTCCTTTCCTGAAAGGGGTCACAGTTAAACATATAGACAAATCGGTATGATTTGGAAACATACATGCAATAAATATATTGTGATCAGATATATTTTGTGCAACATGTTATCATTAAAATGCGGCAGCAAACGGTAAAACTAGTCGCGTTCGATTTCCCTGGAGGAATTTATATCCACATTCTCGTGGAAGATACTGAATAGCGGCTAACACAGCTGAAATACGAGTACTGTATGATAAGTCACGACTTTTGAATTTTTTTGCCGCACAGTTTGTGTGCAGTTGTTGTTTTTTGTACTGAGTTCCGCTGTGATCGTACCAATACAAGTGATACCGAACGTTCAGGTAGCCCATAACAGCATCTTCCCACGTAAGCATCTTAACTGAGCGGCTATTTCATATCTTTCATGTATATTTGAATATGAAAAAACAAGCTCAACCATGTAGCCACTTCAAATTTTATTTTGGCGATATTCAAACGCAAACTAAATGAATAGTGAATATGCACCAAAGAAAGTCAAGTTGGGTCTGTCGACCAACAAGGTCATTACCATAGTCCTTTGGGATGCACGGGGTGTCATTCACATCGATTACCTTGAAAAGAGTAAAACGATAACAACCGAATATTATTTAAAGTTTTTGGACAGGTCCAATATTGATTTGAGGCAGCAACGACCGCATTTGGCAAAAAAATGTGTTTTCGAAAGCGTAGAAATGTGATGAAATAACATTGATTTTTCAGACAGTTTGAAAAACTAGTCTTGCTTAAGACAATTTTTCACAATCTAAGATATTCTGAGCCTAATCACAACTATTAAAATATAAGAAATTATGGTTGGAGTCGTAGCTGAAAAAAATTTTAGCCCAAACACTCAAGCAACAAATTTATTAACTACAAAACCCGTATAAAATATTTCCTAAGGTAATTTGAAAATAATATTTGTCCCAAAAAGTTAAATATTTTCACTAAATTACACAAAATATCTATCACATCTGCAATGGAGAAAATATTTATATTTATTTTTCAAGTCTATTTACCGTAATTGCACTTATGCGGTATTTCGGAAGTGAAGGTAAAATTTTTCCCAGCACTTCTTAATGAAATGCCAAACGATTTGCGACAGCAGGACGAAAAAAATATCGAACAAAGTAAAACAAAAAAGCGCTAAAATGCAGCTAAAAGGAGTAAAATTGTAATCAAATGGAGTGAAATTGCAGTTAAGAGAAATAAAATTTAAGTAAAACTGCAACAAAAAGCAGTTAAGTTGCAAAAAAAAAACTCTAAATGCTGCAAAAAGCGTCAAACTTAGTGAGAAAAAGCAACTCAAATTCTCCAAAATAAAAATAAAAACCACAAAACTGCAGTTAAGAGCAGTATAAGCGGCCATTAGCCAGCCAAAGGAGCCGCAAACAAAAAATGGCCACCTGGCCGTCTACATACTTTATACAACAACACTTATATGGCCACACAACCCCAATTTGTAAAAATGTAATGCTTTTTGCGGCATCCTTGCATGCGTCGCCATACTGCCAAAGGTTTCGCTCTGGCAATTTACGTTTCCAACTCTCAAATGTACCGCTAATACTAAGAACTACACCTGCACATATATCTGTATTCAAGTGAACGACTTTCACAGAACTTTCAGTTACTTTTTTGTAATTTTGGTCAATGGGAGTAACAACATAAACTTAGCTAAAGCTTTAACGGTGCTTTTGTACAAGTAAATTCCAATTTTTTTTTTTTTTTTTTTGTAGCTTTTCCACTATAGTTACCGGTCTTTGTTACTCTCCAACATAATGGTACATAAAAAACGGTGCTTTCTAGACTTTTGTATGCGTGTGAAGAGGCACTTTCAGGTAAAATTAGGTTGAAACTTTAATTTCGGCTAATTTTCAAAATTGTTGCTGACTTGATGAAGTACCAGAGCAAAGAAATGTACGTAAACATAAATAATAATAAAATAAAATAATAAAATAAAACAAAATAAAAAAATAAATAAACTTAAAAAAAAAAATATAAAAAAAATAAAAAATAAAAAATAACTATTAAAAAAATATATAAAAATAAATAAAAAAATTGAAAAAATAAAATAAAATAAAATTAATAAAATAAAATAAAATGAAAGCAAAAAAAAATAAAATAAAATAAATAAAATAAAATTTAAAAAAATTAAATTAAATATTTAAACATATAAAAGAAAAAAATTAAACAAAAAATAAAAAATAAAAAAATTAAGCAAGAAAATAATAATATAAAATAAAATAAAATAAAATAATATATCACTCAAAAAAAAATAAAAAATTAAATTAAAAATTAAAAAATATAAAAAAATATTAAAATAAATAAAATATAAAACAATGAAAATATTATAAATAAATATAATTAAATTAAATTAAATTAAATAAAGCAAATATAAAGTAAATATAATAAGTCAATAAAATAAAAATAAAAATGAAATTAAATGAACTAACTTAAATTTAAATATAATAAAATGAAATGAAATAAATTAAATAAAACAAAATAAAATAAAATAAAATAAAATAAATTCAAATAGAATAAAATAAAATTTATCAAAATAAATGAAAAATAACATAAAATAAAAAATATATAATAATATTAAAATTAAAGAAATAACATAAAATAAAATAAAAACATTTATTTAAATATATTAATAATAATCAAATAAAAGATTAAAATGCAATATAATAAAAAAATAAAAAGTTAAAATGAAATCAATTTAAAAAAAATAAAAAAAACAACAAAAAATAAAAATAAATAAAAAATAAATAAAAAAGAACAAAATAATTTAAATTAAAATAAAAAAAAATAAAAAAAAAAATAAAAAAATAAAATGAAATAATTAAAAAAAAAAAAATTAAAAAAAAAAAAACAAAGAAGAAAAATAAATAAATAAAACAAAGTAATTTAAATTAAAAAATAAAATAAACTAAAATAAAATAGAAAAAATAAAAAAAATTAAATAAAGTAAAATAAAATAGAAAATAATAATTAAAATAAAAATAATAAAAAAAATAAAATATATTATAAAATGAAATAAAGTAAAATACAATTAAAAGAAAAAAATAAAACAAAATAAAATAATATAAAATAAAATAAAATAAAATTAAATAAACTATAAAAAAAAATAAAAAAAAAATAAAATGAAAAAATAAAATAAAAAAATAAAATGAAATAAAATAAAATAAAATAAAATACAATAAAATAAAATAAATAAAAATAAAGTAAAAAAAAATAAAAATAAAAATAAAAATAAAAAATTATATAAAAAAAAATTTAAAAAAAAATTAAATTAAAAACTAAACTTTAAGTAAAGTAGGATAAAATATAATAAAATAAAAAATTAAATAAAAATAGAACTTAAATTAAATTAAATTAAATTTAAAAAAAACTATAAAAAAATAAATAAAAAAATTTAAAAAAAAGAAATAAATAAAATAACATTAAATAAAATAATATCAAATAAAATAAAATCGGATTAAAATATATTAAATTAACTTAAATTAAAGATAAAATTAAATAAAAATAATTTAAATATTATTAAATTAAAAAAAAAAATAAAACAAAATAAAAAAATTACATAAAGTGAAATAAAATAAAATAAAACATATTGAAAAAAAGAATAAAAAAATGTTAAAAGAGAAATTAATTAAAATAATATTAAATAAAAATTAAATAAACAAGAAATAAATAAAAAATACAAATTAAATTAAATAATAATAAAATATAATAAAATGAGATAAAATAAAAAAAATAAAAATAAATAAATAAAATAAAATAAAATGAAATGAAAAAAGTAAAATAAAATAATATAATTTAATTTTAATTAAATAAAAATAGCATGCTATGGAGTAAAATAAAATAATAACTAGAACGCGATTGACTTGATCTTCTACAGCAATACCAAAATTGAAAACAAAAAAGCTAAAAAATACAGAAAGAGCAAACGCATTTAAAGTTCTTTTGGAACTTCTCAAGAGTAAAGAAAAAAGGAGCAAAATAGTGGAGGAAATTGCTATGGAAATTGAAATAAGAAGAAAAGAAAACCCAGTCAAAACTCTAACAATTTCGAACGTGAAAAAGTGCAAACTTTCCGAGCGGTAAACTTTCCCGTTTAGTTGTTGCAAAGAGCACTAATTTTTGTTGTAGTTGCAAGAAGCACACCTGCCGCTTTTGGCAATGACAGCTACTGGCATGAAATGCTTTTCTTATAGCTGGCGGATAATGCCGCAGAGAGCAAGAAAAAAAAAACAAATCACCTACAAACAAACGAAATAATAACAAGACCACCAACAAATAGAGGTATAACAAAAATACTCCAAGTTAATGTTAAGCTTTGTGAAATTGTTGCCGATTCGTAGTTAGTGCGCTGAACAAACAAAGTTTGCGTCACCAGCACCACTGTCGCCTTTACCAGCACCAAAAACAACAACAACCACAATAGTTACACTAAATGCTGCACTTTGAGTTGCCTTCAAGACTTCAACACCACCAACGGATGTTGTTGCCTTTGTATGTATGCGTCCCCTTAATTGTTTTAGGTTAACAACTGGCTGCCTTGTGGGTTTGCTCATAGCTTACTCGCCTACTAAATGGTGAATGTGTGTGTAATCAGCTGTTTCTTCGAGTTGATGCATCTTCGTTCTTGTCTTCGAGCGCAGTGAGTTGGAAATTACAATATTTTAAGGGAATTTCATACCAATGGGTGTTGAAGTATAAACAAATGCTTATGGAAATTGTTTTGACCTTATCTGCTGACTAATTTTCAGTATACGTCCATTGCTAGTTTTCCCTAAGGAGTATTTTAATGATTTTATAAAGTCTTTTAATCGTTAAAAGATTATATTTTTTGTATTTCTTTTTCATTTTATATTTTATTTTATTTTTTATTTATTTTTATTTTTTCACATTTTTTTAGAACATCTAAATTTATTTAAATTTCTTGTTTGTGTACTATTTTTGTTTGCTGTTCATTCAGCTTTCAAAAATTTTCTCATCTGATTAAATCTCAATGCAATAATCAAATGAAAAAAATAAATAGAATTACAAATACAATTTTATTTTGTGTTTGTAGTGATTTTCGCAAATCTATTTCAAATTTTACTCCTCTGCACCTCATCGTCCAAAGTCAATTAACGGTTCACTGATCGCATTGAATAAACACGGAATTAAGAAATAAAAATTAATATAAATTTTTTTTTAAATAATCAGAAATTTGAAGCTTTTAACCACTAAAGCCCAGATTAGATTTTTTTTAGATTTACTTGACTCTCTTAAAATACAAAATACAAACACTACGATCCTATGGTCACGCCATTAAGCGGTTAGTGTATATGTAAGCCACTAGAACATTTTGGGAAATTAAATATGCACTAACAATGTTAACTGTTAACGAATGGAACCTAAGTGTGAACGACCAATCCAAAAAAAAAAAAAAAAAATTTTTTTAAATTGTTCCTCACGGTCTGCGCCGCCAACTAACGTGGGATAAGCTTACTCAATATCGCATATAACATCTTATCGAGCATATTGTGTGAGAGATTGAAGCCCATGTCAACAAACCAATTGGTCGTTGTAAGTGTGGCTTTAGACCAGGCAAATCTACCACAGACCAGATATTCACCATGTGCCAAAGCATGGAGAAGACCCGAGAGAAAAAAATCGATACACACCACCTTTTCATCTAGTTTAAAGCTCACTTCGCAATAGCACGACAAAGAGCTGACTCTACACCGGTATTTATGAATTTGATTTCACTGCAAAACTCATACATCTATGTAAACCTACTCCTGCTTTCTCCAGGTTGGACAAAAAAGCGAAGCGAATACGACTCATAGTGAGCACGAAATATTTCTTTTCATTAGATAAACAGGCATTGCATTGGCAACTTGGCTCCCACATCACTTTTGACAGTCTTAACTTCGAAGGTTCCTAATTGCGTCTATCCAGGAATTTACCAGCGGTAAGGCCTGCCTGTGATAACAGGTAACTAAATCCAATAGCTACCGCGACAGTCGGGTTTTTATACCGGAGCCCAATTTGGGGAATTTTTCTGCGGTTGCAACAAGAGCAAAAACAGTAACAAAACCAACAATGCCAGCCTTGAATTCCAACACAGAATTACTTTTGCCAACAGATGCTTCTTTAGACTGAGTAGGCAATTGAAAAGTAAAGTCCTCTCTGAACGAACAACTAAAAATCAACAAGTATCTCATTATTTCCGTTCTGACATATAGTGCTGAAGCATGGACGATGTGAATATCCGATGAGTCGGCTTTGGGAGCTTACGAGCGAAAATTTTTGCGGAAGATTTATAGTCACTTTGCGCGTTGGCAATAGCGAATACCGTGGAATAAAAAGTTGTACGAGTCATACGACGGCATTGTAAAAATTCAAAACAGGTCATGTGTCCGAATGGATTAAAGCGCTATCGTTTTGAATGTTTTCGATACAGTACCCGCACATGGGAGCAGAGGAAGAGAAAAACTTCTACTCTGAAGTATCTGGATTCACATGGTATATCCAATTGGCGTAGTATGGGTAGTAGTCTGCTGTCACTAAAGCAATGGACTAAAGGATGTGGGCAGTGATGTAGTTTGAAGATTTTAAAAACTCCCTTTCTTTGCATCTAACAAACTCAGTTAGCATCTTCCAAGTGGAAGTACTAGGTATGGAGAAGACCTGCATAGCTATAAAGAATAATGACGGTAGAATACAGAAGTAAAACTAGAATTCAAGCCTCATTGTAGGGTAGGCCAACTTGATATAACCAAAATCTGCTTTCCGGGGTATAAAACCATTTTCAATAACGAAACAGCTGAAGAGTTGGCCAAATCGAGAGCATCTCTAAACGAGTCTGATGCGTGGTTAATACTGTGATTAGGAGAAAACTTCACATGAAAGTTGCAATGAAGCGGTTGGAAACCTACACTTATGTTATATATAAAATTCTTTGTCCTGAACGACTGACCAAGAATAAGCTGCTGATCGTAGAGATCCAAAACTTGAAGAATCTGTTCTGTGTATGACGAAGGCATTTGAATAGAAATAATTTTCCTCCTTCATTCCTAAGAAAATGAAAAATGTAAAGAAAATTTTGATATATTCCTCAACAGAACAAGCTTTTTGCGTTGTTATGACGGGTCCTTAAGACAAATACGTGATTCTTTGTTGTATTAAAATCTTTTGTTGGCTAAAAATATATGAATTTCTATACACATTACTCCTCAAAAAGTTTATAATGATGTCTGGAGTGGCAGCGGAAAATCTACTCTATTCTGGAGCATCTCACAAACATTCGAGATTCGGCTCGACTTAATAATAGTGCAAATGAAAGTTTGTCTCGATCTGTATTAAGGGGGTATTCTAGCTTATATGCCCGAATTTCGAGCGTTTTTTGACAAATTGATAAAAAAAAACATATGAAATTGCTACTATGCATTTTTTATCATTATATTTCAAGAGCACACAAAATGAATTAAAAAATAGATAAATAAAATGTTTTCATGGAGTTATGATTCCTTGAAGTAGAGAGGAAAGAAACGACGTGTGCTCGTCGCCATGATTTCTACCCTTGTGGTCATCTGAAAAATAAAACAATGATGGATTCTTAATTTGTACGAATGTTGCTATCTCAAGCATCTGCAAAACTGAAAAGAAAAGTTCGTAAAATGGCGGCTGCTCAAAAATAAAAGTAAATTTTTTCACTGATTTTTTAAATTTGTCGAAAGTTTTAAAAATTTTCGTCAAATTTCAATTTTTCAATTTTTTTGTTGGTTTATGCGATAGACAGATACTTAAAGGATATTCATGTCAAATAAATCGGCTGATTAAAACTTGAGATATTGTGGTTACTGCATCGAAAAAAGTAGTTTAGAGATGAAGCTTTTAAAGCGTAAAGGCGGAGTCGATATGGATGCCGCGTTAGAAAAATACCTGTATCTCCGAAAATAATTTGAATTTTGAAAAATTCTCACACAGACATATTTCTAAATAGTTACACTTTAAAAATATGCAGAAAAGAGTAAATCGAATTTTCCAAAACTCTAGACTAGAATACCCCCTTAACCAGCAGACAGTGCCGTAATTCACTTTGCCTCACAAGCACGATAAGTCTCTAACTGTACAGTTTTTTTTTTTGAATTTTTTATTTTTTATTTATTATTATTTTTTTGAATTTTTTTTTTTTTTTTTTTGTAGGAGAACCTTTTGGAAATGAGATATAAACAAACAAACAAATCAAAATGAATGACTTACACTTCTATGAATGTTTAGAAATATATTTGAAAATACGAGCAGGAAACCCAACACTTTTCTCCCAATCTACTAACTCTACTCTCCACCTTTAACTGTCAAAGTGTTAATACGAAAAGTTCATTTAACAAATGTTTATCAGCGTTGGATGCTGTTGCCGACGCCGTTGCCGCCGGTGTTGTTACTATTGCTGCCTGTTGAAGCGCATAAAGTTAGCCTGCGTTACCCCAGCTCCGCCGCCGCTTCCATCCACAGTCGTTCAACTCAGCCATTCAGAGGTTAATACCAAGCGGACAAGCGCCAAACAGCTAAAGGCACACCCAAATCGCTTACTGTACGTAAATAAATATACGAGTATCTACATATGTACGAAGTATGTATGTGTGCGTGAGTGTTATCAGTCATTGCCAGCGGCAGCGCTTGTTTGGCACGTGCTGGAAACATAATAAAATACGAAATTGATTTCGAATGCACACTCATACACATGCACACACACCCACACACATTTGCAATACATTTGCGCTAAATGAAGCAAATTTAATCGCGTAATTGATTGCGCACAGCTTCATGTTGCGATTTGGTGCACACTTAGCAGCGAAGTGTGGAAAAAAATTTCGAACAGAAAATGCAAAAAAGAAAATCGAAATATTGTTTTGATTTGCATGTCGACGACTGGGGTGGAACATAGAAATCAGAAATCAGAAAACAGGTCAACAATAGTGACAAAGGAACTTACGACATTTTTGCAAAAAAAAAAAAAGAAATAAAATAAAATAAAAGATTGTTAAGTGCAAATGAGTTGGAAAAAAGTGCACAAAAAAAACAACAAATAATAACAATCAGAGAAATCCTTATGTTCTCGCTTTGCATGGGAGATTTTGAATGCGAAATTCATGTACTTGTAGATTATTCCTACTTATGTAGCGCCTAAGTACACTGTGTACGACAAGTCAATGTCCTTGCTATAGTTGAGCTAACACAGTAAGCCATAGAAAATTATAAGATTTAATAAATAATAAAAATAACAAAAATTTTAGTTTTTTTTTCGAAATATTTTCTAGAGCTGCTATTTCATTTAATAAAAAAAAAGATTCAAACTCTGATTTATAGTTGAAAATTTTTGAAAACTTTGTATTAAAGTTTTAAGTTAAAAAAAAAAAATCCAAATTAAGTTGTTCTTACTTTAGTACTGTATCACTTTTGAAACTAGTTTCAGACTGTTCTTCAAATGATTTGAGCTTTTATTATAATCTAAGCTATTATTGAACTATCGCGTACCCTAAAGTCATTTGCTTCCAATATTATTCATTAATAATCCTTGTTAGATAGAAAATTTTCGCAAATTAATCCACGTAGAAGTTCCAAACTACTTCAAAATGCGTTACAGATTAGTCCAGCTTTTCAAAAAAGTTTAAACAGAATCAATTTGTTGAAAATACTTATTCAATAAATACGCTTAAATGTAATAAACATAATTTCAAAATTTCAAATTTGTTACACTAGTCACGGACCACTTCCAAAGTGCTTTCGAAATAGTCATTTATTGGTTTGGGACTAGTCTTAAAAAGTTTTTTGACTCAAGTTGAATATTACTAAAATTGTTAATAAAAGTTTCTTTATTTGAATTGAAATAATTTTCAAATGGGCTCTATACTAGTCGCAAACTACTTCCAAACTGCTACCTATTAGACATGAACTGCTCCATTGGTTCTGAAAAAGTGATTGAGGATTTAATTAGCCTCCAAAATTATGCAAAGTTAGACTTAAACTAACGGCGGGGCTGAATCAAAGCGGTTCCAGCATCAGTCTTGTGATCCAAAGGTTCCTAAGTGGTGATATACTGATTAAATTTTGTTTAAAAAAAGTCAAAACCAGTACAGTTATAATTTTGGACTTTTGCTTCTGAAAAAATTTATTGAGGATTTAATTACCCTTCAAAATTATGAAAAATGACTTAAAACAACGGCGCAATTCAATCAAATTGCTTCCAGTACCAGTCTTGTGCTCCAAAGTGGTTATACACTTGTTCAATTTTGTTTGAAAAAAAAATTAAAAGCAGTCTTAAAATAGTCTTTAACTAGCGACAAAAATTTAAATAACCACATAACCTGAATTACTTCCAAAATAATCATGAATTAGAGCAAGAGTATCATTAAGAGTTGCATTCAAGTACCAATTTTCATTGGTTCCAGTTTAGACATATACTGGTCCACGTCTAGTTTTAAAAAATTCCGACATATAAATTTTTAATCATTTTTTTTTTTAGAAATTGTCGTTAACTCTTAAAAAATACAGTTTAAAGTTGTCACTAGTCCCGGACTACTTCGAAAGTAATTATGAATTGGACCAATTTAAGCATTAAAAAAGTTCTACTTAAGTGAAAAATTACTAATAAAACAATTTGGTTTTAGAACGCAACTAGTAACGTACTAGTTTTGAAGCGGTCGAAATATATTCTCAAATTAGTTGATACCAGTGCAAAGCTAGTTAAATGTAATCTTAGAACTGTTTCCTTATGATTTCTAAATAGCATTGAACCGATTCTCTTCAATACAAAAAAATGTCTTAATTTGTGTTTCCAAAAATATCGACAATATAATCTCAGAACTATTTCCTTATGATCTCGAAAGATTACTAAATTGATCATCTTCAAAACAAAAAATGTTCTTAATCAGTATTTGCAAAAATATCAACTAGAATATCTCTAAACTTTTTCATAAAGTACACCAAAATTAGTCAAAAAATAAATCGCAAGTAGTCCCGGTACAAACGCTTGGTTCTATAGCTCTGCACTAAAAATTTTCGAAATTTTTCTATAAAATAAAAATCTTTTAATTAATTTTTGCTTGCCATTTTTCGCTCACGTGGCTTCCCTTTGCAACCATATATACCCTCTTTCTGTTCTTCGCCACTTCTTCTTAACTCCCAGCACCCAACCCATTACACCGGCAATCGAGTTCAAACACTTAATAAATATTGTATTTGACTGACTTGCGCTGGTTGACTGACTGGTTGACAAACTGACTAATGTGATATACCAGAAAAGTTATTGTACTGGAATTGATTTCATGTCCCAGTCCCTTAGACATGAATAAGAGATTTCGTTGTTATATCTTTCGTAAGTAGAAAGAGGTATGTATGTGGCTGTATAAATATCTAAATATCTATGTACGCACATACAAAATATATATATATTTTTGTGCATATTATCATGCATGAGTACACAGAAATATTTCGAATATTACATTATTGACTTATATTTTCGCTATTCAATTCCATATAAAAGTGTATGTGTGTGTGTGTGTGTATGTTATGCAACATATGAATGGGATTGCGCTTTTCTCTATCTTACAATTTGTGCATTTGATTCTGCTCAAGTAAAGACACATGTCTGAATTATAGAATTATAAAAAGCAGCTGTGCTTTTCAAAAAATTTTGCACAAATTGTTATTTGAGAGGTTGAAATGTTATATCGTTATATCCCATGCACACATGCATTTCCACTCAATGAAGTTACAATAATGGAAATTGAAACTGAAGCGTAAATTTCGCATCTTAGATTATTATAAGTAAATCATTGAAAGAAATCCTTATTAGCAATAAACTAAAAGCTTAGCTTAGCAGAAATAAGCTTTAACATTTTTTTTTTAGCAAAACTTCAAAAGCTTCCAAAATTATTATGGAGGAAAATAACTACTAATAGCTCTTAAGAGCTCTAAGTTCTAAAGCGACTCTTTTATATATCAAAATTATACCAAGACACAAGCTTTAAACATTTTTTTTAGCAAAAATTCAAAAGCCTTCAAAATTAATATGGAGAAAAATAACTACTAATAGCTCTTAAGGGCTTTAAGCTCTAAAGCGACTGTTCTAAATACCAAAATAATATCAAGAAACAAGCTTTAAATTCTTTTATAGCAAAACTTTAAAAGCTTCCAAAATTATTATAGAAGAAAATAACTTTTAAAAACTTTTAAGAGCTTTAAGCTCTAAAACGAATATCTTAAATACCAAAAATTTACTAAGCAACAAGCTTTAAAGATTTTTCTTTAGCAAGACTCCAAAAGTTTCCAAAACTATTATGGAAAAAAATAATTACTAATATCACTAGGAGCTTTAAGCTCTAAAGCGACTATTTCAAATACAAAACTTGGGCAAAATATACTGAAAAATAATTTTTTTAATTTTAAAATGTCTCACGGAATAAATATTTACAAAGGTTAAAGCTTAAAGCTCAAAACTTGTTACCGGAAAAAATATTTCATATAAATAGTATATGTATTGTGCACGTTAAAAAAATGAAAAATTAGGAAAATTTTAAATGTTTATACCGAAGCTTTAATCTCTAAAGCGACTACTGGCAATATTAAATTAGACAAAGTATATCAAAAGTTAACATCTGTTTTCATTTAAAGTCGACAAAGTACAAAGAAATGTGTATTAGAATTCAAATTTAGAAAGCTTAGAGCTTTAAGCTCATAACATATTTCTAGGAAAAATATGCGCTTTAAAATTGCAGACGTTTTAAAAAAATCTAAATTTTTTTAAACTTTACCAACTATATAAGAATTAAGCTTAATAACACTTTGAGCTCACAACTGCTTTTTAATAAAATTTTGAAAATTGATGCAGTTGTAATTTTTAACAACAAAAAAGTTTTATTTGTCAAAAAAACTGAAATTATTTAAAAGTTGAGCGAGCTTTTAGCTTACAACTGTTTGTTAATGAGAATATTAATTAACAAAACATTAGTAAATTTTTTAGAAACTTATGAGCTTTAAATATCTAATGGAAACTTCGAGCTTTAAGCTTACTACAGTTTTAGAAGCAAACATATTCGAAAAATTGAAAATACTTAGGAAAAGATAAACTTGAAAAAAGTTTTTTACCATTACTGAAGCTTTGAGCTTTAAGCTCTTAACTACTTGATAATAAAAATATTAGAAGCAAACACATTCGAAAAAATGAAAATAGTTTAGAAAATATAAACATTAAAATTTATTAAGTTTTTTACTCTTACTGAAGCTTTAAGCTTTAAGCTCTTAACTACTTGTTAATAAAAATATTAATTATCAAGCCAAATAGTGCTAATTTTGGAAAAATAAGAATTTCAAATGTTTTTTTCCAAGGTGAGCTGAACTTCGCAAGAAAGTTTGCATGTTTCAGCTTTGAGTTTAAAATTTTTTTGAAATGTATTTGTTGAAAAACATGGTAAATTATTGCATTGCAACTACTTTTACATAAAATATTTGGCTCTCAAAATAATTTAAAGCAGTAACAATTTTGAAATAGCTTAAACTTCAAAGCTCATGCCAAATAAACTTAACTAATTACACTTACTGAAGCTGTTAATCTTAAGAGGATTTTTTCTATAATTATTGGACGGCAAAGTAAATAAATGCAGTGATCATTAAAAAAAAATTAAAAACCTAAAAAGCTTAAATAGGAAATTTAATTTTTTCCAGTTCATTGAAGCTTTAAGTACACAACTACATTTCTATAAAACTGATAGATATCAAAGCAACTGCATGCGATGATAACTTTAAAAGCTATAAACTTCAAAAGTTATGAGAAGGAAGCATAAATTTTCCAGTATACTGAAGCTTTAAGCTCAACATTTTTCAAAAACTAAAAACAAGAAAATTTAATAACAAAGTAAATAAGTAACGTGATTATTTGAAATTATATGAATTATAAACTTAAATTTTCAAGATCCTTGAAGCTTTGAGCTTTAGGCTCACAACTGTCCATTAGAAAGAAATATCCGAAAAAAAAGAAAATATTTGAGCGATACAGAAACTCGTATCTCATTTGCTTTCAATTTTTAATCTCTTAAATTTCATGCCGCTCACACTCTGTCTCATTATTTTCTTCTACGCAAACTTATTTTCTTTTCATCACTTTAATTGCTTCGCACAGCAAGTGCCACTTCATCGCCTTTCAATAGCTGGCCTATTAATTGCAAATACAGCCTGTGCGGCCTGTTGAAAGTAGGCCACAAATTATTTTAATATTCAAATCGAGTACCTTCTCCATGCAAATACAAGAGAGCAACACACAAAGAAACATCATTAGAGCAATTATTACTATTTGTTGTTGTTGATTTACTTTAACTCGTGAACTTACTTTCACTTTCATATTCCCCTTTCAATTTGAATATCACGAGCACTTAACGACGGGAGTGAGCTCTCTCTCTCTCTCTCTCTAACCATAATTATTCACACAGTCCAAACCCACTTACAACTCTGCACCATTGCTCACAGCTAGCGTAGCCAAAAAAAAAAAACCGCTGCTACTATCAAGTAAAATGCGCTGGGCGAATTACTTTTGAATTTTCAAATCAATAAACTTAATTGTTCTTAGCCACAGAAACCCAAACCCAAAGTGGTGTAGAACGGAGGTGAAGTGAAGAGGGAATTAATAGAAATAAAAAAGGTAAATGCCACGACGATCAAAAGTTGTGGCAAGAAAAGGTGTGGAAGGAGGTGTAGTGGAAAAAAATTTCGTTGGAAAAGCATTTCAAGTGTATAAAAGTCACAAAGGATTGCAGGCAAGTGTCTACTCCTACCTCCTTTGCCTTCGCCCTCGCCGAACATCGCTTCACTGACGCCTTTTCTAATCTGCTTCTTCTGCTCTTTCGAGTTCATTTATCTGCTCTTTAGCTCGACTGATTGGAGTACTTGATGAAGTTCAATCGCCGCCGCCACCAACGACAAAGAGTTGGCCAATAACCGCGGGCCTTCGAAGCATATCAATTCATTGGGTCTCTTTTACAAGTCGTTGGATGACTACCCACAGCGAAAACTGAGTAAATAAAGAGCACAGAATAAAGGAGAACACAACAAAAGAATAAATTAAGCTAAAACAAAAGCAATTTACTGTAAAGGAAGAGTGAAGCGTGGAATAAAGGCTGAAGTAGCTGGCAGGAAGGACGTTTGGTATAAGTGAATAGGAAATTACTGCGCCATCCATTCTTTCTCAGCACACATACGCATATATACATACATCTATATTTATGTATATTCATGCGCAGCTATGTGTGTGTGTGTGTGTGTAAGTGCGCCTTTTGTGACACCATTTTTCTTGTAGAAACTTTAATTGCCAACTTGCGACAAACTCCAACACATACCCACACGCACACATATACATACGTACACATAACTCAGCTTGCCTTTTATTGTAGAAAAGATGAAAGTAGTTTTAGAGCATAGAATTCGTTCTCCAATTAATTTTGAAATGTAAGTACAAAAGTCTCTGCTGTAAGTGTGTGTGTGTGAAAGTTTAGTTGAGAGAGCGGAGCTTGTCGTGGCAAAACATTTTAAGTCTTAAGCATTGCGATATATATATATGTACATACATATAGATATGGAGTGTTGCAAGACAGTAGGAAAAAAAAACTAAATATAAAAAAAATTAAATAAAAAATAATGTGGTAGTGAAGGCGCCGCTTAGGATGTGCTCTCACTCTGCCGTCCCTGGCAATTTGTTCGAGAATAAAACGCGTTGGAAAACGCACTATGGAATTACAATTTTTTTTGTACAAATGTGTGGTAGTACAAAATTAGTTTGCGGTTTTGGTATAAAATTTTTTATAATTGAAGTTCCAGAGATCAGGGATTTGTCTTCTCAGGAAATCTACAATTAAGCTGCCTAAGCATATATATCCTTTCTCGCGTTTAAAATCTTTTTTTTTTCATCATGAAATTCCCTTTTTATTATGAAATTTGAACCTTGGCATTATATGTGAAATACTACATTATTCAAATGACCTTGAATTTTTGCAAACTTCGATCCGCTTTAAGTTATTTTCGACCACTTTTGGCACACATTATGCGGTATCTCGCCATAACGTGTCTAATGTTGGTTTTCAAGTGCTCAAGAGTTCAAGGTTTATCCGCATAAACACGGTCTATCGTGTAGTCCTACAAAAACAAAGTTTGACACCGTTGAATCGCACGACGTCGGTGGCCAATTGACATCGCAAAGGCGAGAGATTATGCAGCCGGAAAATTTCTCTCGCAATAAAGCCATATTCGCTCGTGATGTGTAGCTTGCGGCACCAAATTTTCGGAACTACATTTTGACCAAGGCGTGTTATTCAATTGCAGGCCAAAATAAATCGGTTATCATAAGACACAAACGCTCCGAATCGGTGTAATAATCTCGCCGTTACCGTTCTCAAAGAAGTAAGGTCCAATCACACCTCGGGACCAAAAAATAGTGCATCAGGGAGTAATTTTTTTGGGTGTAATAGCCTCTTTAAAATTTTTTGAATATTCTGGGAGCCCCGAATGCGACAACTTTACTTATTTGCGAGTGAAAAATATGCCTAGGAGAATAATCGGGGTCTACTAGTTGTTGCTCAAGCACCCAATCGACATAACTACGGCGTTTGAATGCTCAGTTGGCTTCAGTTGTTTTGTGAGCTGAACTTTATATGGATGTAGGCGTAAGTCTAAGTGCAAAATATGTCATAAAGTGGTGGAAGAAACTCCCAATTCTTAAGAAGGTCGGAAAATAGACACATTCGGGTCTTCGGCTACACTCTCACTTACAGTACCGATATTTGAGGTGTGGAACGAGCATAACGACGATGTACATGCTTTACAATACTTATAACCGATCCCGTCATCTCAAATTTCTTAAAAATTTTAACAATTGCTTGGCTAGTTGGACGATTATGTGCACCATAAACTCCACTTTAGGCACGTATCGTGGCCATGTTTGAGTCACCATTTTTGTAGAAGATTTCAACAGTTTTAACGCATTGTGCGTTTTTGTTACGTGTTTCATTCTCACAAATGCCTGACTATTAACTAAAACAAAACTATATGATTTGACAGCTAAGTTTGACAGATGTCAAAATACAACCCTGCACTTTCGTAACCACTAAATGGATAAACCTATAGTTTGGTTATTCTAACTCGGTCAAAGTATTTACTGTCTCTTGGGTTTAACCGACCATTCCTCAGATGGAAGTTGAGGAAGAGATAGCTCATTACGTCATTTGATAGATCAAATGAAAAGAGACCATCTTCATTTATTCTTCTTCCTGACTGGCATAGGTACCGCCTTCGCATCTATTCTTTGTCGTTCGGCACCAGCTGCCGTCGTCAACAAGTGTTGCCGGGTCTTTCTCCGGCGATATATCCAACGGAGTGGCAGTCTTTCTCTTTCTCCACCTTCACCGATGGGTACTGCATCGAATACTTTCAAGGTTGAAGTGCTCTCATACATCTGGGCAACATAACCTAACGAGCATAGCCGCTGCTTCTTGATTCGCTGAGCTATGTAATGTTGTATATCTCGCGTAGTCCATTTTTATACACTCTGTGACATTCGCGACAAATTGTTCTCAGAGCCTTCCCTCTAACCAATACCAAGCGCCGGCTAATCAGATGAAATCAAAGTCTATGCTTTTACAGCACATAACAGGATTAAATTGGTAATTAAATTGTAGACCTTTTTGCTTTGTTCGTCGGTGGAATACTTTTTAATAGCTTGCTCGGTCCGAAGATGGATTTCAAGATTGATATTCTTGTTTGGTTCATGCTGGTTTTTAGATAGACGAAGTTATCTAATATATTAAAAATGGCCGGGCGGACCAGACGTTAGTCCACTAACTGTTTGTTTTGCGACAGGAGATATTTCGTCCTGTCTTCGTTCTCTTCTAGACCAATTCGCCTTAGTTCCTTATTTAGTCAGAACTAGATCGCGGTTGTTGAGATGTCAAAATCATCATCGGCATATTCCAGGGGTATCGAACGACTCGAAGAGGTCCTTCCTGATTCTCACGGTGGTTTTGGTGTTACTCTCCTTTACTTGATATCGAAGGAAATTCAGAAACCGACGAACGGAGAAAAGGTGTGTGTTCTTTGAAGGTGGACTTTAGTGTTTAGCATAATTTTTCCAAATTTTAAGATATTTATGAGTTTATGTTTAAATCTACTTCATCGGCCCAATTAAGTGATCCAAAATTCTAGGCGCATGCCCAAAAATGATGTTCTTTGAAACGTTCACCACTTGGGGTTTTGCAGTTGTTACTAGCTGATGTTGTTGTTGTTGTAACCGCCAAAAACATTTTTCGAAAAGAGCTTTCGGGTAATATTGAGGGAATGGCAGTTCTTGGATGTATAATAATTTGGATAGATCCGGATTAAGGAGCCCACTTTCGCGTAAACTATTGGATTTTAGTCACCTATTACGACAGACATGCCCCACCGCAGGTAAATCCTTAAGCCCCAACCCGCAGGAGGGCTTGCGTCGATCTTTTTAATTGGATCTGATTGTTTTACGTGGTGGATCATACTTTAGTTCGCCGCTAAATATTTGTTTATAAGAAGTCAATTTTAATGTCTCCGGCTGACAGATAAATGGCGCTACTAGAATTGATTCATTTCTGATTTTTAGTTAGCCCTAACCTTCAAAAGATTCGTGTATTTGACATCTGATGCAACATTAGTTCGTGAATTATGGTATATTAAGTGAAGCAACCTTCGTTATTGTGAAAAAATTAATGCAAAGGAATTTCTGGTGTTGATCAAATATTTCTTTTTGAAGCGGAAAATACAGCTGAAAAAACAACTTGGTTTCATTAAGAGTTTCCGGACGCTGCACCAGGAAAATCAATCATCAAGGATAAACATGCTAACTTTAGACGTGGTGATATGAGCACCGAAGACGGTGAACTCAGTGGACGACCAAAAGAGGTTGTTACCGGCGAAAGCATAAAAAAATCCACAAAATGATGAATGGCCGTAAATTGAAATTGAATTAACTAGCAGACACTCTAAAGATATCAACTGAACATGTACCTCATATCACGCAGGTAGGTAGGAAAAAGCTCGGGGTAAAGTGGGTGCCGAGATTTTGCGTCGAAATGTGAAAATCGATGAAACATGGCCATTTCATTCATTCATTCCGAAGTCCAATCGACAGTCATCCGAGTGGACTGCACACGTTGAACTCGCTCCAAAGCGTGAAAAAACGCAACAGTCGACTGGTAAGGTTATGGCGTCTGTATTTTGGGATGCGTATGGAATAATTTTCATTCACTACTTTGAAAAAGGAAGGTCATTAAACAGCGACTATTATATAGCGTAACTGGACCGTTCGAAGTCGTCGAAATCACAGAAAGATGGTCGCACTTGAAGATGAAGAAAGTGCTTTTTCACCAAGACTACTCACCGTGCCACAAGTCAGTGAAATCGATGGCAACTATCCATGAACTGTGCTTCGAATTGCTTCAACATCCACCGTATTCTCCAGATCTGGCCCCATCGACTATTTTCTGTTCTCAGATCTCTAAAGTATGCTCGCTATGAAGAAAGTGTTGTCAAATGAAGAGGTGATCGCCGAAACTGAGGCATATTTCGAAGCAAAAGACAAATGGTACTACAAAAATGGTATCGAAAAGTCGCAATAACCAGTGCATAACCCTCGAAGGCTTACTATGTTGAAAAAAAAAAATTAATTTTGACAAAAAATATTTTTTACTATGGTAGGCCTGGGCCTTTCAATTGACGTGTTAAAAATCGTACTACAAAAAAGGTATCGAAAAGTTAGAGGATCGCTATAATCAGTGTATCAGCCTTGAATGGAACTATGTTGAATGAAAAAGAAATGAATTTTGCCAATAAATGTGTGTTTAATATGGTAGGCCGTAGACTTTTCAATTGGCCTGTTGTGCTACCTAAAAAAAAAATTGTCTACAGCCCAGAAAATTTAGTCCATTTGAGTCTGATATTTGAGTAAATTCTTACTATCCATAGCTACTTAATTATCCACACTTCGTATATTGAATGCAAATAGAACGGATTTGATACTCAGTATTCTGAATAATAAGTGCAGGGCCTTTATTGAAGAGATGTGAACTCATTGCGAAAATTGAAAAGAACGACGATCTGTTGCAATTAAATTAGGAACTTTGAAATGCTGAATATCTAAAAAGTAAGCCATAAGTAAACCATATGAAGAAGACAGTGACAACGATGCAGATAAGTATTTCCAAGTGGATGTTCTCCCTCCTTCAGTAAATGCTGAAAAGAGTTATGCTCGCATTGTGGATGGAAATTTCGAATGATATACAACGAGAGTTATATTCTGGCTTCTGAGACCTGAAAAAATTGTATTGGACCAATTTGAATGGTTCAACCTTAAATATTTACAGCACTCTCTTCTAAAAGATAACGTTTTGCCAGAGAGTTTCTTGAAAATAAGGGAACTGAGTAGTAGTCGCTGCAATGAGCTAATTTTCCAAACAGCATTAAATATTGAAATTTCACATGAAATAAAATAAATTTCATTGAATTTAGGTAAACTGTTAACAGGAAATTTCGAATTTTTTTTTTTTTTTTTTTTTCTTTTTTTTTGATAAAACACAATAAATTCGCTCGCACTTTCTCAGAGGCTAAACAACAAATACAGACACAAGCTCTTGGCATAGATAATAGGCAGATGACAGAAGGCTATTTTTATTATCCTCACACTCACACGTATTGAGAAAAATGCATTTTCAAATACAATCTACAAGTATATATATATATATATATGTATATATGTATATGAGTATATACATACAAATAACAACAAGTCCACGCAGCAACAAATACAATATTGACCTCCACCTGCAATAGCTCAACTGCTGCAAGCGAACAAAGTACAGTATAACAACTAAACAACAGTACATAAAACAACGAAACAACGATAATAGTAACAGTAACAACAACAAAAACAACAACAACAACAGCAAGCTGTACATAACAATGGAAAAATATCGCTTGATATATTGTAAGCTATTTTCAGCTATCCCCTATGTGCGTATATACACTACCCTTACCACAATAACAACATCAACAACAATAGCAAGGACAAACACACACATATGTATATACTCCTCTCGTACTCTGTACTCGTTCAGTGCCGTTATGTAGTTATAGTTACACTTGACGTTGCGGTTGTGGCACTACCAACCACTGCCACTGCAACCATGCACTTGTAACAGTTAGTGCCACCACATTCAAGTGGCAATCCACAGCCATGAGCATGTTGTTGTATGCTAACTAAAGAGGCTCTGTATGAGGGCTGAGGGCTGAGGGCGAGTGGGCAGAGAGAGCTGTAGCGTGTTTTTTATATCAGATAAATTCAATCTGGCGGAATATATGTATTAGTTGCTTTCAAGAGTTGTTGTTGCAATGCGATTATTTTTAGAGAAAAGCCAAAACAGAACAAAAAAAACGCTCAACAATAGCTACCCGAAAGTTGCAAACTTTAGTAAATGCAATGAGAGACTGTATAAAGTGAGGGCGCGAGCACGTGGGAGAGATTGCAATGTGATGTTGCTGCTGTTACTGTTGTTGTTGTTGTTGTTTTTGTAGCTAAAGCAGCTGTTTTATAAATTTATATAATATATTAGAAAATACTGTACTGTATATATACATATGTACGTAGCATATGTATGTATGTACTTATTGGTTGTTAGTGTGGTAAATGTCTTTGGCGTCGTCCGCAAAACGAGCGAAATTCACTTTGGGAATTCAGCAGCGTCGGTCGTCCATCAGCTTTCGAAGCGTCTAAAGTCAACAAACACAGACATAAGCAGATTTGCAAGCAATGGCGTTGTTGTTGTTGTTGTTGTTGTTTTTTATTTTTGTTATTTTTGTTATTTTTGTTGTTATTGTTGCTATAAAATAAAATGCATCTTCCGCTTTTTGCCGTTGAAGTGTTAACCATGGCTTTTCGCTGACACACCCTCGCACTTACAGCACCATACTTGCGCCCTCACTTACTATCTCTTACATTCTCTCTCTCTCTCTGTCTCTCTCTCACTCTCTATCTATCTCTATCTTTCTCAACCCCCCATCGATCAATTTATACTCGGTAAGTAAGTCTATGGCTTAAAGCTTTGAAGCTTTGCAAAAGTGTTGAGATTTACTGTAAATTCTTTGGAAATAAAAGAAAGTTGTTTGTGGTAGCGAAAATAAAATGTCTGAAAATTTAACGAAAATATTGTTAAACTTTACTTAAGTCATGCTCGCAAAGCTTTTAGTGTAAAACTTTTGGCAAACAGAATTTATTAAGTTTTCTTCTTTCTTTCTTTTAAGTTATTATTATTATTATTTACCGAAAACCTTTTGCTGTTTTTCTGCTAGGGATTTTTTTTAGCGTGGTAAAAAGCTGAGTTTTATTTTAGTGCCACAAGTTAATATGCGCAGATAAGTGTGGCGTGTCATAAAAATAAAATAAAATAATTTTATTTTACTATTTTTATTCGAAACCTTTTTCTTCCTTTAAAATATTTCATTTCTTGAGGCTTCGGTCAAAATTCAGTAAAAAAAAAAACATACCTCTAGAAGCTTGAAATTTTGAACTATGTACACATATTATGAATTGCATGTTGGTATTGAGACTCACGGAAATCGAAATATTAACGGCTGACCCATTTCGAGGTTTCATACTAAAAAAAAAAAAAACACTGAAAACTCAAGTTTAGTGGAGAATGTTTGCTATCATTCGAAAGAACATTCTTTAGCATTTATTTTTTGAAGATTATCTCTTTCAAATATTGGCCGCCGCTACATCTCAGATGGTCCATCCGTTGAGTCCATTTTCCTATGAATCGCTCGAGCATTTCGACTGATAGCTGAGCAATGACACGCGTGATATTTTGCTCAAAGGCCTGAATCGAAGCGGGATTGTCCGCATAGATTTTAGACTTTACACATCCCCACAGGAAAAAGTCTAACGGTGTGATATTAGACGATCTTGGTGGCCAATCCGCCGGTCCAAAACGTCAATTTATCTGGCGCCTTCTTGTCGAAACCAAATGTCGTGGAGATCGCGAGCTTAATTTCAGGCAAAATAGTCGGTTATCACGGCACGATAACGATCAGCATTGACGGTTACATTCTCACCGGCATCACTTTTTATAGAAATATGGACCGGTGATTCCACCGGCCAACAAACCACACAAAAACTTTGTTTTTCTAGATGAAATGGCAGCTATTGAATCTCTTCAGGTTGTTTTCGTCCCAAATGCGGCAATTTTGCTTGTTTACGGACTCATTGAGCCAGAAATGGTCCTCATCGCTGAACAAAATTTGGCTCGAAACCGGTGGCTCTTCTTGGAACTTTTCAAGAGCCCGATCTATGAACGATATGTTGCTTGGGAAGGTCAAGCGGCGACAGTTCTTGGAAGTTTCATTGGAGTTCTTTATTTTGTAGTCCGAGTTAATGCGAACGGCGCCGAATCGACTCACCACGATCTTCGTGTACACTCTCAGCTGCGGCCGCTATGTCTTTCTTCACTGCGTGCTGGACGTGGTCTGTTCGATCGAACGTTATCCAACAATGAATGCTTGGTCTCAAGATGGGTGATGGTGTTTCGAATAGCATGCTTAGTAGGCCGATCCTTTTGACTATAAGTTGAGCGAAGCACGTGAAAAACGTTTTTTACAGAACGTGAAATTTCGTAATAAATTGAATGATTTGTAAACGTTATTCAGGCGTAAGTCTTCCCATGATGCCAAACAATAATGAACAAAAATAACATGACAGCTGGGCACGACTCACGCGTGATCTGTCAAAAAGGGCTATTGAAGAAAGTATCTCTGCTTGGATCACCCTTTAGAAGAAAATTGTTGAAATATAAAATATTTGACTAACGCAAGACTCAGTTACAACTGCAACCCTTGAAATGTGAGGAAAACAGCAGAATAGATAGTACATAGGATATGTGAAACTTAATTGAATATTATAATCCATCTGGGGACTTGTTTAAATATAGTGCATATGAGTAATGGAGAATTCAGCAAAAAAAAAAAATTGTTAGAAATTCAAGGCAAAGCCACTATATATACATATATATTCACAGATTTTTCTACGGAAGATTAAAGAAAAACTCAATAAAACTATTTCAAGTTAAGACTGAAAAATTTTTTCAAATAGGTAACAAACTGATTACGAACTAGTTGCGAGCTGTTTCAATCTACCCTGAAAATTAATTTTGCTTAGCACAAAATATGTTTCGAAATTTTAACAAACGAAACCCAGAACTTAAGCTAAGATGCTGGAAAACGTTCAAAGCGGGCTCTCAAGACATACGTAATGTGGAGCATGTGGATACTGCAGGCAATTCTATCAGTGCAATAGTCACCATAGCACTCAAGGTGCCGAAAAGCTCATTTCGGGAGTGATTCGAGTATTGGAAAAAGCGTTGGCACAAGTGTATTATATCCGAAGAGGATTATTTTGAAGGTTGACAAAATAGGTAATAGATGAATAAATAAATACTTTTCAAAAAAATTTCAAAAACTCAACTTTTCCTTTGAACACACCTTGTATGTATGTATCTTTAAAGAAAAATATATCGACGAAAAAAAAATAGAGAAAGCTTTTATTTAATCAAAAACAGAAATACATATTTTGAATTTGGAAAATTGTGTTTTTTTTTCATTTCATTTATTTTAAAAGCATTAAAAAGATATTAGAACTTTCTGTAGATGTATAGAAAATATAAGTTTTACATTGTGATAACATTTTTATCTGTTCTGAATAACTATAAGTATTGTACATAGATACTTTTACTTTAATATATATTTTCTTTAATTTACATAAAATAAGTTTAATGCTAAAGAAATAAAAAAAATTTTAAAGAATTTTTCAAAATTTATGGAACAAATAAATTTCAATTTCAAAATTATTTGACATATTATTGTTTGCCTTCTTTTTATTTTATTTTCTTTTTTATAACATTCACAATATTTTTTTTTTAATTTTCCTTTCAATTTGATTTGGTTCAAGGGGTTTTGACGAAAACCTTCCCCGGGTGCCAAGCACATTTTTTGCTATAAAATGGTGTAAAGGTAGAAAATAATCAGTTCTGCTTCAGTGTCGGATGATTTCGTGGTTTATTTTGGATTTTATAGCGGTTTTTTTATGTCGCACGTTTCCTTACGACATAGCACTGCACGACGGAATTGCAATCGTAAAAATCGCTGTCGTACGAAAATGTGCGACGCGATTTTTTTGCTATTTCTTAATTTTTTTTTTCTTTTTACGCATTTTCATTTACATTTATTTAAATTTTTTATAATATCTGTTTTACTATCTTCAGACAATAACTCAATTGTACCAGGTGATAGGCTTGGTAAAATAAAACCACTACTGGACATGCTACAAATGAGATACCAAAGAATTTACATACCAGGTGAAAGCATAGTAATTGATGAGGCCCTTATTCCATGGCGAGGCACACTATTATTCCGACAATATATACCAAATAAAGTCCAAATAAAGTTCATCCTTATGGTATAAAGCTTTTTAAGCTCTGCCAAATAAAGTTCATCCTTATGGTATAAAGCTTTTTAAGCTCTGCTCTACTGAAAAATTCACCTGGTCATTGAAAATATACTCCGGAAAGTCATCAAGTGGATTGAGAGAAGTCGGTTGGGCAAAAAGTGTTTGCGAGGATCTGATCATTGATTTGAAAGGTCAAGGTCGAACTTTATATGTAGACAACTTTTACACAAGCTATGAATTGGCTCGTTCAATGCTAGATCAAAAAGCACATGTTGTCGGTACTCTCCGTGCCAACAAGAAACATTTCACAAAAGAAGTTATGGTTGCTCCTATAAAGAAAGGCGAAGTAGTGACTAGAGAAGGTCCCAATGGTATAGTTGTTCTGAAGTGGAAAGATAAACGCGACGTCAGAATGCTATCTACGAAACATGCCCCGATAATGGTATCCACAACAGATGGAACACGTAATCCTGAAGAGCCTTCAACTAGTCGAGGAGAGAGACGTAAAAGACGAGCAACAGAAAAGCCATTGGCTGTGGTAGAATATAATAAGGGGAAAGCAGGCATTGATCTTTCCGACCAAATGGCTTCTTACTCAAATACCCTTCGCAAAGGGTTAAAATGGTATCGAAAGCTGGGAATTGAACTTTTACTCGGACTTTCCGTGGTAAATGCCTTTACTGTGTATAAAGCAGCTACGAATAATAAAAACATTAATATACGAACATTCAGTGAACGCGTTGCTAAGGACCTACTAGGTCTCACATCCCCGCAGCCGGTATCGCAATCAAAACATATTATCACAAAAAGAGTAGATGAAAATAATAAAACCATCCGACGTGCTTGCGTTTTATGCTACGCTGAAGCAAAAAGAAAATTTAGTCGAAAAGAAGCAAGAAAGAATATCAAAAGGACAACTACGTACTGTCCGCAATGCCCCAACACTCCCCAATTGTGCATTAATTGTTTTCCGAAATATACACATCTAAAAAGTTAATGCAAATTGAAATTATCATATTTTAATTTTAATATTTTTCTATCTTTTTTATACTTTTTTCGAATGAATTCCAATAAATTTTAAAAAATTAAAAAAAACCTCCGAGTTTTTATCATAAAAACCGCAAAAATGAAGATATCTCTATGAAACTTGGACCAAAATTTAGGGCAAACGTTAGGCTAAACATTAAACATTAAAAAAACCCTGTAGAGTCAAACAGAAACGCACGACAATATCTAAGGCCAGACAATGCCTGTCGCACGTTTTCTTACGACGTGGCAACCCAGGAATTTTTTGGTGTCGCACGAAAACGTGTAGCCATGACACTCAATGTGTTAAGATTTATAAAAATATGAGCTTTAAATTTTTATTTTTTCTGAATATTTTTCGTATAATTTTTTTTGTTTATTTTTTTATAACTTAAAATTTTTTTTAATAAAAGATATTAGAATTTTTGTTACATTAAACATCTATAAATTTTGAATATATATTTCTATTAATTTATTGAACTCTAATAATGTCTTTATTGTTTTGAAATAAAAAATATAAAAAACTTTGTATTAATAAAGACGCTTTCAATTTTTATTTTATTGTGTTGAATTTTGTGTTGAATTTTTTATTTATTTAAGTTTCAATAGAAAATGAAACACAATATTTTTTTTTCAACTCTAAAAATATGCATAAATTCACTACTGTTACATTTTATTTATTAAAAATTCTTACTACAGTAAAATAATAAAAAAATTAATTCTTTAGAAATATAAAAATATTTTAATTTTTTTTTTTGGAAATGAGGGTTAATTTTGAACATTTCACTTGACCTTAATTGTATACATATGGCAATAAGTTGGTTGGGACAATTGCTTTGTAGTGCAAGTCGCAAAATACACACATAGATGCTTTGTATATACACAAAAGTAAATAAATAAATAAATAAATATATATATATATATATATATATATATGTAAATTTTTGTAAATATATATAGTTACTTGCTATCAACCCATTTTGTGGTTTTCTACATACGTCCTTGCTCCATTTACATACATACATATATATACCCGTATATGCGCGCTATGCAGGACCACTACCGAAATATTTTACTTACATACATATATGCGTTTATTTACAGAAACACTTGCTGCTATACATATGTATATGTATATACATACATATAAGCATGAAAAAATTGTGTTTAGCTTTCTACAATTCCGTGTAGCTGTATTATTTTTCACACGAAATTTCTGGTTGAATCCAGAAAAAGCCAAAAAAAAAAAAAAATTAAAGCAAAAAAAAAAAAAGTGGACAAGTAACGAAAAATAATAGTTAATGGTGGCAAATGGTGGTGGGTGGGCATGGGTGAGTGCGGGAAGTATGAGCGCAAAATTGTTAAAACACAAAGTGTTTCCACTTTACACCGGAGTAAATTAATTTTCTGCAGCAGCTTTCCAACACTAACCACATGTCGCTCACATACATGCAACACACACACACACGCATACATATACATATGCCACATTTTTAATAGTTATATTCGTAAATGTACCATTTTTCGTTGGTAAATTGCAACAATTTTGTTACATGCATACATAGTTACAATTATACATACACACACATATATGTCTACAATACATACACACACTACTTGCCATGGTCCAAGCGTATCCAGCTGCTTGCCACATATGCCACAGTAGAGATGTGTCAGTGTAGTAAAGCTTTCGCTTTGGTTGCGGTTGGTTCTAAGTTAAAGCTCACAAAGCAGCTTCCCTGCGCTCATAGCGAAGTATATGTACATATACATACATACAAATGCATAAGAACACTCTTTGTACTGGTACTTTATCAGCGTGTTGCAACATACATATATGACATATATGTTTGTGCTTTTGTTCACATAAATATTTTGTATTTGCTTATTTTTGCACACACACATTCTCGCTTCTTAAGAATTTTCATTGTACACTTTCCTAAAAATTATTTTATTAGATAATAGTTTTTCAAGTGTATGCTAGAAATGCTGAAATGAAATTACTTGTAGTAGTTTATTAGCATATTCTGTAGTTTGTACTTGCATCCACTTTTAAACAAAGTTTCTCAAATTTTTTTCTAATGACATAATCGGTAACTATTTTCGGACTAGTTGCAAAAAAGACATACAAAATTTTTTTCCTTGATTTATGCAAAAAAAACAGAGATTATGAATTTGAGTATATGTGGTATGCAACTACTTTGTAACTAGTTTGTAAAGTACAAGTTAGGATCTCATATACATATATTGGGAAGTTTGTAATACTTTTTACGTATTATGTGCATAAAATTTTTCGAATCTCTATTTTCCTTTTCAGCCTATAGTGGTCCATTCAGAAACTAGGCCAGACTAGTTGCACACGTATCAATTAATGATTTCATTTTTGATTTACTCAAAAAATAAGAGGATGAAAAATATGCACTTGAGCAGTATGAAACTAGTTCCCAACTAGTGCTTACCTTGGTAGCTAAGAATCTTATAAAGCCGGAAGTTTTTATTATTTTTTGCATAATACATAAATAAAAATAAAAAAATTTTCGTTACTTTATTTTCATTTTTCATCTAATTGCTTGTGGACTAATTAGTAGTTAGACTAAGACTAGTTTCAAATGAGTCATTTAAAGATATTATTATTAATTTCATTGGCTCATAAAAAAAAATAATAATAAATAATTCTATAAAAGTAGTATGCAACTAGTTCTCCACTAGCGCCTAATTCATAAAACATACATACGCGGTGAGTTCGAAGGAAAACGTAAATTTGGATACATTCTGAAAAGTACTTATTTATTCATCAATATCTATTCTGTTCCCTACAAAGTAATCCCCCTCGGATATAATACACTTGTGCCAACGCTTTTTCCAATCCTCGAAGCACTTCTGAAATTCGCTTTTCGGTATGACCATCAGCTCTTCCTTCGATTCTGACTTGATCGCATCAATTGTGGTAAAACGCTTTCCTTTCTTTGGTCTCTTTAGTTTTGGGAATAGAAAAAAGTCGCAGGCAACCAAATCTGGTGAATGCGGTGGTTGAGGCATAGTTCCGTTTTTGTTTTTGGCCAAGATTTCACGAATAAGCATTGAGGTGTGAGCTGGCGCATTATCGTGCTGCAGAACTCACGATTTGTTTTTCCACAATTTCGATCGTGTGAGCCGTATTCCTCCACGCAAACGTTGCATAAATTCCTTGCAGTATTCCTAACTAACTTTACGATCTTTTGGCAGGAACTCATTGTACACCACATCATTGTAATCAAAGAAAACAGTGAACCAAATCTTAACATTTGATCGAACTTGGCGTGCCTTTTTCGATCTTGGTTCATTTGGCAGCTAAAATTGGGATAATTGGGCTTTGGTTTCGACGTCATGTCCCTATACGCACGTTTCGCCACCAGTTATAACCCGTTTGAGCAAACCCGGATCGTCGTTGACGTCATTCAAGAACTCCTTAGTGATACTAATGCGACATTGCTTTTGTTGAAAATTAAGCAATTTCGGAACACACTACGCTGCCACACGTTTCATGCCCAAAACATTCGAAAAAATTTAATGACGTGTACCGATTGAAATGCCAACATCCTTTGCAACTTCCCTAATATTGATTCCACGATTTTCAAGAACATTTTTTTTCACTGTTTCGCTGTTTTCTTCGCTTGTTGACGTGGTCGCACCTCCAGGACGCTTATCGTCATCAACATCTTCTCGGCCTTCTGTAAAGCGCCTGTACCATTTATAAACACTTTTTTGAGAAAAAAATGGACTCACCGAATGCCAAAGTCAACATTTCGAGTGCCTTGGAGCACTTTATTCCAATTTTAACGCAAATTGTAATACATATTCTTGGATCCATTTCCTTCAAAAGTCATAAATCGAATAGCATAAAAAAACGTGACTAACCTCTGCTGTTGTCAAAAAATCGAAATTTGCTCCTAATGCAAGCACATGATAAACATATGTGTCCGATTATAATAAAAACAAAATATCGATAATCGAATGTACACAGCCCGCGAAAAATGAAATTTCTCGTTTTCTTTTGAACATACCTCGTATGTATAAGTATATAAGTATGTAATCGGAAGTGTGTTTCCTTTTTCCATATTATGTGAAAGAAATATTTACAATTTACAAAATTTTTATTTACAAAATAGCATAAGAAAATAAGACTGTATCATGTATAGCATGCAACTAGTATTTAACTAGTCCTTACTTCATTAGTTACGAATCAAGTTTAATCAGAAGATCGTTATTATTTTTCCACATTATATTAATAAGAATATGCGCTTACAGCACATATAAAATTTTTCTATAATTTAGTGTCAACAAGAAAGGATGCAAGTAGTTACAGCTTAGGTCTAAATAAACCAGTTCCAACTATATGGTTTAACTAAAGATTTTTTAATTTTTTCTTTTATATAATTTAAATTTTTTTAACTAGTTACTTTTTTAAACAACCATCCGTGAATTAGATCTGCCTATTATGTGTATTTTTTATATTTTTCTTGATAAGGTCGGTATGCACCTGTAGCGAAAAAAACTCATATATTTCGTGGATAGAAAAATGTAGTAGACACGGAAATTTGACACATGATTTTCTACTGTGAACAGCTCTTTACAAAGGAAGAAGATATGCAAACGTAAATAAACAAAACGAATCACATGGCTAAAAATAAATAAAAGGTGTAGAATTGATAAAAAAAAAACTAAAAATATTACATAAATTGCTTTATAAGCCTGCTTTAATAGGTTTGAAAATTAGTCTTCCTCCTGTTTCTCGCGAAATATATATGAGACTATTTATTTCGCTCGGAAACCTGTGTTGCCGTGCTTTTATATTTGTTTATAAACTTTTTTTATATGGAGTTTTTGGTTTTCGTAAGTGCTGCATACCGACTTATAAAGGAAAATTTTTCAAATTATTATTTTTTTCTTTTTTTTCTCTAGATTTTTATGAACTAGTTTACTTAAGATGAGATATGAGCCAAAAAAAAATTTTATATACAACTAATTTTGACACTACTTTGATACTAGTTGCACACTAGTTTTTATGCACTAGTTTAGCTGAAAATTTTATAAGTCAAACTAATTTTCTATTCAAATAATTTAGATGTTTCTTTATGCTAGTTGCACACTAGTTATTTATGAACTAGTACAAGTTAATTTTTTTTTATAAATTAAAATAACCGTTATATGCTACTAGCAATTTATGAGCTTAATTTCAGTTGCAGTTTTAAAATTTTTCCTTCACACATTCTCTTACTGCACCACTGGCTAAATGCATGCACTTAATTGCATTCTTGTCATTTGTGATTTGCAGCATTCATTAAAGCGTTATTTTGTGGCATGATTCAAGCGGTGAACACAAAAGCTGAAGCATATGTGGTAAATAGGGGAATACATAAGTACATGCTGTGTGTGTATACAAAGCATACAATACATAACATTGTATATAATCGAGTTTTGTATATACATACATATGTATGTACATATGTTAGTAGCGTAATTTAATACAAGTCGTCGGATGTAATTAAAAACATATTAATCGAAGAAAAATGAAATTCCTTATCACGCTCGGAAATACAAAAACTCTTACATATATACTCCTATGTACATATGTACGTGTGCATACTAGCACACTTGTATATGAGTATGTTGCATAAATAAGGTTATGTGAAAACAAACTCCAGTTATGTTTGCATACACATCGCTCGCACATACATACACCGTTTGTGTGTTATTTCTTCAAGGTATGCAGTTTGTTTCAAAAATTTACACTTGCATAGTTTTGAAAACTTTTAAGCATATTTAAAATATCAACTATATTTATCCAAAGAGTTCTCTCTAGTGTAAATATTTGTAGTGGGAAAAATGCCACAAAAAAAAATTTTGTATATTTTTCGCATATGGTATTGCGAGTTTATTTACACACATACACGCCCATATTTTATGAGTGTTGAGAATTAGAATCAGAAACTATTTTCCTTTCAAATTGCAGTTTGTTTGTTTCGAAATAAAATTTAAATTTTAAATATTAAGAAAATTTAAATTATTTCTACATTTTGAAACTTGGAATAGTGTCGGTGGTTGGACTACTGGAAATATTTTTTTGGCTACTAAATAAACTGAGATTATTTTTTCGTTTTTTTTTTTTTTTGGGATTTGATATTGGGTGTTTAGTTAGTTAGACATTGAGGTAGCTCGATCACGATACCTTGATCAAGGGCACTTTCACCTGTGGACCCTTCTCTTCTTCCTCGATGTTGAAACCATTTAGTTTTTTTAAACCCGCGACACGTTTGCTGAGGCAATAGTTGATATAAAAATTAGCCCGCACTAAGGGTTGGGCAGTCGCGCAGCTGATGCTACGCCGACTGCTTCTCATCTAGATCCCTGCAGCTGCGACGGAAATTATTGGGAGTAGTAAGTAAGCCATCCTCCTACCATGAGTTCCAGACTGTGTACTGTCATCAGTTATTAGACCGATTGCCAAATCGGGAGGTCCAGTGATTTTTTTCTCTTCTCTTTGATCAATAGTCAGATTTATCTGGCTACATTGCATGTGGCTTCACCTCATCATTTGCTTTTCTGGGGAAGGCCGCAAAGGAATTTTCCGAGAAAAGTGGCGTGGGCACGTTGTGTGCCGAAGTTGCCGTGACTAAGGCTGTTGCTTTTCTATCTAGCTCGTCAGTCTCACAGCTCTTTGGGTTTTCCCTGTGCTTGGAGACCCAAACAACGAACGTTACGCACACAGTCGTGAATTTTTCATAAAATTTTTAAGCATTTTATTTCCACCTTTGAGGTGTTGTGATTATGCTAAAGAGACTTAATGGCTTCTTGGCTGTTAGAAGATATTACGGTAGACCGAATTATCAGTGCAGAGCTGAACATCTAAGAAGCTGCTTCTATTATTGCCGTTAGTTCTGTTTGAAAGACACTACAGAGGCCAGAAGATCTCTTACTCATGCCGATACAGAGTACACTGCATTATATTCCATGCCGAGGGCTATGCATCTTTCATCCAAAATAAATAAATGAATAAGAATAAAAATAACAGTTTTATTCCTATTCATTTCTGTCTGGGATTATTGCTGAAAAGGTATTGTCTTAACAGAAAACTGAGTTTGTATAACTTACCTCTCACGAGTATGGTACAGAGTTTAATAACTCGGCTAATCCTGTATTACGTTTCCAGAATTTCAATGTAGTTGAAGGCAGCATTCCTCTAACGAGGATGGAGAACGCCCGTTGAACTTTGTTGTTGCTGTTGTAGCGACTCTCACGACAGCCGCTTCTATGTAGTTGACCTGGATTTTATTCGGCCAAGCGCTGTTACTCTTTCGGCACCCTAACCCCGTTTAAATCCTCAGTTAATCTTAGTCTTAGTTCGCCAACGGAGCAACACCCGGCAACAGGGTTGCTTCAAAGCCTTCTTATCAGGTCTGGCATCGAAAGAAACCCTGGTCTGATGGATTACTTCTGCTGCGTGTGCCAATGAGGACTCCACCATTCTTCCATCTCGGTTAGTCATCTTATAAGTTGTTCAGACTTTAAGACTCAGAGAGAGGGAACCACGCGTTATCTGGTCCCATGCTGCTAGGGCACAGCTGTGCCTCAAGCCTTCGCGACAGTGCCTTCAGCACAATTACTCACTTTGGGTCACCCCCCTCCCTTCCAGACCTCCTCGGCCAAACGGAGCTCCCGGAAGCATGAGTCCCAACTCTATTGTTTTATTGCCTTGCAGGTGTAGACTGTGATCACAGGGCCTCAATGTTTTACCAACAAATGGAGAAACCTACAGTTTATTTTAAGTCCCTCCGAACAGCCGATGGATTTATGAGAAGCTTATATTTCATGTCGGTCGGCCGAAATGCTAACTACTTGGCTGTTACGGAGTATACTATCTATAATTAAATATAGGTATTTGACCTCAGCAGAATGATCCCAATGCATTTTCGTAATAGCCGTTAAAAAGCAGATTATTTGTACTTTTGAGTGAAGATTATCTATACGGTTTTTGAGGGATTTACATCCAGACCGCAATTATTGCACCAGTAGCTTACTATCTAAGGCTCATTTTTGGGTTGATTACTTAGAACTTGAAGGTATTTCCATACGCTCTGAGAGCGATGTCGTCAGCACATGCCTCTAGATTACAACTCGAGCTTTTTAGCTGGCGAGGCAATGTGCTAACAGTGAGAAACCAAAGAAAGAGAGAGAGAGAGAGGATTCTACATAGTGAAGTGCCTATTTTGGAATACTTGATTTCAGATGTTTCTCATAGAGAGATTTAACTAATGGTCCCACAAAATGCAACCCAAGACCCATTTCTCAGAGCTCGGTCGAGTCTATCTCAGAAAATACCTTATTAAAAGCCTCCCACATATCGAGGAAAATGCCTATTGTGCACTCTTTGAGAGCGAGACATTTCCCAACCATCGTCACTATATCGCGAAGAGCGGTGTGGACAAAGTAGATTGCTGGTTACTCAGTAGGCTATTAGGAGATATCTCTTAAGAATTTTCATGGAGAAGATGGATGGCTGATTGCCCGGAAATTTTGTTTAGTTATATGGGACCAATCATACCAATAATCATGGTATGAAGGCTACTTTTGCTCGCCATTCGGCTTTTGAATGTAGTTCTTGAAGATAATGTTCCTAGCTCAGTCGCTGTCCTTCTGAGGTATTTTCAATGCAAGTACAGAAAGTTTTTCGAGAATTTTTTTTTTGCTTTTCTTATAGCTTTATTTAAGTGATCTTTGTGTATTTCGTTTAGGAACAGTTACCTCAAAAGCAGTGTTACAGGGATTTGTTTTCAAAGCTCGCCGCTTCATCGATTTTTGACGAAGAGTCAGCTTATCGAGAGGAAGAGATTTATGTGATATTTAGTATTTACCTACTGAGCGTACTATTCGCAACACCATCACCCATATTGCGACCCAGCACTCATTGTTGGATAATATTTGACCAAATATACTACGTTCAGCACGCAGTAAAGAAAATATAGCGGCCGTAGCCGAGAGTGTACACGAAGACCGTGGAGAGTCGATTCGGCACCGATTGCAGCAACTCGGACTGACGTATGGAACGACTTGGCGCATTTTAGGTCGAGATCTTAAATTGAAAGCGCGCAAAATACAGGTTGTGCAAGAAATGAAGCCGTTCGACCTTCCCCAGCGGTATCGCTTCGCTCTATGGGCTCTTGAAAAGTTCCAAGAAGATCCGAAATTTTCGATCCAAAATTTGTTTAGTGATGAGGCCCATTTCTGGCTCAATGTGTATGTAAACAAGCAAAATTGCCGCATTTTAAGAGCAACTTGAGAGAGTCAAGAGCTGCCATTTCATACAGAAAAAACAACGGTATGGTGTGGTTCGTGGGCCGGTGGAATCATCGGTCCATATTTCTTCAAAAATGATGCCAGTGAGAGCGTAACTGCCAATGGTGACCGTTATCGTGCCATAACAACCCACTATTTGATGGCTGAAATTAAAGCTCGTAATCTCCGCGACATTTGCTTTCAACAAGACGGCGCCACTTCGGTGAGCAATTAATTTCACGTTTTGAGCCAGTCGATTGGCCACTCATTTCGTGGGATATCACACCGTTAAATTTTTTTCTGTGGGGATATGTAAGGTATGAAGTCTATGCGGACAATCCCGCTTCGATTTAGGTCTTCGAGCAAAACATCACACGTGTCATTCGCCAGTTACCAGTCGAAATGCTCGAACGAGTCATCCATCGAAAATTGGACTCTACGGATGAATTATCTGAGACGTAGTCGCGGCCAACATTTGAAAGAGATAATCTTTAAAAAATTAATACTAAAGAATGTTCTTTTGAATGATAGTAAATATCCCCCATTAAATTTGAGATTGCTGTGTTTTTCTTTTTCTTTAAAAAAAGTAGAGAACTTCGAAATGGAATAACAAAGAAAATCGCCCTCACTAAATTCCATACATATATCCTTGCGATACAGACCAATGTCATTACTCAAACGCTGTGAAATCGTACAGTGAATGCAGAAGCATATAAAAGAATTTATTGAAATCGAAACACGAAGCCAAATAAAAATGGCGGCAAATAAATTGGCATTTTTTGGCAAGACAACTTACAAGCACCCAAAATCTCGCACGAAAAGCAAGTAGTAAATATCAGAAAATGAGGAGAAAGCAAGATTTATTTGTTAAGAAGAAAAATTGTGTCTAAAAGGAATGCACAGCAAATAAATCAATGATGAATGTGGTAGGCTCAGTCAAAAAGGACTTTTGCAAGTGAAAGACATTAATCTATGATTTGAGATTGTGTATAAACATACATACCACTTATGAAGTACCACTGTGAGCTAAGTGGGAAAGCGTGTGAACCTCATTGTCAACCATCAACTCATTACTGTTTGTTAAAACGTGTAGGTTGTGACGCTGATTTGCACTTCATCTCGGTGACCTTCGCTTCAAACATGCTTATGGGCGTTCGCCCATGTGTGTGTACTCTTAGAGCTCTCACTTCTCCACGAAATGCTTTTTAACCCTACTCTTTCATGGTCTAGTGACATTGACAAACAAGGGCGCAGTCACCACTTGAACGTTGGTGGATGGATGGAGATTTGATATACTCATAAGTGCTTGTTCGTTGGCACACATGTTTGTTAAAAGAGCTGGAAAAAAATTGCAACCCTTCAAGCATTCGAATTCGAATTTTTCAATTTCTTTTTTTATTTGTATTAAATAAAAGTGTGCTTTACAGCAACGGACGAGCAGTACATTTAAAAGCGAGGAGGGGATATGTGAGAGTATAAGAATGGGAAATACATACCAACATAATTACTCAACTGTGAAAGTAGTGACCGAGGTCGGACCTTTAATTGGACGAACTGACCCCTACTATTTTTCTTCCAAAATTTATAAATTCTCCAAATCTATATTAAAACCAAGTAAAACCCAATAAGATCAATAGTGGTGGTCCAAACTATCATTAAATCTTAGTCCTTCAAGGGATCTATAGATGTTATGAACTAGCCCCGCCCAACTTTATCACGCTTAACCTTTCAGACGCGGAGAAAGCATGTCACCAAGGTAGTAAACACAGTTGGTGATATTGTTGGCATTAATGTCCTTCTCCGACCAAGCTGAGTTTCAAATAGAATTTGCATTTTTGAAGAAGAAGAGAACGAAACTATCATCGGGCGACGATAAAGCTCCACGAAATTTTAGTTTCCTGTCGTTATATTAACTGCTAGCAGAACCTTGTTCATCGAAAACATCTCATGGAAGACACGGAAAGCTGGCTACTTTTCTGTAACGGAAGAAAGAAAAATTTTGGACCTTGATAATTTGCTTTGAAGGATGAAGTTATGTGTAGAAGTCTATAGTTTTTGACTTCCATTCACCTGTGAGTAGCTTGAAATGATGCTTTCACATATACTTTAATCTGCTCACGATTTCCGGCCTCAAATGTAGTATCTTCTGGGTAGCCAAGGATTATCCGTTTGGAGGCAAGATAAAGTGATAATTCTTACCGCCTGTTTTTCGGTGTCGAGTAGGTCCAAAAGTCGGCGTAAAAAAACTGCTCCAATTAAAATCAACAAAAAAAGTCTCAGATGAGAGACTCCTGCATATGTTTTAAGTATCACGATTTAAGGGCTTGAACTTGGAATCTTCAGTACCACACTTAAGAAGAATCTGCCACCCAGTTGATTGTTGTCTGGTAGAAATTGAGGCTGATATCATCGCCGTCCAAAAGATGCAATTGATGAGACAAGGACGGAAGAAGATGAGTGCTTTTGATATCTATCTACTGTCTCCATAGAAAGCATCTCAATTTTGGTGTTAGATTAGTGGTGGGAGAGACTTCGTCTCCAAATCTTTGCATTCATTGCGGTAGAAGAACGCTCGGGTCACAGTCCTACTTAAAGCGAATTCTTCAACATATCATTGATTTGCACCCACACCCCGGAGGAGAAGAAAGATGATGTGACTTCTATGGGTTTCCAAACGCATTTATAAGTGCCGTCACGATATGGAAATCATTCTTGGCGTCGTTAGTGCCAGGGTGGGCAAATCAATGGAACCACTACTCAACCTCCATGACGAAACATCTCTGAATAAACCATAGGATGGTGGTTAGCACAGACTATATACTTAGTTATGGTCTCTAGTGCAGAGAATCTTATGATAGAAAGATCTGTCTGAGTTGCAGGAAAGGAAGGAACTGAGCTACTCGTCGGATCCAGCGAGAAACATTTGGCAACGGACCAAACTAACTGTCTCCGGATGGACAACTTGTAAAAGGTGACAGGTACATATAGTAGACAGTAGTAATGAGACGACTATAGTAGCGACAGTCGTTTAAGTGAGGTACTACTCCAAACTTTTGGTATCAGGACTAGCAGGAGGTCTACCTCCTCTCTCATAGAAAACAAGCACTAGTATTTAAAGGCAATGAGAAACTATCACGCCTTTTGGGAAGGTTGTTGTGGGGTTCAACTTCCCTCCTTTAGGAACACATTAAGTATTTAGAGGTGGAGTAACCTCTGCGAAGGTCGTGTTGAAATACTAATTCCCGATTTTACAAAAAAATAAATCGTATTTAGAGATGGCGAGGCACTACCACCACCCTGGGAAAGTAGTTGCGAAGAAATTCTCGTCTACTTTTAAGATCCATACCAAGACGGACGTGTGTAGGCTTTTCAAGACGAGTCCCAAATCTTTCATTTGAGCAAGCATCTCGTCATCCGGTGAGCCAGCGATCACCTGGAGCTCATCATAAGTTATATTTAAATGTGGATATAGGGTTCGATTGAGTTTGTTGGCTGGTTTCTACGCGTCGTGTGCAGAAACTAATTGATATTGATTTTTAAGTGCACCAAGTATGACCACATTGGATTTCTAAGGGCTTTCAAGAGACAGCTTGGATGGTTTTCAGTTGCTAATTGTGGGTGTACCAGCGATTTCTTTGAATTATCAACTCCACATTTGGATTCAATCAGGGTTTAGCGCGCTGAAAAATCAGCTAATCAACCAACAGACTACCCTGAGAAAGTCCATGTCCTGCAATATATAAATTTTCAATATACACAACTTTGAGTCGGGATGAATCACACCACTTTTCTCTCGTTTTCTGTGTAGGCCTCCTGTATAATTTTTTTTCAATTTTTTTTTTATATTTTTAAAAAATTAACAATTTTGTGTCTCTGAAAGCACTCAGAATTTTTCATAAAAAAAAATATTTTTTATTTATTTATTTATTCAACTCATATTCCACCTTTGTTACTCCTTCATATTGCTCTTCTTACACATTCACTTCGCCCATGGAGCGCTTTTAAATAGTTTCTTTGAGCTCATAAAATTTTAACCTTCTCAAGTTGACTGTGACTTTATATTTAAAATGCATACAATCGAAAAATGCACCAACAAGCACACAAATACATGCATGTATACGAGTGCAGTGTCGGTACTCCAGGAATTGTGCTCCAAAAAGCAACATACGACCGCACACACTCATACAATACCCCTAAATACATACACACATACATACCTATTATATGCGAATTTCTCTTCTTTCTTTCTCTCTCTCTCTCTCTCTCTCTATCCCTCTCTCCCTCACCCTCTCTCTCTCTCTCTGACACACACTCATATGTGCCCCAAGGGTTCTACTGTGGCTGGCAGTACATCCGTTGCTTTTAAAAACCTGCCAAAGTCAACTGCGGTAGCAAAAACAACAGCAAAAACAACAACAATTAGTGAAAAGAGAAATCAGACCAGCGCGACGACCTACTAACTAACGGCACCGTAGGAACCTTCGCTGAAATGCTTACAACAGCAGCAGCCATAGAGCTCAAGCTCAGCGCATCAATGCGCAGCCAAGGCATAGTTAAAGGCCGGAAGTTGGATTAAAATTGCGAAAATACGAAAATAGCACGAAGTGGAAGTGTAAAAATAATCTAAAAAAATAAACAAAAATTTTTAAATGAAAAAATAAAAAATTAAATATATAAATAAATTAATAAAATACTCAGAGCACGAAAAACAAAAACAATAACAAAAACAACATCATTACCACCAGGTAGGCGGCTACGCGTAAAAGCAGTGCAGTGTGCTTAAAAGCGTAAAACGAAAACACAAACAATAACAAAAACACTGTCAAGGTAAGTCAGCCGGAGTAGGCCTCCATAGGCCAGTCCAGCCAGCCATCGTCCACAGTGTGCAAAAATAGAGCAACGCGGCCATATAGCAGAAAGTCGAATGTGGAGTATCGTTAAGTGGCGTGGCGTGGCTTGGTTTGACGTTTGGAGTAGCGCCTGAAGTGCAATGCATATTGTTTATGTGTTTGTGTGCTCAAGCGCAACTCTATAGATGTATGTGTGCACGTTTGTATGTATGTATTTACATATATCTGTGTGTGTGTGCATTGCACATTTCCCATTTTTAAATGTGTCATGTTGACAGCACTCACGAATTGCAAAAGTTGTTTGCATTGCACTGTAGCAGCAGCAGCAAACAGTAACAGCATGAAGTAGCGCCACCACCACCACCACCACCAGCAACAACAACATGAGTAATGGAAATGTGTCAGTAGTAAGGCGGCAGCAGCAGACAAGATTGTTAAGTGGCTGACCGGTTGGCCAAGTAGTTGTGTTAATGCTTGTAGGGGGGATGGTGGGGAAGGACGAAAACTGTTGAGCAAATTTGGCATTAAAGCACACGGACTTAAAGAGCTTTGGGAGATTTTGAGAGCATGAAAACTAGCCTCTGGCCTAGAAGAAGGAATACTGAGACTCCAGAGTCTTAAAAGATGATCTTAGTAGATTTAATTTTTTCAATAGCCTTTTTTTGACAGATCACACGTGAGTCATGTCAAGTTGTCATGTTATTTTTGTTTAGCATTGTTTGGCATTTCATCGTGGAAAGACTTACGCGATCCACATTTGAAAGAGATAATCTCCAAAAGTAAATGCCAAAGAATGTTCTTTCGAATGATAATAAACATATCCCAATAAATTTTAATTTTCTATGTTTTTTTTTTTTTAAGTAGGGAACCTCAAAATGGATAACGCGTTATAGAGAGGTCAGTTAATCGAAAAAAGTTCTCCTTTTACTTTTGTTGGGATTTCTCAAGGGATGTTGGAGATGGAGTGAGTGCACTATCATATGCAAACGACATAGTGTTGATGGTATCAGGACAGTTTCTTTCCAAAACCAGTGAGATAATGGAAAGGTTACATCTATGAGCCGCAAACAATGGACTAGATGTTAACCCAAGTAGAGTGGAACTCAAATCAAAAAGCAAAGGGGAAAAAGTAAAGAACGGTGAGAGGAGGATACTTGGTGAGCTGTAAATGCCACAATTTTGGGAATCAAAGATAATTATTTGCTCATGACTATAGTTCGGGTAGAATAGTCTACAAGGATACTCGCAGTTTTTGCAGTTTTGTGTGGGTTCATATTCCAGATATTTTAGACTAAATCCACACAGCATATGCAAACCGAGCACAAAATTTTAAATCTTTATAAAAGAAACGCCTTTGTCAGTTCCGCTCAGACTTTAAAACAACTTTTATCCACGCGTTAAAGTATGCTTGCCATAAGAGGCAACTAAAATCCGACAGTTTCCGCAAACATCGGGTCTTTATACCGGGAACGACCCGGATTTTTATCCGATCGACGACTATAACTTCCACAAAATTCACCAAAACTCAATTTGGTTACTATTTATGCGATTATAACAACAGTTTACTCTGCATACGAGGTATGTTCAAAGGAAAATGTGAAGGTTTTGCTCACTGCTTTCTTTGATTACAATGATGTGGTGCGTCCTGAGTTCCTGCCAAAAGGTTGCACAGGTTAATAAGGAATACTACAGGGAAGTACTGCAACGTTTGCGTGAAGCAATGCGGCTCAAATGATCGGAATTGTGCAAAAACAAATCGTGGACCCCGCATCACGATAATGCACCAGCTCACACATCAATGCTTATTCGTGTTTTTTTTTTTTTTTTTTTTTGCCAAAAACAAAATCGTAATCATGTTTCAACCACCGTATTCACCAGATTTGACTCCACGTGAGTTTTCCTTTTCCCAAAACTAAAGAAACCAATGAAAGGAAAGCGTTTTACCACAATTGATGCGATCAAGTCAGAATCGAAGGAAGAGCTGATGGCCATACCGAAAAGCGCTTTTCAGAAGTGCTTCAAGGATTGGAAAAAGCGTTGGCACAAGTGTATTATATCCGAGGGGGATTACGTTGAAGGAGATAAAACCCTTACCCTAAAATCCAGACCTTTTCTGGTAATGACTTTTATCTGGTTATAATCCCAATATGGCAGGCAAAGGATAATGACTTCAAAGAGGTGATTTCAAACATTTCGAGTTGAAAGAAAACATATATAAAATTTAAGATATTCTTATGAGGGTCCATTATTCTATGAAAATCAGTTCATTATACAGGGTTATCCATTATGGGGTTTACAAAAAAAAAAAACCCAAATGAAAAGCATTTAAAATAATTTTTTTTTTCACAAAATTTTTTATAATTTTTTATTAGGAATTTTTTGACACATATTGTTCGGTATCTCTGCCATAACCTGAGGAATGTTGGGTTTCAAGTGCTCAAGAACAAAAAGTTTATCCGCATAAACACGGTCCATCGAGTAGCTCCACAAAAAAAAAAAGGCCAACAATCTCAAATCGCACAATCTCGGTGGCCAATTGACATCGCCAAAGCGACAGATTACACAACCGGGAAACTTCTCTCGCAATAAAATCATATGCGCTCGTATTGTGTGGCATGTGGCACCATCTTGCTGTATTTTTAAATTAATTTTAGTAATTTTTTTCTTCCTACAGTTTTCTGAAGGATTTGATTTGAAAACTCTTTGTGATTTTTGCTGGTTGAGATGGATAAAAAATATTTGTTTGCCATAAGCTATTATGTTTAGCAAACAATGTATTGAAAACAAGGCCGATTTTTTTATTTTTTGGTGATCATTGAAAGAATTTTTGAAGTTCTGGACCTCTGTTGTACAATCGCTAGAGGGATGTGATAAAAATTTCCCCGTGAATTCAGTGAATATTGAACTCGTATTTAAAGTTCTTTCGCCGTAGCTCTTCCAGAGGCAAGAAACGTTGACAAGAGTGGTATATCTTAATCTTATGTAGAAAGCTAGTTATCGCAGAAGTCAGGATATTCTAAAAAACCTGTATTCTTGAAAGTACTTGGACGATTAGAAGATCATTATGTTTTTATACAGTAATTATATATTTCGTCGCTAGCTGACGCTCTAAACGCTTGGCGGTAAACCCTCGATATTGATGGAAAAGAAAGTTTAACTACTTGAAGGCACATTTTATCTTAAGTATTTCTTTGAAAAATCTAATTTTTTCTTTTTCAATTTTTTCAAAGCTTACTTTGTGCATTTTAAATGTTTTATTGCATCTGGTACAAGAACATTAAACACACACTTTTACTCCCGCTCCTTTTCTGGCGCTTTAAAAATTATTTTCATTAATTTTATTACACAAACTTCAAGTCCAAGGAATTTAGGCAGTTTGTTTGCCAAAACACACACAAACACACATACATACGACAAACGGTATTCTAATAAAGGCTGTTGCGCTGTTGCCAACATGTTGCGGTGTTTAATTAAAATTTACCATGTTTTACGCATTCATTATATTTACACTTGCTTTACAGCATAGTATGTTCACATACATAAATTTTTGTATTTATAAAGGGTGTTTTTTATAGAGGTACAGAACTTTAAGTTGGCATTACTTTTCAAGATGGCGACCGATTTAACAGCTGCCAAGTGATTTATTCCCAGTTTAGTTTGGCAATTCATCATGAATAGACTCACGCCTGAACAACGCTTGCAAATAGTGCAATTTTATTTCGAAAATAATGGTTCTGTGCGGAAAACGTATCGCGCACTACGTCCATTTTAGCGATGTTTAGCGATGAAGCGCACTTCTGGTTGAATGGCTACGCCAACAAACAAAACTGCCGCATTTGGAGTGAGGGTAATCCTCAAGTGTATATTGAAACACCGTTACATCCAGAAAAACTGACTGTTTGGTGCGCTCTATGGGCTCGTGGAATCACTGGTCCGTACTTTTTCAAAAACGAGGGTGGCCAGAACGTTACAGTCAATGGTGATCGGTATAGAGCCATGATTTCTGACTTTTTCATTCCTGTATTGAATAACCATGATGTCCAGGAGATGTGGTTTCAACAAGACGGCGCAACATGTCACAAAGCTCGTGCCGCAATAGATTTATTGAAAGACACGTTTGGTGACCGCCTAATTTCACGTATTGGACCTGTGAATTGGCCTCCAAGATCTTGTGATTTAACACCGCTAGACTACTTTCTGTGGGGCTATGTAAAGTTATTGGTCTATGCGGATAAGCCACAAACGCTTGACCATTTGGAAGACAACATTCGCCGTGTTATTGCTGATATACGGCCACAAATGTTGGAAAAAGTCATCGAAAATTGGACGTCCAGATTGGACTACATCCGCGCCAGCCGTGGCGGTCATATGCCAGAAATCATATTTAAAATGTAATGCCACAAGATTATCTTTCGGATAAATAAAATTCATGTCAATCGAATAATCCATCGTTGTTTTATTGCAACTTAAAGTTCTATACCTCTATAAAAAACACCCTTTATATGTAGTCTAAAGTGTAACGTGTTTTGCCTGTGTACGTGTATGTTCATAAATGTTGCTCTCACAGTGGTAAATGCGATTATTGTAATATTAGCATTTCGTTGCAATGGTTAGAAATGTACGTTTTTAGTTGTAAATATATAAGTGTTTTAAATGTAGTAGTGATAATACATACATACCCACATATATATATATATATATATGTACAAGTTTAATATATGTTTGTCATATTTGTGTTTACTCACTTGCATTGCCTGCAATACACCAGATGACGCAATAATTGTCGGTCGGTCGGCCAGTTGGTGGAGTGCATGATAAAGAAAATGTTGAATTTCTTATATATGAATAAATATACATACTCATATGTATACATATACATATATATCTAATCATATATACATGTATATGTGCATAGCATAAGTGCAACAGCGCATGTGAATCAAACTGAAACTTAATGGAAATTTGAGGTTATGTTTAAATGGAAATCATGCATATTTCAATTCGCCAATAGCACTGGGTGAACGTTGCGTACTTGTATATATGCATACAAATGTATAAAAATTTGAATTTCGTTAGCGAATTTTGACTTGAAATTAAATAACATTGTACTAAAAGAATTTTTTACTTTGAAAAATTTAACTAAATAGAACGTGAATATTATAATAATTAATTGAAGCAAATTTTTATGAAAAACTTTTTTAAATTAATTTTATTAAATTATAAAACTAACAGAAGAAAATATCTTTTCACTTCCAGGTATGTCAAATTATTGCTGAAATAACCAAATATTTTTGCTGTGAAGGTAAGAAATTTATGGGCTATTAAAAAAAAAAAATCTTCAAAACTTGTCTTCTACAAAATGTTTATATATGCTTTACTAGCGAACCCCAGCGTGCTTTGCTACAGCTATAAAAAATCAAGAAAATGTAACTGAAATTTTTTTCCAAACTTTTTTGTATTAATTAAATGTTTTTACATTTATTTTCATTTTCACGGAAACGAAAATAAATTGAAATTTCAACACCACATACGACATAATGTACGTCGGAATATTACATGTATTTGTTGTTGTTGCATGTATTTTGTATGGGTAGCGACCTTTGTTCATTAAAATGGTCATATCTCTGGAACGGCTTCGCCAATCTCATGAATCTCTTCACATTAACCGTCTCCTAATATTCCTTTATAACTCCTAAATATTTTATGTAGTTTGATCTCAAGTTATAGTTATAGGCGTTCATCAAAATTTGCATTGATTTTTATATATATAGATTTTTGAAAATTGCTTTACAGACAGCCGAGTTTTAAAGAAATTTTGACTTTTAAGTTTTAAGAAGGTCTCAAATCGGCCAATAAAATATTTTTCTAATATTTATGTTTTGTCAATATATTATTTGCTTTCAATCTTTTTTAATTTAAGGGAAGATGGTAGTCTAGAGATCGTAAATATCAGGCATTTTCAATATTTTTTATTAAGGTGATAATGATAAACAACAAAATTTAAATTTTGTAGATATATTTTAAAACTTATATTGAATACAAAAACATTTCGATAATTAAAAAATAAAAATTTTAAATATTTTAAAATTGGCCCTGAAATTGATCTTCTCTTAAAATTGATTATGGATGGTGCAGAAAATTTTGGCTCTTGTACTTATCTGAAGCACAAAAAAAAATATTATTAATTTGTACAAGTGTAGCTTTATCCTGTACCAAAAAAAATTTTTGAAAAAATTTAGAATTTTTAAATTTCAAAAACCGAAACCGGCTTCTTTTTTGTCAGTTTTTGAGCTAAAAAAATAAGTAGTTATCAAAATAATAAAATGTTTATGCTATGGGACATAGCTACTAGTGTACTGAATAACATATTCAATTTTCAGATAATTCAGATTAATACTTTTTTACCTGCGCCGTGCAGCAAAAAGCTGTTCCGAGAAAAACGAGTGTAAAGTTTGAAGTATATGAGGTCGAACGGTCGGCCGCTACCTCCTCAAAGACATTTAGAACCGAAAGTATTGTAGATATCATTACAAAATTTTAACAGTATATTCTTAAAAGACTGTACTTTCGAATCGATCGAATTTTGGATTATTCTAGACCACTATCTCCCATTAAAGCGATTTTGGTTTGAAACTGTAAATGGAATTTTTGCAGTTCACTTTGAACTAGTTAATTTTGAGCTAGTAATAAACTAGTATTTACCGAATGATTTATGTAATGAACCTTAAATTCAAATAATCTCTATTTTTAGATTTTTCTTTAATTTTTTTTTTTTTTTTTTTTTTTTGCAAAATTGTTAGTTTTTTCATCACTGTGAAATTGTATTGAAGATTGGTTTGTTGTCCAACTGTGCTAGTATTTTTTGTTCCATTTTTGAATTCGGTGAATTTTGATCCATTTGGTACATATTTGCTATTGGATAAAATTTGATAGTTTCATTTTCTTGTAATTTCGTAAATCAACTTTAAATTAAAATAGTTACTGGGGTTTTCCTTAGGTATCAAGTATTTTCAAAATTTTTGCTACATTTTTCGAAAATCTTAAGTCATTAATAGTACGAGAAATTATCTTTGAAGATTTCTTACAAACAGAATATCGAGCTTGATATTATTTATAATTTTTTTTTTACAAATATGAACTGCAGATATGGAACTAGTTAAATGTTTATCAATTTTAAACTATTATGTGACTGGTTTATTTGATTTAAAATCTGTTAGTTTCTTTTTCCAAAAATTTCATTAATAGAGTACAAATTATTAAGATTTTTTGTTTTAAAATTTTTATTAAAGATTAGTTTGTTGTCAGAAAAACGAAGTTGAAGCCTTTTTTGGGGCTTGTAGCTAAGCTGATACTAAAACTAGTAAAAATTTGTTCCCTTTGAAGTAGTATGAGTCTAGTATATAACTTTTAATTTTTTAGTAGTTTCCAAATTGAACCAACAAATTTTAGAATTTCTATGGGTAGATAATTTTGAATGATTATTTATGAGCCAGTTCAAATTGTTGAGTCATATTCCAAGGGCCTTTTGTTCTGTAAATGCTGTGTTCTCCAAGTGAGCCTCCTATGGAGATATATTCCAAGATGCTTAGTCTCTTTGTTTTGAGGTTTGCATATATTATTGCGGGTGAGGACCGATCAAACTTCTCGTTTCAGCATAATTGAAATTGGTCTTGATTCGCCAGTTTTTCAGCCATTTAGGTATTTATTAGGCCTCTTAGGAGTTTCAGTGCACCTAGGTCGGTTTGTGCATCTAATGCTATATATAGCAGTACGAGTATCAATAGCATTAACTCCATTGGTGGTTCTTTGTAGTAAATGCAATTCCAAAGTGTATGGGACCCAGGACATAGCCTTGGGGAATAACTGCCACCCTTGCATAGAGTTTGGTATGTTCCAGACCATGTTTAACAAAGAGATGTCAGTTTTAAAATAAGGCGCTTTGTAACCGCGGAAGGGGTTTTCTAATTTACGGTTTCTGCGCCTTGATGCTTTCAGCAAAATATGAATTTTTTACTTAGCCGGCTCCGAACGGCCGATGGATTTTTGTGAGGAGTTTTTTATTGCATGTCAGAAATACTCTCACAGGGCTTGACATTCTCTGCTGAGGGACGATCGCAATTAAAAAAACTAATTTTCTATAACTTTAAATGTGGCCATCCAAATGATAGTACATTATGCTAACCCCTCGGCTATTTCGGTCGAGACCAAATAAATACCAAGTAATTAATTGTCGTGCCAAACACCATCAAGTGCTTGTGAGATATCGAGAAAAGCAATAATTTTCCCCCTCAAATGCTGAGTATATTTTCTCGACAAATCTATGAACCTATTCTATTGTGCTGTGCTTTTGTCTAAAACCAAATTTTTGGGAAATGTGAGACTTTTCAGCTCAATAACTAAAAGCAGATGTCTGAGAACTAGGACTCCGATGACCTTGAATATAATGGGCAATAGACTTATGGATCGGCATGATCATATTTTAACGGTAGATTAAGGATTTTTATGATCAAAGGTACTTTCCATTGAGCAAGAACGAATCCTCAGATAGTTTTGTTCAATTAATGTTATTTCTACAATCCTTTTTATTTTTTTTATTTTTTTAAACAAAAAATTTATTTACTCTTCAATGCAATTGAAAAAAAATGGGTTTGAACAGAACTTCAACATTTGTTTAAAACATAATTATAAAGAATATCTGAAAGAATATTATCTTCTGATATATTTTCTGATTGTACTTTATTTATGTATAAAATAAAATAGAAAAAAAAGTAATAATATATTTTCTTAAATAATAATATTCTGATAAAAGAATATGAAAATTTGACTCTGTGGTAAAATTTTTTATTTTGAGTGGATTATATTATCAAAAAATATTAAAATATATAACTCAGATATATATATATATATATATATATATATATATGTATATATTTATATAATTTTTGTTATTTTACTTTTATCTTCAGTCATCTTTAGTCCTTACTAAAAATATTTCTTACGAGGTTTTTTTATTTCTTTCACGATCAGGATAAAAAGATTCAATGATTTTACTCGCTGAAATCATCGTTTTCTTTATTTTTCAACCAGCACAGCAGCATCAAAATGGCAAATTCTTGAAGAAAAAAAAATTTAAATTTCGCTTGCCTCTCGCAACCTATACATTTTGATAGCATACTTTTAGGGGTCCAAGCCCATAAAATGCCCGAATCTCCTAATCTCGGCACATTTAAATTGCATTTAAATCCAAACAAATGGTTTTTAATTAAAATATCACCAGTCACTTGACGCTGCGATAATCACATTTTCACACACACTCACTCACTCAAATACAAACACGCAACACACGCAATACAAACAGCCCATGGCAAAGGGTTAAATTACGTCACACAAAAATTGCGCCTAAAAGCATATCAACTCAGTCAATATAAGAAAATTAGATTAACTAAAAACCACAAGCGTCACAAATTTAATGAGACTATTTGTGTTCGTTTAGTTTAGTTACTTTAATTAAATCATTATGCATGAAACACTAAGTTAGAGGCCATTGGACCATAGTCTGGGCTATGGGCTATGGGTGGCTGGCGAATGGACGGATTTTATGAAGCTATTAAAAGGGTAATGTGCTTAGAATGCAGTCGCCTGTAAATATACTATGTTATTTGAGTGACTTAAATATATTTGTTAGTGTGTGTGTGTGTGTATGTGTGTGTATGTGTTTGTTTGCTGGCTAAGGATTTAAAATATTATAGCTCTACTAACTGTACAATGTTGTTGTTGTTGTTGTTGTTATTCTAGGACAGAGTGACCTCAATATGTAATTGAAGGTGGTGTTAGTTGTGTTCGTGTTGGCGGCTTTAGTGATGTTGATGCCGGTGTTGACTACAACCAGGCAGCCATCAAGATACGCATGCTTACACGGGTCACTTGTGTTGAAGAGCTAGCCAGTAGATGGGTTTGTGTATGTGCGTGTGTGTCACGTATAAAAGCAGAGTTAAGTAAATTATATTTGCTAAGATGATTTTGCGTAGAATTTACTTTCGAGTTTTTTATTTTGTCATCTTTTTATATATTTTTTTAACTTTTTTTAACATTTTTTATTCAATTTTTATACCATTGCATTTGACTTAACTGTGCCCGTGCCTGTGTCATCTGTGTGGAAGTTTGTGCATTGTGAAAGCTTTTAAAAGTCCATATAGCTCTCGTTGCAGCTCGTATTTCACAAATTATTTCCATGCACGGCTGCTTGCAGCACACTCGTATATTCTCCGTTTTTTTCGCCTTCTTCCATTCTTATTTGTTCACCACTAGCTTTTCCTTGCTTTCGAGCTCCACCTCACCAATTTCACCAACGTCGTTAATGGAGCTGGCATTCAAAGGCAACACTTTTGCATACCAAAGCCAAACATGATGTGCTCAATTTGCGTGGTGCAGATTCCCCTTTATTCTACTCAGTTCAGCTTGGAAGAGTTTTAGCTGAGTGACTTCAGCGCTGTATACCCTTCTTGAGCTTTAGATGCATTTAAATTTCTTTTGTCCGGTTGTTTGAATTGGATGAAGAAATGTGTATTTTCAAAAAAAAAAAAAGTATTTACCGTTTGCGTCCTCGGAAATATGAGCTGAGCCCATATTATCATATGAAAGTTAGTTGAAAGAAACTATTCAAATTATTTTATAAATTTTATGGCAAATTTGATTCGAATTAGAGGTTTTGAGTTAAAAACTCTATAATTTCATACCAAAATCATGAATCTTTATCTTCTCTCCACATAAGACTGGAAAAATTTATATTATTACACAGTTATATTATTATACACTTGGAAAATTCGAAATTCGTCACTAAATATCATAAACTTTAATCTTCTCTGAACTTAAATTTTGCACAAAAAAAATATATTTAGTGAATAAAAACACCTTTGATCACTTAAAATCATGAAATTTGACCTTCTCTGTACATAGAATTGGAAAAAAATTAAATACGGTGAACATTTTCCAAATCAGATGGTCCAGATATGAAAAGATATAAAATCTAAGTCAAAACCATTTCATTTTTATAACTAATATCATGAAATTTACCCTTTTTTGAACTTAAATTTTGCAAACACAAAATATATTTAGTGAAAATATTCGAAAACAAGTTATTAAGATAAGAGGTTATCAATATAAACACCTTTTACTACTTAAAATCATGAAATTTGACCTTCTCTGTACATAGAATTGGAAAAAAAATTAAATACGGTGAAAATTTTAAAAATCAGATGGTTCAGATATGAAAAGATATGAAATCTAAGCCGAAATCATTTTATTTTTATACCTGCAATCATGAAATTTAACCTACTCTGAACTTAAAATGAAAATATTCGAAAACAAATTATTCAGATGTGAGGTTTTAAGATGCGATGTTTTCCACTTAAAATCATGAAATTTGAACTTCTCTGTACATAAATTTATTATAAAATATATATACAATGAAAATTATCAAAATCAGATAGTTCGGATATGAAGCTAAGTCAAAAGCATTTTATTTTATTACCTAAACTAATGAAATTTAAACTTCTCTGAACTTAAGTTTTGCAAAAAAACATATTTTGTGAAAATATTTGAAAAGGAGTTATTTAGATGTTACGAGTGAAAACTGGTTTGACCACTTAAAATCATGAAGTTTGAAATTCACTGTACATAAATTTGGTACAAAAATATATATATTGAAAAATTTCTAAATCAGATGATTCAGATAGGAAATTTAATTCAAAAGGATTTCCTTTTTTTAATTAAAACCGTAAAATTTAACTCTCACTGAACTAAAATTTTGCAAAACAAATATATATTTAGTGAAAGTAGTCGAAAATAAGTTATTCAGATGAGAGGTTATGAGTGAAAACTTAAAATAATGAAAATTGACCTTCTCTATACTTAAATTTGGTAAAAAAAAATATACAGTGAAAATTTTCAAAAACAGATGGTTGAAACTTAAAATCATAAAATTTGTATTCTCTGCATAAAAAATATTGTTTAAAATTGTGAAAATACTCCAAATCAGATGACTAAAATCTAAAATTTAGAATATAAGCTCTAAAGTTACGAAATTGGACTTTCTACAAATGAAAGTAACCTAAAGTGAGAATTTTCAAAAACAAACTTTTCACATAGGTATAATTATTATTATTATTTTTTTAAACAAAACACATAAATTCTGGAAGTTGAGAGCAAAGTTGAAAACAATGTTTATAGTAAAAATTTTTGAAATCGTATTACACAGACATGGAATTTTGAGTCAAAACTACCATATATAAAATGTTTGCTAGCTGAAATTCGACTTTTTTGAAGACAAAGTTGGATAAAAATTATAAAAATTTTTTACTTCTTGAACCGAACGATTCGGATACGAGTTTTTGTTTAAGGTTTCTCATAATATATATAGAGTGAATAGAAATAATGGAAATCGTGCTTATAGCTCTCCAAAATTTTATTTTCTGAAATGCCTGCTCTAAACGAACTAATATTGTTTGGAAAATATATTTTTATTAAAGTTAAAATTGATCAAGTTTTCTTTATGTAAGCCATAAGGCTTTCATTGACATATATACAGTCGAAGACGCCCTTTTTCCTTATTCTAGTCTCAGTCTAATTCACTTTTTCATTGCATTTATTGGCTGCTCGTATTTTGACTCCAACAAATTTCTCAACCTTCAACTTTTATTTTATTTCACCAGCACTTTTTTTTTCTTGCTTTAGACAGTTTTCGTGCACTTTTTTCTTTCCTTATTATTTTCCACTTCTCCACTCACTCTCCTTGCATTACAAATCTTTTTACTTCACCATTTTTTGGTGCCTTTACCGCTGCCTTGGCTTTGGCAGTTGCCAATTTTTTAAGTTTATTTGCATAGCGTACGCTAAATTTAATTCATTCGTGAAGTTCCATTGGCGCTTCCACTACTTTTTGGCGCTTTTCGGCGCCTTTCGTACGCTGCTGCTCTTAGCTTTCGCTATTTTAGCTCTTACGGAATTCTTGCACATTTTTTTTTCGGTTTTGACTTCTTTAACGCGCTTTCGTTATCCCTTTTTATTATTTCTTCTCTTTTTTTTTTCCTACCTCTTCGTTTTTGTTGTTGTTTGCCGTACGTGCTTTCAGCCGCCAAAAAATGAATAACATAAATAAATAAATTTATAAATGAAAAATATAGCGAAATTTTCGCGCAATAAAGTCCTTCACATGCCATAAAATATACGAACAGACAAGCAGTTAAGTAAGATTCACACGCATACATCGAAATGGATATACAAATACACATACATATGAATTTTTATTTATATGCTGGCGTAAAGAATCACGCGCGCTCCTTATCCTGGTTCAACGCACACACACACATATATTTACGTATAACATACGAGTACACACACATTCACTCATTATACAACTGTGCTTCTTCACTCTGAACTTCTTCACCTCACCTTGCAACATCTTTGCGGTGGTGGTTGGTTGCGTGCGTGCCTGTCGTGCACTCTGTCTCTATCATTCGTGTTGTCTTCACTTGCTGTGTAATGGAAATAAAATAAATTTCCACTTGGCACACTTTGCCTTGCCACTGATTTGAACGTGTTGTTTGAAAGATTCGCCATCGTCACCGCATTTGCTGTTTTCAGCCTCAGATGAGATGATATTGTTTCTTTGCCACGAAATCAGCTTGCATTTTGACTACATTTGTTGTTGTTGTCGTTGTTGTTATTGTTGTTGTTGTTCCTTGTTGTGCGCACGAAAGTAGATAAGTAGATAAGTATGTAGTTAAATATATAGCGGTATACACGCGCATACACACACAAATATATATATATATATAGAAAAAGAAATTCTTAAGCCGCCTCTGTTCCAGCGCTTATGCCAGCAATCGTTCGTTATTTTCCCAGAATGAAGGCAATAAGCCTTTCGTTTTTCGCCTTTCGCGCGTTGATTCTGTTTCCGCTGGCTTTAACTTGCTGGCGCTTGCTTTCGAAATAATTCACTTTTTTATTGTTTTTTTCTTGCGCGAAGGATTTTTCTTCTTTCATTCTTGTTCATTTTTATTTCTTTAATATATTTATTTTTTTAATCCACGAGGTGTGTTCAAAGGAAAAGGTGAATTTTGATTTTTTTTTTAAGTACTTATTTATTCATCAATATAAATTTTTTCCCTCCTCAAAGTGATCCCCCTCGGATATAATACACTTGTGCCAAAGCTTTCTCCAATCCTCGAAGCACTTCCGAAATGCGCTTTTCGGTATGGCCATCAGCACTTTCTTCGATTCTGATTTGATCTCATCAATTGTGGCAAAATGCTTTCCTTTCGTTGGTCTCTTTAGTTTTGGGAATAGGAAAAATTCGCAAAGAGCCAAATCTGAAGAATACGGTGGTTAAGGCATGATTACGGTTTTGCTTTTGGACGAAAAATCACAAATAAGCATTGACGTGGGAGCTGGTGCATTATCGTGATGCATAATCCACGATTTTTTTTCCCCAATCCCGATCGTTTGAACCGTATTGCTTCACGCAAACATTGCATAACTCTCCTGTGGCATTCCCTATTAAATGTACGATCTTTTGGCAGGAACTCATGATGCACCACACTATTATAATCGAAGAAAACAATGAGCAAAACCTTCCCATTTTATCTGACTTGGCGTGCCTTATTTCGGTCTTGGCTATTCTGGCAGCTTCCATTGAAATGATTGGGCCTTGGTTTCGACGTCATGACTATGTACCCACATTTCGCCACCAGTTTGAGCGAACCCGGATCGCCGTTGACGTCATTCAATAATTCCTGAGCGATACTAATGCGAGATAGCTTTTGCTCAAAATTTAGAAATTTCGGAACAAACTTCGCTGGCACATGTTTCATGCGCAAAAAATTGAATGGCATGAGCCGATTGATATGCCAACATCCTCTGCAACTTCCCTAATAGTGATTTGACGATTTTCAAGAACAATTTTTTTCACTCTTTCGATGGTTTTTTCGCTTGTTGTCGTAGTCGCACCTCCAGTACGCTCATCGGCATCAACATCTTCTCGGCCTTCTGTAAAGTGCCTGTACCATTTATAAACACTTTTTTGAGAAAAAGTGGACTCACCGAATGCCAAAGACAACATTTCGAGTGCCTTGGAGCACTTTATTCCAATTTTAACGCAAATTTTAATACATATTCGTGGATCCATTTCCTGCAAAAGTCAAAAATCGAAGAGCACACGAAAACGTGACTAACCTCTGCTGTTGTCAAAAATAAACTACTAATCGAAATTGGCTCCTAATGCAAGCATATGATAGACATCCGATTATAACCAAAACAAAATATCGATAATCGAATGTATGTATACAGCCAGCGAAAAATTAAAATTTATCTTTTCCTTTGAATATACCTCGTATGGCGCATCTTGGACTTGGACTTACACCTACATCAATGTAAAGTCTAGTTCAGACAACAACCGGAAGGGGTATTCTGGTCTAGAAAAATCGATCTTTTCATATTTTCATAATAAGAGCTTTTAAGAATATGTCCCTAAATGGAGTTTTAAAATTTAAATTATTTCCGAAACCGACTGGCCTTTCCGCGAAACTTTAAAAGCGTTTTTCTCGAATCTGCTTTGATAACCACGATTTCTCAAGCTCTTTACTTAACCATAAACTACTTTAAATTTGCTGTAAGTCTTCTTTATAGGCTTCTCCATCGCGTGAACTATGCTCATCCCCAAATTTTAATATTTACTATTTTTCAAAAAATTCGGAATTTTTTTTTTTTAACTATTCTGAGGTTCATCGATAGCGACATTCCTCTGGATTAATAACCTTTTCTTTCATATTGCTTGAAGAGTTGGAATCGTAGTTATGGTGGCACGCAAATTTTTTTCGACACCCCACTTTAGCAGCTGCTGACTTTTGACTTATAAATACTTAAAAAACATTTTTTCTGTTTGTTTTTAAAATACGTATAATTATCATATCAAAAACTAGATAACAAAATTGTTGATTGGCTTTTTTTACACTTCAAAGACTACTTTAAGGGGTTAGGCCACTCTAGAAGGCCACAAAATAGGCCTTTTTTGGGATTTTTATTCGGGATAATAATTCTGATTTTTAACAAAAGGAATTTATTATACATATAATTAACTACTCATAACTATTCTTTAAGAAAAATTAATTTAAAAATGGATGTGTCTATTTTTTCGGGAACCACAGCCGGGCGGGCACACGGCTCCTATAAGGAAAAATAGCAATTTGGCCCAAAAAATTGTTCGAAATTTGTTAATAAACTATGCAAGATAAAAAAAAATATTCTACGTACTTCTGTAGATAATGTATTTCTGAAGATGTTGTCAAAATTTCAAGTGAATCGCTTTTAAATTGTTTGAGTTATGTTTTTGGCCAGTGGCCTTCAAATAGAGAACGAAAATGGGGCATTTAGAAATTTTTATCTATCATACTCTTTCGTGATAACATTTTTGAGACCATAATGTGTAATTTTAAAGAAGAAAAAAACATTTTCCGAAAATTCTGGAGTGGCTAACCCTTAAAAAGAGACCATTGCACGCAAAAAAAACTTGCTGTCTGATGCGCTCTTTAGTACTTAGATGTGATTGGACCTTACTTCTTTGAAACCGATAACAGCGAGGGAGTCTCTGCCAATTCGGAGCGTTATTACCTTATCATAATCACCTTTTTTGGCCTGCTATTAAAGAACACGACTGGTGCAATAAGAGGAACCACAACACGATGTTGGTCAAATTTATGCTGCGATCCCGACCAATATGTACCAAAGTGGTCAAATATTACCTCAAATAGATTGGAATTTACCAAAATTGATTTATTTATTTATTTTTTTTTACTTAATTTATTTTTTTTATTTTATTTTATGTTATTTAATTCTATTTTTTCCATTTAATTTAATTTAGTTTTTATTTATCACTTTTTTATTTAATGTATTTTTTTATATTTTTTTTAAATTAAATTAATTTAATTCATTTTATTTATTATTTTTGTTTCATTTGCATTTATTTTATGTGATTTTAAATTAGTTTATATTATTTCATTTTATTTCAGTTAATTTTAATTTTTTATACTTTTTTTTCTTTAATTTTTTTATTTTTTATTATTTTATTTTATTTTATTTTATTTATTTATTTTTATATTAATTATTTATTTTATTTATTTTTATTCATTTTTTTATTCTTCTAATATCTTTATTTTATTTGTTTATTAATTTTTTTCTTTTTTATTTGTTTTTTATTTTTATTTTTATTTTTTCAATTATTTTTTCTATTTTTTTTTATATATTATTATTTTTTCCTTATCAAGTGTATGCAAACGTTAAGAATTAACAGCTCATTTGTGGCTATTGATAGCAACATTTCCATGCCACCATTAACCGAATATTATCTCACCATTCGGCTGCTCATTTAATCGGCAAAAATTATCGCCCACAAACATTATATGTTATTATTACATACGTCAAATATTTCAGTAGTGTGTGAAAAAATTCATATGAAACTTAAATGATTATGCTCGTTTAAATGCTCATTTCGCTGACTCCAACCCAATGTCCTCGAATATCCCTTAAAGCCATGCTCATATGTGTCGCTGAACACACGAGTATACATACATCCAAACACATTTATACAAAAGTTCATGAATATTTGACGCATAAAGTGAAATGAAATGCATCGTAAATATTTACGATAATTTTAACGATTTTCAAATTCTTTTGTTGAATTCCAAACTTTTTCTTTTCCATTTTGATTTTTGTCATAAGAAAAATAAGTTTGTTTATTTCTGTAGATATGTAAGTGGTTTTATACTTTTCAGCTACATACTTACACATATTTCTAAGGCTACATATACAAATGTATGTGTGAAGGGCTTGGTCACCGTAAGCGCATTGCCTTTTCGGCTCTATATGGACCAGTTTCGTACGCGTCTGCCTCTCGTTTCTCGTTTAGTTGTAGGCTTGTGTGTGTGAAGTTGTTAAATAGTTTCTTATATATATGTATACGTACATATGTATAATTTTACTGCTTTTTTGTGTAGTTAAGAGTAAATGAAGAAACGAAGAGAATCTTAAAATTAATGATGTGAGGAAATTCCGTATCTCTGAACTTTAATAATGACCATTGCAAATGGAGAAACAATTTAATTTCTATTTTTCCATGAAAGCCAATGCCCCTTTTATGGGTGTTGTCCGCAATTTCGGGAGAATAACATCACAAAACTATGTTTTTTTTCTCATTTTTAATTATTTTTTTTATTATTATCACACATGAGTTTTTACATCTTCAGATGCTAACTATATGTAAGTCTGTGTACGAGTGTGTGAATTTAGGTATGTGAAAATAATAAAATAATTGCCACCAAGACCCCTAAAACACGTAAAATCCAAATCTAAATCCTACTAAATATACATTCTAATATTTTTTTTTTAATATAATAAAGAGGGTTCCAAACAGAGGTACTTTTTTCAATAGCCTTTATTTGACTGATCACGCGAGAGTCGTGTCAAGCTGTCATGTTATTTTTGCTCAGTATTGCTTGGCATTTCATCATGGAAAGACACTTACGCCTGAACAACGTCTACAAATCATTCAACTTTATTACGAAAATTCAAGTTCTGTTAAGAATGTGTTTTGCGCGCTTCGCTCAACTTATGGTCAACATAATCGGTCTACTGAGCGTACTATCCGCAACACGATCAGTCATCTTGAGATCCAACATTCATTATTGGATAATATCCGACCGAATAGACCACATCCAGCACGCAGTGAAGAAAATATAGCGGCTGTAGCTGAGAGTGTACACGAAAAAGTGGAAGGTCGATTCGGCGGCGCCGTTCACAGCAACTCGGACTTACGTATTGAACGACTTAGCGCATTTTACGTCGAGATCTTAAATTTAAAGCGTACTAAATACAGTTTGTGCAAGAACTGAAGCCGCTCGACCTTCCCAAAAGCCATCGCTTCGCTCTATGTGCTCTTGAAAAGTTCCAAGAAGAGGAAGATCCATTTTCGTGGCAAAATTTTGTTCAGCGATGAGGCCCATTTCTGGCTCAATGGGTATGTAAACCAAAAAAATTGCCACATTTGGGACGAAGAGCAATATGAAGAGATTCAAGGGCTGCCATTTGATTCAGAAAAAACAACGGTTTGTTGTAGTTTGAGGGCCTGTGGAGTCATCGATCCATATTACTTAAAAAATGCTGCCCGTAAGAACATAACCATCAATGGCGACCATTATCGCGCCATGACAATCGACTATTTGATGCCTGAAATTGAAGCTTCTGATCTCCGCGACATTTGGTTTCAACAAGACGGCGCTACTTCGCACACATTGCATCAATCAGGGGATTTATTGAGAGAACACTTCGGTAAGCAGATAATTTCACATTTTTGGCAGGTCGATTGTATGATATCACACCATTAACTATTATCTGAGACTATTATATGTGAGGATTTTTAAAGTCTAAAGTCTATGCGCACAGTCCCGCTTCGATTCATGTCTTGGAACAAAACATCACGTGTGGTCATTCACCAGAGACCGGTTGAATTGCTCGAACAAGTCATCGAAAATAAGACTCAGCGGAGACGTAGCAGCGGCCAACATTTGAAGGAGATAATCTTCAAAAACTAAATGGTAAAGAATGTTCTTTCGAATGATAATAAACATTCCTCAATAAATTTGAAATTTCTGTGCTTTTTTTTTCTTTGAAAGAAAGTAGGGAACCTCGAAATAAATCACCCTTTATATTTGTTATGAAAATTATATCAACAAAAATGTGGAGGATTTATTTAAAATAGTTTTTTATTTCAAGAAAAAAAATTAAACAATAAATAAAGATAAATAAATAATTTACATACGTCTTATAGCTTTTACGTTTTATAAATTTAGTTCAATAAAATATATCAACTTCCAACGAGCCTAAATGTAGGCAACAATTTAGTCCCCCTAATGCCTTTGAAAATAGATAAAGCAAAAAAAAAATATTGCTTATATTTAGGCTGCAATTTTTAACCATCTCCATGAACTAACCAAAGTAAATTGATTCACTTAAATTTCAATAAAATTAAAAATAAAGTTATTAAAAAAACACTAAACAACGCGCAGCTGGCACGCCCATATCTGTACTTCATTATTTATGTATTATTACAAAATAAAAAGGGCAAAATGTCGACAACTGTCAAGCGGCGCCACCTGTTGGCCATCGTGCAAATGGCAAATGGCAAAAGTTTTGATAAGCTATGAAAAGTATTAACGGTATTAGTAGCAGCTTGTCTGACTGAATGTTTTATTTTATTTATTTCGTTTTATTTTTCTTTTTCTTTTTTTTTTCTTTTTTTCTTTCACTTTCTAAAGAAACAGTATCACAGCTGTCAGCCTTATTTATTCAAAATTTTTAACACGCCTTTCGCATTTATCGCTTGCGCCTATGCCTGCCTACTTTGATTGCTGCCAGCGCTTGATTGCATTTAATGCTATTTATTTATTCAGTTTGTTTCTCTATTATTTCTTTCCATTGTCTATTTTTGCGTGTTATTTATTTATTATCATTTGTCTTAGCCCGAAAGCGGCTTAAACTGGCGTTTGCTATGCCTTTTTTTGTTGATATAAAGGTTACTGGTGCTTCCACCTTTTTTTTTTGTGATAAGTGAACACTTGACTTGAAATATATATAATTTTCAATTTGAATGACCTTTTGCCTTGGCAAATTTATTATTTCTCATTAACTCCTCGTTTATTTGAGTTTATAGCCAATTACTTGTGCAAACAGTTGGATATTTCACTTAATATTGTTTACTATGTACTTAGCGATTTTGTTTTAGAGATGAAATGATCTAAATTCTTCTAAAATAAATTTAAAAAAAATTCAATATTGGATGCTCAAATTATTTCAGGCCATTAGCATCTGAAACCAACTCTGATTTTTCCGTGAAGTTTTGAATTTCTAAAACTAAAAAATGCTAGTAGAAGTTTATAAAAGTTTATGGGGAATCTATGCCGACACATATATTATGCAGAGAGTGGATTCGACGCCTCAAAAGTGATGATTTTATGGAATGCCATCGAAGACAGAGATAGCCCTTGCTAACCCAAAAATTTTAAGGTGAGGAGTTAGATTCTTTACTGGATCAAGATCCAAGCCAAGCGCAAACTGAACTCTCAGAATCATTGGTAGTGACTAAGCAAACAATTTCCTTTCTATCAAAGTAATTTATTTGTATTTTTTTTTTGTATTTGTATTTATTCCAAAGCAAGAAAATTTGGGTGCCGTACAAGTTGAAGCCGAGAGATGTCGAAAGGTGGTCTTTCGCCTCGGAACTTCTTCTTGAATGACATCAAGATCGTGACTGTAGATGAAAAGTAGATATAATACGATAACCCGAACAACAAAGAATATTATGCCAAGCCTGGTGAACCCGAAGTCAAATAGACAGGTGTGACGCACTATGTGCTGCCAAAAGCAGGCGAAAAAATTGATGCAAATTGCTATCAACTGCAACCACTGCGTCGGAGCCGTGAATGAATACGGCCAGAAATGGTCGAAAGGCATAGCAAGGTGATTTTGCGACATTGCAACGCTTAACCCCAAGCGTTTGTAACGGTAAAAAACTATCTGAAAACCTGTCGTATTTTCCAGATCTTGCGCCTTCCCACTACTGAATTTTACGACGGTTGCAAAACGATTTGTGGGGACACCGGTTCCGATATTTTGAAAAAAGCGATAAATGTCATAATGTTTGGAATGAGGACTGAAAGGATTCACCTTTAAGAGATGGTAATCGAAAATTACCAGAGAGATGAAAAAATGTAGTCCTTTAAGGCGAACAATCCTTTTAAAGATGTATTTTTAGTAAAAACAAATACTTTTTTTTGCAGACAAAAAAACGGACCGAATTCATTTGTACACCCAATATGTGTATTTTATACTTTTCATGTACGTGAAATGGTATATTAACTTTGGTTCGAAGTATGTAAGTACCAGAAGGAGATGAGATAGACCCAACGAAATTTATACCGATCGTATCAGAATGAGAGTTGAGTTGTTCGTCTGTCTGTTTGAACGCAAACAAGTCCCTAAATTATAGAGATATTTCAACCAAACTTGGTAAACCGAAGCACCTATACGTTTGAACGAATATATGTGGGAACCACCCAGGGCATAAATCCGTCTTAAAAGTAGCCAAGAACGTGTATTACACATACATAAATACTTGCATATTGACTCGGAAAATTATCGAAATCTGGGTAATTGGGTCAGAATTTCGCCATCCAAAACATCCAAGATATTCGATCTAAGGCATAAATATTATGAATTGCAAATTGGTATTGGAATTCATCGAAATTGTACTACTATATCATATAGCCCTCCTATAACCTAATTTTTCAGATATGGGATTATGGGTCTAAAAATTCGCTAAAGAAGCATCTAAGAGCCTAAAATCTATAGACGTTAATATTTTATTGCGTAGTTTATACATTTTTTTATATACTTTTATTTTATTTTATTTTATTTATTTTTTATTTTATTTTATTATTAATTTTTTAATTTATTTATTTTTCTTTTTTTAATTTTTTTTTTATTTTATTATTTTTTTTTTTTAAATAATTTTAATTTTTTTTAATTTTATTTTTATTATTATTTTTTTTTGTTCTACTTTTTTACATTATTATATTTTACATTATTTTATTTATTTTAGTTTGTACTATTATATTTTATTATATTTTAGTTTATTTTATTTTAGTTTATTTTTTTTATTTATTTTATTTTTTTATTTTATTTTATTTTAATTTGTTTTATTTTTTATTACATATTATATTATATTATTTTATTTCAATATTTTATGTTTTTATTTCTATTTTTTTTCATTTTTTTTTAATTTTTTTTTTTTATTTTTTATTTTTAATTTTTTTTTTTTTTTAAATTTATTTATTTTTTATCTATTTTAATTTATTTTATTTTATTATTTTATTTATTCGTGTTTGTTTTATTTTTATTATATATTATTTTATTTTATTTAAATTTCTCTTATTTATTTTTTTTTAATATTTTTTGAAATTTATTTTTTTATTAATTTTTTTTTTCAATTTATATTATTTTATTTTTTTATGTTATTTTTTTATGTTATTTTTATTTTATTTTTATTTATATTTTTTTTCCTAGTTTTGTTTTCTTTTTTTATTTTGTTTATATTTTTTTATTTTAGGTTATATTATTTTATTTTAATTTTATTTAATTTTTTTTCATTTTACTTTTTTTTAAATTTATTTCAGTTTGATAATAATTAATTATATATTTAAATTTTATTTTCATCTAGCTTTTGGTTAAAAAAAAATTTTTTTTGTGTGCTAAGGTCTCTTATGTTTAAGAAATCACCTTTCAAATATAATTTCGGTTGCCTTGAAATTAAAAAGTGTAATTTTTTTTTCAAATTTTCCTCATAAATTAATCACTTACCACAAAAACTTCAACCATAAATCGGTTTACTATTTACGCACAGCAAAAGTTTGTACGCCCCAACAATCAGAGGGCAACAACAACATAAGGAAACTTTTTTAAAATATTGATTACCAACATGACAACATTTGTAAAAGTTCAAACATAATATACGCAGCACATACTTACACACATATGTATGTATATACAATTGCAAAAAAACCACTTGGCAGAGTAATAAATTTTTGTCTTTTCGTTGTATTTGACTAAAATATTTAGAATTTCAGTCACAGATTCTACATTTATCTTCAATCCTTAACTCTTTCGCCTAGTGCTGAGCAAACAGCAAAGGAAATACATTATAAACAAATACGAATAAAATAATAAAATAAATGCGAAAAAGTTTAAAGTCGAGCAGTGTTGCGTACCAAATAGGCTTATACATACATACATATATATATATATATATGTCACAAACAAAAATCTACTCAAAATCAGCCAGAGCCTAAGTTAAGCTACTATAAATTGTTCAAGTTTACTGACAAAACCAAAAAGCAGCAAAAAAAAGTTCAAATATGAAATGAAATAGAACAAAAAAAAATCCCAAAAACGAATGAGAAATATCTGCCAGCAAAAGAACGCAGGGCGCAAACAGGCGACAAGCGTTGCCAATAATGTAAAATGTTGAAAAAATGTGCGACATAAAATATAACTAACAACATGCATACATATATAAACATATATATATGTATATATAGGTAAACACGTGCGTATATATGCATACAAGTCACTAGTGAGTAGCATAAAATAAATTTGCGAAAATCATTAAGTATGCAGCAGAGTGCGTTAGCAATAAATTCATATAAAACGACAGCTGTATTAGAGAATGAAAGTAGTATGCTGCCGCTAGTTGCGCCTCTGCTGCTGCTGTTGATGAAGACGCGCAACGTTGCAACACTTCAGAAAGAAACCATGCGCGCCTTTGTATAACTAAAAATGCTTGTGAATGTGCTTAAAAAGCGTATGTATTTAGATTTTATTTTGTGGGAATATATTTTGAAATGAAAGCCTACATTTTTTCTTTGATATTTTGACATATATTATAAAATAAAATATTTAAATACCTAAGTAAATACTTAAGAAAATACTTAAGTGCATTTGTAGATTCTTATAGGCTTAAGTAAATACTCAAGTTCAAATATATAAGTACTTAAGCACATAAATAAACGTTTGTAATATATCTATGCTTAAGCACCATATAATATTTTAATTATTACAAATATACTTAAATACTTAGTATATTAATCGAGTGCTTTAAAGCTTTATTTCTTAATTAATTAATCAGTTTTATGGCAATTCCAAAATCGTTAGTTTAAATAAGAGCGATAAATCCATTGAAAAGATTTTCTTAATAAAAAAATAAATAAATTTTTTACATAGCTAACTTAATTGAATAACAAATTTTTTAAACTTAGTTCCGACGAACCGATTAATTCGTTTGAGCGAATTTAAAATAATTATATAACTGTGTGTGTGTGTAAGAGAGAGATAGAGAGAGATAGAGATAGAGAGAGAGGAACAAAGACTGAGAGTCAAATATAAAAGATTTAAAAAAAAAAAATTTTCTGCTCTTACTTTGGATCTAGAGGAGAGGTTCCAGCATTGTGGATTTTGGTTTTTTTTTTTTTTTTTTTGGTTAGAACCGAAGCATTTTCAACACATATTGACCAATTCTAAAATCTTGCGAGACCTACTTGCTTCCAAATATTAAAAAGTATATCGGCTCAATCATTTCCAGGTTCCCTACTTTTTAAAGAAAAAAAAAAACACACAGCAAATTCAAATTTAATCGGGCACGTTTAAAATTATTCGAAAGAACAATCTATGGCATTTACTTTTTGAGGATTATCTGTTTCAAATGTTGGCCGCTGCTACGTACAGATGGTCCATCCGCTGAACCCAAGTTTCCAATTTTCGATCACTCCATGGAGCATTTTGACTGTTAACTGGCGAATGACGAGCTTGATGTTTTGCTCCAAGGACTGAATCGAAGCGGGATTGTTCGCATAGACTTTAGACTTTATATATCCCGACAGGTTTAACAGTGTGCTATCACACGATCTTAGTGGTCAATCGACAGGCCCAAAACGTAAAATTATCTGCTCACCGAAGTGTTCTCTCAATGAATCCATTTATTGATATTATATGTGGCATCAGGCATCAAATATTTGGTCCTCGTGACACGACAAAGGTCGCCCTTGACGGTTACGTTATCATCGACATAATTTGTGAAAAAATATGAACCGATGATTCCACCGGCTCGCAAAGCACACCAAACCGTTGTGTTTTCTGGATGAAATGGCAGCTCTTGAATCTCTTCAAATTGCTCTTCGTCCCAAATGCGGCTATTTTGTTTGTTTACGTACCCATTGAACCAGAAATGAACCTAACCGCTGAACAAAATTTGAGTTGAAAATGTCGGTTCTTCTTGGAACTTTCCATGAGCCCATAGAGCGAAGCGATGTGGCTTGGGAAGGTCGATCGGCTTCAATACTTGCACAAACTGTATTTGGTACTCTTTCAATTTATGACCTTGACGTAAAATGCGAAAATACGCAAAGTCGTTCCATACGTCAGTCCGAGTTGCTGCGAACGGTGCGGAATCGACTCTCCTGTACACTCTCAGCTACCGCCGCTATATTTTCTTCACTGCGTGCTGGATGTGGTCTATTCGGTCGTATATTATCCAATACCGAATGGTGAGCCTCGGGATGAGTGATTGTATTGCGAATAGCACGCTCAGTAGGCCGATTATGTTGACCATAAGTTGAGGGAAGGGTGCTAAACACATTACAGAACATGAATTTTCGTAATAAAGTTGAATGATTTGTAAACGTTGTTCAGACGTAAATCTTTCCATAATGAAAAAAAAATATGTATCGGACAAATGGAGCCTCTTTTTTTAAATTTTTTTATAAATGCTTCCTTATTCCTAGTTTGGTAAGGCATACAACTAGTATCAAGAAAAGATCACTTCCCTATCTGAAACAAAACTTTCCAGAAAAAGTTTCTTTGAAGCTTCATAAACAGCTTCCTGTTGTTCTTTTTACTGCAGCGGCTTGCTCAACTCTCGCCTAGAGCCAGACAAGGCTAGCCTATGTTATCGAGGGAGATCCAGAAGACCGCTTGCATCGAAGTGTTTATACCAACAAAAGAGTGAAGTTTGATGGGAGGGTTTTCGTGGATATGCAAAAATATTGTTAGTAGCGTACGTCCAGCGGTGAAAGAATAAGTAGGATGGCAAGTACTTTCTCATCATGTGCGTAGAATAAAATAGAATACTGAAAGCTCAACTGAACTCTCAGATCCCTTTCAAAGGAATGCCACTAAGTTTAAAGCTAAAATCAAAAACTTAAAGCCTTAAAAAAGCTCCAACAACTACACTCCGATAAACCTTTCCGCTCCCCTTTACTAAATGTTTCAAAGATCCTTATTCTCTTTGCATTCCCTCATCATCGGAATATCATAAAAACGTGATCAACGCATACTCACGCTTCTTGGTGCTAACTCTATCATTAGATGCATTGCAACACCTCTAAAAGCCGTCGACATATTCACAAGATTACGCTATAGTTGCTGGAATTGAACGCCTCAATTTTGGTACGCTTCCCTAAGCATACTCCTCCTTGTTCTGAGAAACTACATATGCATGAGGCGCAACTTTGATTCTCGCACAGTCAACTGTTCTTCAGTCACTGCCTTTCCTTTACTTCACTGCCTTTCCTTTACTTCATCCAATTTTTCTATTTTTCTAATTTTCCTTTTTTTCTCAGCTATCTCACGACCATGTGCCACGCTCAGCTCGTCAGTGACACTTTTGTATTACACTATCCTTTAATGTGCTATTTTTTCCAATAGTAAATGGTGTTGCTACACATGTCGGGATCACGTTTTCTTCTTTTGTTTTTCTTTCTTTTCATCTTTTTTTTTTTTTTTTTTTGGCAAAATGTGTGGAGAATTTTCCATATTTATCTTTGCTTTATCGCCAAGAAGGTGTGCGCATAAAAGCGGAATATGTGCCTTCTTCACTTCATTGCTCTCATGTCGTCGTCGTGCGAGGTGCGAGAAGTTGCACACAGGGCACTCTCTCAACCTCTGCGGATCTTTTCTTGGTTGCACGCGCTTTCATTCTAATGTTTTGTCTAGCTATTGCTACACACCCAACTAGGATTACTTGTGACTACTTTATTTGTTTTTCTCGCACACCGTTCTGCCTTCTATTCGCCTGTTGTTTCGTGCTGAATTTGTAGACGCTTCAATGCGTCAAATGAGTTTTCTCGTCGTCTGTTGAGCATTATCAGCCCGTATTTGTGTGCTTTTGCAAATTTTTTTGCTACTTTTATTTCAATTGTCTTTTCTTTGTATTTTTTACGTAATTTTTTTCCATTTCTTTTCATTGTTTTCTTTTTGTCGCTCATTCTCTGGCGCAACACGTACTTTGATAATTTGAAATGCAACGCCAATGTCGTCGTCGTCGTCGTCGTTGTTACTGCTGGTGTTGATGATGATGGTGATGACATTTGTTGCCGTGCGCACGCGTATTCACATTTTTTTTTGCTTCGCTTTCTGCTGTACGTCGCAGATGAGCGTCATTTTTTTTTTTCTGGAAAATCAGCGCGGAAAGGGCGTTATATTGGTATTGGTGACAATTTGGCTTTTTTTTGTGTCGCTACACATTATTTTCAGATTTTCGTTTTTGCTCTTGAACATTAATTTTTATTCTTTTTTCACTTTCCCAATTCTTAATTTTTCTAACGTTTTTCTTCTTTTCAACATTTGCTTGTCTTTTTAAGCTAAACACTTGTCTCATCTCATCATGGATTGTCAAATTTGTCGTCAATTTGTTCAAGTAGCGTGATGTCTATAAAATTTAAGTTGCTATAAAAGCGCATGACATTTGTTGTTTTTGCTTCATCGTACAAATGTATGTGTGGCATGCAATATTAGCGTTAAATTACTAGCAAATGTACGTGTGGATAAGCAATAATGATTAATTTGCTTCGAATGGTTGCCAGAATGACGTCAATTAGTATTTCAATAGATTGATTTGAAGAGAGAGAGAATGGTTTCTCTAGCGACTGTTCGATTTTGTTTATAATGAGTGGACTGCATGTTCCATTTCAAGGTACCCTAATTTTTTTTTTAAGAAAAGAACACAGAAAATTCAAATTTAATGAAGAATGTTTACTATCACTTGAAAGAACATTCTTTGGCATTTATTTTTTGAAGATTATCTCTTTCACATGTTGGCGTGGCTACATCTCAGTTTATCCATTCTTTGAGTACAATTTTCGAGCACTCGTTCGAGCATTTCGACTGGTAACTGGCGAATGACACGCGTCATGTTTTGCTCCAAGGCCTGATTCGAAGTGGGATTGCCCGCATAGGCTTTAGACTTCACATATCTCCACAGGAAAAAGTCTAACGGTAAAAAATTATCTGTTCACCGTAGTGTTCTCCCAATAAATCCATTTATTGATAGGATGTGTGGGCAGTGGCGCCGTCTTGTTGAAACCAAATGTCGCGGAAATTACGAACTTCAATTTTGGGCATAAAACAGTCGATTATCATGGCGCGAAAACGGTCGCCATTGACAGTTACGTTCTCACCGGCATTATTTTTGAAGAAATATGGTCCGATGATTCCACCGGCCCACAAATCACACCAAACCGTTATTTTTCTGGATGAAATGGCAGTTCTTGAATCTCCATCGAGCCCGCATAAAACACTTTCTATGCTGGGCTAGAACTTTTCTTTAGAGTGCGAAACGCTTAGAAATATGTTTGGTTGTCTACTGTGATTTTGCAGATTATCTATTTCGAGACACATTGTGTTTGTTGGCGGCGGTTTTGGGCCGCTCAGGAGCAGGTTCATATCTTTGTTTCTTTAAGATAATGGTTAGCTTCTCTACACCGACGCCATGTCGTCCATCTATCACCACATGATTCTTTCGGTTGCAATATTTTAGATTCGGATAGAGCCATATAGTGCTTCATGGGTTTGCTTGTGCTAAAACCTTCTACTACAGATATTCCTAGCCAAACTGAAATCTCAGTTTAATTGGAGATGTTCCACCACGGCGACTGAATTATCCTATTGCTGTGCCGAGTCTGACTCACCATGACGTTGAAATGGCCAAGAATAGCTTGGCAATATCTTTCCGCTCTTATGAATGTTTCGCTTTGGTCGGATTGTTGCTAGACGCTCGTTCACTGATGTGAGTGCCAGAAATTGTCGGCAAAATTTCTCCTCAACTTAGAATCCGATACAAAATTTGCGCTCCTTATACGGCCATTATAGTAAAATTCACAAGGTCCTACTCGTCTTTGTCCTTACACGGTCTATAGCACTTTTTGAAGAACGGTGATGTCAGCCTTTAGTCTTACGAGAATATTAATCAGCTGAGCAATGTCAACTTTCCACTCAAGGGACAGGATATTACAAGTGCATGACCTTAAATCGTGATCATTAAAATAATTACAGTAGTCATCATCAAAAGTAGGGTTATTCAGCCGAGGCGTTGCATAATTAATGCTTTGAAGGCGGTCTTTATTGGTGTTCTACCAGAGAGATTACCTGCTTAAAGCAAAGTTAGGACGAGGTGCCTTAGGAAGACAGAGGTCTCAGTTTGGTATTTTTCGGACTAGTTTGATTTCGATTAGAAATATACACGTCCCGTATAGTTCAAAATGGTACTACATGTTACTAATTCAATTACAAAATTATTCAATATTGAAAATTGGGCTAAAAGGGATAAAATTGATTGAAATAGTCAGTAAATAATATTGTTTTTTTTTTGCAGTGAATAAAATTAAATAGTATCAGACTAGTTTATAGTGATCAAAATTTACAAAAATATATAAAAAAAATTATAAGAAAAGGTCATATTTTTTAAGTAGTTAAAATTTGGTATTCTTTGAAACTATACTAGGCTCACACCAGTTTAAAATGAAGCAAAATTGAAGTTGAATTTAAAATTAAATTTTCATAAGTGCTAAAAATTTAGTAAAAAAAGTTATTTTCTGTATTTGGTTAAATTTGTTTTTTTTTTTTTGCAGAATACTAGTCTAATACTAGTTCAAATTTAACAAAAATGTTTCTAGTACAGATTAAAAAAAAATCGAAAATACTAGTCTAAGACTAGTTCAAAATTAACAAAAATATTTCTAGTACAGTTTTGGAAAAAAAAAATCCGAATTTTTTTTTGAATCACACTTAATATATATATATAACAATAATGGTGGTAAGGTTATAACTACAAATTTGTTCAACTTTAACCAGTCTTATACTAGTTCAAAATTGTCCAAAAAGTCAATTCGACGTCAAAATCTCAGAAAATAATAAATTTGAATTCAAAATGTTAAAGAAATTGAAATGAACTATTTTTTAAAAAACAAGTTTACAAATGTTATCAGTTTCATAATTTTTGGACTAGTGCAATTTCATTCAGTAAATGGAACTAGTTTTGAACTAGTACATTTTCCGACCACCTTAATATTAATAAATCACTTCTAAATATGCATTAAACATCAACATTTACGAAATTGTTTATTCTTTTTTTTTACATATATACATAGTACATATGTATGCGTGCAAGTACAAGCAATATTTCATAGCCTTAGCAATTCAATCGAAAACAACAGTAGTAAAACTCGAACTCGAAATAGTAGTTGTTACCCTCAAGCGACAGAACAATTTCATAGTTCAAACAAAGCACATAAAGCATTACTCACACAGACTCATTCAACATACGTGAAGTTACAACCATTGCATTGCCAGAAATGTTACAAGTTTGTTGTGGCCAAAACTCACGCGAAAAATTGCCATACGAATATTATCAAAAAAAAAAATAAATAAAAAAATATAAAAAAATAACCATATGAAGAATAATAAAAAGTGTGCAGCATGAAGAATTGATAAAATTAATGTTGCCACACAAGTGGAAACGAAAAAAAAAACAGAGGAGAAAAAATTGTAACGGAAAAAAATTTTCAGCCCACCAGCATGTGCAGCGAGCGCAACAAAGAAGAGTGTGAAAACTAAAAACATGATTTATGATGATAACCGACGCGGTTGCCTGCCACCGTCACCGCTAACACCATCTCAAACACCAACACCAACACCAGCACCAGCACCATGCCGATCACCACTTCCCCCTAAAAAACAAACAGTGCGAAATGTGCAATTTTCCATTTTCACACCAATTTTTCTGCAGCCGCATTGCATATGAAAGTACCGTTGTAGCGGTGTGCCTACATAGATGGTAACATATTGCGGCTATGAGTTAGCATATTTGCATACAGGGTGGCACAGGTTGTTTCATACATCGGAAGGATTTTTTTTTTAAAAGAGAGAAGAATCTCTTAGTGATTTCTTACTGCCTTCGGCTTGTTAACCTTTCGTCTTAATCACTCCCATTCTGCTTCTTTTCTACTTTCGACTCTCATTCTCGGTTGGACTCTCTTTTTTGCCTTTATTGTTTTTTGTTTCTCTCTTTTTCCCAATCCTTATAGGTTTTCTTATCTTTCTCTCCTTATTCTTGCCCTGCATTTCTCTCTCTATGTGATTATCATTTTCTTGAAACTTCTTCATTTTTGACCATTTCTCTCTAGCTGTGCGAACACAAAATATATTTTATTCAAATTTCTAATTTTACATGCTTCTTTTTCTTAAACTTTCTCCTTTTAAAACGTTTTTACCTCTCTTTATTCATCTCATTCCTTAATAAATTATCTTTTTTCTCTCCATATTTTCTTATTTTTCTTATCCTCTTTCCGTAATTTCGTTTTTTTTTTCATATTAAATTTTTGCTCTCTGTTTTTCTTTCCACATAGAGGAATCAATAGTCTATTTACTCCCCTCCCCATCCAAAAGGTGAATTGTCCATCGGCTTCTTCCAAATCTTGTCTTCCACTTCGCACTCCGTAATTATTTTCGGTGTATCTCTCATTTTAAGTGTCTCTCTAATTCTCTCTTTATTTTTCATCAACTCCTTCTTATTTTCTGCCCTTTTCTCTCTTTCTCTATCTCTTTCTCTCTCATTTTCCTTTTTTCACTCTTTTTCTTAATTTCTTGGCTACACTGACCCTACACTTCTAAGCATAGTATGAGTCTCATTTCTTTGAATCGTGTTACGTCTAACGCAACACCCTCTATGTGCACTTGCTCACATACACCCAACTCAAGGTAATATTTCCTTGTCTCTGTGTGCATAAATAAACTCTGTGCAATTGCTGTTTTCTTTGCCTGTTTTTTTTTTAACTCTCTCGCAGCTGTCAGCAAAGTTAGGAAGTTGCGGCCTCACAACGACGTTGGTCGGTTCGGAAAGCGCGTAATCTTTGCTGATAAACCAATCGTGAAAGGGTTAAATTCACCTGAATCACTCTTTCGATGACTTATGTTGGCCACAAAGTGCAATTGTTTGCTCATATCTTGCAAAGCTTGCTTGAGGGTGCTTGAACTTGGTTATGTAAGAATTTTTTTGGCTTGGCTGTTTGTGTAACCAGGCTTTTTTTATTGATGATTTTAAGTGATTTGATAAGTCATAGGCTTTAAAAGAGTTAAACGAGTGGTATTTCACTCCATATGGCTAATATTGTATTCAAATAGGTTAATTAACTGATACAATTAAGCACTAATCGTTGTCGATTTGGTGTTCAGACACACCCAATTTAGTTGGATTAATTAGAATTTGATGTCGACTTCAGGAGCTAGCAAAAATTAAAACTATTTTTTTAACATTATTAAAATAATGAATTTTTCATGCAATGTAATCTAGATTGATAAACCTACTATTTTCAGGAGATAGATGGAGCATAGTTTAATAGTATTCCAGTTCAAGTATCATGTCCCTTTTCAGCTTTCTTCTATTTGTCTATGCTTCCGATATAAATATTTTTTCCAAACCAATAGAGGAATAAAAAATATTTTAGTGAAAATTAGCCTATATTAATTTAATTTATTCATTATCTTCAATTTTCTGACATATTCTCTTTTTATCATTACTCATTTTTAAACCGGATTACCTTTTATACTTCTCACTGAAGGGTAATATTTCAAAAAAAAATTCTACAAAATTTTTTTACCAATTATTTGAACTTTTATAAAGTAAATGTGGATGCAATTAAGCACTTTATTGCTGATATGTCCTCAATTAGCTAATTGAGTGACTGTGTGAATGGCATTTGAATGCTAAACTGTGAGGTTGTAGCTATGAAAGCTTTGCCTATAAGTTGATAATATTCCTATTATTATATAATTATATTTCCTGAATATAGCTTCTTGCCGATTTTATATAATTTCTTATCTTGCATTTTCTTCAGTCAAAAACCAGCGATTTTCCTATAATTAATTTTAAATTACCAACTAACAATTTCAGTTATCACAATATAATTTTAGGTTTTTTTTTAAATTATTGGCTTAATGGCTCCTCAATTACTGACTTAATTGCTCCTCAATTAGCCAATTGAACGCCTGTATGAATAGGGTTTAAAAGCTCTCTTTGCAGGATATAGCCCTCGGAGGGTGGATTTAACTACGAAAGCAAAGCGTATAATTTGGTAGTGTCAATAATTGATAATTATACTCACTTTTTACCGCTTTACACTTATTGTGTCCTCATTCTCGATTTACTCTCTAGCATTTGCTGAAACTAATTATTAATGTCCAGTTAATTGTTTGAATTCTTACAATTCTAACTTAGCTATGATTTGGAACTCAATTAGTGATTAGTTGCGCTCAATTAGCTAATTAAGTGCCTGTGTGAATAACTTTTAATGACCGCACTAAGTCGATTTTAATTGCGAAAATATTCCCTTTACATTACTCTATATAACAGTTATATTATTCGGTAAAAATTTCTACAGTTAGATATAAATGATTTAATTTTCCACAATCAACTATACATCAAGCCAATTAAGCAATTAAAGAAAAAGAAAACTTTACTCCGACAAATTTTTCCTTTCCAACTTTGGCTCAGTGCCTTAATTGTAATTTAATTTGTATAGTTGTCAGCGTGGCTCTAAAAGCACTTTTTAAACTTTTTTTTTTAATTCCATTTTGTATTACTCTCCGCTGTATTTTAATCCATTTTAGTAGTGAATATTCTACATTTCTCGCGCTTACTGCTGCATATATATAGAGTTACAGTGACATTATTTCATATAACTGCATTTCAACATAATTGCATTCTTTCAACCCGTCAACAGCCAACCAAAGATATCACCATACCGACCTCCAACCGACCTGGCAAATGACCTAAGCGCACCAGCTACTACGTCGTCTACCTTGTACTTGATTGGAGCGCTGATAAAGTTCAAGCTCGTATTTCAAGCTGGAAAAATAGCGTAGCAATATATTTTCCAATATTTTCTGTCTCATCTTTTTTTATATACTTTTTTTCTTGGCTTTCTTTTTCTGAGCTTTGTATGCAACTAAGTGAAAAATTGTTGGCAATAATGTCAGATGGCGGCAGTGACGGTGACTACGAAGTTATTGGAAAACTGACAACAATGCATAATAACAACAGCAACAACAGTTTCATTTAAAATTTCTTATCACACATTTTCCGCTAAATCACTCTTGCCAACCAACTCACCACTTGCTTAGTAGTGTACACCTTCTTCTCGCCTTTTGCCTTCTCACTCTCCCACTCTCCCTTGCGCACTTCGCTTTTAGTATGAGTAATCATCATCGTACTCACAACATCCTTTTGCAATTAGTCAATAATTTTTAATTGCTCGGAAAATGTTGGAATTAATAAAATTCCATAGCTCGCAATGGTCGAGACGGTGTGGAGGCGAAACAGTGTGTGTAAATGTAACAATTTCATAGAATATTGTGTGGGAGTAGTGGCAGTGGTGTGAGAGTAGTGTGAGAGTACTAGCAGGAAGTAACGGAAATTTTGTACTATCATGCAATGCAATTTATCTCATGCCAGGAATGCAGACGTTTTTTGTGTAGTATTTTGCTTATTTTCTATCTACTACTATTTCCTGTTTTTTTTTTGTTTTGGTTTTTTTTTTTTGGTTTGGTGCAATTTTTATCACATTGAATTTATCAAATCTCGTAGACGGCAGCTTGCCAGCGAAACGGTAGGGGCGAGAAAGTGAAAGAGATAGAGAGAGGAAGAAGAAAGATGTGAACGAAGAGCTGAAGAAATTAATGGCATTGAATTCGTGAAATGGTAGCAGATTTAAGAAATTTGAACAAAAAATAATTAAAAAAAACTTTGTATGGAAATGTGTATATAACATTGTATAAATAAATGTATATAGCAATATATATGTATGTAAATTTCCTACATTTTTCAATATACTCACTTCCATACACAAACATATGTATTTTATATATTTTTTTCTTTTGTCAACTTATCTCTTATTTCCTTTTTTTTCAATGGTAATTAATTTAATTGTTTCGGGTTTGCTTTTTTTCTTATTGTTTTCCAGCTAGAATTGTTGTCAACACCCATTGTGTCGCCATCATTGTCACAGGCGTTTTCAATACAACAGTCGCCACTGTCACGCTGTGTTAAAATTGTCCCTCGCAAATACTGACATAACTAAATAAAAATTCGTTTTTCGTTATTTTTGGAAATTTAGTGTTGATTTCATTTGTTGAAAAAAATTGCTTGCGCCGGCAATGCTTTAACTTAAAGGTGAGTAAGATTAAATAATTTTAAAGTTACTTACATATATATCATTCAAAGGTAGTCACAGATTAAACGTATTTTAGTAGAAATCGTTTAATGGAAAAATTTTTGTTAGAGAAAATGTCTGACAAGACTTTAAGCAGCAGTAAAAGTTGGAGTAAATTTCTTAAACTGTAAGATATATAATTGTATATGTAAATACTGCAAACCGGAATGCTTGTGTCAGTTGAATTTAAAAAAAATTCATTAAAAAAAATTGTTTTCATAAAATTTTTTAACTGCTCAATTGAAAAGTCTCCAGCTTACCATATTACCAATTTTTTTTACTCAAAAAGTTCCCTTCGAGGTTGATACACTGATTATAGCGACCCTCCAACTTTTTGATACCATTTTCGTAGTGCCATTTGTCTTTGCTTCAAAATAGGCCTCTTCATTCGACGAAAATTTCTTCCCAACGAGTATTTTTTTCAGATCTGAGAACAGGAAATAGTCGCTGTAAACTCGGATGACTGTCGATTAGACTTCGGAGTGAAATGATGGAGTCAGGTTTCATCCATTGTCACATATCTACACAAAATCGGGTTTATTACGTTTGAACATGTCCAAACACTGCTCTGAATCATCAACTCGTCGTTGTTTTTGGTCGAAACTGAGCTCGTATGGCACCCATTTTGCACAGAGCTTTCTTATATCTAAATATTCGGGAATAATATGATATATACACTCAGTTGATGATTTATGGTCATTCGAAATAATTTGGTGAATTTTTTTGTTGCTTTCGTCGGTAAAAACTAATTGTAGGCGTCCACTGTGTTCGGCGTCTTCGGTGCTCATTTCACCACTTCTAAACTTGGCATACCAAACTCATCATAAAGCCAAGTTTTTGCTTCAACTGTATTTCTTCCCTTCAAGAAGCAATATTTTATCAACACGCTAAATTTGTTTTTATCCATTTTTTTCACAAAAACAAAAGTTACTTCACTCAAAATGTTATTATTCACAAACTAATGATCCGACAGCTGTCGCATTTATGCACGCGTCTTTTGAAGGTCACGGCCTACTAAAAAGCAAATCGATTTAATGCTAGTAGCGCCATCTTTGTGAGCTTTTAAATTTAATCGAGTCGCTGAAAATGTTCAAGAAGAAGACTTACGATGAATCGAAGTTACCAAAAGACGTACGTATCTTTGACAGAGTGCATTAGACAGCAAAATATTCGCCTCATTCTGGTCGACCATCAACAACTTCAACTGAAGTTGATCGCTAAAGTGAAGAAAATAGAGGATTGAAGACCTCATTTAGATTAGAATGTGATAGTCATTGAACTTTCTGCATCTCACGAATAAATTCGCGCTATTTTAAACGAATATTTGGGTGTGAAATGCTCTGCCGCTCAATTGGCTCCGAATCCGACCTAAATTCCCTTCTAAACCTTCATCGCATAAAGATCGACGAAGAGAGGCTACAACAGGTCGATTACGACTCCACATTTATGGTAGATTGGTAAATTACTTGGTTGGTTGAAAATAGAGTTTCATGAACTGACCAGGGGTGGTCGCACTGAAGCCATTAATCAGGCTCATTGTATATACTACCCTGCTTATCTTAACTTTGTTTTGGCGAAAAGTTCGCTCGATTTTATTAAATATTTCAGTTATTTGCATTCACGCGCACACTTCCTCATAAGACCGTGGCAGATTTGAACTCCCGATGTTCTGAAAGTTGAGCACTTGCAAAGGTAATGTTTCAGCGTTACTTCCTCTTCTGTGCACGCTCTATACTCTGATAATTATATTTTGCCTAGCTTGTGAAGATGATATGACATTACTAGATATCCCATTAAAACACCTACAAGCACGCGGTTGGCTTCCTATAAGAAATCTTGTGGATTCCCAAATAAAGGCGATTGCCCATTTGGTATCTTCTCACAATCTCTGCTTGAAAAAAAGTGTTATAGACTTAGATTTCGAAGTACCTTGGTTAGTGGAGAGGTATCTTCTTTCTTTATTATTGTGGATTTGTATAGTTCTACAGAAGGAAGTTGGTGGCATCCACCTGGCAGAGGGTTTCTGCTTTTCGGTCACATTGTTCGTTTAGCCCGAGTTCTGTTATAACTTTATGTATGCTGGATATCCCAAAAACCTGCACCCTGGACGCATCAACCGCCCCATCAGGTTTCGAGAAGCGTTGACCTCTCAACGTATGGGACTAAAAAGCAGTCATTTAGTGCCAAATTGGGACTATACGGGGGATGACTCATCAAATCTATGTTTTGAGTACTCAAACATGCAGTTGTTTCAGTCGGTGTGTGACAGCATGCATGTGATTCGTCTTCGGTGGTGGGTTTTCTTGATTTCCTTGATAGAAAACTGGCCAACAAATGATTATGTAGCACTCAAAATTTACCGTTTGTTTTTGTTTCTTTCCCTTCGGGCTTATATGCATAAATCCACGATTCCTCACTTGTCACGATGTCACAGACGTGTTCAGAAGCACCGCGACCGTATTTTTTCAAATTTTTCTCGACCAATCGACATGAACATTTTTTTTTTTTTTTTGAATGATATACAAATTGTATGAGCTCCAACGTGAACAATTTTTTTACAATTAAATGTTCTTTCAATATTGAATATTTTCTAGTCCCACTAAAGCTTATAATTGTCTCAATCTCAGTTGTTAGAGAGCCAATCTAGCTTTCATAATATGACCGTCGGACTGATGAGTGGTGAGACTATTTTATGTTTCCAACTAAGGTGTAATCTTCGTAAGAAATATAATGTATTTCGCCCTTAGTAAAAATTTAATAGCAGACAGTGTGTGCTAATTTTGGCTTTTTAAAAAATAATAGCCGAGCAAATGAAAAATAATATACAATATATACAAGTATATATATGAATATTGAGAACAAAGACTACCAACGAAATATATTTTTTTTTCATATTTTCCTTCATATGTGCATATGTAAGTACATTTAAGTGAACGTGCCGCTTGCAATTACATATGCGGTTTGTCTTCAACAAAACGCCGACAACAACAACAACAACAGCAGAGACCTACGTGCACATAATGCATGAAATTTGCTCGTACCACAGGCGGCGTCAAAAACCAAGTATAGAAAATAAAAATGCAAAATTTTTGCAAAGCAAATAAAAGCACAAAACGGAAACTTTCCCTATATGGTAGTCTAAAATTAGGCGCAGCAACGTCGTGCGTGCTTGTATGCAGCTATGTCAGCCGCTCTGCGCATATAAAATTAGATGGTATATGCTCATCATAAATTGCATAGAATTTTTCGAAGCGTTTCAACATAAAAGCCGCATAAATTGTAACAATTTGCACACGCATACAAATGCATGTATAAAAATAACGGTGCCTAAGCGAAAATTATATTTTCGCAGAGCCGCATGAATGAGCACAATTTAAGATATATGCAACGGTAATTTAGTAGTAGGAGCGTGAGGTCAAATGTATGCTTATTAATATGTTTGTATGTATGTATTATGTGTGGACATAATAAGAGCGATATTAATTTAACATGCCCATAAATGAAAATATAAATAAAAAACATTAATAAAAAATTAAATAAATAAAAATTAAAATTAAAATAATTTGAAAAAAAAACAACTAAAATCAAAAAAAAATAAAAAAAAATTTTAAACTAAATAAAATTATATTAAATAAAAATAAATAAAAGATAATATAAAATAAAAGAAAAAACACATAAATGAAAATATAAATAAAAAACAATAATAAAAAAATCAAATAAAAATAGACATAGAAATAATTTGAAAAAAAAAAACTAAAATAAAATAAATATAAAAAATAAAAAAATAAAACTAAATAAAATAAAATTATATTATATTAAATAAAAATAAATAAAAAATAATATAAAATAAAAGCAAAAACAAAAACTGTATAAAATTAAACAAAAAAATAATAAAAAAAATATATAAAAAAATATAAAAAAATAAAATTAAAAAAAAATAGCATAAAACAAAATAAAATAAATAAAATAAAATAAAATATAATATAATATAATATAATATAAATTAAAATAAATTAAAATAAAATAAAATAAAAAAATTTAACAAAAATTTTATAAAAAAATATAATAAATAATATAAAATAAGATAAAGGCAAAAAATAAAATAAAATGAAATAAAATAAAGTACAACAAAAGAAGTAAAATAAAATAAAATAAAAAATAAAAAAGTAAAAAAATAAAACAAAATAAATTTAAAATAATATATAAAGGGTTTTCCAATAAGGATGATATAATTTTTAAGTGTCGTTTTGACCATTTTTTAAGATGTCATGATCTGTTTTTTTTTTTCATTGTATTCTTCAGTAATGTTTACAATTTCATCATTGGACCATCGTAAGCGTCGTGAATTTGCTGATTTTGCCTTGTAACAACTTGACAACGATAAATAAAATAAACAAAACTGTCGATTCTGGCGCGAAGAAAATCTAAAAATTATTCATGAACAACCATTACATTCAATGAAACTGGTAGCACCGTTACTCTCAATGGAGAGCGGTTTCAGATCGATTATAACCAGCTTCTTACGGCAACTACAATTGGAATAAGTTGATCTTAACAACATCTGGTTCCAACAAGACGGTGCTACGTGTCACACAGCACGTGCAACAACCGAATTATTGCGAGAAAAATTTAGAGATTCGATTATTTGAAGAAATTGTGATATTGAATGGCCTCCAAGAAGTTGTGATTTAACACCATTAGACCGCTTCTTGTGGGGTTATTTGAAGTCATTGGTCGTTAGCAATAAACCAAACTCCCCTCAATCTTTAAAAGTCAATATTGCATGTGCTATTCATGACGTACGACTTGATTTAGTGGGAAAAGTGCTCAAAAATTGGGTTCATCGAATTCGCTCCTGCAAAAGAGGTCGTAGAGGCCGTTTGAATGATGTTATATTCAGAACTTAATTGTATCGATTGTACTTCACATTAAATGAAAAACATTTGAATTTCCTTAACAATTAGTGTGTTTTTTTTTAAAGAAATCATATCATCCTTATTGGAAAATAGTTTTATAAACAAGCAAAAAAAATACAGAATTTTATATAGAAATAATGGAATTAAAGAAAATGTTTGTGGTCTTAATATAGTTTATTACCCAAAAGCAGTTATTCTGAAATTTTTAAACCTTACAGCATCCATTATATCCCTTCTCTCGTTATATATTTACAGCCTTTCCTGGTTTAGTTATGCATACATTTATCTCTTCCAACTTTTGCTTGCTTAAAAAAGGCATATATTTTACTCTCTCTGAAAGCAAACGCTAATTTTTCCGCTTTGCTTTGCCATACCATTTCCGCTTTCCTTTTCACGCACTATTTGTGCCACAAATTGTGGCAAAGTGGCACACTTTATCCAACTGTGGAATGTATGTATGTACTTTTGCTATTTATGCTGCTTTTGGTATGTGCCGTTATGTGATTGTGTGCCTGTGTGTGTGTGAGTGTGCATGAGTTAAGCAGCATTGCGTAATAATTTTATTCAAACTTTCAGCGTTTTTCGGCGTTCACATATCTAACCACGAAGCTGCATTTTCCTGTGCATCATACTCACGCACTAATTTCTCACAATTATGGCATTGCAAAAGCGCGCACACACAGATAAAATGTTTTTTTTGTGTGGCTATTATGCATTTTTGACATACATACAGAGATTTGTTGCCCCCCCCCCCCCACGTATCTAACTGAACAATTTTTTTTTTTGTGTTTCTACGTTGCAGCTAAAAACGGTGTGTAATTCATGCCTTATTGTGCTTTTCGCATTCACATCTTCAAATATACATTTGTTGCATGCTCACGCAAAGTTATGCAAACATTGAAAAAAAAGCAGAGAAATTCACACCTTATTTGTTGTTTAGGTATTACTTTGTACACATTGTTGACGCACATACATACGACACTTGCATATTTCTCTTTGCATACGTATATTTGTCGTCTACGGCTACGGTATGCGGCACGTGGCCATACCACATCTTATATGTGTCATTAGGTATCTGGCAAACGTAGTGTGCTGCATTTCAAATTCCTCTTTGGCTTCGTTGCTTTGTCTGTTTGTCCATTGTGTTGCTTTACAAATTGTATACATACCTACATCCAATATATAGTGTTAGTTATGCACCTTTGTCTTGCTTTTCTTTGAAATTTACGTCACTAAATATTTGCAATTATGGTAGTACACAGCGTTTCGTAGTATATATTTTATAATATTTTTCAAACATCTTTCATCACTTACCTCTTGCCTATGTGTGTGCGTAAAAATTTTGCTCTTTATTTTGTTACTTCGAAAGCATTTAGTGATATTTGGTAGCAAATATTTGACATTTTAAACTTAAATATTTAAAAACAATCTTAATTAACAACTTAAGCGAATATTTCCAGGAAGCTCAATGATATAAAATGCATATATTTGGGTCTGCAGGTGGTGACGTAATTTCTAGGAAATATGTGGAAATCAGAGACGATTTTATTAACCATTTGAGTTGCGTGAGGTGTTCCCAAAGCTGAAGGTCTCATAAGATCGAAGCAAAAAAATTAAAATTTTATCCCAAAATATCCATTACTCTGAATCGATTTGAAAACAAAAAATTGCATCTCCTCAAAATGACTTAAAAACGCTTCCTTCCACCTTCTCTTTATTTTCGGTTAACTTTCCTCTTCTACAAGGTTTGAACGACTAGTCAAAACTGGAAGAAGGAGGAAAAAGAATGCTCAGTGCGAAGAGCGAAAATAGTTTATATCTGCAATATGATTATTTAGAGTAATAGAAAATTTTAACCGGTTAGGAATTCTTTGTAAAAAAACTACTGCTAAGTAATAGAAGAACATTGCCTACATTTTGGCGCAAGCATAAAAGGGCTTATTAAATATTTTTCTCTGAGAATCAACTGTTTAAAAATAAGCCAAAACTGCCTCCCTGTACTTATCATTCTCAGCGAATTTCACTGTTCTACTAATTTCCGATGATAAGGCATTTACTCTTCTTTTCCTTATCTGACGCAGACACCACTTAAACGGTCATAGCCAAGCAACGCGCGGTTCCAGCCTTCTTTTCGCTGTTTGGCTCCAATTGAAAATATTATATGCAACCAGATCTTTTTTCACTAGGTCTTTCCAAATTAGTGGAGTTCTTTCCCTTCCTTTGCTTCCACGTTCGGGACTTTCAAAGCTGGAGCACTTTCATCCATTCGAACCACATGCTCCAGCCGGCATAGTCGATGTCTTTTAATTTGCTGAACTAAGTCAGTGACATCCTATAACTCGTACAACACAGCGTTCCATCGCTTCTCTCCACGATTTTATACCAAAGTGTAGGAAGGAAGGAAAGCGTGACTTGTAGAGTTTAGTTTTATTCGCCGACAGACGACTTTACTTTTCAATTGCTTACTCAATCTAAAGAAGCATATGTTATCAAGAGTTTTACTGCGTTCGACTTCCGGGTTGCTGATGTTAATGGTGATGCCAAAGTAAACGAAACTATGTAGGACTTCAAAGTTATGACTGTCAGCAGTGACGTGAGAGCCGAGTCGGGAGTACAATGAACACCATTCACAGGAAGAGAGTTCACAAAGGGTTTAACGGACTCTCGGTGAATGGTGTTTGTAGCCTGTATGTACGCTGTCCTGCCCAGCGGTTCTTGTTTGTATTGTTGCACGGAGTCGCGGTAATCAAGCACTCCCTTTCTAATGTGCCTAGGTGGTGGTTCAGCTTCCATTAAGTGTCTGTTGGGATAATCCCTACGGTAGCATCCCAACAGATACTGCTTACACAGCATAACATTACGCTCCTTAACTAAAAGCATAGATGTTTCACTGTGTAAATGATGCTCCGGCGCCATCAGGAGGTTTCCCGTCTCGGTCCGAAGGATGACATGCTTGTAGCTGTTTCATCTGCATCTCGCTAGTCCCCAGCGTTCAAATCGGAGCAGCATAGTTTACGACCCCATGTGCTAGCGATTTGAGGATTTTTTTTGCGACTCTGTACTTTGGTGGCAATTACAGACTCCCAGTAACTTCGGATTGTTTGCGGTCGCAATTTCAACTTCATTGACCTTCACATTGTTTTCTAGCCGGTACTTCTTCGTCCGGCTGGTGAAAAAGGTGGCAGAGGAACCCCCTGACTTCGAAATCCAACCGATTATTGTCGACCACTCAGGTAATTGATGGTCCACCTCTTCAACCTAGGCTGTAATGAGAAGTCCTCAAAGTCCGATAGTAGCACTGCGTGATTGACCGTGTCAAAAGCTTTCGACAGCTCCAGTGCTACGAGGACAGTTTGCGCACAAGGCCGATTTTGGTTAAGGCCATGAACTAACTGAGTGTTTATGGCGTTAAGTGCTATTGTGATGCTGTGCACTTTAAAGAAGCCATGCTGATATGTAGCTGGGCATAGATGGTGTGCGTGAGACGACAGCAGCAAGGGCTCAATTTTCTTCGCTACTGCGGAAAGGAGTGATCTCTGCCGATAAGACTCTGATTTATTTTCAGGTTTCCCAAGCTTTAGTAGCGGGACCACTCTACCCAGTTCCCACATATCAGGTATAATTAGAGTGGTGAAAGACAAATTGAGAACCTTGGTGAAGTAGTCTGCACCCGTTGAACCCAAAAGTTTTAAAATCATCATGCTTATTCCGTCAGTGTCGATGGATTTTGATACTTTCCACTACCCGATAACCCCCTGTATCTCTTCCTTGGAGAAATCAAGTGCAGCGCTAGTGTTTGGTCACTTGTCTTTTCGTTGTGCCAACCGAAGGGTGCAGTGTAAAATAGCTCTCGCAGGCCTTTGAATCCAAGAAAGCATGATCACCGAATGAAATTTCCACCCGATCATCACATCTCGTCGGATTAGACAGCGATTTGACTGTAGCCCAGAGGAGAAATTGCAGGATTCAACTCTCACAACAGCCGGTTCTACGTATTGAAGTTGACCTGGATTTTATCCGGCCAAGGGCTGTCACCCTTTCGGCGACCTAACCCCGTTTAGGTAGTCAGGCAATCTTAGTCTTTGAGATTACGTCCATGATATTGGTATTCACACATATTCACTTGAGTCGAAACAATTAGTATTTTTATTTTGTTTCTAGAAATTCGTTTCTCTTAAGTAAATTTATTGGGTTATAGCGTATTAAGTGATAATTGTTTAAGCTCAATTTTGAAAATGTTTAAAACAAAAAAAGTTCATTGTATTAACTGCAATTAGCTAATTGAGTGCCTGTGTGAATGGCGTTCACGGCAGAAAATTTGGTTATAAATTATATAAAACAAATCTAAAATATTTTCTTTTAAGTGAAGCAATAAATGGCTGCTAAACTATAATAATTCAAGGAAAAATAACAATTTCCATATAAATTTCACAGAAATTTAGGAAACGGAGGTTTTTACTTTGATAACGTTAGTGATGGCTTGAAAATTATATATTTTTTGCTCCACATAATACTCCAAAAATGCTAAAAATTCTTCAATTTTTATCGATATTTAACATTTTATGTGTCTCTTTAATAATTTTACTAAATAATTTTGGTTAATTCTTAGCTAAACAATAAATTTGTTTCCCTTTCCACCAAACGTTAATACCTCTAGGGAAAAAAATATTTTGGTTTTCATATTCCCCATCTAAAGCACAACTCAAATTTGCACAAATGAACATGCGTGTAACGGTAATTACTTTTCCGACAGCTCAATATGTAAATGTCATACAAAGTTTTACCGTTAACTCACGTTTTCATCAAAACTTTGACATGTAATTAATACATTTTAATTGATTCGTGATTACAATGTGATGTAAATCATCATTTGCAGTTAATTCTTCGTAGAAAATTTGTACAATTATATTTATAAATATACTTATATATATATATCTATATATATATATATGAATATACAAACTAATTTACAAAGAACAGAATCAGCTTTATTTATTAGCTCTATAAGAGGATTAATTTATTCAATAAAATAGAAAATTACGGTATTAAAGACCTAAAAATCAGCTAATTAATTAGATTTCTGAGTGTAATTATTTAGTAAAAATTAATGTGATTGTCTTTCATCTGAAGAGGAAACCTCTTCGAATGCATTTAAATTTTATTTTGAATAATTTTCAAATTTTTTTCCTAAATGTTTCTCAATTTTTCTTAAACTACATGCGCTTGTAATAGCTTCAACACAAAAAATGCCAAGCATACTTTTAGGCACTTTAAAATAAATACTTACTAATTCCCCAAAACATTGAGTTATGCAACAAACTTCCATTAGTAAAATTTGTTACACATTTTTCACATAATAGTTATTATTGTTTGAAAAATTTACTTGTTTTTCATTTGATTTCCATATCTGCTTGGCTTTTGTTCATTTTTTTTTCAACTTCGTACAAAGTATTTTCTAATTTCCTAACGCATCCATCATTTAACTTTTCGACCCAGAAGTAGGAAAATTCAAATGTGACTACTTCGCTTTCGCTCTCCATCTCACTCTCCATTTCTCTCCTTGTCCATCTCTCCACCTATCTCTATCACCACCGCTCATTTGTTGCTGCTTTACAAAACATAGCGCAGTAAACAAGAAGTTACTAAAAAACAAATAAAAAAAAGAAAGGAAACTACAAATGCAAACAGCAAAATTATAATGGAACCACAACAACAACGAACATATAGTACAACAATTGTTGCTGCCAACTACAATAGCGCCAACAAAATGATGGCTAAGAAAAATGTTCGTCTGCTGCCTACGTTGTTGGCTGTCCATCCAATCCAATTCGTCCTGTTCATCGGCCTGTCGCAACATTCATTCATCACGGACGCAACACAAAAGTTCATATTGTTGAAAGAAAAGGCATGCTATGGCAAAAAAATAAAAAATTACAAAAAGAAATTACAAAAAAAAAAAATATTAACAAGAAAAATGTTGCATTGTCTGCGTGGGGCAAATTTAACATAGTGAATTTACTGGAGTGGAAGTTTTAAGTGATTATTGTTCGAGATGATTTTATATGAGCACATTGTGTTTGTTGATTTTCAATAAAGATTCTAAATGTCAAAGTAATAAATTTAAGTATTTGAATTCGTTGGTATACACTTTTGGCACGCTATTCAATTTCATAGCCAAGAGTAAAAGCAAGAAAATTTTTAAAAAATTTATTACAATTTTAATACATAGAATATTTTCAATTCATTAAAATTTCTTTGTCTCATTTTATTTTATAAATTTTTTTTTATTTTTTAACTATTTTTTTTTATACCTTTCATGTACGTGAAATGGTCCAGAGTATTTCATTACCAGAAGGAGAAGGGATAGACCCACCGAAATTTATAACGATCGTATCAGAATCAGGTGCTTGATTTAGCCAAATCCGTCTGTCCGTCATTCTGTCCGTCTGTATGTCTGTCCGTCTGTGCGTCGGTGCGTCTGTCCACCTGTCTGTCCATCTGTACGTCTGCCCGTCTGTGCGTCGGTGCGTCTGTCTGACCGTCTGCCTGTTTAAACGCAAACGATTCCCTCAATTTTTCAGATATTTCAACCAAACTTAATAGGCGATGCATTTATACGTTCAAACGCTCCTTTTCCGGAACTGACCAGATCAGACGAATATAGAATATACACGGCCAATTTTCAGATTTGAAATTTCGACTCATAAATCCGTTAAAAATCTACTCAAGAACTTTAAATTTGGTATACTACACATACATAATAAATTACATCGCTGATGTTGGCTCAGTGCCAACGGTGCTCAGTAGAGCACTCGCCTGTAGATCTATTGGTTTCAGCCCTGCCAAAAGAAGTATGATTAGGAGATGTGGTGATCTACGAAACAGCTGTCACTTCTACCATTTTTCTTTGTTGAAAAAAAAAATATAAAGGGTGATCCAAGTAGAGAAACTTCTTTCAATAGCTTTTTTTGACAGATCACGCGTGAGTCGTGTCAAGCTCTCATGTTATTTTTGTTCAGTATTTTTTGGCATTTCATCATGGAAAAACCTACGCCTGAACAACGTTTACAAATCATTCAACTTTCTTACGAAAATTCACGTTCTGCAGAGAATGTATTTCGCGCACTTCGTTCAACTTATGGTCAACATGATCGGCCTGCTGAGTATACTATTCGAAACACCATCATCCATCTTAAGATCCAGCATTCATTATTGGATAATATTCGGCCGAATACATCACGTCCAGCACGCAGTGAAGAAAATATAGCGGTCGTTGCTGAGAGTGTACACGAAGAACGTGAAGAGTCGATCCGGCACCGTTCGCAGCGACTCGGACTGTCGTATACAACGTCCAGATCTTAAATTTAAAGCATACTGAAGCCACTCGACCTTCCCAAGCGACATCGCTTCGCTCTACGGACTCTTGAAAAGTGCCAAGAAGATCCGACGTTTTCGAGCCATATTTTGTTCAGCCATGAGGCTCGTTTCTGACTCAACGGGTATATAAACAAGCAACACTGCCGCATTTGGGACGAAGAGCAATCTGTAGAGATTCATGAGATGCCATTACATCCAGAAAAAACAACGGTGTGGTGTGGTTTGTGGGCCGGCGGAATCATCGGTCCATATTTCTTCAAAAACGATGACGGTGAGAACGTAACTGTCAATGGCTACTGTTATCGCGTCATGGTTGGTTAAACTATTTGATGCCTGAAATTGAAGCTCGTGATTTCCGCAACATTTGGTTTCAACAAGACAGCGCCACTTCCCACACATCGCATCAATCAATGGATTTATTGAGAGAACACTACGGTGAGCAGATAATTTCACGTTTTGGGCCGGTCGAGTGGCTACCAAGATCGTGTGATATCATACCATTAGACTTTTTCCTGTGGGGATATATAAATTCTAAAGTCTATGCGGACAATCCCGCTTCGATTCAGGCTTTGGAGCAAACGACCACGCATGTCATTCGCCAGTTACCAGTCGGAATGCTCGAACGAGTAAACATTTGAGAGAGATAATCTTCAAAAAATAAATGCCAAAGAATGTTCTTTCGAATGATAACAAAAATTCCCCATTAATTTTGAATTTTCTGTGTTTTTTTCCTTTAAAAAGTAAAATTTAACTTTATAAAATTATATTTTATTTTATTTAAAAAAAAATTTTTTTAATTTTTTTAATTAAAATTTTTTTAAATTTTTTTTAACTTGGTTATTTTTTTAAATTTAATTTATTTGGTTTGATTTGGTTTTATTTTGCTTTAAATTATTTGGTTTAATATGATTTTATTTTATGTTATTTGATTTCATTTTTTAAATTATATTTTATTTACTCCATTGGTTTAGGTTATATTATTATTTTTTCAATTTTACTTAATTTTTTTAATGGTTTTATTTATTTGTTTTTTTTTTTTTGGTGTTAATTTTATTTTAGTTCTATTTTAGTTATTAATTTTTTTTTTTTGCTAATTTTATTTTACCTTTATTTTTTATTTATTTTTACTTGTTTAATTCCTCTACTTTTTTGGTAGGTTGTTTTGCTTTATTAAATTTATATTTATTTTAGTTTATTTTTTTTTTAATTTTGCTTTTATATTTTATACATTAAAGCTTCCTTTTATATTTGCTTAGCAAATATGTGTATATACAAATAACAAAGATAATAAATTTTTGTAGCTTTTATATTAATTTATTTGCCATTGGTTGGTCTATAATTTCCGCCGGCGTCTAATATTTACCACAGATATTTAATCAACATAAATATTGAAGGTAGCTCTACTGATATGGGTATTAGTAAGAAAAAGCAAAATGGAAAACAATCGAAAAATATCTCAAAATTACCTTTAGTAGTTTATTTAATTTATTTATTTTCCCAACAAGTATATTTGGTTGCATCTTTTTTTTTTTGTCAAAAAAAAAAATATATTTTAAATATTTATTTAATTATTTGCTTATACTTTAAAATCGAACAATACATACCACTCATCATCTCTATTTGTACTTACCTTTCAAATGATTTTTACAACTACATACTTAATGCGAGAAAACTGCTTACTTTGCTTTAGGAGAGAAATATAAGAGTATCGGAGTGATGCTTTTAAAAAACATTTTACATTTACTTGGAATAGTAAAAGCATAACAAAGCATAACATCTTACACAAAGGAAATAAATACAAAAGAAAGCATTTAATACAAAAAAAAAAGGAATAAAAACTCAAAAAACAAAGCGTCACTCACGCACTTAGTCAGTCAGTCACCGAAGCAATTGTTTGGCAGCTCTCCTCTCCATAAAGATTGCAACACATTGATATGTACATATATGTTTGCATTGCATTTTTATATAATATGCTAGTGTTAATATATACTGCACTGAAGTGCACACAAACACGTTCTTGCAGAATTTAATGTTTGCCGTCGTCTTTAGCAACAGTAAAATTAAAAGGATTTGCATGTCGTTGCCATTATACAATTTTATTGTTATTTGCAGAGCGAGAAAAAAAATTTGTAAAAAACTATCTTACATTGTTACATATAAAAGCTTTTTATATTACTTATATTTTAGTTATTTTTTTTGCTTATCTTAATATGAATTATTATCGAAAATCTCGCTTTGGATCGAATAAAAGTTTCTCATAAAAATTTATCAGTCAAACAGCTACTTAAAATTTTTATCCAAGTTTTTTTCTGCTATTTTTTTTTTTTTTTTTTTGAAGAAAAAAAACTAAATTTCCAAAGTTCGAGCTCCTACATAATTTATTTACTACTTTTCCATACTAAATGTAACAAAAAAATGTTGATTTTGTGCACTATGTTCCTTCATTTCCCCATATGGCTTAATTTGGTGCCAAAAGTGACAGAAATCGACCTAAAACAATTTTAAACATTACTACCTAGAAGTTATGAACGTGACAAAAACTGCGAAAACCCTGCAACGCTAGCCCATATAAAGTAAGTCATAAGTTAGTCAATAGTTCCTCTAAATATCACTTAATTTCTACCGAGTTTTCAGTGAAAAAAACTCAAATTTGTCTGCAATTCAGACTGTCACACAGAAACCTGTAAGTACGCATTACGTTTGATGAGGTAGCAACACCTGAAATAGTCGCTCTTTGGGCACCTTCAAAAATAAACGTCAGGGAATATATTTAAAAAAAAATTCTAATGTTCACTGACGCTAGAATCAAATAATTTAAAATATAATTACCAAATCTAAGAGATGTGACAGCTGTTTCATATATTAAGTCATCCATAGAAGTTCAAAATAGTTAATAAATTATATTATAATAAATTCAGAATTAGTGAAAACTCACATATGGTTTCTAAGCGTCGTTTTGGTCATTTTTAATATGTCATAATCTATCTTTTTTTTCATTGTATTCAGTAATGTTTACAATTTCATCATTGGACCATCGTAAGTGTCGTGAATTTGCTGAGTTTGCCTTGGAACACAACTTGAAAACGATAAAGATTTTTTTTTTTAGAAAAATCATCTTCTCCGATGAGGCTCACTTTCATCTGAGTGGTGCGGTAAATAAACAAAACTGTCGACTCTGGTGCAAAGAAAATCCACAAATTATTCATGAATAACCATTTCATTCACCCAAATTCACAGTTTGGTGTAGTTTTTGGTCAGGTGGAATCATCGGTTCGTACTTCTTTCGAAATGAAGCTGGTAGCAACGTTACTGTAATTGGAGAGCAGTGTAGATCGTTGATAACCCAATTTTTTATGGCCACAACTGGAAGAAGTTGATTATAACAACATCTGGTTCCAACAAGACGAGGTATCACACAACACGTGCAAGAACCGAATTATTGCGAGAAAGGTTTGCAGATTCGATTATTTCAAGAAAATGTGCATTGAATGGCCTCCAAGAAGTTGTGATTTAACACTATTAGAATATTTCTTCTGGGGTTATTTGAAGTCATTGGTCTTTAAAAGTCAATATCGAACGTGCTATTCATGACATACGACTTGATTTAGTGGAAAAAGTGCTCAAAAATTGGGTGCATCGAATTCGTTCCTGCAAAAGAAGTCGTGGAGAAATTTATTATTTTCAACTAGTCAAAGATTAATTATATCTTTTCGTTCTTCTTTACATTTCACCTCCTTTACAATACCAACTATGAAACCTAAGTGGAGTAAAATACAGTAAGCCATAAGCACGTGAGCCGGAGCCTCTATTCATTCAGTGGTTTCAAAAGTGTAAGACTATATTTTGGCATCTTTCAAACTTAACTGTCAAACTAAACATGTTTTGTTTTAGTTCAAAATCAGGCATTTATGAAAATGGATCGATTGACAAACGCATAATGCGTTAAATTTGTCGAAACCTTTCACAAAATTGGTGATTCAAACGTGGTCACGTTTTGTGCTTTAATAGGAGATTACGGTGCACATAGTCATCCAGCTACTGAAGAAATTTCTGAAGAGACTGGATTGGCTACAGATATTGTAAGGCTTGGTCATCAGCGTTTTTCTCGTTCCTCCTCAAATATCGCTGCTGTAGCCGAAGACCCGTATGTGTCGATTCCTCAACCTTCCCAAGAACTGGAACTCTCTTACTGCACTTTATGGCGTATTTTGCACTAGGAATTGAACTTACATCCATACAAAGTGCAGCTCACACAAGAACTGAGCCAGCTGACCATTCACAATGCCGCAGTTACGTCGATTGGTTGCTTGAACCACAAGCAGTGGAGCGCGATTTTTCCAACTAAATTTTCCTTAGAAACGAGTCACATTTCTCACTCGATGGGTATGTAAATAGGCAAAATTTCCAGATTTTGGGCTCCGAAATTCCAAATAGTTGACGACAGGCCATTACACCCAAAATGATTTACTGTCTGGTGCGTTCTTTGGTCCGGAGGCGTGATTGAACTTTACTTCTTTGAAAACGATGACGGCGAGACTGTCACTGTTCTTTCGAAGCATTATTGTTGTATAATAATCGACTTTTTTTTGGACTGCCATTGAAGAACCCGACTTGAACAATATGTGGTTCCAGCGAATATTGCTTTATTGCGAGAGAAATTTCCCGGTCGCGTAATCTCGTAATCTCTCGTCTTGGCGATGTCAATTAGTCACCGAGATCGTGCGAATTGACATCGTTGGACTTTTTTTTTTGTGGGGCTACGCGTAAGATCGTGTATATGCGGATAAACCTTGAGCCCTTAAAAACCAACATTCCTCAAGTTGTACTTGAGATACCGCCAAATATGTGCCAAAATTGATCGAAAATTCCTTCAAACGGATCTAAGTCTGTAAAAATTCACGAGGCGGTCATTTGAATTATTTACTGTTTCACATATAATGCCAAGGCTAAAACTTTATAAAGAAACGAATTTTATGAAAAAAAAAGATTTTTCAGGCATTTTATTTAAAATTTTTTTGGAAACCGCAAAATGGGCAACCCTATATAAGCGTGAAATTTATTAGTATTTTGAATTGAATATTTTGTTATACAGAAAAGGAAAATGACAGAAGTGACTGCTGTTTCGGAGACATCTCCTCATCAGACTTCTTTTTCCAGGGATCGAACCAACGGATCCTGACTTCTCAGGCCACATCAGCCAAAATAAAATTTTTCTAGATATTAATTTTTTAATTTATCTTCAATTTCAAGTGAAATTACATATATATATTCCAATGAAAAAGCTACAAGTTTTATATTTTTAAGGAACGCTGCGATTTTTGATTAGTATAGAATACATTATTATACCATTCATATATATTTCAAATAGAAAAAATTGCATAAATGAACTCAAAATCCGTTAAATTATCAGTCCACGCTTCAATAAAGTGTTATTTATAAAATTAAAATTAATAAATTTATTTTTTAATCTATTAATATTTTAATTTTAATGTGAATTAATTTATATAATTCAATTAGTTATTAATTTAATAAAAAAATTTATTTAAAAAGTTGACTCCATTACGGTTGGATTTTTTTTTTTTTTTGTATTTATATTGGCTGCTAAAACCACTAAATAATCTTGAACCACTCCCACTCTAAATTTAATACTCCCGGAAGTCTGGCTCAGTATCATTTCGAAACTCACGCTCTTTAAAAAGATGTATTTAAACAAATTCAAGTCAAACATTTGCCAAAGTAATTTACATAAGCGTATATTTGCATGTCTGACTTCCAATACGTATGTATGTATTTATGTTTGTAGTTGTTAAATTTCCGTTTGCCAATTCGCTTTATTTGCACTTAGCCAAATTAACATGCCGTCTGCGTGGTTTAACTTGCAGAGCATTCACCTTTCAGACGCAGCTGCCGAAATCGATGGCAAAACAATCGACTGATATTACTATATATAACTTTACATATATACTCGTACATACTTAGTTGTGATTGTATTTGCCAATGTCGACGCATTCAACTGTGCTTTATGTCAATAGCGTAAAGAATGTCCGCTGATTGCAAACAAAGTTGAATAAAGCAGTGCGAAAAAAAAAATCACACCAACAAAAATGGGAGAGTTCACCTCCAGCGAACTGGCTCTTGCACACGAACCCACCAAACATTTTTAACCAGCTCATTTGATCAATAGTGAATCAGGCAGCAGAAACTTTGCTTATGAGCAAACAAAACGGCACCAAAGAACGTGAAGGAAGGATACTCGAACGCCTGCAATCAGAGCTATCCACAGCTGTTGCGCTCACATCGTGATTGTCGTGCACCTTCAACAGAAACGAGGATATTTGCCCCAGCCTCTGCTGTCACTGGTCAATGATGTCGTTTATCACCAAACGCCATCGTTTCATCGTCACAGTCACAATGCCAACATTTGGCGCTCGAATTAGCACAACTGCAGCGCATTGCTGTTGCCAAATACAAAATTTTCATCCACAACTTGGCACTTTCCAGCGAAATTGCTTTGGTGGTGGTGGTGACGAGTGGCGCGGTGTTACAGCCATGCTTTGGGTCAGAGACGGCGACATATCTAAATCCAATTCAATTAGCCGTGGCCCGGCAAATATTTCTTGAGTGCCAAATGATGTGCACACTTGGATGTATGGGCAAATTATTTGTATTTCCGTTATTTATAGCTTGAAAGCAGTGATAATTGAATTTAAAAAAATATATATATCGAATGTTGGGATTAAAATGCCTAAAAAGCTCTTAAAAAATTGAAGGTTTGAATATACTTATATATAAAAGTTGGCAGTTTCCACTTTCTTACAATATTTCTCTTTTCCTTGCCTACATTTAGGATTCATCTAGCCAAGACACATACCAAATTTTAATTTTATTAATATTTCTAGTGTGAATTTTTATAGTGTGATTAAAAATTTGTGAATTTTTTGGCAATCGCAGTAAACGAATTTTTAGCAATACGATCTCAGAAGAGAGTGGTCACGATTTCGAAAGCTGAATAGGTGAAAAAAAATAGTTGAAAAAATTTTTGCGTTCGACCCTCTGCAATTCAAATTCATATGAGTTTATTTCTGACCAAGAAAATTTTATTTAATTTTTTTGTTTTATTTTATTTTATTTTATTTTTTTAATTTTAATTAAATTATTTAAATTTCTTTTTTTATTTTATTTAATTTAATTTTATTTTTTTCGCTTTATTAAAAAAAAATTTTTTTTTTTTTTTTTAATTTTTTTTTAATTTTGAGTATATTATTTAATTTTATTTAATTTAACTTTACTTAATATTATTTAATTTAATTTAAGTTAATTTAATTTAACATAATTTTGCTTTATTTTACTTAATTTTTTATTTTTTTATTTAATTTAAGCTAATTAAGTTAATTTAATTTAACATAATTTTGCTTTATTTTACTTAATTTTTTTTTTTTTATTTTATTTTTTTATGTCTTTTTTTTTTATTTAGTTATTTATGTAATTTAATCTTATTTTGTTCAATATTTTTTTATTTTAACTTATTTTTTTTATTTTATTTTATTTACTTTAATTTAATTTTATTTTAATTTTATTTTTTTGTTTAATTTTATTTTATGTTATTTATTTTTATTCTATATTAACTAATTTTATATTTTAAATATTATTTTTTAATTTTATTTTACTTTATTTTACTGTATATTATTTAATTTAATTTTATTTTATTTTAATTTAATAATTTAATTTAGCTTTAATTTATTTATTTCATATTATTTTATTTTATTTTAATTTATTTCTTTTTTTAATATTTTTTTTATTAATTAATTTTTATTTTATTTTTTTTATCTTTATTTTTTATTTTTTTATTTATTTATATTTTTTTCATTCTATATTTTAGCCTTATTTTACTCCTTTTTAATTAAATTTTTACATTTTTATAATTTATTTATTATTTATTCATTATTATTATTAATTTTTAGTTATGGCTAACCGGCAGAAGAAGAAGAAACTTTAGCTTTTGAACAGAAATTTTTAAATTTTGTATTAAATATTTTTGTTGATTTTTTATATTTACTACTTCAACATTTAAAATTCTTGGACATTTCTCGGACTCAAGCAAGCTGCTCTAACTTAACATACAAAAATTTCTGTATTCCCAAAATTCTCATAAATATACTTAAAGCATATTTATGACAGGCAGAGCAATAAATCAAATTCAAATCCGTAAATCCCAAAACAATATTTGCATGCTAAACAATCACCAAAGTCTAATGCTTCAGTATTATAGATTCAAATAAATACCATTTCTATTGAAATTTATCATTAATATTAAAGTGTGTTGGATGGACACCAGCATATTTCGTATACAAAAGAAAGAAAAATTAAAAAACAAAACATAAATTATTTACACAAGCTTATCGCTCGTCCTTGACACAAAGATTTTTATGGTTTAAGTAGAATTTCATTGATATCTACCCTCACTCCATGTCATATGCATACTAGAAAAATTCGAGTAGACAAGCAAAAAGAGACAAAGAATTGGAAAATAACCCAACTTTAAGCCATAAAAATATCTGTCTGAATTAAAAGGTTTAAGGACTTTCTTGAAAAGACGCATTAAAAGACTGGACTCTAGGGATTTAAGAGAGCGAGTTTAAAAAAAAAATGTTGCGAATACAAATTTATGTGTAAATATGTAAAATGTCGGCGCATGTTGTGAGTTCAAAGCCAATCCCTCTGCATTTGATTGGCCTAATGGGGTGTCAGATTATTTCACTTTATTTATTTATATATTTTCCTTCATTTCATTTAACTGCCTGAATATGGTATTTACTGACTTTTAAATACATTTCTTACGAATTTAAATAGATGTGCTACGCTTTTGATGGCGAGCGACTCCTTCTGGTTTTTCTTTTGCCCGTCTCATATTTACTTATATATTATAACGCTGTACCATAAACACAGCCTCAGTTTTTGGTTTGAAGTTGAGTTGTTTAATGACTCTAAGTTGATTTTTGATTGGCTGTGAAATTTCGGACAACAAGTAAGTTTTTTAATGTGTTTATGAAGTGAAAAAATTATATTAATTTAATTATTTCTTCGCGATGACAAACAATGCGCATAAATGTAGGCAATGATTTTCCAAAAATTTGTTGACGTAGAACAAAAATTTTAACTCCGTTTAAAAGCTATCTGATAGAATAAAATAAAATAATTTTTAACCCATATTTATTTATAAAACTAAAATCTAAACTACTTTCTATTTATTTCTTCTTCTTAATATTTTTAAAAATTATATTTATCTGTCTCTTGTGCATAGTACTATAAATTCGCTGAATTTAACATTATAACTCAGTCACAAAAGCATCTAGGAGCGTGAAAATTGGTATTCTACACAAGTAAAATCACATAAGTAATGGTAAGGGAAATCATTGAAATCGGAATACCATATCATATATCCTCCATATAATCTATTTGTTCAAAGATGAGGTTTTTGTTCAAAAATCTGCCAAAAAGTCATCTAGAAGAATGAAATTTCGTACTATGAACACATATTATGAAATCCGTATTGGTAGTGAAAATCAGAGAAATCAGAATACTCTATCATATAGCCCTCATACAACTGATTTGTTCAGATATGAGGTTTGAGTGAAAAAATCCGCCAAAAAACCATTTAAAAATTAAGAAGCTACTGAAAACCATCGAAATCGTTTTTGCAATGTGCAATAAATTTGATATGTTCATAAAACATATAAAGACTTCTGAGTTTAGCAGTACACTAAATATAATGGTACGTGTCTCCACTCTTCTAAGAAACGCGCATAAATGTAGGCAACACTTTTTGGATTTTATTTTATATTTACCATTATATTCAATAAATAAATTCACTCCGGTTTTAAATAGGGATATAGCGGAACGTTTTAAACTTTTAGAAGTATGTATTTATAATCAAATATATGAAAATTTAATCACTTTTTATCTAAATTAATGTAAACAAAAATGTTTTCCTTGCTTGCCTTGAAGGATGGCAAAATTCTGAGTATTTCTAAATGTGTGATCAACTTTATTTTGAAAATTTCTGAAACTAAAAAATTGATATAGGTTTTTAAAAATTTTTTGGTTTATTTTTTGTTCCAAAATTTGTTTACCGAAATTGCTTTGACAACTTCTTCTGAAAAATTTTTATTTATATTTTTTATTTAAAAATAAAAAAATTAGAAAGTCTGGCAACATTTTTAGCATAACTTAATTTTTGAATTCTTTTTTCACATTTTAAAATAAAATATATCTCAGAGATATTATATTTGAATATATATCATTGCTTATCAAAATGTTTACGCTTGGCAACATTTTATTACTTTTTTAATTTTTTTTACACATTTTATAATAAAACTTAAATTAATTTGAAAATTTCTTTAAAAATTTTATGTTTAAAAATATTATTTTTTCTCAATATTTTTTTTTAATTTTTTTGCCTATAAAATTTTTTATATTTTTTATTTAATTTAATTTTAATTTTTTATTTTTATTTTTTTGACCAAATCTAAAGTCGAATTTTTATTTTAATAACTTTTCAGTTAAGCAAATAATTTGATATTATTGTTATAAACTTTTTTTTGCTATTATCTATAAATCCTTAGGCTTAAATATTTAGCTTAATTATTTTTATTGAAAAATTTTTGTCGTTCAGAATCATTTTGTTGGCTCAGCAACATATTTTGTACAACAATATTTTTTGTTTATTTTTATTCAACAAATTCTAGAAATAACTATTTATTTAAAAAAATTTATTTATTAATTTACATTTTTTTCTTTTTTTATTTTTTGCTCATTTCTGGCTCAGCAATTTCCTTTTAAATTAAACAGCTAAAATCGAAATTTAGGTAAATTCCTTGTAATTTTAAGTTAGTTAATTTTTTCTTTTAATAATTCTCTAGCTTAAAACTAAATTTAATCAATTTTATTATAGAAATATTTTTAATAACTTTTGTTTTTCAGCTTTATTTTTCTTACAATTCTATTTTTTTTTAATAAGTTCAATACGAAATTTAATTTACTTAAACTTTTTTTTTTGCAAATTCCTGAGCTAAATTCTAACTTTAATCGATTTTAGTTAAACAACTTTTTTAATATTTTTTTATCATTTTTTTTCAGGTAGTGTTTATTTTAAATAATTTTTTTGTCTTGGAAATGTTTTTATTTAGCAAAATATTACTTTTTTTTTACTTGAAACTATATTTTATATTTAAATTATTTTTGTGTAGTATGACTTTTTGGCAACATTTTTTGTTGAAAAACATTTTTCTTTTTCAACAAAAAATTTTTTTTGCCATTTATTTAACATGCACACACATATATGTATAAATATTTTATTATAATTATATATATATATATGTATATATACATATATATATATATATATATATATATATATATATATGTATATATACATTTTTTCATTAAATTTTTATATATTTTTCTCTTAAAATTTAAAAAAATTTTTTTTTTTAAATATTATTTAAATATTTTTTATAAATTTTTTATACATTTAGCAACATTTTTCTCTTTACGAAACTTTTTTTAAATATAAATTTTGAGCTTTTCACCATGCAATGTAACGTTGAGCAATTGACCCCGTAGAACTTTCGCCGTTTTTTTTTTCACAAAAACTTAACAAATAAATAAATAAATAAATAAATAAATAAAAGAAAGAGTAAAACTTAAAAAAAGAAGAAATTCTAGTGAAAATCCCAATACAAATTTCTAAACCTTTTTTTTTCAGCCCGACATAAGCTGACGTAACGGTTAATCCCCGGCAGATTAATGTCTCTTTGTGACAACATCAGTGGCAAGCCTTTTGCCTCTCTGAGTGACAACTGAAATTAATGACAATACTGCAAGAATTTCTCCTAAAACTTGACAAAACCGCATAGACCGTTTTGAAAATGAAGAAGACAAAAAATAAAATAAAAATTTAAGAAAGCTTAGCAACAAAAAAATACATACGCTAGCCTAATCCCTTCTGCAGTATGCAGTGCAAAATGTACCTGAAAATGTCGTACACCGGTGCGTATGAGTGACATTAAGTTGAGTGTTGGAAAGTAAAATTTAAAAGTATATATATAAACACACCACGAAAACGGCAAACGAAAATGCCAGACTTGTGGCAGTTATTCAACGGTTAATGACTTGGCAATTTATTTAAATATAAATGAGCACATACAAGCAAATATAAACACATACATATACATATTTGTATACATATATTATACAATATATATCTAAGCAAGAAAACAGCTACAAATACGCAACCAAAACATATGTTTGAGCATAAATGCGGGCCCTTAGTTTTTAAGTACTTCACAACAGCTGTGTATATATGTATGTAACAGTATGTATTCTCATTTATATGTATGCACAGAGTTAGGCTTGATGAGTTTTACTTGTCTTCCAAAGCGCCTTTAAGCAGTCATAAAACCACTTGAGCAGGTGGCTGATTAACTACTAGAACTACTCAGTGTTGAAAACAAAACAACAACAAGAATAAGCACCAAAACTAGCTTTTATTAGCGAAAATAGCCGAGGATAAGCGTTGTATTGTGCATAAAAGCAACGCAAATAACAACTTACTAACACACTTTTAAGTCCACTTACCAACACTCACACTCACACTCGACAGGTCGACAAGTGGGCGTTGTGGCATATAAATTGGGTTTTTCTACTAGCTTTTACTTGCAACAGCATTTTCGAGCAATAGTTGCGCATAGACAATAATCGTAGAGTAATGCCTACTTAACTTACTTGAAACAACCACTACTACCACTACTACCACTACTACCGCTATCTAAGCATTTACTATACTTATAAAAATGTATTTGAGTGTAGATGTATGTGTTTACCTACCACTTGCAGCTGTTGTTTATTATTTTACCTTCTATTCTACTACCTTTACCTGAACGTGTGCTATTTTCTTTGTTTTACTCTTGCCTTCCTCTGCCATTGTTATTATTATTGTTAGTAGCATGTATACTTATATACTTGTAAATATGCGTGCTTTTATTACGCGCTCTTCTTTGTCACATCTTACACTTTTTATGCATTTTTGCGCTGCTTTTCAGCAGGAAGCTGCCTGTTACATTTTATTGTATTGTCTAACAGGAAACCATACTTGGGAAATTGTTATTGCACGCAATATTCATTTAGTAGCGACAACATAAATGTAAGTTTTCCTTTTAACATATTTATTCAATTTTTACATTTATTTTTCAACGACATGTGCATGTTTTTTTAAAATTCCTCTGCCATTCAACAGGAGATGCGTGCGTAGGGAGTGATTTTTTGCAAGAAAAATAAGTTTTACTTTGTTTATGCATTTCAGACTTGTATGAATGTAAAAAAAAATGTAATACATATTGGTGAATTTTTTTTAATTTTATTGACAATAGAAAAGGAACCTCACCTAGTTTTCAAAATGTATGATAAAAAATGTTCCATAAATGATTCCTTTATTTTAATAGCGCTTAAATGCTAGCAGAAGAACTATAATTTATTGCAAACACTCAAAATTCATAAAATATAGGGGTCCAAGTGATGTACTATAAAATTTTGTTTATTAGTAAAAAAAAAAAATTATAAAAAAAACTCCTATAAAAACATATAAAAAAAATTGTTTCTATAAAATTTTTATAAAATCATCATCGAGCATATTAAGGAGGATACAGAAAAAAAGTTTCTTGATTGTGCAATAATTTTAAAAGTTAAAATTATAAAGTTTTGGATATAACCTCATTTTTTAAGAAATGTAAAATGTGTTCCATTTCGAGGTTTTCTACTTTTTAAGGGGGAAAAAATATAGGAAATTCAAATTTAATGGGAAATGTTTATTATCATTGAAAAGAACATTCTCGTCGATCATCATTGACGGCTACGTTCTCACCGGCATCATTTTTTAAGAAATATGGACTGATTATCCCACCGGCCTACGCACCACACCAAACCGTTGTTTTTTCTAGATGAAATGACAGCTCTTGAATCTCTTCAGGCTGTTCTTTGTACCAAATGCGACAATTTTGCTTGCTTTTATACCCATTGAGCTAGAAATGGGTCTCCTCGCTGAATAAAATTTTGCTCGAAAGCGACGGATCTTCGTGGAACTTTTCCAGAGCCCATAGAGCGAAGCGATGTCGCTTGGGAAGGTCGAGCGGCTTCAGTTCTTGCACAAGCTGTATTTTGTACGCTTTCGTTTAAGATCTTGAGGTAAAATGCGTCAAGTCGTTCCATACGTCAGTACGAGTTGCTGCGAACGGCCCCGAATCGACTCTCCATGATCTTCGTGTACACTCTCAGCTACGCCCGCTATATTTTCTTCACTACGTACTGGACGTTGTCTATTCGGTCGAATATTATCCAATAATGAATTCTGAGTCTCAAGATGAGTGATGATGATGTTGCTGCGAATAGTATGCTCCGATTATGTTGACCATAAGTTAAGCGAAGCGCGCGAAACACATTCTTTGCAGAACGTGCATTCTCGTTATAAGGCTGAATGATTTTTAGGTGTTTTTCAGACGTAAGTCTCTCAATGATGAAATGTCAAACAATTCTGGACAAAAATAACATGACAGCTTAACACAACACAACAAAGCAAGCATTCTGATTGCATCAACCGCATCGTTCGGTGTCTAAAAACGTTGAACTTTCAGTTTATTTTTTAAGTGCGGGAATAAAAAGAAGCCCTGCGGTGACAAGTCAGTACTATATGGTGGATGACTCATTAAGGCGTTGTTTTTGAGTGCTCAAAAATGCAGTTGTTTCGGGCGATGTGTGGGACCACGTATTGCAGTTGGGACCACGTATTGCAGTCTGTACTTCGGCGGAAACCAGATTTCTTTGAAGATAACTGGCAAACAAATGGTTGTGTAACACTAAAAAATTCACTGTTCAACAACCATTTGCTTGGAAGTGCTTCGTACATGAAGAACAACTTTTGTTATTTTTGGCTCATCTTGAAGTACCCACACAGTCGAGTACTATTTACTTTCGAGCTCATAAGTATAAATCTATGATTCATCATGTACCGCGATGTCATAGATGTGTTTCGAAGCACCGCTCTCCTATTATTTTTCACATTTCTCTCGACCAATCAACACCAGCTTTTTTTTTTTTTTTTTTTTTTTTTGAGCGCTTCACAAATTGTGTGAGATCGAACTTGAACCTTTTTGTACAATCAAATGTTCATGCAATATTGTATGTATGCTGATGACACTAGTGCTTATATTTGTCTCAATCTCACGATAAGTGGCATGACGGTCTTGAAATGTCAGCTTGCGCAAAGTATCAGTAGTTGCCAAAACAACAACCTTCTAAAATTCTTCTTGGAATGCTCTACGCCCTCGATGGAATTCACCGTACTATCAAAAGTAGAATAAAGTTCGTCGATGCATTTTAGCTGAGGTAATTCACTTCGAAAGTTGTAAAAAATAATCCAGCGAAAATGTTGATTTTATTCCATTTTTTGCCCATGATGATTATATTCATCATCGCTTTGCTCGCTCCACCTCAAATAGCGCTGCTGTAAGTGAAAGTGAAGACCCGAATGTATCTATTACTCGAGGTTCTGAAGAGCTGATACTTCCTTTCTACATTATGGCATATTATATGTTTAAGATATATCCATATAAAATCCAGCCCACATAACAACTGAAGCCAGCTGACCATTCACAACGTCGTAGTTACGTCGTTTGGGTGCTTGAACAACAAGCAGTGGACGCAATCTTTCTTGTGTTCTTGTGTTCAACAAAATTGACACATTTGGGGCTACGAGAATTCTCAAGTGATTGAAGAGAGGTCATTACGACCAAAAAGACTTACTATCTGAAGCGTTATTTGGTCAAGGGGTGTCATTGGACCTTACTTCTTTGAAAACGGTAATGCCGCGACAGTCACTGTCAATTTGGAGCATTATGATAATCGTCTTTTTTGACCTCCAATTGAAGAACACAACTTAGGCAATATGTGGTTCCGACAATATGGTGTCAAAGCAGCAGCGAATATGACTTTATTACGAGAGAAAATCTCTGGTTTTGGAGATATAAATTGGTCACCGAAATCGTGCGATTTGACACAGTTTGCATAATTTTTTTTTTTTTTTTTTTGAATCGTTCATTTTAATGATGTAGTGTTTCACGTACAACGCCAAGGTTCAAACTTTATAATAAAAAAAAAATTTCATTAAAGCAGTTATTGGAAATGCATTTGGTTTACTTTTATTTTAGAAACCACAAAATGGTATTTAGCTTACTTTTATTAAAAAAAAAAAATATTTTTGAATATACTGTATTTTGACAATTCCACGTCTATATCAACTTTTTCTTTTATATGTTCCATGCTTTCACGGCAGTGCCTTATGGCACCAGAATTCCGCTATTGGAAACATATCGGGAGAATAGTGTTTGCATTGTTGCTCCATGTCTTTTGTTAGGCTGATTTACAAGATTATTAATTTTCCATGGAGGAGGAAGTTCTCTGAAATATTAATAGTCTACTCGACCCTACATATGAAGTTGTCTGAGTAAAACTTCTTCAAAAAATTATCTAGAGCTGTACTTTATATTGAAAATATGATTGTTCTTCTATCTCTTTCTGACTTTATCAACGAATATCTCTCTTTTCTTTCGTTCGTCTCGCCTGATCACGCTCTTCTAACGTTGCCGTAACACATTCAATATTTTTTTTCATCGCGTTCTGCATTCTATTTCAAAATTATGAGGAAAGTTAAGACAAAAAAAAAAGTTTTGAACATTTTCTTCATTTCATTGCCGAAATATTGATTCGATTTCGTTTAAGAAATATTTATCGATTTCACTGATTTGGCATCATCTGTAGTTATTTACATTTTTTCTTATTTTGCTTATCTCCCCACTCAACTACCGTAATGTGCGTACAAAATTTAAAATTGTCGCACAAATTTAAACTTTTCAGTATGCTGGACACTGCTGCGCCTAAAATTATGCACAAAATATATCTCCAAACTCAATTTCCGTTTTCCCCGCTCGATCATGCGTTTCTTAAAGTTTTCGTAACACTTTCTTCAGTTCGTACCCGTCACATAGGTATTATTTTTGATCAGAAATATAAGTTAAAAGCTCACTGTTTATAACTAAATTAAAAAAAAAATTTTAAGTAAATTAAAGATTAATCGCCGATTATTTATTTGATAAAATTCGCAACTCTTATGCTCCCATATAACAACATAAAATTTTTTCTTCTCTTCCAGCAATTCATCAACTAATTTATGCTGAACAATGTATTCGAATGCTGGATAGCAGTGCTTTTACAACAACAACAACACCAACAACAACAACAACAACAACAACAACAACAACAACAACAACACCAACATTGAAATTTTTTTACCACAAATATTTCCTTTCCACTACGCAACGTAAAATACCGCACGCATGTGGCAACAAAGTACGACGCAACAACACCAACAACATACCACAATTACCATTTTATATAAATTAATATTTACAATAACAACAACAAGTTCAGGAAAAGTGGCAACAAATTTCCAAACGCGAAATTGATTAAACCGAATAGCAACAACAACAATCCCCACATCCCCACATCCCCACATCCCACCCCCACGAACGGTAACGGCACGTACGACATTCGTGTCAAAGGCAACTATGCATTTGACACATAACAAAAGCAATAGCAACAACAACAGCAGCAGCAGCATCAGCAACGATGATGAATGTGACAATTCAAAATCATCAGTAAAGTTGACGGCGGCGGCAGTGGCGGCGACAGCAACAATTGCAAATTTTTCTCATATAGATTGCAATATAAAACAGCAACAACAACAACAACAAAAACATTTGCGACACTTGCAACAAACCGCTGATGTGCGTGGGCATAGAAAGCTTAGTAGCCACAATTCCGTGCTGGTAGGAAATGTTGTGCAACAACAACAACAGCAACAACAAAAGTGGTGCCACCGGCCACGAGTGTCAGCACCACCAGCACTCGTACAGTGTACAGCAACAAAAACAACAGCGCGTGTAGCAGACGGCAAACGGATGTTGCACGCTTACAGCAGCAGCAGCAGCAACAACAACAAACTGTCAACTTTTCTACAAAGTAGCAACTTTTTTACATACGCCTTTGTTGTTGTAGTACTTTTAAGCAGCTTTAGTGTGAGAAGTGTGTGGGCAAGCGAAAATGGTGGCACTAGTGGTTCGATTAGTAGCGCCACTGTGTCAACAATTGGTCAAATTGTAAATACTAGTATCAGCAACAACAGCAACAACAACAATGGTAACAGCAATAGCAACAGCGGGCGTGCCAACGCTTCAACTAACAGTAATTATCGTGATACGCAAAGACAGCGCACAGCGGACGCCTATCAATATGATGTAATTAACAATAGCAACAGCAACAACAATAACAACAACAACAACGACAGCAATAACAGTAATAATAATGCTAATAATAAAAATAGCAACAACAATCCCAACAACGATACAGCTGTCGACATCATACTAAGTGATTATAGTGAAGCCTTCGCCAGCCTAATAGCTGCGGGGCCACTAAATGATGCAACTAACAACAACAATAGCAACAGTAGTAGCCGTAGTAGTAGTAGCAATGTGAGAAGTCCTACCGTTGATATGCCCACTGGGCATGGCAGTTTGCTTGCAGACAACACTAGTGATAAATTTATAACAAATTATACGGCCGCCGCTGGTGCTGCTGCTACCTCGGCTGCTGGCGATGATGATGATGCGCCGCCGCCGTTCGATTTGAACGATGAGCTATTGGATAGCCTGCGGGGCACGCACAGTTTGCCACAACAACCAATGTATACGAATGATTTTGCGGTACACATACCAGCTGGTAGGCAAATTGCCGATATAATTGCCAATAAATATGGATTCGACAATAGGGGACAGGTAAGTGAGATGCGCACATGCATACACAGTTGTGTGTGTGTGTTGTAATAGAATCATGTGTGTTGCGTAAGCGAATGAGTGTGCATCACTATGTGAATGTGTATGTGTTTCCAGCAAATATTTGAACCATTGAAATGTACAGCTTATTTTGATAGATTTTGGAAATTATACAAAAATAGTTTCTACTTCTTTGAAAAGATGATTTAGGAAAACTTTTAGTTCACTTACGATTTTAGAAATGAGAAAACTTGAATTTTTAAAAGCCTCACACAGAATTTTTTTTATAACAGAAAGTTTTAATAATAATAAAAAATTTAATTTATATCAGAATTTTTTCTTCGCGCTCTTTTCGTACCTCTCAAGAAAAATAAAGAGCAAAACATATTGAGATGAACAGAGCTTTTGAATTCTTACAAGGAAAATAATATTTGTTTAAATTTTTTCTTAATTTAATGAAAAATTCTAATAATTTAACAATTTATCAAAATTTTTAGAAAATTCGAAATCAGAAAATTCTATCCTGATTACCGGAAAAAGCGAAATCTGTATATTCGGATAAAAATCGTGTTCACGAAATTTCTCCTAAATTTTAATAACAAATCGATATCAGGAATGTGTAAAAGATTTTCGGAGTGAATTCAACATAGGAAATTTTCAACACATTTTCCGAAAAATCGGACTGAGGAAATTTTAAATAGATTTTGCGAAAATACGAAATTAGGAAATTTTTTCAAAATTTTCGGATAATAATCGAAATCAAGAAATTACATCTAAATCTTTGAAAAAATTCGAAACCAGGAAAGTTTCTATAGATATCACGAATTAATGTGAAATCAGGAAAATTTTATCTAAATTTTTGGAAAAAACGACACGGGAACTTTCTTATAGATTTTCCAAAAAAACAGGAAATAGTAATTTTCTATAGATTTTCTATAAATTTTCGGAAACAGAAAAATTTCTTTGGATTTTCGAAAAAAGCGAAATAAGCACAATTTTTCTGAATTTTTTGGAAAAAATCGATATAAGGAAATTTTCAATAAATTTACCGAAAAAATGGGAAACAGCAAATTTCTTATAGATTTTCGGAAAAATCGAAATTTTCTAGTTTTCGAAAGAAACGAAATTATGAAATTTCTATTAATTTTCGAAAAATTCGGGTTCAGGAAACTTGGTCGCAATTTTGGGATAATACCAAACCAGGAAAGTTTCTTTAGATTTTCGGAATGAATAAGAAATCAGGAAATTTTCTAGATTTTCGGAAAACTCGAAATCAAGAAAATTTATCTAAATTTTTGGAAAACATCGACATTGAGAAATTTTCTTCATTTTAAAAAATGTATTAAATTTTCGAAAGAAGCGAAATTAGGAAATTTCTATTAATTTTAGGAAACTTATACAGGAAATTCGTGTCAATTTGTGGAAAAGCGAAATAAGAAAATTATATATAAATTACCGCGTAAAAACCAAATTAAAAATTTTTATATGGGTTTTCGGTAAAGAACAAATTAAATTTTTTTCCAAAAATCCTCCGGAAATAATCGGAACCAAAAATTTTGATGTTAATTTTCGGAAGAAGCAAATTCAGGAGTTTTCTTCTCCATTTTCGAAAGGAATGCGAAATCGAAATCGAAAGTAACTTCCCCGATCAGGCACTAATCGTTGCTGCTTTCCAAAACTTGTATTAATTTCATTGAATTCTATATCGAAAGCATTACACAAACGTGTTATGTTATATGTTATTTATTAAATACTTCGAAAAGGCGTTTGATGGATATATTTCAAAAATTTCAGAAAGTATTTTGAAGATATTGTACATAGAAAAAGCAAAAATTAAAAATTAAATTAATCTTTTTGGAAAACGCCTTTAATGTTATGGTAGCCATCTGGGTTTATATATATTTTAAGCCCCCACCATCACCCAATCCCTTTTTCTCTTTATATTAGTCAATATTCCTGAGGAAGTAAACAGAGAAGAATTATTTTTCTTTATTTAATGAAAAATTTTAATAGTTAAACAATTTATTATTTTCAACAATTTTTTTTTCAATATGTAAATATTTTATATACAGTTTTTTAAATTATTTGTTCTTTATTTTATTTCATTTTTTTTTTTTTAATTGAAAGAAATTTTATAAAGATGATATGAAAAATAACTTGAGGATCTTTGAGCAAATTAAAAGCTCTGATACATTGTAAAAGGAAGTAAATTTGAGTTTTAGTAATAAACAAAAAAACAAACGTATAACAATTAAATAATTTATTTGTATAAATTTTCTCAGAAACCAATTTTTAAGATTTCAATTGTAAAAAAAAAAAATATTTATATAACATATATAGGAAGCAAATTTTGCTATATTATGCGAACAACCATAGCTTTCTATCACTCATGGTTCCCAAAGGAAAGCAAAAAAGTAGTAAGTTTCTTTTTAAAAAATTTTGAAATTCGAAAAAATCACATAAAATGGTAGCGGAGAATATTAATACGCACACCGTCGGCTAGACAGAAAATTGTACTACACTATAAAACAAGCTATATTGCAGCTTTTTATCACCCAAGCAACAGGAAGAAGAATCTAAGGAGAAAATTCATATTATTTTCATTTTTAATTAAATATACTTTTAATAATAAAGCCATTCAAATTATTTTATCAATATTATTATTTGGAAGATAATTTAATATAGAAAGTTAATATAATTTTAATACAAAAACTGACCTTTGGTTGTTGAAAGAAATTCAATATAGAAAATTTTTCTTTAGTAAGGAATATATATTTTTATATTTGTTAAATCAGATGTGTGTGAAACCCTTTTTTCATTAATGCTGTTTAATACTAAAAAAAAGTTTAATCTAAAAACTTAATATTTTTTTTTACAAAAGGAAAAACTTTATATTCACACATTTATTTTTCTCTTCGTTTCATAATTTTTAAATAAAAATAATTTCAATTAACTTTTCTTTCATCTATTCATTTCCTTCCTTTTCTATAAAAAAAAAAATCTCAAAAAAAATTTTTTTTTCAATTTAATTTTATTATTCCTTCTTTTTATTCGATTTGTTGCAAATCAAATAATTTAATAATTACTATTTAATTTAATAATTCTTCTAGACTTTTTTTACGGATGAGGAGACGAAAAATGCCTTCCGCATCATCATTGTGTCTTCACATCAATGGTATGTGCCACTTGCGGGTCTCTAAAATACTCTTATCTAAGGAGCTGTCACCCACCCTGGAACCGCTTTCGCCTTACTTCAGGGTGGCATTCCATTGTTCTCGTAGTGAGATTACATCTCATCAGCTGCATCCAGGTGCCACTTTTTCACTCGTGACACATGTTATTCGAACTCCGTTACGTTTTCCCACTTTTCTTCGCTTTGCAGCATGATTGAAGTAATGTTATCTGCGCTTAGTAGCCCAACTGTGTTTTCGGGTCTGATTCGCTCAGCTTACCAGCGAGTGCATTTAAAGAATATTTGTTCGACATCATCTTCGTTGGCGTCGTTTAAGAAACATGACAGATTTTCGGCTTTAACAATCGTGTATAGATATTTCCGGAAGTATCCGTGACCAAAGAGCATCTAGGTAATATGGAAATTTACCTCCCCGAATTTTCTACTTTTCTATACTCTGACATCTGTTTTAAGTCGCCGTATACGGCCACCGGCCCCGATTTTCCATTTCACATCAGTTTTTCCACTGGTTGATGGTTTCCTGTCTTATATCTTCTCTGCTTAAATCGACAACACTTCCTTGGTTCCTCATTTTTCTTAGTGTCCACTTTCTTTCCATTTCTGCTGCGAAGAGTTCAATGGGAATGCTCCCGCTTATTACAGCTATAGCCTCTCCTGATACTGTTCGGTAAGCCGACCCTCAGAGTTGCTGTCCGGTACACTTTAGCTAGTACTTTTCGCCTGTTATATCTGCCCACCAAAATTTATACTGATCACATCAGAATGACGAGCTGAGTTGATTTAGCCATGTCCCTCTGTCCTTCTGTCCGTCTGTGTGCTTGAACGCAAACTAGTCCCTCAATTTATGATATATATTTCATTAGCGGCAAATTCTTGTAGCCGCCACAACAGCTTCTTAGGCAAGTAAGATCTGCCACTTGAGTTATAACAAGTATTTGGGATGATATATGGCAGTATGAGCCATAAAATCGCAATAAATTGCTATTATTCCCGGTTTAAAAACGATTTTGAACTCTTTTAAAAAAAGCCAAGTATTAGTGCAAGCTAAAAGAGTCATGGGTGTAGCCTTTACGAAAATTTGTTTTATAAAATTTTAAATTTCGTTATATAAAAAAAAAATTATAAGAATAAAAACCAGTTAAAAAATGTATGGCAAAATATTTTTAAATCTTAGTTAAATACTCGTATTTTTGGCATTGTCTATAAAATCCAAGAAACCCAGTAAATTTCGTTAAAGTCTAAAATCTAAAGCCTTCACTTATAAAATATATATGTATACCAATACATCTATAATTTTGTTCTCTTCTTACTCCCATCAACTTGTCACCACCCCGCCAAACGAACAACCAATTCAATATTATTTATTGTTTCTATGTTATTAATAATTCTGTTGCAAACTCATGTAAGCGGCAAACAAAGAGATTTACAATAATGACCAATGAAATCAAATTTAATGTTCCCTTCGGAATGTCCAGACATTTTTGCCCCTTGTTTCTGAAAACTTGTTAAACGAATTTTGAATTTCACTAGCCTTTGCATTGTTTGTGTCTTGATTTCAACTCTCATTCAAGTACATGTGACATATCTGACTCAATTTTTCATATTAAGAAAACTATTTTGTCGACTCTCAACTAACCGTTACATTACATTTTATATTTTGAATAATTCTTAAAAATCAGCTGATGAATTTTGCTCTGTAGCTGAACTCTTTTAGTTCTCGACACTAAACAAACCTCTGCTCATCGTAACTCGGCATTGATGAAAAATACCACAAAAAGTTGACCTTTCATATAAAAAGTACAAAATTTGAGCTAAAGTAGTCGGCGTATAGGAAGTCAACAGCTTTTGTGAAGTTTAAGAGAGCCTTGATATTCAGTTTTGAAACTTCCGCTTGTTCCTTTAAACAACATAGCTCCTAGATGTCACCGAAATCAGAGAAGATGATTTTCCATCGCCACATTGATGCCTTTCTTCCAGCACTTTCTACATGTGCTATTGTTACTAGTGCCAATTCTGCTTGAGTGAACACAAAATTGGGTGTGTTTTCCTTCGTTGCCAGTGCACATGATCATGGCGGTCTTGCAAGCCATTAGTCATTCAATATCAACCTGATCCGTCTTCCATCACTTTCGGAAATTCCAATGTGTAGCGTAATTGGCAACCTTCATATTCCTTTTACTGGTTCGGTAGCCACACAGATGGTATTTTTGGCAATCTCATCCACACACTGGCTCAAGAAAAATCAAACATCAACGATTGGTATGCTAAATTTAGACGTGGTGAAATGAACACCCAAAACGGTGAACGCAGTGGATGCCCAAAAGATGTTGTTACCGACGAAAGCATCAAAAAAAAATCCACAAAATGATTTCGAATGACCGTAAATTGAAATTGCATGGAACAGCAAGTACTCTAAAGATATCAACTGAACGTGTATATCGCATCATTCACGAATATTTGGGTATGAAACAGATCTGTGCAAAGTGGGTGCCACGCGAGCTCACTTTTGACCAAAAACAACGACGAGTTGATGATACGGAGCAGTGTTTGGAGATGTTCAAGCGTAATGAACCCGAGTTTTTCGTCGATTCGTCCACAATGGATAAAACATTGCTCCATGATTTCACTCCACAGTCCAATCGACAGTCATTCGAGTAAACTACACACGATGAATCCGCTCCAAAACGTCGAAAACGCAACAGTCGGCTGGCCAAATTACGGCATCTGTATTTTGCGATGTGCATGGTATAATATTCATTGATTGCCTTGAAAAGGAAGGAAAATCAATCGCGACATAGAATTATTGGACCATTTAAGGGACGAAATCCGAAAAACGGCCGCAGTTGATGAAAAAGAAAGTGATGTTTCACCAAGGTAATACACCGTGTCACAAAATCAATGAATTGATCTTCAATCACCATGTCCTCCAGATCTGGACCCCACGTCCTGTTCTCATATCTCAAAAGAATGCTCGTTGTTCACTGGTAATCGTCGAAACTGAGGATGCAAATGACAAATCGTACTACAAAAATGTATCATCCTTGATGGGAACTATGTTGAATAAAAAAAAAAATGAGTTTTGCCAAAAAACCGTGTTTTACTATGGTCGGGCGAGGACTTTTCAATTGACCTATCGCTTGGTGTGTATACTGCTGTTTTTATTTGGTTTTATTTTTCTAAAGAACCACATGAGATCTAGCTCTGCGCAATAGATATGGGAGTCTACTCCTTCAACCATTTACAGGCAACAAAAATTTGTCGAGAGACTATGCGGTGAGCTGGTAGTGCGTTTTTTAATTGCTTGATGTTTATTGTCAGTTTTATCAAGGCTTAATCTTTATCTACTCCTTTTCTTGAAACATGTCCTTACTCTCTTCTTCTTTTGAGTTGCTTTCTTTTCGTTTAATTTAAATTTACTCTAGTTGTAAAGAAATAAAATCAGACTCCAGTCATCAGATATGGTATACTGAATAATCTAACGAACGAGTTATCCTTCATACAAGTATGATAATATCAAATTCATTCGAACTTCCTGAATTTTTCCAGTACTGCTTCTTAGGTTTCTCTGTTCAGGCCGTAATCCCGTAGAACAGTTTTCGGAAATTTCATTTTTGAAAAAGAACGTTCTGCAGTGAAGACAGAGAAAGAGCAGAAATTGTTTGGCGAAAGTTAACAAAAGAACTTTTTAAACTCATCCCTATGAAAACGGCCCTACATAAATATGTAAGAGTTAAATTGGTCACAGTTACGCCATACATATTGAATATTACTTATACACTTTCCATTTGTATGAGTGCCTTAGGTCCCTGCAAATATTTATAGACCGTATGGTCCATTGGAGTACCTATAAATATACTCCACTGTGACAAATTGTGGACCAACTTGTGTATTTACACTAACTTTGTGCATCACGACCATTCTTCGTGTTATACCGATCTCGCAAGCACTACACAAAGTTACAATTGCGCAATAAGTTCTACACTCGTATACAGAAAATGTGTGGAAATGAAACTGAGTCAGTTTCGTTTCGTTGTTGAGTTGTGCTGGTACGCAAAAGGAGTGCATAATTCATTATTATTTGAATCAAAATACGTATAACAAATACGCAATCTAATATATAATATATATTTATTAACAATAGTTTATTAATATTAATATAAAATTATATAAAAAATATTATATTTTACTAACTTTCAACATAGAAAATGCTATTCGAAACTAAAGAGGATGTTCGAATGTAATTTTTCGCATATACTCCAAAATATAATCCCCTGTAAGTACTCCATGGATTAATTTTATGGAGTAGTTTCAAAACTACTTTCCTGTAGGTAGTCCATGGATTACTCGGGTGTTATGCAGAGATGGATTACATGGTCCAGCCCTAGGACATCACAATGTTAATTGGACCATGTTTTTTGTATGGATTCTGGCAGGTTTTGGATTACTCTATTGTCCGCGTGGATTATATATTTCACACGTGCATGGAGTTGTCGCCTTATTTGCATGGGTTGCCATTGTATCCAATGTGTGTGTTAATGCCTAAATAAACTGTTAATTTGCCAACTGTATACACTTATATACATACATACACCCAACATATGGATATACACATACGTATGTGTGAGCCTGAAGACAATGGCATACTCATTTTGATAAATGAAATAAATAATATTTCCGAAAACGAACAAAGAAAGCTGCTGATATGCTTATTTGTTTCAAAAATTATATTTACTCATACATACATACTCACAATCCCCTTAATTATCATAGCTTTTGTTTACGCAAATTTTCACTTTATTCTCCCATTGTTCCAATTTGTTGCCGATTATTTAATTGAAAGTGATTTCCGTTGGCAGGAGAGTGTGTTTTAGAGTGCTGGAAGTAAAGGATGTTTTTTTATAGAGGTATAGAACTTTAAGTTGCGATAAAACAACGATGGACTATTCGATTGACATGAATTTTATTTATCCGAAAGATAATCTTGTGGCATTACATTTTAAATATGATTTCTGGCATATGACCGCCACGGCTGGCGCGGATCTAGTCCAATCTGGACGTCCAATTTTCGATGACTTTTTCCAACATTTGTGGCCGTATATCAGCAATAAAACGGCGAATGTTGTCTTCCAAATGGTCAAGCGTTTGTGACTTATCCGCATAGACCAATGACCTTACATAGCCCCCCAGAAAGTAGTCTAGCGGTGTTAAATCACAAGATCTTGGGGGCCAATTCACAGGTCCAAAACGTGAAATTAGGCGGCCAACAAACGTGTCTTTCAATAAATCTATTGTGGCACGAGCTGTGTGACATGTTGCTCCGTCTTGTTGAAACCACATCTCCTGGACATCATGGTTATTCAATTCAGGAATGAAAAAGTTAGTAATCATGGCTCTATACCAATCACCATTGACTGTAACGTTCTGGCCACCATCGTTTTTGAAAAAGTACGGACCAATGATTCCACCAGCCCATAAAGCGCACCAAACAGTCAGTTTTTCTGGATGTAATGGTGTTTCAACATACACTTGAGGATTACCTTCACTCCAAATGCGGCAGTTTTGTTTGTTGACGTAGCCATTCAACCAGAAGTGCGCTTCATCGCTAAACAAAATTTGCTTATGAAAATCGGGAACAACGGTAATCTCGTTTTGGGCCCATTCGACGAATCTACGCCTTACTTGATGATCGTTTGGCTTCAATTCTTGCACGAGTTGGATTTTGTAAGCACGCAAACCAAGATCCTTCCGCAAAATCTTCCATAACGTGGATGGTCACAGATCCAATTCCTGTGCTCAATGGCGGATGGACTCATTCGGGTCTTCCTCAATGCTACGCTCTACAGCAGCAATAGCTTCTTCTGTACGCACCGTACGGCATCTCTGGGGATGCGAGTTATCAACAAGAGTAAACGTGGTGCGAAAACGTTCCATGGTTAATGGAATTAACTGCTCTGATGGACGATTTTGTCGACGATAAAATGGACGTAGTGCGCGATACGTTTTCCGCACAGAACCATTATTTTCGAAATAAAATTGCACTATTTGCAAGCGTTGTTCAGGCGTGAATCTATTCATGATGAATTGCCAAACCAAACTGAGAATAAATCACTTAACAGCTGTTAAATCGGTCACCATCTTGAAAAGTAGTGCCAACTTAAAGTTATATACCTCTAAAAAAACACCCTTTATTTACAAGTGTATATGTGTGTTTCTAAGAACTAATTTTGAAAAAATTTTCGTAAATATTTTTGCCAGAATTTTGCACATTTTTTAGATACAATTACATATGTAAATATAAGTATGTATGTAAATGCGGATATGGTAAATATATATATAAATAATATTATTTAGTAATAAATTAATTGAGATAATTTCGAGATCAAATGAGAACTATTTTTTTTTTTGGCAAAAAACTGTAAAATAATAAAATCGAAGTTCATAAATATGTTCATGTATAATTTCCTCAGTAATATATTTAATGTGATGAAAGCAGAAAATAAATTATTTTTGGTTAAGCAACAATTAAATATGAGCCTTAAAAAAATTAATTGATATAAGCAATTTTTTACAAAAAAAAATATTTTGTGGCATGAATATTTGCATACTAATTAACTTAAATATAAAAATAAATAATTTTTTCACATTTTTATATTTTCTTATTTTTACTATAAAAAAATACTTCTTTTTTACTCTCTTTCACTTACGCTTAAAAGATATTATTTTAGAGCAGCATTTTTATTTATATTTTGATTTGATTGATTTTGCAACAAAAGAAAATATTATTGCGTAAAAACATAAATATATTTATTAAACTGTGGGTATTCACATGTGTTACATATAAGCATCTTCGCATTTTGAAGCGTACATAGTAACAATTGAAAAGTCCCCGGCCTACCAAAGTAAAACACATTCTTTGTTTGTCAAAATTCATTTCCTTTTTATTCAACATAGTTCCCTTTAAGGGTGATACACCAATTATAGCGACGCTCCAATTTTTCAATACCATTTTTGTAGTACGATTTCTCCACAAAAGAGGGCTCAGTTTCGTCGATCACCTCTTCATTCGACGAACATTTTTTCCCAGCGAGCATCTTTTTATAATATGAAAACAGTAAATAGTCGCTATGTGCAAGATCTGGAGAATGAGGTGGAAGATAAAGCAATTCGAAACCGAATTCATTGATTTTTGCCACGCATGACACTGCCTTATGACACTGTGGTTGCTGCTACAACAGCTAGCCAACCCCGCTCATGGTCAGGTAGGTTTAGTCTTAGTCATCGATGCTATCTAACTGTAGGCCCAGGAAACGTGCTATTTCGACGATGGCTGTTAGATGAGTCGGGTTGAGTTGGCATGCAAAGAGGTGGTTAGTGTCGTGCGAGAATTCGTTGCATGCGGGACAAACGTTGGGTATGTCAGGTCGCGGCAGGATAAGTTTGAGTTGAGCCTACAACAATATCCAGACTTTAATTATGCCAGGGTACTACTATTTCGACTCGCATAACAGCTGATTCTACTTTCCATGCTTGACCCGGATTTTATTCGGTCATGCAAAAACTCCGGTTTATTACGCTTGAACATCTCCAAACACTGCTCCGAATCCCCAACTCGTCGTTGTTTTTGGTCAAAAGTGAGCTCGCGTGGCATCCACTTTGCTCAGTGCTTTCTCATACCCAAATATTCGAGAATGATATGGTGTACACACTCATTTGATATTCTCAGAGTGCCTGCTTTTTCTTTCAATTTTAATTTACGCTCATTCGAAACCATTTTGTGGTTTTTTTTAATGTTTTCGTCGGTAACAACCTCTTTTAGGCATCCACTGCGTTCTCCGTTTTCGGTGCTCACTTCACCACGTCTAAACTGAGCATAACAATCCTGGATTGTTGATTTTGCTGGAGCAGTATCCGGAAACTTGTCATCAAACCAAGTTTTTACTTCAACCATATTTTTCTCCTTCAAAAATTTATATTTAATCAACACGCGAAATTCTTTTTCATTCATTTTTTCACAATATCAAAATTTCCTTCACTCAAAATGTTATAATTCACAAACTAACGATCGGATAGCTGTCAAAATTATGAACGCGTCTTTTGAAGCTTAGGGCTAACTAAAAATCATATGGATTTAATTCTATTAGCGCCATCTATGTGTCAGGCCAGGAACTTTTCAATTGACCGATAAGTAATTCTGTAGGTATGCATATCTTCAAAATATGTTTATATTTTTCTGTTTTCTTTTTTACTATTTTATTTAATTTTACATTATTTGAAAAATATTTCACACACTTCTGCCTATTCTGTATTGCTGTATGTATGTATTAAACACATTTATCCTCACATACGAGCTTTTACATTTATTTTGTACTTCCTTGCGCATTTAATTCACATTCCTTCCTGCCTGCCTGTCTGGCCTGTCATAAATTCGATATTCTACAAGTAATGACTCTCTAGTGAGCTATGTGTTTTGCAGTAACAGCAACAAATAAATCAATTTTGAATTTATGTTTCCGCAAGACCACAAAAAAGCAATATAGGGATAAGCGCAACTGTTTGTGTGTATGGAAATTCGTAAAAGTTGCAGATATGAAGGCAAACAAAGAAGAAAATTTTGCTATGAAAGTTATATAATTTTAATGCAAAAAAAACTGCTGAAAATTGCGTAGAAAGTGAGCAAAAATATGAAAAATTCACATAAATATTTTTTTTATAAAAATTAAATAAATTTTTTTGTTCTTTTTAGAAATTGGTTATTATTTTAGTTTGAACTAATTTTCTAGAAATAACTTTTGCAGAAATTACACAAAAATCACAAAGAATAATATATAATATATATGTATATATGGTAAAATATATTGTTTACAAAATAATCTTGCATTTGTTTCTTGTTTTCATCATTTTGAATAAAATAAATAATTTCAATTTTTTTGTAAAAATTATTTAATATTTTATATCATGATATAAATATTAGAGAAATTTACCAAGAATCACCAAAAAAAAATTCGCAGAATGCATTTAAGGGGTTAGATGGGTTTCAGAGGTTAAAAAGACAGGAATTTTCACTATTTTTTTTTATATATGAAATCATATATTTTATTCAAATAAATCACCATATCAAAGATACATATTTAAACGGTTTTTACTGAAATTCCGAAAACTCAGCCGTTGATACCTCATCTCCCTTGCCGTCTCAAAAGAAAATGCTCTCGCCGTGAACAGCATAACATCAAAAATCAAAAAAACCAAATATATTTCGTTAGTACATAGATGAATCTCGTTATTGGACGATGGAAAAGAAAAAAATTAAATTTTTAAATTTTTGACAGATTTTGCACCAAAAAAAATCACATTTATCGATGAAATTTTCGCTATGCATTGACTCGAAAGAATTAGTTGTAATAAAAAAAAATACTTCGTTCAATGACTAGATAATGTTATTACAAAAATGAGTGCCAAATTTGAACAACATCGCTTCATAACTTTTTGAGAAATCGTATCCACCGACTTAAAAATTAAAGTTTTGAGATAAACGCATTTAAAGTTTCAAATTGACACAGATATGGCCTAATGGGCTAAACTTCCAAAACGTCTATCTCTTGGAATTTCCAATTTCGATCGTTTTAAAAGTCTAGAATATTATTTCAAAAATATTTGCAATTTAGTAAGAAAAAACGAATCAATATTTAAAAATTTTGAAATTTATAAAATTTTTTTTTTTTTTTTTTGAAAACTAGATTTTTTTAATTTTAAACCAATTTTCTTGAAATTAACTTACCAAAAAACAGCAACAAAATCAAGAAAAAATATAAAATTTCCAAAAATTAAATAATTTTTCAGTTTCGTGCTCTTACTTGTAATATTAAAATTAAGAAAAAATTGTTTAAATTGTTATTTTTTTTTTTCATTCATAATTAGCGACAAGCAAATTTGAAGCTAAAAAATATAAAATAATTATAAAGAAATATTTTTTTTTTAATTTCCTACTTATCTGTTCAGTAAATTCAACAAAACAAAAATAAATTTTTAAATTTTTTGTATATAATAATTTTGAAAAAATTGAAAAAATGTAGAATAATTAAAATACTTTGAAAATGAATTACTTAATATTCACCAAAAATTTAAATAAAGTTAAAAAACTAGTTTTTTTAATTTAAAACCAATTTTCTTGAAATTAACTTACTTGCAAAATTAAAATTGAGAAAAATTTGTTTAAATTGTTTTTTTTTTCTTCATTCATAATTAGCGACATACAAATTTGCTTAAAAATATAAAATAATTATAAAGAAATATTTTGTTCTTATATTTCCTATTCAGTAAATTCATCAAAAAAAATTAATTTTTAAATTTTTGAAATATAATAATTTTGAAAAGATTGAAAAATTCTAGAATAATTAAAATACTTTCAAAATTAATTACTTAATATTCACCAAAAATTATAATAAAGTTAAAAACAAATATTTTGATAAAATTATTTTGACATGAACCAAAAAAAAAAAAAGAAAAAAAAATTATTCAAATTCAAATTTCTGAAGTAGGAGTTGATTAAACAAAAAAAGCTACAGCCTGAGATACAAATATTGGACTTGTGCCATAAATTATAACAAAATTTAGTTAAAGTATAAAATTTTACATAATTTTCTTTTCATTTCGTAAACGTTCTGCTTGCATGCTTTCTTGGCTTGCAGTAAATTTCATATATATATATATATATGCATAAAATAAATAATATTTAAAATATTTGCTTGCCAACACGCTTCACCGATGCATGTAAACCACTTTTCTTAACCACAAATTTGCATATTATGTAAATCTTATTTATATTTACTTATATTTGTCTTGCCTTTAATCTGGCGCAAACTTTAATTAATGAACGAGATGCATACTTTTAGGGGCGCCACATCATCTGTCAAACCTTTGAAATGTGAAATTTTGTAATTATTCATTTTATGCATTTGCATTTTCACACATTTTGCACAAATTTCAATTAAAATTTATACAGCAAAAAAACCATGAACCATAAATTTGGCAAAATACATGTTGCAAATGTTGTAAATAAGCTGCTTTTTGTTGAAATTTGAAAAATCTACACATACATACATACATATTACCATGTTACGTTTTTGTTTATTGTCCATACTGTGCTCATTGTTATTATTGCATTGGTTTTTACATATTTCTTCGGCTAATTCACTCTATATATGCAAATTGATTACATAAGTAAATATTTAAAGCTACAAATTTTGTGTGCTTTTCAACACATCAACAACTGACTGACTGACGTGTTTACAAGCCACTACATTTCCGTAACAAATAAATGTGTTATTTGCATTATACTGTTATTATTTATTTAAATATTTACAGAACTGATAGAGCTAAGTGTAGCGTGAGGCGATGAGAGCGCGTGATTTATGAAACTACTAATGAAAAAAGTTTATAATTAAAATAAATTTTTTCTATAGCTTTCATGTACATATTAACGTATATTAACTGTGGTCCAAATTATTTAAGTATCGGAAGGAAAAGTGATAGATCCACCGAAATATATACCGATCGTATCAGAATGACGAACTGAGTTGATTTCGCCATGTCCATCTGCCTGTTTGAACGCAAGCTACTAGTCCTTCAGTTTTTGAGATATTTCAGCCAAACTTAGTGGGAAGTTACATCTGCACGTTTAAACGATCATTTGTCGAAACTATATCGGTATAAGCGAGGTATGTTCAAAGGAAGAGGTGAGGTTTGATTTCTCGCGTGCTGTGTACATTCGATTATCGATATTTTGTTTTTGTGATAATCGAACACATATGTTTATCATGTGCTTGCATTAGCAGCTAGTTTCGATTAACAATTTTTGACAACAGAAGAGGTTAGTCAAGTTTTTGTGTGCTCTTCGATTTTAGACTTTCGAAAGAAATGGATCAAGGAATATATATTAAACTTTGCGTTAAAAATGTAATAAAATACTCCAAGCCACTTGAAATATTGACTTTGGCATTCGGTGAGTCCACTTTATCCCAAAAAGGTGTTTATAAGCGCTTTACAGAAGGCCGAGAAGATGTTGATGACGATGAGCGTCCTGGAGGTGCGACTATGTCAACAAGCGAAGAAAATATCGAACTAGTGGAAAAACTTGTTCTTGAAAATCGTCGAATTACTATTAGAGAAGTTGCAGAGGATGTTGGTATATCAAACGGCTCACGCAATTCAATTTTTTTTTTGGGCATGACGCGTGTGCCGGCGAAGCTAGTTCCGAAATTGCTAAATTCTGAGCAAAAGAACAACGTACCGGGTTTGCTCAAAAGGGTCGTCATAACTGGTGACGAAACGTGGGTATATTGTTATAACGTCGAAACCAAGGCCCAATGATCCCAGTGGAAGCTGCCAGATGAGGCCAAGACCGAAAAAGGCACGCCAAGTTCGATCAAATTTGAAAGTTTTGCACACTGTTTTCTCTGATTACAATGCTGTGGTGCATCATGAGTTCTTGAAAAAAGGTCGTACAGTTAATAAGAAATACTACAAGGAAGTTATGCAACGTTTGCGGGAAGCAATACGGCTCAAATGATCAGAATTTCGGAAAAACAAATCGTGGAATCTGCATCAAGATAATGCACCAGCTCAACTCACACATCAATGCTTATTCGTGATTTTTTGGCCAAAAGCAAAACCGTGATCATGCCTCAACCACCGTATTCACCAGATTTGGCTCCTTGCGACTTTTTCCTATTCCCAAAACGAAAGAAACCAATGTAAGGAAAGTGTTTTGCCACAATTGATGAGATCAAGTCAGAATCGAAGAAAGAGCTGATGGCCATACCGAAAAGCGCATTTCAGAAGTGCTTCGAGGATTGGAAAAAGCGCTGGCACAAGTGTATTTTATCCGAGGTCGATTATTTTGAAGGGAACAGAATAGATTTTGATGATTAAATAAATACTTTAAAAAAATTTAAAAACTCAACTTTTCCTTTGAACACATCTAGTATAAAAATTTTCGGATTCGAAATTTCCAGTCATAAATCCGTCAAGCTTATACCTAAGAATGTGAATTTCGGTATACTATATATATATAATGATTTGCCTATTCATTCTGAAAATCGAAATCGGAGTACTATAACATATGAATCACATCAGAGATCTGAAACGAATAGAGAAAAAATAGATAGAGCTGAATTATCATAAGAAACTGTTCACAATCATGACCAATTACATCTTTGAGTTGAGAACACTCTGAGGGTTTTCTACCCGAAGTGTAAAGCCGACGAAAACTTTGAATCGATTTGAGTACTAGGAGATTGTGCATGTCTGCTGCGCTGTATTAGGATACAATGGCTGATGTTGGATACATTTAGATGGGTGTTAATTTCCAAAATTCTTTGTGAATATATTGAATAATAGAAAATCGAAAAATGGATGATGCCAATGAGACGTATTTTTGAGTTTGACATTGGTGTCGCATTCACGCCGGTCGCAACTCATATTAATATACCCAACATGGTTTTGCGTGACATTCAGCAGTATGTTACGCATTGATACTCAAAATTGTATGGATGGCTGTGAATAGCGTGCGTGCAGATCTCTGACTCCCATACACCGATATTTTCTGAGGTGAGATTTTGGTAAAAGCTCTGCCAAAAAAGTACTAAGGAGTATGAAATTTGGTATTATCCGCAAATATTATGAATTGCATATTTGCATTGGAAACCATTGAAATCGCATCGCTATATCATATAGCCCTCATGCATCCGGTATGAGGATTTGGGTCAAAAATGCTCTAAAGAATAATCTAGAGAAGTGAAATAAATACAGACGTAAATTCAAGTCCATGTTGACACTGATAATTATAAAATTCGAATTTTACAATTCGCAATAAATTTGATATGCTCATGAAAGGTATAAAGACTTCTGCATGTCCAAAGACAGTGTTCTTTCTTGCTTTTATTTTATTTTAATTTATTTAATTTTTTTTTTCTATTTTAATTATTTCATTCTTTGTTATTATACTTTCTTTTATTTTATTTAATTTTATTTTTTATTTATTCTATTCTCTTTTATTTTATTTTATTTCACTTTTTTTAAATTTTATTTTATCCAATTTATTTGATATTAATCTATTTTATTGCCTGAGCTCAGGCCGCCTAGGGCTACAGCGCGGCGGGCTGTAGACGGCCCCTGGCCAAGAGCGACAGGAGAGGAGGGTTCTGCTGAAAAGGCCCGAAACGTCCTAAGATTATCCGGTGACGAGGTGAACATATATCGCCTTGAAATATGCACCCAAAACCCCCAAGGGGCAGCCCCGAGGGAATGGCTACCCATGAGAGAGAGGGAGGCTACAAGGCGGCGATGGTCGCCCCAACGAAAATCATTACATAAAGATCCCCAATTGTAAGCATTGCCTCTGTCTCGTTAAAACCCTGGCAGGTCTCCAAGTACGTTCAGCGCACCTCGCCATTAAATTGCCCGTACAGGTTCAGTTATGACAAACTCCTGATTTCGCGCCTGGCCTGCTCTGAACACTAGTTTCCATGAGGTCTTGTGTCAACCCTTCTATCCGGACACGGAAACTTTGGAAAATACCTGCACGAAATTGGTCAAGGAGAAGAGCCGTCCTCCGTATAAAATGACGCTATCGAATACAGTCCAGACCACACATTTTTTAAATGCAAACGATGGCAAGCACAATGAGCAGCAGTAGGGAACCTGATAAGTCAGTCCGCTGGACGCGGACAACATCGCACCAGTAATTCTCCAGAGTGAAGCAAACTGGAAAAATATATCGAAGAGATCGCACAACGTAAGAAAAAGCGCGGGACCTGGACGCAGGTGACAAGATGTAATCTCACTACGAGAAAAATGGAACGCCACCTTGAAGTAATGCGAAAGCGGTTCCAGGGTGGGTGCCGATTCTTTAGAGGAGAGTTTTTTAGTGACCTGCAAGTGACACATAACATTAATGTGACGACACAATGATGATGCTGAAGGCATTTCTCTTCTCCGCATCCGCAAAAAAAATCTTTTTTTTTTACTTTATAACCACATTTTAATTTTATTTTAATTTCAACTTCCTTTAATTTTATTTTATTTTATTTTGTTTTATTTTTTTCATTTTATTTTATTTTCTTTTCTTTTCTTTTATTTACCTTTTTTATTTTATATTATTTTTTATTTTATTTCAATTTTAATCATTTCGTTTTATTTTATTATTTATATTTTTTATTATTATTTATTTTCTTATTTATTTTTTATTTTATATAATTTTTTTTTAAATATTTTTTTTGTAATTTTTTTTGTTACCTTGTTTTATTTCTTTAATTGTTTTTTTTTATTTTTTTTTTTATTTTTTTGATAATATCATACTTTTTATTTATTTAATTTTTATATTTTGTGGATTTAATTTAATTTAATTTAAGTACTTTTATTTTACTATTATTATATTTAATTTTTGTTTCTTTTTCTAAATTTTTTAAATTAATTTATGTTATTTCGTTTTATTTTATTGTTTTATATTTCATTTCATGGAATTTTTTGTGATAAAGTTTAATTTTGTTTTTTAATTTATTTTTTATTTTACGGTATAATATTTTATATTGTATTAGTTTAATTGAATTTGTTTCGTTTTTAATATTTTTTTAATTTAATTTATTTTGTTTTTTTATATTTTTTTTATAAAACAGTTTTTTCCTTGTATATAATTTTTATGTTATTTTGTTTAAATTATATTATAAATTTTTAAATTTATTTCATTTTATAACATAATATTTTAATTTCTTTTTAATATTATTTATTTTTTAAATACATTTTTTGTATTTTATATTATTATTAGCGGACCCAAGCGTGCTTTGGCTACACCTATAAAAAAAATCAAAAATCTCTGACTCAAATTTTGAATTTTCGATTTTTTTTTTTTTTTTTTTTTTTTTTTTTTTTGAAAAAGAAACAAAAAAATTTATTTAAAATAATTTTTCCGAACTTTTTTATAATAATTAAAAAAAATGTTATTTTCATTTTCATTTTCATTTTTTTTTTACTCTTTCTTTCTCTCTTTCAACACCACATACAATGTAATGTACTTGGGAATTAGGGATTGTTCATGTATTTGTTGTTGTTGCAGGTATTTTGTATGGGTAGCGACCAATGTTCACTAAAATGGACATATCTCTGGAAACTTCACATTAACCTTCTCCTAATATCCCTTTACTTCAAAAAAAAATTTAGTGCAATTTGATCTTGTGGTTCTCAAGCAAATAACATTGATTTATATATGTATATATATATATATATATATATATATATATATTTCAACTATTTTAATTTATTTTTATTTATTTTTATTATTTTCTTTTTCTTTTTATACCTCATTTCCTAAAGTTACTACTTTTTTGCTAATTTTGATAGTAATAAGCTTCCTCTTTAATACTTTTAAACCCCATAATACATCTGTTGTAAATATTTAAAAAATATATATACCTTCCTGCATACATATTTATATGCTAGAGCTGTCGCAATAGAGTGACAATAACACGAGCGTTGCAATGCAGCAAAAGTATTGTAAATATATTTTCATATTTCATATACTGAAATATGTATATAGAATGTTTGCAAGCCGGAAAATATTAGTATAAAATAAGTTAAAATGACTTTTATGCATTTCCGATGAGAAATTTGTCATATTTTACTATCTCCACAAATCTCTACAGGCATTAAACCAGTTTATGTTATTCCCGCTGGAAAAAATATGTTCAACATTCTCGCAGGGTCTGTTTTGAAGATTCTAAATAAATTTATATTTCCCTAATAATTTTCGTCTACTTTTCCACTTACTTCCCCTTTCTCCTACTCCATCAAGTCATATGTTTACCTTTCCTGCTCTCGTCAAAACCACACCCTTTATTTGCACTAAAACACCGAGCAAAGCATTTGTGCATTGCTTTGGAATACTTCAAATACCGCAATCAAAAACTCGCGTACAAATATTTGGTGTCTATTGATGATGCTCATAGAGTGGTGTACATACTCATACACATAACCTAGTGTAAAATGTATATATGTATGTATGTATGCACACGTATGTAATGTGTCACAGCCAATTTACAGTTTCTATGCGATGCATTTTCTTTGCGTTTGTTCAACGTGATGCAATTTTCAATAGCAAATAATTTGAAAATTCCCCTGGCATGCGGGCATGGAACGTGTGTAAAAATTTACGGCAAATATGAAAGTGTAGTGCAAGAAAAGTGTAGATATATATACTTATGCACATAGTATGAATGTGTACATATATAATGTGATGGAGTAGGCTAAGAGTGGAGATTTATATAAAGATTATGTGATGATGAATAATTATAAATTTTACATAACAGTAATACTTCAAAAACAAGTGACATTTTCTACTACTTAAAGTTTATGATCTTCCAAATTTAAATATGTAAACTTAATTATGTATTAGAATTATAAGAAAAAGATACTTCAATCAAATTCAAAAAAATGAAATAAATTATAATAAAATAAAATAAAATAAAGTGGAATAAAATAAAATAAAATAAAACAAAATAAATAAAATAAAATAAAATAATATAAATTAATATAGAATAAAATAAAATAAAATAATATAAAATGAAATTAAATAAAATAACTTAATTTAAAATAGAATAAAAAAATATAAAATTAAATTAAATTAAGTAAAATAAAAAAAAATTAAAAAATAAAAAAAAAAATTTGAAATAGAATCAAAAAAAATAAAATTATATTAAATTAAGTAAAATAAATAAAATACAATAAAATGAAATAAAATTAAATTAATTAATTTAAAATAGAAAAAATTAAATTAAATTAATTTAAATAAAATAAAATAAAATAAATTAAAATAAAATGAAATAAAATAAAATTAAATTAAAAAAATAAAATAAAATAAAATAAAATTAATTAAAATAGAATAAAATAAAATAAAATAAAATAAAATATCATAAAATAAAATAACTTAATTTAAAATAGAATAAAATAAAATAAAATTAAATTAAGTTAAGTAAAATAAAATAAAATGAAATAAAATGAAATATAAAAAAATTACGCAAAACAAAATAAAAAATAATAATGTAACATGAAATGAAATAGAATAACTTAAAATAAAATATAATTAAATAGTTAAATAAATTAAATCTTTTTTAAAAATATAATTAAAAAAATTAAAATTAAATAAAAGAAAAAAATGAAATAAAATAAAAATAAAATAAGACAAATTAGTACAAAATAAAACAAAATAAAATGAAATAAAAAAATAAAAAAATTTTAAAAATATAATTAAAAAAAATAAAATAAAATAAATGAAAAAAAATGAAATAAAAATTAAATAATTTAATACAATAATGCAAAATAGAATAAAATAAAATCAAAAAAAAATAAAAAAAAAAATAAAACAAAATATAAAAAATTAATGGAATAAAATTTAATTAAAATTATTTTAGGGTAAAACAAAAAAAACGGCTATATTCGGCGATACCGAATTCTCATACCTTTTACGAACATATCAAATTTAGTGCAAATTGTAAAGTTCGATTTTGATAATTTTCAGTGTCAATATCACGTCTGTAGAATATAAATATTAAACGCTCTTAGATACCCATTTATAAGATTTTTTGCGCAAAACCTCATATCTGAACAAATCGGTAATATGGGGGCTACAGGATATAGTCCTCCGATTGCCATAATTTTTAGTACAAATATCTATTTGAAACTATTTATATAGGATATTACATTGCACCCTCCTAGATGCTTTTTTTGATTGAGTTTTGGCCAAAGCCTCACAGCTGAATAAATCGGTGTATGTTATAGTAGTCGGATCTCGATAATTGTGCGACCCATTATGTATGTCTAGTATACCAAATTTCACATTGCTGGGTACTTTTTTGACGGATTTATCATTTATAAGTAGAGGTGCATTTTCCTTGGTTGAAATATTTTAAAAATTAAAGCACTCGTTTGCGTTCAAACAGGCAGACGGGCAGACGGACATATGCACTGGCTAAATCAATTCAGCTCGTAATACTGAAACGATCGGTATAAATTTCGGTGGGTCTATATCTTTGCTTTCTGGTACTTACTTACTTCGAAACTTCGAGTTAATATACCATTTCAGGTTCACTAAGACTGACTTTAATCAGGGCGACTCGTTTGAGCACCTCGACTGGTAACTGGCGAATGACACGCGAGATATTTTGCTTCAAGGCCTGAATCGAAGTAGGATTGTCCGCATCAACTCTAGACTTTACAAATACCCACAGCAAAAAGTCAAACAGTGTGATATCACAAGATCTTGTGGCCAACAACCGGCAGAAAATGTGAAATTATCTGCTCATCGAAGTGTTCTCTCAATAAATCCATTGATCGATGCGATGTGTGGGAAGTGTCGCCGCCCTTTTAAAGTCAAATGTCGCGAAGATCACGAGCTTCAATTTCAGGCATCAATTAGTCGGTCATCATGGCGCGATAACGGTCGGCATTGACGGTTACGTTCTCACCGGCATCATTTCTGAATAAATATGGACCGATGAATCCACCGGTCCACAAACCTCACCAAACCGTCGTTTTTTTTTTCTAAATAAAAGGCAGCGCTTGAACCTCTTCAGGTTTCTCTTCAACATAAGTATTACAATTTTACTTGATTATATACCCATTGAGCCAGAAATGGGCGTCATCGCTGAACAAAATTTGACCCGAAAACGTCAGATCTTCTCGGAACTTTTCAAGAGCCCATAGAGCGAAGCGATGTCGCCTGGGAAGGTCGGGCAGCCTCAATTCTTGCACATGCTGTATTTTGTACGCTTTCAATTCAAGATTTCGACGCAAAATGCACCACGTTGTTCCATACCTCTGTCTGAGCTGCTGCGAACGGCGCCGAATCGGCTCTCAACGGTCTTCGTGTAAACTCTCAGATACGGCCACGCTATATTTGCTTCACTGCGTGCTGGACGTGGTCTATTCGGTCGAATATTATCCAATAATGAATGCTGGGTCGCAAGATGGGTGATGGTGTTGCGAATGGTACGCTAAGTCGATTATGTTGACCATAAGTTGAGCGAAGCGCGCGAAACACATTCTTTACAGAACGTGAATATTCTTAATAAAGTTGAATGATTTGTAAACGTTGTTCAGGCGTAAGTCTTTCCACGATGAAATGCCAAGCAAAACTGAACAAGAATAAAATAACAGCTTGACACAACTCACGTGTGATCTCTCCGAAAAAGCTATTGAAAAAAGTACCTCTACTTTGATCACCCTTTAGTACATACTTCAGATCAAAGTTAATGTACCATTTCATGTACATGAAAGGTATAAAAGAGTATTTTGCTATACCAAAGCAAGTGCGGAAATTAAAAAATAAAAAAAAATTAAAAATTAAAAGCAAAAAAGAAGAAATGAAAAGTAAAAAATGCTAGAATTTTTTTTTCTTTATTAACTAAAATTCATTTGTTTTATTTCTTAAATTTTATGAGGTTTTTTTAGGAAAAATTTGCCTAAAATCTCTCTAGTAAGTTGAATAAATTGAATACGAAGCTCCACCACATCAGGCAGTTCGAAGGTTTCTTTATGTTTTATTGTACAAATTTTTAATATTTTTCATCCACATGTGGAAGCTGCAGACCCAAGTTTGTAGCACACCTACACTTGGACGAAAATCAATATTTTCAAACGTGTTTGGAGAAAAAGCAAACATATATTTTATTGAGACTTCTTGAGACATCTGCCTGGAAATTTCAAAACAGTTTACAACCATCTTCAAAAAATAGCCATCCATATTTTTAATTTGTGTTATAATATTTAATTGAAGTTATTAATGTTTTAAATCAAAAATTTCAAACAGATATAAATCGTATTGAAAATTATTTTAGCTTAAGCCTCCTTTTAAATATCTTCAGTTTGATAGCCATATTGTGTCACTTTTTATTCTAACAATTTTATTGTTTCGAAATTTAAAAAAAAAATAATTTCACTGCAAGAGTTCAAAATTTTTTCAGCTACCATCGATGTATTTATCAATTCATTTTGAAATAGATTCCAACTCTTCGAGAAAACTTTCTTTACTCTTTATTCATTTTCCATGAGTGACGCGTTAAAACTACTACGCTTCTGCACGGCCATAGTCAGAACTCGTCTTAGTTATGTCGTAAACATTTTTTTTTAATTCAAAACTATAAAAAAAATTTCAGATTATGAGAATTGAATATTATATTCTTAAATTTTGATTTATGTTAAGAAAATATTTTTTTCCGTTTTCTATAAAACTGCCTCTTCATTTACATACATTTTTCAAAATTATTCCTCACTATGTTGTTTCCCCCTATTTCCACTACTCTCACCTCACATTTGAAAATGAAAAATCGCCACCAAGGAGCACAAAATTCAGTCCAACTTTTAGCCGTACCCATCAGTATTACCACATAAATGTTATTTAATTTTGGTTTGGAGAATTCCTACACTGTCCATGCTTCCTTAACGCTTTTTGCTCCGAGTGTTTGCCAATCAAAATGCTACTTCAGGCATACTGCTGGCCACCACATACTATGGGGAATTTCTATAGCATATCTAATAGTGTACAAATAAACTTAAAATAACAGTAACAAAATACACGCAAACACATTGCAGTTTGAAAGCTTGACTACCCACATTTGTATATATGCGTATACACATGTATATATGTTCATATATATATTTGCAGTATTGAATGCAGGGACACAAGTTGTGTGCAATTTTGAAGTAAACCACTCTATAACGGTAAATAAAAGTAATAAACGTCTTGTTAGTTCAAAACATTTCTCAATGGTACGTTCAGATTTCGATTTTCTGATTTTTGATTTCTGATTTAGTTTCTCTACTTCTTCTTCTTCTTCTTCTTTTGCTTCTGCTACTTCTTCAACATTGGTTGAAAAAGTTTTCATTATACGCCCAAGGGTATGCAAGTGATTTTTATATAACACACACATGCATTGGCATATATTTTTGCTATTAGCAATTTGTTATTGGTTATGCTGTAAAGGGAGAGGTGAGAGCAGCGACCACATGTCGTATGAGTGACTGAAATTGGCTGTGAGTGTAAGGGATTTAAAAGTGTTGTGCTGTTGATGTGGCTGCAGCGTGGAACACAAAATGCTGTATGGCAGGCATGCAGTAGCATGTTGGAAGTTTGGCTTGTTATACATATGTATGTTTGGCATAAAAGTGTGTGTGTGTGTGTGTATAGATTTCAATGAAAAATATTTTACTACTCAAAAACAAATTTTTTTTTAATTTTTCAAATAATTTGATATAATTTTTCTTATTGCACATTTTATTAAATTCAATATATTGTATTTTTTCATTACAGGTTGGCGCCCTTAAAGACTATTATCTATTTCATCATCGTCACGTCGCCAAGCGTTCATTGCGTTTGAGTAACGAGCACCATAGCGCCTTAAATTCCGAACCTGGTGTGAGTAGAAATGGCTTTGAAAATTATTAAAATAATTACATTTATTTTATTTTTCAAAAAAAAAAAAAACTTATACACCCTTCATTATTTTGTTTTCAATATATTGAATTTCATTGATTTTAGCTACATCAACAATCTTTATTTTCTCTATTTTCGCCACATTTCACAGGTCCGATGGATGCAACAGCAACACGAAAAGTTGCGCAAGAAACGTGATGGTTCCTACACCACCTTACCTGGCTATAGTCCCTATGATGTGATACGACCAGGTGCTGGTTTCATCAATGCACCAGGTTCCCGCCTTGCATATCATCCAACAGCGTCGGCGCGTAGTGGTTCTGTGCTGCTTTCACGTGCACCACGCATTCAGTATCGCGCTGTTACATCGCATAATATATTTCCCGATCCTCTATTCAAGGAACAGTGGTACTTGGTGAGTGATGTATGTAAGAAATTTGTTTTTATGTTTTTCTTTAGTTAAATTCACTAAAATATACACCTTGGTGCGGTATCCTTGGTGAGGTCATGGTTTCCAAAGGTTTGGTAATTTAAATTGGTTGCTGATGTATTTAGGTTGGTATTGTACATATTTTAGAAATAAACTAAAACTTTTATTATAGAAATTTACACAAAATTTATGTTAAAAAAAAAAAAAACAATTTTAAAATATCTTAATAATACACCAAAACAAACAAAAAATTTTATAATAATTAATATATTAACAAATATACTCTTCGACGATTATTTTATCAAATTGTTTATTATTTATTTATTTAAAATATAATAATTAATTTAATTTTAATTTTTTCTTTTAATTTTACATTTATTTTTTTTATACATAATTTAATTTAAATAATCATTTAATTTCATTTTATATTCAAATTTTTATTTATATTTTTTTTATAATTTATTATATATTTTTTTCCATTTTGTTCCATATTTTTAGTTTTATTTAAATTTAAATTTAAATTATTCTGATATAAATTAATTTTATTTTCTTATTCAATTTAATTTATTTAATTTTTTATTTTATTTTATCCTATTTTATTTTAAATTAACTGATTAAATAATTTAATTTAAAAAATTTAATTTAATTGATCCTCTATTATTTTAAATTAAATAATTTTAGTTTATTTTAACTTAATTTATTTTATTGTATTTTATTTAAATTAATTCAATTTTAATTAATAAATTAATTTAGTTTTCTCATTATACATAAGTTATTTACATTTGTCATCTGATATTAATTTTGTTAATTCAAATTGATTTTAATTTTACCTTTTACGTAATTTTTTTATACTATTTAATATATTTTATTTCATTTTTGTTATATTTAATTTAATTTAATTTTATTTAATTTTTTTTTTTAAATTTTTTAATTTTTTTAATTTTACATTTTTTATTTATTTTTCCCATTTTTAATTTTTTTTATTTTTTTTATTTTATTTTTTTTTGTTCTATTTTATTTTAATTTATTTTATTTTAATTTATTCTATATTATTTTATTTTATTTTATTTTATTTTTTTAATTCATTATATTTTATTATATATTATTTTTTTTAATTATATTTTATTATATATTATTTGTTTTAATTTTATTTTATTTTACTTAAATTTTTGAAATTTTATTTATTTATTTATTTTTTTATATTGTTTTTTATTTTATTTAATATTTATTTTATTTTATTTTAATTAAATATTTTCATCTTATATCAATTTTTTTATTTATTTTTTGTTTGTTTTTTTTTTATAATTTTTATTGGTTTTACTTTATTTTGTTTTAATTTATTTTATTTATTTTAATGCATTTTATTTTATTTATTGTTTTTTTTTAATTTTTTTTTTTTTTAATTTTATTTTATTTTATTTTACTATTTCATTTTATTTTATTTTTAATTATTATTTTTTATATCATTAGTTTTATTTTTTTTATTTTTTATTTTATTATTTTTTTTAAGTTATTTATTTTTTTAATTTATTTTATTTATTTATTTTTTAATTGGTTGATTTTAGTTGACTTTGTTTTATTTTATTTATTTTTTGTCGAACATTTATTGTTGTCCTATTACCCGTACAATTGCTGTTTACCTACTCGTCACCGTAAGACCAGAAAAAGTCATTGAAAACTTTTCTCGCATTCGTCAGAATTATTGGATTTTCGATTTGACAATACCACTAAGGCAATGACAATTGTCAAACAAATCTAAACTAACAAAACTATTTCACTCACGTGACACACTTACACATACATATACGAAACTATGTAGCAATGGAACTGAAAATCTTACCAAGAATAAGAAATAAATCTGAAGATTTTGTTAAGAAAGAAAAAAAAGATGGCAAAATATAAATAAGGAATCCAGCAAATGCAATTTCCCCAACAAGAGCGATGCGATGATACGCCTGGCCAAGTTGTAGTTTTACACCAAGAAGGTAAACCAACGACACAATGGCCACAATGCAAGTACAGCAACAACAACAAAAGCAAATGCAACTAACTGGATATTCTAAAAACAGCAAACAAAGTGACAAAAGCGAACGACAACGAAGAGAACCAGCCAAAGCTGGTTTTCAAAGCAACCACTCAGCCAACAACAACCAGCTAACAAATTCACACTGACACTACCGAGCAATAAGACCTTCGCTTTGTTGTAAGGATCTTGTCGTATTATCCTTACCGTCATGCACTGGCAAAAGTTTTCACTGTAGATATACGGAAAATATATATATATATATATATATGAAAGACAGAAAAAATGTGTTATAGCAAAAGATATACGTATGTATGTACTTAGTGAAAAACGCTTCCTACTTTTAGTTATGCGGTTACCCACAGCAAATGGCAAGTTCACCCGCAGGCACCTTTCTTTGCTATGATTTATATGCTTAAGCAGCAGAAATTCGTGCAAAAAATATATATAATAATGGCGACGGTTTGGTAAAGAGAAAGTAAAATGTGGGTAAAACTGAGGAAGCGAAAAAAGTTCTGCAAAATTATTTGTACCCGTTTACCAAAACGATAATGGCACGAAGACCGTGTCTCAAAAATAAAAGTAGTACAATGTCGCCATGGTATAATCTAAATGAATGTCTGTTTGCATTTTTCGGTTTCGGTAGTTTTATATAAAAGAATGGTTTTGAAAAAGTGCATGGATGATTGTCAAGTTGATTTGCTGCAGGCGGTTTAAAGCGGAAATTAAATGATTTAACTATCTTACTGTCTTATGTTTCGAAAACTATAGAGTTTTAAAGAAACCACCGAGGATGTATTTGTGGGACTTTTGCGTGGAGCTTTTATTTTCATGTCGGAAATATACTCTAAGGGTTTGATATTCCCTGCCGAGAGACTACCGCAATCAGAAAAACTAATTCTCTGTAACTTTGTATATTGGTAGGGCGGGCTATTGAAGCCGCTTTGTATTTTATCACTTGATGGTATGATAATCATTTGTGGATTTCGTCCGAATAATATTGTACTTCATTGAATTTTAACCGTTTTCTAAAACATATATGACGCAGATGTCGCAGCAACTCGGACTGACATATGGAACGACTTGGCGTAGTTCACGTCGAGATCTTAAATTGAAAGCGTACAAAATACAGCTTGTGGAAGAACCGAAGCTGCTCGTTCTTCCCAAGCGACATCGCTTCGTTCTATTATGGGCTCTTGAAAAGTTCCAAGAAAATCCGACGTTTTCCAGCTAAAGTTTGTTCAGCGATTATGCCCATTTCTGGCTCAATGGTTATGTAAACAAGCAACCATTCCGCATTTTGGACGAAGAGCAATCGGAGGAGATTCAAGAGCTGCCATTTCATCAAAAAAAAAAACAACGGTTTGATGTGGTTCGTGGGCCGGTGGAAACATCGGTCCATATTTGTACTATATTCCATAATTCATGCCACGTAACCCTCAATGACGACCGTTAGCGCGCCATAATAACCGACTGTTTGATGCCTTGAATTGAAGCTCGTGAGCTTCGCGACATTTGATTTCAACAAGACAGGCACTACTTCGCACTCATCGCTTCCCTCAATGGATTAATTGAGATAACACTTGGGTGAGCAGATAATTTCACGATTTGGGCCGATCGATTGCTCACCAAGGTCGTGTGATAACACACCGTTAGACTTCTTCCTGTGGAAATATGTAAAGTCTAAAGTCTATACGGACAATGCCGCTACGATTAAGGCCTTGGAGTGAAACATGACGCGTGTCATTCGCCAGTTAGCAGTCGAAATGTGCGAAAGAGTCATGGAAAATCGGACTCAACGTATGGACCATCTGAGACGTAGCCGCGGCATTTGAAAGAGATAATCTTCAAAAATTATAGTAAACGCTGCCAATTAGATTTGAATTTTTTGTGTTTTTTCTAAAAAAAAAAATATGGAACCGCGAAATGGATCACCCGTTACCAATTAATTTTTATTTTTTTTTTTATTTAATTATTTTATTTTAGTTTCCTTTTTATTTTATTTCATTCTTTTTGTAAAGTATTTTGTTAAAAATTTTTTGTATTTCATTTTATTTTTTTATAGTTTATTTATTTTTCTTTTTTTTAGTATATTTGGTTTTAAATATTTGATTTTATTTAATATAATTTAGTTTAAATTAATTTCACTTAATTTTTGCCTTTTGTATAATTTAGATTAATTTAATTAACTTACACTTAAATTAATTTCTTTTAATTTAATTTTTTTTATTAATTTTGAATTTAATGTAGCCTAATCTTTTATTTTATTTTATTTTATTTAGATTCAATTTACTTTATTTTATTCCTTATTATTTTACATACAGGTTTTTATTTTATTTTATTTTTAATTTTTTAAATTAATATTTTTTTTTTTTGGTTAATATTAATTTAATTATTTTTTTATTTCATTTTGAAGCATTTTAATTTTTTATTATATTTGTTAATTTTTATTTGTTTTGAATTTGTTCTTTAATTCTATTTTTTTTTAATTTCTTTTATTTATTATTCATTTAATTTACTATATTTCATTTAATAAATTTAAATTTTTTTATAATTTTTTTTTTTTTTTTTTTTTTTAACTTTTTGTCATATTGTTTATTTTATTTTTTTATTGCGCTTTAATGGATTTTTTCTTAATTTTTTAGCATTATATTTTGAAATAGTTTCATATATATGAGCCTTAAATATTTAATTTTTTTTTATTTGTTATAAGTAAATGAGCTCTATTCAAAGGCATATTTTTGTTAAAAACATTATTTTTTCATTGAATATTTTGTTATACAACAAAGAAAAAATGGTAGAAGTGACAGCTGTTTCGGAGATCACCGCATCTCCTCATCAGATTTCTTTTGCTGGGAATCGAACCGACGGATTCTAGCATCACAGACGAGTGCTCTACCAACTGAGTCAATGCCTGCCATGTAATCTGTTGTTGTATTATTCAATTTTTTTACTAACCAACAACTATTAAGTGCGCTGATATTTAGCCGCTATTTTTTACTTAATATTGGGTTAGCGAGCATTTTGAAATCCTGCATAAATTCAGGCACTAATAGTCTGAGAAATGTATATAAGTAGGATTGCTTGTCGGGCTCGACTTATATTTATGGTTATTTTTAATATTTTTGTTTGATTTAATATATTGCATATTAAATTGAATTTTTATTTTATTTTAGTTAATCAGATTTAGTTTTTGATTATTATTTGTTGTTAAGATTTTTGGAATAGTACATAAACATTTTTTGCGACAGTTTGCCAGCTGTAAATAAATGCTTTTTAATTCCCTGCAAAGCCTTTTTTTTTGGACACCTAATAAAAGCTTAAAAATCTTTAATCAAAGAAATAAATAATTATCATCATTTAAACTATGTTTGGATGAATTTTTGCGCTTTTATAATTAAAAAATATATTTAGCCAACATTTTTCTCACTGAAAAAATATATTTATGCTAATATATATCTATTGAATTGTTTCCCTCTCTTTTGCATATTTCATATTTCACTTAAACTCAACTACATACGTCGTGCTTACATCACGAACATACGCTATTATAAATAAAAAAACTGGAAAACTGCAAAAAAATTAATAAAATGAAACAACTACATTTATTTCAACAACCATAACAACATCAATCAACACACGTGTGTGCCACAAAATAGAATGGCGGCGCCAAAGATGGTCTTGATATGAATATCGGTCCCGCCTGGCAGAAAGGCTACACTGGTAAAGGCGTTGTCGTTTCCATACTCGACGATGGCATACAAACGAATCATCCTGACCTGGCGCAAAATTATGTAAGTAACCAGCATATACACACACACATATATATATATATATATTTAGATATATAAACAACATAAAACTGTTATGAAGTTAGCATTGAGATAATACAAACAATCACTGAAAATCCAATTGAGCGTGTATGCGTCGGTGTGCATGCGTGTGTGTGTGTGTGTGTGTTTGTTTGTAAACAGATTTAACTTTAAATCTTTTGGAATATTTATGTATGTAGAAAGGCTGAAAGCCTAAAACTTTTCCAAAATGCACTTTGTAATTTGAAGACAATAATTGAAAAAGTCTGAAAACTCAATTCATTCTGGAATCTAAATCAAAAACAGATTTGTTTGCAATGAAGCCGAAAAGCGGCTGAGTTGACTATTTATCGTTTGTATGAGTATATTTTGCGGTGCTGCGGGGCGTATGAGTAACTTTTGCAATTAATGCTTTTAAAAGCTTAACTACTTTTGTATTTTAACGGCTTTCAGTTGAAAATTTTATTTTCAAATAAATTTATATTGTTTTATGCTTACAAGACAGCGATGCTGTGCGAGGTGGTGTTGTGTCAGTTTTGCACTGAGCCGGGCTAAGCCAGTCGTTTGGGCTTAGAGCATTTCGCGGCAATTACATAAGAACAAGAGCACTTTTGGTCTAAATGGCTATTTATTTACCTCACGGTCCAGTTTACAGGCATTATAATCGTATTTGTCTGTGAGAAATTGTTTTATTATAATTTTTTTTTTTTTTTGACCATTCATGGCGCTTTCTTAGCTTCTGCTCATATTCTTTGAATTTGCATTTAAATGTCTAAAGTTTCAACATTTTATTGTACAAATTATGATTTGACACTTTCTTGTTTCTTTCTAATTTTTTTCTCATTGGACCATGCTTATCTTCAAAATGTGCTAAGTGTATGCTGCTTGCGGTTTTTTTTTCTCTTTTATGCAGATTATTTATGTGTATCTAATGGTTTTTTTTTTTTTGGTATTTTGGATTTAAAACATCTTTTTCTAAAAGCCTTTAATAATGCAACTGAAAAAAATTTCGAATTTGAGCAGCGTTTTCCATATATAAAGATCTCCATCTATGTAATAGAAATTTTCGCCGGTCCTTTAGCTTAAAACGATGGATTCGATCTCTTCTGATAATCTAAATTTCTCATATTTATTCCTATTTATATAATCCTATTTCTTCTATAGTTCGTAGTGAGTCCTCGTACGTTTCGGTTACTGGTGGTGTTCCGGTACCGGTGTTCTATGATTAAAATTTAATTTAGTCTAAAACTTAGTCCGATCTAATTTTCTATTTCGAAGTGCTATCTGCGTGACGTTCGTTTGGTTGATTTTAATAAACATTTTCTCTCTCCTGACGCTTTGTCAGTTGTTCTACGGATTTCTTTGTGCTCAAGCACCATCTGCAATAAATTTATAGATTTCGAGCTTGCCTTCAGTGTTATTTTTAAATATATTTAAAATGTTTCTGATATATGACTTATTTTTAGATTTATTGGCGATTTTTTATTAATCCTTTAAGTTTTTCTATTTTTTAATTATTCGGATTATTTTTTTTTTAATTTTTTTAATTTTTCATTTCCTAGAATATCCCTTGGTTTTTTGTTTTATTTTTCTTAGAATTATGGTTTTTCTGTTTTTGCACCTTTTTTAAATTTTATAACATTTCTGGCATTAAAATTTTTAATGATATATAATTTTTGTAATTTTTTTTGATTTTTTTAGTTTATCTGTTTTTTTTTTTAATTTTTTAATATCTTTTCATTTTTAATAATCACAGAATATTTTTTTTCCTTTGATAAATTGATAATTTTTTTTATATATTTTAATTTGTTTATAATTTTGACATGTTTAGTTTTTTTTTTTAGAATTTATGCAGTATTTTTTTTTTTCTTTAGAAAACATGTAAATTTTTTTTTTGATTTTTGTAATTTTTCTGGCATTTTAATTTTTTGAAATATATAATTTTTTCTTTCTAATTGAATTTTTCTGTTTTTTTAATTTCTTTGGAATTCCTTTAATTATCTTTACATTTTTTTGAATTTGACAGTATATTTTTTAATTTTGCAATACTCATTTTAAAAAATTTTGGATTTTTTTTTTTACAATTTTTAGCATTAAATTTTTTTTTAAATTTTAATTTTTAATCTTACTTTTTTTAGAATTCCTTTGATATTTACGTTTTTTTCGAATATTTATTTTTTTGGCTTTTACAATATTTTTTATTAGAATTTTTGTATTATTTTTTTTTAATTTTCGTAAATTTTTAAGCATTTTTTTTCAATGTTCTAATTTTTTTTTTATTTTATAATTTTTGTGGAAATTAAATTTATTTAAATGTTTTTTCTTTTCACATTTTTAATTTAATTTTGACTTTTTTAGAATTGCTTTGATTTGTTTACTTTTTTCGAATATATATCTTTCATTTGATAATACTTTTTTTTGGTGTTGATATATTGTCAATTTTTGTAGATAACTTTTTATTTTTTTATATTTTTTTTTTCTTAGGTTATGAAGAGTGTTTTTTATAGAGGTATAGAACTTTAAGTTGGCATTACTTTTCAAGGTGGCGACCGATTTAACAGCTGTCAAGTGATTTATGCTCAGTTTGGTTTGGCAATTCATCGTGAATAGACTCATGCCTGAACAAGGCTTGCAAATAGTGCAATTTTATTTCGAAAATAATGGTTCTGTGCGGAAAACGTATCGAGCACTACGTCCATTTTATCGTCGACAAAATCGTCCATCAGAGCAGTTAATTCCATTAACCATGGAACGTTTTCGCACCACGTTTACTCCTATTGATAACTCGCATCCCCAGAGACGCCGTACGGTGCGTACAGAAGAAGCTATTGCTGCTGTAGAGCGTAGCATTGAGAAAGACCCGAATGATTCCATCCGCCATCGAGCAGAGGAATTGGATCTGTGTCCATCCACTTTATGGAAGATCTTGGTTTGCGTGCTTACAAAATCCAACTCGTGCAAGAACTGAAGCCAAACGATTATCAAGTAAGGCGTAGATTCGTCGAATGGGCCCAAAATGAAATTACCGTTGTTCCCGATTTTCATAAGCGAATTTTGTTTAGCGATGAAGCGCACTTGTGGTTGCATGGCTACGTCAACAAACAAAACTGCCGCATTTGGAGTGAAGGTAATCCTCAAGTGTATGTTGAAACACCGTTACATCCAGAAAAACTGACTGTTTGGTGCGCTTTATGGGCTGGTGGAATCATTGGTCCGTACTTTTTCAAAAACGATGGTGGCCAGAACGTTACAGTCAATGGTGATTGGTATAGAGCCATGATTACTAACTTTTTCATTCCTGAATTGAATAACCATGATGTCCAGGAGATGTGGTTTCAACAAGACGGCGCAACATGCCACACAGCTCGTGCCACAATAGATTTATTGAAAGACACGTTTGGTGACCGACCGCCTAATTTCACGTTTTGGACCTGTGAATTGGCCTCCAAGATCTTGTGATTTAACACCGCTAGACTACTTTCTGTGGGGCTATGTAAAGTCATTGGTCTATGCGGATAAGCCACAAACGCTTGACCATTTGGAAGACAACATTCGCCGTTTTATTGCTGATATACGGCCACAAATGTTGGAAAAAGTCATCGAAAATTGGACGTCCAGGTTGGACTACACCCACGAAATCATATTTAAAATATATTGCCACAAGATTATCTTTCGGATAAATAAAATTCATGTAAATCGAATAATCCATCGTTGTTTTATTGCAACTTAAAGTTCTATACCTCTATAAAAAACACCCTTTATATATGGCGCCGTACCTATATTTGCGCTTGATTGTAGTGATATCGACTACTCGTATAATTGCGGACTTAGTTGTAGATATTTGATTAGTTAGGAGATCAAACTTATACCAAATCATACGCAGCTTTGAGGTACATATTTCGTAAAAGCGAATTCCCCACAAGAGATCAACCTAATTATAAGATTTTCAATCCTTGAAGTACCTCCGCCGCACTTTTATGTGCTCATAAAAATTTCTTCTGAAATTTCTAGAACACTTTACCTCTACTACTTGGAAATTTATGCTCGCATTCTTAAGTGCCGCCTCTGAAGACACACTGTGACCTACCATTGCATAAATTCGGTGTTTTTGTGAAAAATAAAAAATGATGGAAATGTTTTCTTCATCTCGAAGTTCGCCAACAATATTATTAGCATGGTTCCGGAGCCCCCATACCTATTTTTCTTTTTCTTAGTTGTCAAAGACAGTGTTCAAGCAGCACTCACACCCAAATGAAATTTTTCACACCTAAAACTCACTCTCTCCACAGCAACCAAAATTTCTCCTAAGTGACTTAAGGAAGCGTCTCTCCGACTCAAATTTCTACGATATCATTCACTAAGCGCGTTCTATTTAAAATAGGCTACAAAATAAATAGTCGAATCATCATTATTATGCACAGTGGAAATATTTTTTCCCAAAAAATAAAAAAAACCAAAAAAAATTAACGAAAAAAAATGCTGTGGTTTCTGTTTCTTACATTCAAAAACACATATATATCGACAAAATATATTTTCGTTTTTTTACTTTTGACCTATTTTAAATTGAGTACCGTTAACCGCAGTTACCATCAGCAACCAACGTTGCTCTGTCCGAACCATATTCCTAAATGTCATTTGCAGCTAGATTGCGGTATTGCGGCCAAGTTACAGTTATTTTCAGGCATTATCATATATATTTTTCCTTTGTTTTTGTAATATATATTTTTTTTTTATTATTTATTTGCCTTTCTCCAAACTAAACTCGTTGTTATGTCCAAAGGATCAGCCGCAAAGCCAACAAGCCTAAGAAATCAGCAAGAAAAAATCTCTATTTTCTGGCAAATAAATATGTCTATATACAGATTTGTTGAAAAATATAGGCTTGTCTTACATCATCTGCTTTGCTTTACAGTTTATTCTCTTCATGCTGATTTTGTGCCAACCCAATTGTCTGCTTTGCGTCATTATCTGCGTATCCTTGCGTCTGGCGCGCTGCTTTCACACCGGCACACCGCTGCTTTTTGTGTAACTTAAGCTCTTTCTATTTTTCTGTGTGTGTGTGTGTGTATGTGTTTAATATTTTTTGCTTCCGCCTCAACGTTGTCAATCTCAAAAATTTAGATTTTTTCTTACAAAAGCAAATCACGTGATTTCCAAGCAGTTGCGCTGCTCATTTGCTAGCCTCGTTTGTTGTTTTTTCCTTCTCAATTTACAGCCTCTTTTCTCCTACATTCGCTCAAACCTCTCAATGCTTCATAGCCTTTTTATCTGACGGTCAGCTTTGTACAATTTTTTTTTTTTTTTTTTTTTAATATCGGATTACTTTGGGCCATTTACTTGTCGCTCGCTTTCTTATTCGCCCATTCACACGCTCCGTGTACAGACACACAACCGTTTTAGGAAATGCTTTCGATTATGAGTAATAGCATATAATAACATTTAACTGCAAATCGGATAATGGTGTCACAATCATAAGCGGAAGGAAAAATAGGCGCACACAAAAAAGGACATTCGAAGAGTGCGGCAGGAAAAATGCGATTGAAAAGTAATTCAATCGGAATGGAAATATTTGAAAATCACATCGAATGAGCGAAATCTTATTATTTTGTGCCGAAATTGTATTGAAGAGAATTTTTTATTTTTTTATTTTTATTTAACTTTGATATATACAAATTGCAATATGAATGCCATAATGCCATATCTTTATTTCACTCACTGTACGTATGTATTATATTTATGAGCTGTTAAATATTATTGTTGGCATCTGGGGCTTTAAATTGTTTGGATTTTAAGGAAAAAAAATTTCTCACAAATGGCAATATGTTTAAAAAATAATAATTTTATATACAATTAGAGCAAAATATGTAAATACGGGAAGAATGAAATCTTAAAAAATATCAAAATTAATTCAATATTTAATATTTAAATTCTACAACTAATGAAACAATACCTCTGTATCGTAAGAAATAAACGTCTTTCGTCGTCCGTCTTTTTAATGTTCATTCTTCTCTGGCGACCGCCAGTGCCTTCTCTTTGCTGTTTTGCACCACTTGGAAATACCAAGTGATAGCAGATCGCCCTCCACCTGAACCTTCCGAACGGAGTGGAGGTCTTCCTTTTGCTCTGCTTCTACCTGCGGATACTTCATCGACTGCTTTCAAAGCTGGTGCGCTTTCATCCATTCGGACGACATGACCTAACCAGCGTAGCCGCTGCCTTTTGATTCAACTGAGCTATGTCAATGTCGTCGTATAGCTCGTACAGCTCATCGTTCCCTCGTCTGCGGGGCTCGCCATTGCCAATCAGAAATCTTTCGCAAAACTTTTCACTCGACAACTCCTGAAGAAAACTCAGCAGCTGTCGTCCTCGCCCAGGCTTCTGCACTGTATATCAGGACAGGAATGATAAGCGACTTGTGGAGTTTTATTTTGGTTCTACGAGAGAGGACTTTTCAATTGCCTACTCAGTCCAAAGTAGCACCTGTTGGCAAAAGTGATTTTGAGTTGGATTCCAAGACTGATATTGTTGGTGTTGTTAATTCGACTTCGAAGTTATGACTCTCAACAGTGAAGTGGCAGCCAAGACGTGAATGCGATAAGTGTTTTTTTTTTTATTGACTGGATATATTTCGTCTTGTCCTCGTTCACTACCATACCCATTCGCTTGTTTTCTTTGTCCAACCTGGAGATCGCACAACTTACAGTGCGGTTGTTATGATTAATTATATCAATATCACCGGTATACTCTTGTAGAAGATTGTACCTGGTCTATTTAGCTCTGCAGCTCGGTATTATTTTCTCCAGCAACAAATTGAAGAAATTACATGATAAAAAGTCTGAAACCTCGTTTGGTATCGAACGGCTCGGAGAAGTCCTTCTCAATTCTGGCTGCGCTTCTGGTATTATTCAGACTCAGTTTACATAGCCTTATGAGTATTTTTGGGATATCAAATTCAGATACAGCAGCGTAGAAACAACTTTTTATTGTACTATCGAAGGTGGCTTTAAAATCGATAAAAAGGTAGTGTGTATCGACTCTTTACTCTCGGATGTTTTTCACAAGATCTGGCGCATGGTGAATATCTGTTCAATAGTGGATTTGCCAGGTCTAAAGCCACACTGATAATATCCAATCAGCGTGTTGACCGTGGTCTTTAATCTTTCACACAATATGGTAGATATGACCTTATAGGCGACCTCAAGAGGATTCTTATCATACGATAATTGGCGAAGACCGTAGCGTCTCCCATGTTTGCATGTGGCAGAGCACACTTAGGTTCCATTCGTCGGGCATGCTTTCGTCCGACCAGATTCTACAAAGAAACTGATGCATGCTTTTTGTAAGTTCTTCGCCGCTGTTTTTTATTAGTTCCGCCTGTAAGCCATCGGTTTTCTGGCTAAGAAGTTATCGGTTGTTTTTTTTTTCTATATTTTATAACTCTCCTGTTTATTTTTAATTTATTTTTTTTTAATTCTTTTTTTTTATATTCTACAATTTCTTTTTTCATTTTGTAAAACTCTTCTATTAGTTGTACATTTTAATTCAGTCTATTCTCAATAGATGGCTCTTTAAAGCGACAACCTATTTGAGTGGAAAGGTGTCATACATGTCACATATAATTAGTTTGAATCAGCCAGTGTCTGTTTCTGACAACAACATTGTCTTTGCCTCTGGGAGGATTAGATTTTCTGTTTATATCGAATTCAGAGAATGGTTTCAACACTTCAAAAGTGATGATTTTAAGTGATTCATCTTTTGATAGATCACGCGTGAGTCGTGGCAAGCTTCCAATGTATTTTTTTTCAGTTTTGTTTTGCATTTCATCATGGAAAGACCTACGCCTACAAATCATCCACCTTCATTACGAAAATTCACGTTCTGTAAAGAATATGTTTCACGCACTTCGCACAACTTATGGTCAACATAATCGGCATATTGAGCGTACTATTCGTCACACCAGCACCCATCTTGAGACCCAGCATTCACTATTGGATAATATTCGGCCAGACCACGAATAGACCACGTCCAGCACGCAGTGAAGAAAGTATAGCGGCCGTAGCTGAAAGTGTACAAGAAACCCGTGGAGAGTCGATTCGGCGCCGTTCGCGGCAACTCGGACTGACGTATGGAACGACTTGGCACATTTTACGTTGAGATCTTAAGTTGAAAGCGTACAAAATACAGCTTGTGCAAGAACTGAAGCTGCTCGATCTTCCCAAGCGATATCGCTTCGCTCTATGGACCCTTGAAAAATTCCGAGAAGCTCTGACGTTTTTGAGCCAAATTTTTTTTTAACGATAAGGCCCATTTCTGGTTCAAAGGATATGCAAACAAGCAAAATTTGCGGCAAAGAGCAACCCGAAGAGATTCAAGAGTTGCCATTTCATCCAGAAAAAACAACAGTTTGTAGTGGTTTGTGGGCCGGTGGAATCATCGGTACATATTTCTTCAAAAATGATGCCGCTGAGAACGTAACCGTAACCGTAACGGCGACCGTTATCGCGTCATGATAACCGACTATTTGATGCATGAAATTGAAGTTGGTGATCTTCGCGACATTTGATTTCAACAAGACGGCGCCACTTCACACACATCGCATAAAACAATGGTTTTATTGAGAGAATACTTCCGAGAGCAAATAATCAAGATCGTGTGATATCATACCGTTAGACTTTTTCCTGTGGGGATATGTAAAGTCTAAAGTCTATGCAGACAATCCCGCTTCGATTCAGGCCTTGGAGCAGAACCGAAATGCCCTAAACGAGTCGTCGAATATTGGACTCAACGGATGGACCATCTGCGACGTAGTCGCGGCCAACATTTGAAAGAGATAATCTTAAAAGAAATAAATGGCAAAAAATATTCTTTCGACTAGTATTTAACATTTTTCTTTAGATATGAATTTTCTGTTTTTTTTTTTTTAAGTAGGGAACTTCAAATCGGATCACCCGTGTAAAAAAAAACAAGGCAAATTTTTCGGATTTTTTTTTATTTTTTTTTAGAAATGTTAAATTTTTTTAGGTTTCTACAATTTTTGCTGATTTTTTATATATACCTGAAATTTTTTCTTTCTGATATTTAAAGTTTTTCGGTTTTTTCTCGTCTTTTTTATTTTTTATTTTTTTTATTTTAGAAATGGTCACTTTTGTTTTTTATTTTCATATTCATTTTTAAATTATTCAGTACCACTTAATTTAAAATTTTTTTTTTTTAATTTTATTCCTTTTTTTATATTTTTAGAATGTTTTAATATACGAAGTATCTACTGATATTTTTTTTTCGATTGTTAAATTTTTCTATTTTTTATTTTTTTATTTTTTCATTTTTTTATATTTTTTTTTAAATTGGCTTTGGAATTTTAGCTCCTTTTTTATCTATTAGCAATTTTTGTAATAATTTTGATTTTTTTTTAATATCTGTGGAAAATTTATTTATTAATTTTTTTTTTAATTTTCTGTTTTGATTTAAAAAATTTTCTGTTTTTTTTTTAGTCTCGTACATTACGTTTAACCCACCTGAGGTATAATTTTTACCTTTCAACTGCACTTTTTCGACTAGCAATAAAAATGTGGTATAAAACAAATGCTAAAATAAATAACATAAAAATCCCAAAAGTATAAAACTATAATGAAAAGCAATAATTCAAAGAGCACAAAAATTAACAGATACATAGAACGAAGCGCAGAAAGATGATTAAATGTGTCGGGTTGCTATGGATAACAGCTGTGCACCGCTGCGTCCTTGCGCCAAGGCAACCACACACTTTAACGATTAAATTTTAGTTGCCGCCACGCCTTGCTACCTTCAATTTTTCTAGTATACTTTGTTGTTATTTCTAGTATACATTGTTGTTATTAATATTTTTTTTTTTTTTTTTTTTTTGTGGTAACATCAGTCTCGCCGTAGCTATTACCCGCAGCAACAATATAAATGACACACACAATTCAAAAGTTGATTGTTTTCAAAATTATTACCAAACCGCCAATGGTAATAATAGCAATAACCATCATAATACTCAACGTTTCATAGGTAACGCAAGCGCCCACTCACACATACTACCGCACGCAGCATAGAAAGGTGGAAAATACAGCATCGCTTCTCGCCTCGCGTATAAAATTCGTTACTAAAATGGCTGAAATGACAAAGGAGGTTGTAGGTTAGAATGGCAGCAGCAGCAGCAGCAGCAGCGGAAGAACAGAAAGAAAAACGCGAAATTCAAACCAAATAGAAAAACATTATAAAATGGTTGGCGAACGGAAAAGGTAACAATAAATGCCGACATACATGCACAGCTCTGTAGAAATATGTTTGAATGAAACACAAATGGCATGCCAGCGTTGCTATTGGAAGTGAAAAAGGAAATTCATTTCGTTGATTTCCCAAATGATTTCGTAAATAAATTTTTGTGCTGCTGCAGCAACAAAAAAAAAACAGAAACAAACAAGAAAACATATTTACAGCTGCGCCCCAATAATGAGTTGTGCAGTTCTCAGCGCTTACCTGCCGTAATGCCCTGGATGAGCCGCGATATTTTTCTAAAAGCGCTTCGGAATAGGAATTTATTTAAAATAGAATGAAGAATAAACGATTATAGTTCAAATTTCGCTGGAGAGTTGAAGCGATGTTTATCTATTACTATTTGTGTTATGATTGCTTTTTCAGAATCACTTTTCTTTTATTTAATTTTTTTTTTTTTTTTTTTTTTGCTTTACTCACGAGAATCCAGTTAACAGGAGGCACAGTTTGTAGAAAATTCATTATTTTCTTTACTCATAAAAGACAAAGTATTTCAAATACTATGCCTACAACTCTACGCCATCGATTCGCTACTTTAAGGAACTCATAAAATCTATTATGCTGTCTTGTGGTAGTCTAGTAGAGAGATTGGGCATAATTTTAGGCGTAAATGTTTTCCAAAAAAATTTTGTGATTAATATCAGAATTTGCATTTCATATTTTTAGTAATTTTCTTTTGACCTTATTGATTTTAGTTCTAACACAATTCTCTTTTTTTCAGGATCCTGATGCCTCTTTCGATATAAATGGCAACGACTCAGATCCAACGCCGCAAGATAACGGTGATAACAAGCACGGCACCAGATGTGCTGGTGAAGTGGCGGCAGTTGCGTTCAATAACTATTGCGGAGTGGGTGTGGCTTACAATGCCAGTATTGGAGGTGAGTAAATTGCGAAATATTTCATATATATTAGGGGGGAGGGGGAGGAAATATAAAAAATAAAAAATTAAATAAAATTAATTAAAATTAAAATAATAAAAATAAAAATAAAATAAAATTTAAAGACTTAGATTAAAATAAATATTTTTTTTTTACTTTTCCCAAAAATAAAATATATTTGGCCCACAAAGTTCGAAAAACTAATTAATAAAATTAATTAAATATGAAAAAAAAAATAATTATTGTAAAAAATTAGATTATCTGAAGTAAATTTAGCTAATTAAAAAAAAATTAAATAAATCAAATAAAAAAAATTTTAGCCAACATAAAATACATTTACATCAAAAATGTTAATATCAAATAGAGAAAAAAGTGAATAAAAATAAAGCAATATAAAAAATAATATATATCACATTAAAATAAAACAGATAAATTATTAAAATAATATAAAATAAAGCAAAATAATATAAAATAAGTTTAAATTAAATTTCCTTTTGATAAAATGAAAAAACACCGGTCTGAACTCTTACACAGTTTATTCGAGACCAAATAACGAACATTAAACATATACATATATTTTTGTTGTCATAGATACAATTTTTTTTCAACACTCCTCCTCAACAACAATGATAACTTTTATTTTTCTTCACTTAAATCATATTTCATTCCAAGTAGCTCTATTAATTTTACGTGTTTCATTTTGCAAAGATTTTTAGTCAAAATATCGGCTGGCATAACCTCTGGACTTAAATATTTTAACTTAATTACATTATTTTTTTATAACTTCTCTAATATAATGGTATTTTATTACAATATGTTTACTTCGATTGTGGTACACTTGATTCTTCGCCAAATGATGCGAACTTTAATTATCGCCATATATTGTAAACGCGTCTTTATCATTACCTTTGTAAAACTTTATTTCTTGTAGCAGACTCTTTATATATACTGCCTCTTTTGCCGCTGCTGTCAACGCCATGTACTCGGCCTCTGAACTACTCAATGCTACTGTTGACTTTTTTTTTTTTTTTGTGACAATTCTTTCAAACTTTTATAGTTCAAATTTCCGCAACGCTTATGCCAGATCATTACATTTTCTTCAGCTATGCTGTATAATGAATTATTATATTACTCTTATTCTCAAATATGTACAGATTGTTTCTCTTAGTTGCTCCCAATACAACATTACCTCTGTTATTTCTTATTAATGCGAAATTATTATCGAATATAGCGCTCACACCATTACTTATCGCTTTGCCAACAGATATGAAATTCCCGATCATGGATGGCACAAATAATACATCTTTCAATACAATTTTAGTGTTTGCATAAAATTCCTCTAACTTCTATACATTTTTCTGATGCTAACATTACTCTCTCTATACATTTTTTGATAGAGGTAAACATACTTTGCTCACTGCATATATGAGACAAGGCACCACTGTCGATACACCAAGTAGTTTGCTTAAATTCCGAAAAATCTGCTGCTGCAAGGGTGGGAAAAGCACATTTCTCGCTTAGTACACTATCCTTGTCTTTTTTCGGCGCACTGCACTTTGCGGCTATATGCCCGCACTTGCCACAGTTGAAACATTTGCCATTAAACTCTTTCTTCTGGCCTTTTGTTACTCCTTTCGAATTTGCCAGGAACGCTTGCTGATTACCGGACGCGTCCTCTTCTTTTTCCTTCTGATTTTGACGATCGTACTCCTCTAACATCTTCATTTTTAAAACATCGAACGTTGTTAAAGAATCTCGCGTTTCTATCGCTATCACGAAACTTTCGAAATTTCTAGGCAAACTAGATAACAATATAATTACGACCAATTCATCATTCAGCTGAATGCCTACTTCAGCTAATTTATCGAACACACTGACGAATTCCTGAATGTATTGAGCCATTGACGTACCTTCAGACATACTGAGGTTTAAGAGCTTTTTGTAAAGGCTCATTTCCCTTATAGGCCCACTTGGCTTATACGTATATTTCAATTTCTGCCACGCTTCCGACGCACTGGAATAATTCTTAATGTAACCCAACTGAGATGGTTTGACGCTGAGCATGATTGTGGCTAAGGCCTTTTCATTTTCAGCATTCCATTTTGCTAGAAGCGTTGAATCTTCCGACTTCGCAAACTCGCCACTCACCACCGACCAAATCTCTGCATGTACCAGAACACACGACATCTGTATGCACCACTAAATTTCAAATTTAATGGAGAATGTTTATTACCATTCGGAAGACCATTCTTTGGCATTTATTTTCTGAAGATTATCTCTTCCAAATGTTGGCCACGTGACTCATTCGAGCACTTCGAGTGGTAACTGGCGAATCGCATGCATGATGTTTTGCTCCAATGCCTGAATCGCTGTGGGATTTTAGACTTTACATATTCCCACAGGAAAAAGTGAAACAGTGTGATATCACATGTTCTTATCTGCTCACCGAAGTGTTGTCTCAACAAATCCATTGACCAATGCAATATGCGTAAAGTGGCGCCGTCCTTTTGAAACCAAACGTCGCGAAGATCACAAACCACACCAAACCGTTTTTTTTTTTCTAGATGAAATGGCAGCTCTTGAATCTCTTCAGATTACTTTCCGTCCCAAATTCGGTAATTTTTCTTATTTACATACCCATGGAGCCAGAAATATGCCTCATGGCTGAACAAAATTAGGCTCGAAAACGTCGGATCTTCTTGGAAATTTTCAAGAGCGTTCTATGGGCGATGTCGCTTGGGAAGGTCGTGCGGCTTGAGTTCTTGTACGCTTTCAATTTAAGATCTCGACGTGAAATGCGCCAAGTTGTTCCATACGTCTGTCCAATTTGCTGCAAACACATTCTTTACAGAATGTGAATTTTCATAATAAAGTTGAATGATTTGTAAACGTTCTTGGGAAGTAAATGTTTCCATGATGAAATGTCAAACAATGCTGAACAAAAATAACATGATAGCTGGACACGACTCACGCGTGATCTGTTAAAATAAGGCTATTGAAAAAAGTGTATCTACTTGGATCACCCTTTATTACAAGAAGGACAGCTGGTTTGTTAGACTGTTCAGGTCGGCATAACTGATAACTGAAATCTGATATTCTTTCCTTACAAATAGAGCAAATTAAAATTAAACGCAAATAAAGGAACTCAAAAGAAGGAGAGAGTAAGAATATGCTTCTTAAAAATGAGTAGCTAAAGACTAAGCCGTCATAGAACTGACGATAAATATCAAACGATTAAAACGCTTTAACATCTCACCGCCTAGTTTCCGCAAAATTTTTGTTACTGAGGGATTAATTGAAAAGTCCTCAGCCTACTATAGTAAAAAACATTTTTTTTTGGCAAAATCTTTTTTTTTTTTATTCAACATAGGGATCTATGCATATGTATGATGATACACTGATTAGAGCCCCGCTCCAACCTTTGGATACCATTTTTGTAGTACGATTTGTCTTTTGCTTCGAAATAGGCCATTGTTTCGACAATCACCTCTTCATTCGACGTAAATTTCTTCCCAATAAGAAAATAACCTCTGGAGGCCAGATCTGGAGGATACGGTGGATGTGGAAGCAATTCGGAGCCCAATTCATGAATTTTTGCCATAGATTTCACTGATTTGTGACACGGTGCATTGTCTTAGTGAATTAGCACTTTCTTTTTCTTCAAATGCGGCCGTTTTCCGGCAATTTCGTCCTTCAAATTTTTCAGTAACGCTATATAATAGTCGATGTTAATGGCTCTTCCTTTTTGAAGGTAGTCAATGAAAAGTATTCCATGCGCATCCCAAAATACAGACGCCATAACCTTGAATTCCGACTGATGCATTTTTTTACGCATTGGAGCGTGTGCCGCATTGGAGCGTGTGCAGTCCACTCGGATGACTGTCAATTGCACTTTCGAGTGAAATGATGGAGCCACGTTTCAACCATTTTCACATATCGACGCAAAAAACTCGGGCTTATTACGCTTGAACATCTCCAAATACTACTCCGACTCGTCAACTCGTTGTTATTTTTGATCAAAAGTAAGCTTGCACGGCACACTCTGCACAGAGCTTTCTCACAACCAAATATTCGTGAATGATATGATGTACACGTCCAGTTGATATCTTTCGGGGATCTGTTATATCATTGAATTTCAAATTACGTCACCGTCTTATGTGCTCATTTCACCATGTCTAAACTGATCATACCAATCCTTGACGGTTGATTTTCCTAGGGAAGTGTGCGGATGAGATTGCCAAAAACGCCAAGTGTCTGGCTACCGAACTGATTGTAATAAACAAAAAAAAAAATTAAAAATTAAATAAAGTAATTTTGAAATCATAAAAAATTTTGTACTAATAAGGCTAAGGGAATCCTAGCTTTCAATAAAATGCAGGCTAAGGAGTTTAATGACCCATATATTACCAAATTATTCTACACTTCATTGATTAGGCTCATTTTGGAATATAGTTCCATTGTATGTAGTTCCGCACTATCAGTTACATAGCGATAAATTAAAATAAAACTAAAAAAATATTAATAAAATATATAATAAAACAAAACAAAATTAAAAAAAAAATATAATTAAAAAATATATAATAATTAAATAAAATAAATAAAAAAATTTTGGAAAATAAAACTATTTAGTTTTTGAGTTATATCAGACCATCAGATTTTACTTTTGCGAAAAGTGAAAAAATTACAACAACAGTCTAAACGGTAAAAGTTATAACTATGTTGTAAGTCATCACGTCTCCTCATCACACTTCTTTCCAGAGACCCTTGTTCGAATTGGATCCGAATATTTGGGATATCAAAAACCGGATCCAGTGGTTAAACCATTAAATAAAGTGAAAAATAAATAAAAGAAAAACCTGAAGGAAATAAAAAATCAAAAGGAATAATATTAAAAAAAAATATAATTATTTTTTTAGGCTACAAATCCAATAAATAATTAAATTTTTTTTGTATTAGCGCAATTAGACCAATTAACTGACACGACCGTTTCATATAACGTACCTTATTGAAGTGATATTAATGGAATTTTTGGAGAATTTGGCTTTTCCGTTTCAATACACTATCTAAAATCTAACATTTTTTATCAAAATTCTATTATTCCAATAGTAGCTTGTCATATTTCACATTTCATGCTACAACCTTACAACAGCTTTTGATCTCCATTAGTTAGCTAATTAAATCAAATATGTATGTATATACGAGTATGTATGTAGATAGATACATAGCAATTGAACTACATTAATTTTCCTCAACAAATATAAATTTATATCCATTTGGATGAATTTGTGCACAGCAGTGTATCACCATTACGGCTGATATACGTATATACACGTACACATCCAATCTCCTCTTGTGCACCGATGTGTCATTGACATTACAGAACTTTTCGGCAGCAGCAACAACAGCATTATTTAACACAGTTTCCACGAGCTGCTCCTAGCACTCTTGTCTTTATGTCTTTATACCGCTGCAGCGAGTTCCGATATTGGCCTTTATAAATCAACCTCACTTAACATGATATTTATTATTTTATTTTTATTTATAATTTTTTTTCTTACTTTTTTTCACTCACTTACTGTCTCTCTCTCTCTCTCTCTCTCTCTCTCTCTACGTTTTTATCTCACATTTTATCCCTCTCTCTCTCTCTCTCTCTCTCTCTGCAGGCGTTCGCATGTTGGATGGCAAAGTGAATGATGTTGTCGAGGCACAAGCATTGAGTTTAAATCCATCACATATCGACATCTACAGCGCCTCTTGGGGTCCCGAAGACGATGGCTCAACGGTGGATGGCCCTGGGCCGTTGGCACGGCGCGCTTTCATTTATGGCGTAACAAGCGGGCGACAAGGCAAAGGTTCAATATTTGTTTGGGCATCGGGTAATGGTGGTCGCTATACGGACTCGTGCAATTGTGATGGTTATACGAATTCAATTTTCACACTGTCCATTTCCAGTGCAACGCAAGGCGGGTGAGTACACGCGGAAAAAACAAGGAAATACTCACACAGAAAAGGTTACTTAATCTCTGTATGTGCTGTTGGAGCGTTTGTGTGTGCTGGTCAGCTTTGCCAGCATGTGTGGAATGAGCAAATGTAGTAATTTACTTTAAAAGTGATTGCTTTTATGTGTGAAAGTAAATAAATAAATCTTGATGGGTGAAAACAATTAGAGCTCGTTTAAAGAAGACTTAATTTTTGAAAAATTTTAGGCTTTAAACTGCAAATGAGGTAGTTAGTTTGAGATTCAGATTGAAATTAGTACGTTCTGTTCTGCCAATATCAATTGAATTTAGTAAATTACTAGAAAATTCTTTCATTAATTTTACAGATCCACAGTGAATACTCCTACAGGCAATTTCTGCTGGGAGTTGTGTGAGAAAGCAGAGAAAGGTCCAAAATATAAATAAAAAATAAATAAAAATTAATAAAAATTAAAAAAAAAAAATAAATAAAAATTAATTAATAATTAAATTTTAATTAACTGAAAAATTACAACTTGGTACTCTAATTATTATTTACTTATATGAAATTAAAAATGCAAATAAGATTCTTAATTAAGGATTGAATTAATGTCCATTAGTTTAAAAATGCTTTAAATTTATAATTAATTAAAATCTTAATTAAGATTAAAATTTCTATTAAAAAAATTAAATTCCAATTAAGGCGGAAATTATTAGAGTTTAAACTAAAATTTAAATAAAAACTAAACATTAAATTAGGTCCAAAATATTTTCCGGTAATTTGAAAATGTATAGAGATTAAAAATTTAACAATTTTAAATTAACATTGAAGTCTTTATTAAACAGAAATATATGATTATATATTGAATTACAATTAAATTACAATTAAATCTTTGATTGAGACTAAAACTATATTAAAATTTCTTTTAAGTTAAACTTAAATATTTAATTAAATCAAACAATACTATTAATTAAATTTAAATTATTATTGAAACTAAGTCTTGGTGGCCGCGATAGCTTAGTGGTTCGCATTGCGTACTACAATTCTAAAGGCCTGGGTTCGAGTTCAGATTTGGTAAAATTTGGTAGTCAAAATCAAGACCTAAAACTACAAAGCGCCAAATATATAAATATCTTAATTTAAGATTTAAACTAATAATTGTTAGTTTTGATTTTAATAAAATTTTAAACTTCATCATTATTTCGGATTAAAAATGCTATTTTGAATTTTTTAATTAATTTAAACAAGTTATAAATATATGAATCATACAGAAAAGAGTTTAAGAAAATATTTAATTGTAATTCAAGAGTAATACAGAAGTTTAATTTGAATTAAATTGAGTTAAAACTAGAACTAAAAATAAAATATATATATATATATATATATGTATGCACAGAATAAATTTTCACTTAAATTTGGTTATGAAATAGAAAATTGAGTTCTGATTGGGATTCATTCAAAATCTTTTGATTTTTAAAGCGCCTATATTTATATAGATTAAGATTTAACTTATATTTATAATTAAATTAACATTTATGTTTAAACTAAATTTTTATTCATATGCTGAACTAGGTTTGAGTTTGAACATGATCAAATAAATATCTAGATTTAATTTTAGATCCACATTTTGTAGCACGAGATTTGCCTTATAGATTTCAGGATTAGGAAAAAAAAATATTCGTCATCGGAAATCTATTTATTGCTTTTCAAATACTCTCCATTAAAATCTATATACTTTTGCATAGGTTTAAAAAAATTCGAAATAATTTAGCTACTCTGACCGAGGTATCTCCAAAGCATGCCTTCTGAATCTATTCGGTATTGAAAAACGTTGACCTCTCAGTTTATTTTTTACGTACGGGAATAAAAAAAATGCATTCGGTGCCACGTCCGGACTGAGTGCTCAAAAGTGCAGTTGTTTCAATGTTATGTGAGATCTCTCATTGTCGTGGTGAAGAGTTATCCAATTGCGGCGGTTGGTATTCCAGATTTCTTGAAAGACAACTGGCAAACAAATAGTTTTGTACCACTCAGAATTCATTGCTTATCTCGAATTACCTATAAATTCGACTGTTGTTACTTGCGAATATCTACGATTCATATCCAGTCACGATATCCTACACGTATTTCGAACGTACCGTATATATTTAATATTTCATGTGGCCAATCGACACGAGACATTTTTTGAGCGATTGACAAATTGTGTGGGATCCAACGTGAAATTTTTTTTTTAACAGTCATATAATTATGCAATATTGAATATTAGCTGATCCCATCAATGCCTATAGTTGCCTCACTCTCACTATATGTTAAATCACATGATAAATGAAATGATGTTCATCGATATAATGTTGCTGAGTTAATCCACGTCGAAAAATGTGAAAAAATTATTGCGCGAAAAAGTTCGCTTTTTATTCCCTTTTTTCGTTACTTTTTTTAAATACTGTAATCAACATAAATAGCTCTCAAACTCAAAACTGTCAAGCTTTACGATAAAGTTATCAGTTGCCATATTAAAGCACTTGGGTTGCCAAAACCTGATATATATCAGGCAGTCCTCGTATTTTCAGATATGAGCGAGTTTTAGTTTTAGATTTCGATTAAAACTCAATTTAATTGAAATATTAAATTTAGTTAAGAATTAGACTTATTTGTAGATTTAGTTCCTGAATCATTTATATTTTTATTTATAGTAAGTTAAAGATTTGGTTCTGATTCAAAATTGGATTAAGATTAAGTTTCATATTTAGAGCTATATTTGGAAATCGTATCAAATTGAACTCAATATTTTGCATGAGATCAGACTTTGGTATAGATTTAGACAAGATTGGGTAGATACTTGTATTCAGTCTCATAAATTTAAAATGAGGTGTAGCTCTGACTTGAAACACCTACTCTGATATTTATTGTTTAATGAATAGATTTAAGTACAGATTTGGATTCGGATTTATTTTAAATTTTGCTGGCGGTTTTATTAAAATTTGGATTTGAATATTGAGTTTCGCCGTTTCCAAAACAAACGTAAATAAAATGCATTCAAAATAAATTGTTTCATGAAACTCTTTTTTTCTTATAAAATTCGAACCTTGGCATTATATGTGAAACTCTACATTATTCAAATGATCATCTCGTGAATTTTTGCAAACTTTGAACCATTTGAAGCCATATGCGCTCGTATTGTATGGCATGTGACACCATATTGTTGAAACATACATATTTCCCAGTCGTGTTCTTCAATTGCAAGCCAAAAAATTTCGGTTTTCATACGACAATAACTCTTCGAATTGACAGTGACAGAAGTAAGATCTTGTAACACGGACATATATTGCACAAATTCTACGTACTTCTGTAGCTATTTTTATTTACAAGCGGAAACCGTTCGACAACGTATTAAAATAATAAAAAATTACAGGAGCTGTGGGTCCGGCCGTGGTTCCCGGAAAAATAGAGAAATCCTAGGGAAACGCTGTATAGCAGCCATTTTTAAATTAATTTTTCTTAAAAAATAGTTAAAAGTAGTTAATTATATAAAAAAAAATAATATTGTCAAAAATCAGATTTATTTAAAGTTTTCCCGAAAAAAAATCTCAATAAATTCCTATTTTGTGGCCCTCTAGAGTAACCTAACCCCTTAAGCTTAACATTTAAATTATTTGATTTTATTTGATTAAAATTTGCTTTAAGATCTACATTAATAATAAGATGGCATTGAAATTGTACGAAGACTAAGATCCAGTTCAATGTCTCTTATTGATATTGAGATATAAATTAATTTATCTTATTTTATTCAAATTTTATTTATTAAAAAATTAGTTTAAAGCTAAAATATTACAGAAAATTTTTGAATTTCAAAAGTAATTTAGTTTTATAAATTACATTTTAGATAAGCGAAAGATTCTAAAGCAAGATTTTTGAGGTCAAAATATTCGTTGCCTATCTTTAGGCTAAAAATAAATTTTCTAAATAAATTTTTCTGCACTGCAATTTAATATTTGTTAACAAATGCATAATAAATATAAATATTGCCAATTAAAATCGACCATAAACTTTAATTACTCACAATTACACCACTCACTCGCACAACTCGAAACACACTTTGCATGTGCACCTAAAAATATGCAACATTATAAGTATGTTAGAGTTTGTCTGCATCATCGGCATGACTGATTGCAATCAGTGTGTGTATCAATTATAATTTCGCTATTTTCCATAAACACATATACATTTGTGGGCAATATTTGTGGTGCGGTGCGACATACATATGTGTTATATAACCGCAGTCTATAATAAAATATTTACAACACCACACTTTTCAATTAAACAATTTATTTATTTTAAAATAAATACGCACATGCTCAGAAGTTATTTTTATTTTTGTGAGCTGTGCCGGACTTTTGTTGATTTTTTTTTTACTTCTTTAAATTTTTTTTTTTTTTTTTTTTTTAAATATTTTGCTATATTTCACTAATCAACTATATATGCGCATAAAATCAATTATGGTCAAAATGAAAATTTGCAATTTGCAGCGGCAAAACGTTAGCAGTGTTTAATTGAGAAAAAAAATTAGTTTTTAATATAAATTTGTAGCAAATTGTTTTTATGCACGTAAGCGAATCGGAAAACATATATATCTACGTATTTTTGTATGCGTACAAGCGAGTTATTTAAATGAAATTTCCAAACTTTTGCCGGACACGCGTTTATGGCATGCTGTGTGTGTTGTGTTGTTGCCGCGTATTTATCATCAATATCATTTCATTATTTAAATTGTATTTTATTAAATATTTTATTTTTTCAAACTAATTTCAACATTTATTCATTTCATATATACCCCTCTGTGTGTGTGTGCGATTGTGTGGCGCGCACATATATTTCATATTTTAAAATGATTGGTTTTGAGGCTTTAATTCTCATTTGTTTATTTTGTTGCCTACCTTTAGGCGCGTATATGAACTGCGTTGTATAATTTACGTCGTTGCTTTAGTTTCGCTTTTAATTGGCAATTAATGAGTGGGTTTATGGTATTTTAATATGGAAATTGCAGCACTGTGCATGTGCACACTAATGCACCTTCATCAGTATAAATATATATCATTAATAATAATAAGCATATAAATTAATATAGTATAATGTATTTCATATTCCTATATAATCTCTGGTATGTATGTATAGCTTGTTTTATGTTATGTGCGTAAGATCTATATTGCTGTATTTTTGTTAACGCACTACTTGTTAATTACCAATTAAAAGCTTAACGGCTTTTTTTTACATTCAGTGTAATTGAGCTTAACACACTGAAATATAAATAAAATAAATTAAAAATTAATGTTGCGGCACATTTTTATGCCCCACTAACAACTATTTATGGAAAGTTAAGTATGTGATAATTTTTAACTCAAAAACTTAGTACTAAGTCGATTTCTTAAGCAAATATTTTGCTTCGAGGCATACTTGTAGGCTCAATATATTATTGTTAAAAGTTTTGTAGCATACTTTTAGGGTATTTGGTATCTGAGTTTTATAAAAACACCGACTTTGATAAGAATATTTCTTGCAGATGAAATTTCTGTTATTTTTTAACTCAAAAATACAAAGAAGACTGGAGTCTTCAGTAAAATTTTGTTCAGAGAAGTGACAAAAAGAGCTATATATTTTGTTATAAGTTGCATATCTTCAGTGAAAATTATTTATTGGAATTTTTTTATAGTAAATTGCATATTTGAATTCAAAAATATGGCACATATTCGGTTTTTTAGCAAGAATTTTGCATAGAGGCATAATTTTAGGCGCTATTTTCTACAAACAAATAACATTGCATACTTCTGTGCAAACTGACTTTCAAAACTTGTGACCACCAAAAAAATTGTTAACTATTATTAAATTAATAACAACAAAATCAGTCAAAATTATGTTTCGCAGTTTAGGTTCAGTATTTTGCTTACTTTCAGCCATTTAGTTTAAAAAATATTTAAACCGCATTAAAAACCACGATTTTAATACAAGTGCTTGTGTTAGTATAAGTGTTTTTAATTCTAAAATGCAGAGAAGACACGAGATTTAATCTTAAAAAATTTCGAGGCATACTTTTAGGCGCAATATTTTATTAGAAAATTGTCGTTGCATACTTTTATGCTTAATTTATTTGAAAATTTTTACAAAATTTGTTGAAATCAATTGCTTTCTATCGAATGTTTAGAGTTAATTGAGTTTCGAGAAGTTCTTCCTCGAAAGATCAGGAATTATTTAAGCTTTCCGCAAAAAAATAGTATTTGTAGCATACTTTTAGGCGCAATACTTCGAGCTAAAAATTTCCTTGCCTACATTTTGGAAAAATATTTTAAAATTATTTCGAAATCTAGTGTAACAAAAGATTTTGTCATATTAACGGGCTTTTCTACTTTTCAAGTTTAGTTTAGTTGCCTTTTAAGCCTTTTAGGCACACAGTTTTCAATTTTTTATTCATGAATTTGTTTTGAGATATTATAAAATACAAAGTTTTTTAATAATACATTTATTATCTCACTTACACTTCCCTGTTTGCAGTTTCAAGCCCTGGTATCTCGAGGAGTGCTCCTCCACACTCGCCACCACATACAGCTCCGGCACACCTGGGCACGATAAGAGTGTGGCCACTGTCGATATGGATGGTCGCCTGCGTCCCGATCACATCTGCACCGTGGAACACACAGGCACCTCCGCCTCTGCACCACTTGCCGCCGGCATTTGTGCGCTAGCACTCGAAGCTAATCCAAATCTCACATGGCGCGATATGCAATATCTTGTCGTGTACACATCACGTCCCGGCCCACTGGAGAAGGAAAGCGGTTGGATATTGAATGGCGTTAAGCGTAAGTACAGTCATAAATTCGGTTATGGACTTATGGATGCCGGTGCTATGGTCAGTTTGGCGGAGCAGTGGACAACGGTGCCGCCACAACATATCTGCAAGTCGCGTGAAAATAATGAGGATCGTAAAATTGAGGGCTCTTACGGTTACACGTTGGCCACACATATGGATGTGAATGGTTGTGCGGGCACGATCAATGAGGTGCGTTATCTGGAGCATGTGCAGTGTCGCATTACACTTCGTTTCTTCCCACGTGGTAATTTACGCGTCTTACTCACATCACCAATGGGCACCACGAGCACACTACTGTTCGAACGTCCACGTGATATAGTCAAATCGAATTTTGATGATTGGCCATTCTTGAGTGTGCACTTCTGGGGTGAGAAGGCTGAGGGTCGTTGGACATTGCAAGTGATAAATGGTGGTCGTCGGCGCGTCAATCAACCGGGCATACTCTCCAAATGGCAGTTGATCTTCTACGGCACGGCTACGCAGCCAATGCGGCTGAAGAGTGATTTAATGCAGCAACAGATGCGCGTCTCTGGTGGTGTGAGCCCCTACACATACCCCACTGAGTCCGATTTGGGTCAGCCCACAAATGATGGTGGTTACTATAATGCCGATCAATTTGCTGGTTATCTGAATTTCCAAAATCTATTCACCGGCGCTGGTTCCAACCCGGAGCAGTCGGTCGCCACGGTGGACGGCCATAATATACCAACACCGCAACGTCAGAATGTCATGGCTGATTCGAATAATAAACTTGTGCTGCACGATTGTGATCCGGAATGTGATTCGCAGGGTTGCTACGGACGCGGACCGACGCAATGTGTTGCCTGTAAACATTACCGTTTGGATAAGTGAGTGCTTGGTGTGGATTTATTTCAATATTTTCTATATATTTATATTATTATTCTTACAGCACCTGTGTTAGTCGCTGTCCACCACGCTCTTTCCCCAATCAGGGCGGCGTCTGTTGGCCGTGCCATGAATCCTGTGAAACCTGCGCAGGAGCTGGTCAAGATAGTTGCTTGACTTGTGCCCCTGCCCACCTACACGTCGTCGATTTGGCTGTGTGTCTGCAAATCTGTCCCGATGGATACTACGAAAGTAAGTAAAGCCTAAAATTAAAAAAAAATTATGGAAATATAAATAATAAAAAATGATATCAAAAAGAAGAAAATAATAATAGAACAAAAAAATAAAATGAAATAAAAAAATTAAAATAAAATATGAAGATATAAAATAAAAAAAATAAAAAAAGTTTATAAAAAAAAATTAAATGATCAAAAAATAAAATAAAATGAAATGAAATTAAATTCAATTAAATCAAGTAAAATAAAATAAATAAAAAAAATAAAAAAATAAAATAAAATAAATAAAATAAAATAAAATAAAATAAAATAAAATTAAATTAAATAAAATAAAATAAAATAATATAAAACAAAATAAAATTAAATGAAATAAAAATAAAATAAAATGAACTAAACTAAAATTAAATAAAATAAAATAAAATAAAATAAAGTAAAATAAAATAAAATAAAGTAAAATAAAATAAAATAAAATAAAATAATATAAAATAAAATAAAATGAAATAAAATAAAATAATATAAAATAAAATAAAATAAAATAAAATAAAATAAATAAAATAAAATAAAATAAAATAAAATAAAATAAAATAAAATAAAATAAAATAAAATAAAATAAAATAAATAAAATAAAATAAAAATGAAATAAAATAAACTAAAAAATAAAATAAAATAATATGAAATAAAATGAAAACTAAAATAAAGAATAGAATAAAAGGAAATAAAATAAAAGCAAATTAGATAAAATAAAACAAAATAAAAATAAAATAAAATAATATAAAATGAAATAGAATAAAATTAATTAAATAAAATCAAATAATTAATTAATTAATTAAATTTGAAAAAAATTTGAAAAATTACATAAAGTAAAATAAAATTAAATTAAAATAAATTAAATTAATTTAAAAAAATATTTAAATTAAATATAAAAAATAAAATATATTAATACAATACATAAAATTATAATAAAAATAAAATAAAATAAAATAAAGTAAAATAAAATAAAATAAAATAAAATAAAATAAAATGAAATAAAATAAAATAAAACGAAATAAATTTAAAAAAATAATTAAACCAAAATAAGATAAAGTAAAACAAAAAATAAAATAAAATAAAATAAAATGAAATGAAAAGAAATGAGATGACATGAAACGAAATGAAATGAAATGAAATAAAATATAATAATATAAAAGTGAAATAAATTAAAATAAAATAAAATTAAATTAAAAATGAAAATTAAGGTAAATTAAAATTAATTTAATTAAATTAAATTATATTAAATTAAATTAAAATAATTTAAATAAAATTAATTGAACAAAAAAATGTATTTTTTGTTATTTATTATGATAAAGGCATAAGATTAAATGAAATTAATTGAAGCAAATTAAATTAAAGGGAATAAAATAAAATTTTATGAAAATTAATTCTTTTTCTTTACAATTTTCCTTACAGATTATGACAACAAAACATGTGTGCCATGTGAAGCTAATTGTGCCTCCTGCCAAGATCGCCCCGACTACTGTACCAGTTGCGAGCATCATTTAGTTATGCACGAACATAAATGCTACTCTGCGTGTCCACTACATACGTACGAGACAGAAGATTATAAGTAAGTCCAAAAATGAAATTTTTCTATATTCAAATTTTTGAAGTAACCCGTTAAGAGAAAAATCCGTCTGACGTCCATTAAAAGTTTTAATTTTGTATAAATAAATAATTTATTTTTTGGCAATTTATATACAATGCCTGCCAAATAGGGTAGTGAAGTGAGGTTGGGTTGCAAATGTCATGAAATATCTTTTATACAAAATAATTATATCCAAATATATATTTTTTTCAAAAAGCAATAATTTGCGCAGGGTATTTATCTAAGCTGCATTCATTTAAATTTAAATATTTGATTTAAAATTTTTTTATCTATGCATATATATGTAAAACTATATTACTTTATATTGTATTTATGCATTCATGATTCAATATTTTTTTCTTTCAAAAATTAAAATCATTTAAAAAATTTATTATTCACAGAGTGAATATTTATTACATGTATATTTGGTAATTTAATTAGTTTAGGAAATAACAAATTTGTCAAGAGAATTATAATTTGTAACTGAGTGTGTGTATATTAAGCAGCTGTAGTGTAACAAAATTAAATAAAAAATATGTTTACACACATACACTACGGGTAAATAAACCTATTAAAAACCAATCCAGAACCAGTGTGCGCGAGGGAGTCAAGCCCAACTTGTTGAATAAAAGTACAGTTATCCTTCCACACATACACTACGGGTAACTAAACATATTAAAAACCAATCCAAAACCAGTGTGCGCGAGGGAGACAAGCCCAACTTGTTGAATAAAAGTACAGTTATCCTTGCAAACAAGTATTATTGCCGTCGTCCTTGACCTACGAGCTCACTTTGCACAGCTTAGTACCATAATTACTCATTAAAAAATAAATAAAATTAAAAATCGATTAAAAATATTAGCCAAAATTAATAGTTCTGATACACATGGTATGAGATTCGATACTTTTCGAACCACTGCGTTACCAGTCATAAAATTCTATTTCCAAATGAGCTTTTTTCGACTAGCTCGTTACTTAGCTGGCGCATATTTATGAAGATATTCCACGTATGTAAATGTGTGAATTTCACCGAAATATTCATAAATCATAAAATGTATTCACCACATTTATTAATTGCACACACAAGTGTTATTGTAATTAGTTTTCAATTAAATTTACATTATGACTTTGCGCTATTGTTTTACACATATATACTCCTACATATATATATACGTAAAATTGATGCATGTGAAACACACTTTTATATAGACGTACATAGCTACATGTAAAAAATTTCATAATAACTACAGTTGCGGACAAAAGTCTACATACACCCCCGGTTTTCGTTGAATTGAAAGTCCAAAAAGTTTGTTGGAAAATTGAACGATACGGTTTATCTCAAATATTTTCCCTAATCATAAAAAAACAACAAAAATTATTTATTAACATAAAATAGTAAATCTATTACAAAAAAGGCGTAAATCCAACAATGACAAAAGTCAACATATAGTACATACATAACATATCTTAGCGCAAAAAATTTTTAATATTTAGTTGGTCCACCGTTTGCATCAATAATAGCTTGAAGCCGTCGTGACATCGAAGCTACTAATTTATCAATTCTGAGTCAGTAATACTATACCAAGCTTCAATATGATGTCCTTTGAGTAATGCTGAGCTTGAAATCTGATTTTTTCTCAAATATCTCCCAGACATATCCAATAACACTCAAAACTGAGCTTTGAGGTAGTGTGTGCAGTTGCTTGCAGCATGATAAAGCAACCAAACCTTAACAATATGGGCCCTGTGCTTCGGATCGTTATCCTTTTGACAGATCCAGTCTGCGTCAAGCTCAAACTGTCCACCGAAGGCTTCAGAATAGCTTCCAACAATGACTTATATTTGAACCGATCCATATTACCCTCAATAAAAACAAGCTTTCCAACTCTTGATGTCTCAAACCGCTCCCCAAACCATTACATTGCCGCCACCATGCTTCACTGTTGGTACTATATTTTTGGAGTTAAGTGCAGCATTTTCTTTTCTCCAAAGTTTTGCTCTTCCATCGCTGCCGAATACACTGAATTTCTATTCGTCCGGAAACAAGACTTTTTGCCAAAAATCCATTGCCTTGTCTAAATGTGCTTTAGCGAACTTCAAGCGAAGTTTACGATTTTTTTTCCAGAAATAAGAGGCTTTTTACGTGTCGTTCTACTGTGGAAGCCGTTATCGTTCAGAGCTCTTCGAATTTTTCTTGGATGAAAACACTTTCTTGATGATCTTGCGATGTTTTCGGCTGATTTTGGAGCAGTAACTTTAGGATCATAATTCACTTCCTTCAGAATAAAGCTGATGTATCTTCAAGTTAGCTTCTTCGAGCGGCCAACACTAGGCTTTTTTTCAGTATATCCATTGGTCTGTACCTTTGGTGGACTTAAGATTATAGTTTTTAAATTTCACCACACGATTTCTTCTCTTTTTTGTGCTGAATAACCAAGTTTCTTACGTCAATGGATATTACCTTTCGCGGAGCCAGTGCGTTTAAACCATAACTAAATTCAATACTAGCAAATCAGAAACCATAATTCAAAAAAAAAACAGTAAAGAAATGGTACCTAACCGCTATAACAACACAGAATATCGACATAACTGTTAGTAAACCTGTGGTGTATGTAGACTTTTGTCAGGGACATTTTTGCGGTTTTTTTTTCATCATAATTGTTTTATTTTATATTAGAGAATTGATTTGTTTTACTATACGTGATTAGAAAAGGATGTAAAATATAAATATATATTTTCCAGCAAAGCGATAGTACTTTCTACACAACGAATGCAGTTGGTGTATGTAGACTTTTGTCCGCCACTGTACATTCATCATTCGCTTTTTCTTTTGCCTCTCATGCGCCATAACTGTCACGAATTGCGGTAATTGATATGCCATTAAAATATTTTTATTAATTTTTTGTTTTATTTCAACACAAATTTGTTGTAAATTTCCAGTTAAATCATGCAAAAATATTCCAAATTAAACCCAAATTATGCCTTATTGGCGTAATTGATATTTTTGAGTGCACGAAAAACTGAAATTTAAAAAAAATTTCTTATTCAAAATTTTAAATTTTAGTATTATCAGCATCAAATTGCAATATTTTTGACAGCCAGTATTAGCAAAGTTTGTTTCGACAAATACTGATGATAAAATTTTGACACACATTAATACTTATCTACAAAAATTTGGGTTTTTTTTTTTTGTTGTTGAAAAACTCAGACATCCCTGCTGTTCTCACATCTAACGTAGACTATAATTTGCCTGCGTAGTGACTTAGGTATTTCTCATTAATGACCAGCAAATACAATTTCAATATATAATATATGTATGTATCTCTTACATACAATCTATATGTACTCCGTTTATATTACCCTAATCATCAGCTAGCGTGATCCGAATTTGATACAACCACTGCGGACATCTTGCGTGAAACATGCGCACACATATATGCATACACACATACACAAATGACAACATCTAGCTTGTATTAATTTGAGCGTTAGCAAATGCTTTTATGTACACTGATATATATCTATTTATACACACACACATACATACACACACACGCACACTGTATGGCACCTATGCCAGGTCATAATCTGTCATTGTGGTAACACAATCTTGGCATCTGGCTATGGTATAACCAAAACGCCAATGGCTTGTGTAAACAGTTTAGATGAAAATTACTGAAACACACACTCTAAGAATTTTATTATTACTGCAGGAGCAATTAAATTCAAATGTTTCATTTGGTTCAGCATTTGCTGGTGGCAACGCATTTCATAGACTGATTATTGCAATTAGTTGCTAAGGTGGCATGCATGTTGGTAACTACAGAGAATTTAATTAGTTGTGTACACAAATCAGCTGCTAATAAGGCAAAATCAAGTAGTAACAAAGAAAAGCTGGTAAAATTATTTTATTCAATTTTGTCTTTTGGATTTTTTATAATTTTTATTTTTTATTTTAAATTTTTTATTTTTATATCTGAATTTTATTTTAATTATTTTAAAGTTTTTGAATTATTTAATTTTATATTATTATACCTTTCACGTACATGAAATTGTATATTAACTTTGGTCTGAAGTATGTAAGTAAGATAAACCCACCGAAATTTATACCGATCGTATCAGAATCACTAGGTGAGTTGATGTAGTCATGTCCGTCTATCCATCTGTTCGCCTGTCCGTCTATCTGTCTGTCCGTCTGTCTATACGAACGCAAGATAGGCCCTCAATTGTTGAGATATTTCAAGAAAACTTGGTGGGAAGATGCATTTATATGTTTAAGCGATAATTTGTCGGAACCCACCGAATCGCACCACTATATATATATAGAACCGATTATTCAGATTTGAAATTTTGGATAACGAATTTGCAAATTTGTTTTAAAAATCATCGAAATCGGCCGAACAGTACATGTAGCTCCCATACAGTCAATATTTTCACATTTGAGGCTTTAGTCAAAACTCAGTCAAACAAGTATTTAAATATATATTTGGCTCTTGTAACGAAGCGATTTTCGGCCGAGCTACTCCTGTAGTTTCTGGTTTTGTAACTTGATGTTTTTCCCAAAAAATCGAGGGAAATATAGTTTATTCCAAGCCTACTCCGAACTGCTGATTGATTTTTATGAGGAACTTTTATTTCACGGCAGAAATACACTCGGCGGGCTTGACATTCCCTGCCGAGGGGTGACCGCAATTATAAAAATGTATTTTCTAGAGGGTGATCCATGTAGAGGTACTTTTTTCAGAGCTGTCATGTTATTTTTCTTCAGTATTGTTTGGTATTTTATCATTGAAAAACTTACACCTGAACAAAAATTCACGTTCTGTAAAGAATGTGTTCCGCGCGCTTCGCTCAACTATGGTCAGCATAATCGGCCTACTGAGCATACTGATCGCAACACCTTCACCCATCCTGAGACCTAGCATTTATTATTGGATAATATTCGACCAGACCGTGAATAGACCACGTCCAGCACACAGTGAAGAAAATATAGCGGCCGTAGCTGAGAGTGTACACGAAGACCGTGGAGAGTCGATTCGGCGCCGTTCGCAGCAACTCCAACTGACGTGTGGAACAACTTGGTGCATTTTACGTCGAAATCTTAAATATGAAGCATAGAAAATACAGCTTGTGCAAGAACTAAAGCAGCTCGATCTTCCCAAGCTATATCGCTTCGATTTGTGGGCTCTTAAAAAAAGTTCCCCAAAAAATATCCGACGTTTTCGAGTAAAATTTTGTTCAGCGATGAGGCCCATTTATGATTCAATGGGTATGTAAACAAGCAAACTTACTGCATTTGGGACGAAGTGCAACCTGAGCTGCCATTTCATCCAGAAAAAACAACGCTTTGATGTGGTTTGTGGGCCGGTGAAATCATCATGAAGATCGTTATCGCACCATGATAACCGAAATTGAAACTTGTGGTGTCCGCGATGTTTGGTTTCAACAAGACGGCGCCATTTCCCAAACTTTGCATCAATCAATGGATTTATTGAGAGAACACTTAGGTGAGCAGATAAGCTCAGATTTTGGGCCGGTCGATTGGCCATCAAGATCGTGTGATATCAAACCGTTTGACTTTTTCCTGTGGGTATATGTAAAGTCTGAAGTTTATGCGGACAATCCTCCTTCGATTCTGGCCTTAGAGCAAAACATCACGCGTGTCATTCGCCATGCTCGAACGAGTCATCGAAAATTGGACTCAACGGATGGACCATCTGAGGCGTAGTCATGGCCAGCATTTCAAAGCGATAATTTTCGAAAAATAAATGCCAAAGAATTTGCTTTCGAATGATAATAAACATTCTCCCCTAAATTTGAATTATATGTGTTTTTTTTTATTTTTGTTTTTTTTTTATTATAATTTTTTTTATTTTTTTTATTATTTAAATGTATTTAATTTTTTTTATATTTTTTTTTGTAATATTTTTTACTTTTTTTATTTTTATTTTTATTTTTTTTTTATCTTTTAGTTTACTTAATTTTATTTTATTTTTCATCATTTTATTTTATTTTATTTATTTAAAAAGTTGATTTCCAAACCACAAAAAATATAATCATAAATTTGAAAATTCATTTTGTATAAAACAAAAATAAAAATATAACAACTAACAATGATGTATGTGGTAAACGTGCCTACACATACATATATTTCAGTGTATGTATCTTTTTTATTATTTTATTTTATTTTTTATTTAACACAACACATAGTTCAAATTCAATAACCCATTGATTTTAGCCACAACTGCAATTTAGTGGAAATTGCAATATATGACAGCACAGCCGCCAGCTGACACTAATAGTTACAAAAAAAAAAATTTAAAAAAATAATTCTGAAAAAAAAAGCAAAGCTGCAATAGCTTTTTGTAATCAACCATGGTTTATGTATAGAAAAAAATTAAAACATTTTTTATTGAAAACGCAGAGAATGAAAAAAACAAGCCTTCAAATAAAGCGCTTAATTGCCATGACTGACGTGCTCGAGCAGATCACAGAGCAGAGAGTAACCAACGGCGCTACAAACATATTAATTTATGACAAAAAAAGGGTAAAATACAGCATACCAACAATGAATCATCGTTGTAAATATGAAAATAACTGTCAGTTCGAATTTTTACGCAGCCTGCACGTCACTTGGCCTCTTGTTGTTGGTGGGGGTAAAAAATTCACATGTAATTTACGCTCAAAAGTGCTTTCGTGCATTTTTTAAATAATTTTTAAAACATTTTTGGGTTATTTTTGTGAATTTTTCCACATATATTTTTTTTCGGTATTTCTTTTGTAGTCTTTTTCGTGAAAATTTCCATATTTTTACATAGTTTAACCCGCCACAAGAATGGCGCGTGTTATAAAACAAAGGCAATATTAAATATCAACTATAATTTAGTGTTGTGTGCCAATAATGAAAAAGAGTATACAAGTATATTTTTCAAATATGTATGTATGTATGCATGTGTGTGTGTACATAGTTTTTAACCGCACACTAAAGCTATCAAAATTTTGATATTGAGCGGAAAACATAAAAAAAATTAATAAAAATTTTGTGCAAAATAAATTCGAAGCATTTTTCGATATGCAATTATGTAACAGCATGCAGGCATGTTGCACTCACTTTTGACCCCAAATAAACATGCGCAAATGGGACAATGTAATTTTTTCTTAATGAAGAGTTCTACAATTGGGCAAAATACTTTTTATGGCTTGACAATTTTTTTTTCGCCAATAATAAAATAATCGATTAGTAAATGCTACTCAATTAAAGATTTTTGCGATAGTTAATAAAAATTCAAATAACATATTTTAAAATACGTGAACTCGTTATATTGGTTAATGATACGTATGAAATCATATGAAAGCCTATAACTAAGTTCGGCGTAAACCGTTGCCTACATTTGGGCTTTCCTTAGCAAAGACATGCACCTGAAATGTTAATAAGAATACAGTCAGCTGATAAAAATGATAAACTTGGTAATTGCTGACCGCAGTAGCCGTGTAGTACTACATGCTTCCATAGGAAATTCAAATTATAGAAAATCATTAAGGGAGTAATCTAGTCTAGAGGGATGAATTTTATGTAATCTTTGAAGCTCCGTAAAAAGAAGGCAATCAATATTTTTTCCATTCATCTTTTTACATGTTATTTATCAACCCGAGGAAAAAAAATTGAAAAATAAATAATTCCACAAATCAAAATCTGATGAATTGCGGGTCACTAAAAATTGTCACGTGACCATTTCCACGATTTCAGCCCTTCTAGCAATCTGAAAAAAAAAGTCTTAATATAGAGGAATGTCGCAATGTCTAGAATTACGGAAAAGTCGAAAAAAACAATTTCACAAAATGCTGACTGTTTGTAAAAAAAATTATCTAACCATATTTTATTGACTTCTCGAATTTTTGAAATTTCTGGATGATCCTAGAAGAAGTCAGAGAAAAGATGACTCTATAAAAATTTCAAGTAAATTGGTCTAGTAGAACTTGAGAAATCGTAGGAATCGTTTTGAAAAAGGCAGTTTCGAGAAAAACCCGATTAAAGTTTCGCATAAAAGCCGAGCTGGTTTGGAGGCCGCGTCAGAAAAATACCTGTGTCTCCGAAAATATTTTTAATTTTGAAAAATTCTCTTACAGACATATTTTTAAATAGTTAAACTTTGAAAATATGCAAAAGAATCGAATTTTCAAAGTTCTAGACTAGAGTACCCTCTTAAATTGATTAGAGCCTGAAAAAATTCTGGACTTATATATTTAAGATCAACTTGTGTTAGTTAATATGCTATGCTATGGAAGAGAGGGTGAAGAAGTACAGTCACGATTTATATATGGTGGTGAAGCGTTGGCAATAAAACTTTGTTCTGAAAATTAAGTAGAAAAAAAACATAGCGACTCGCAAAGGTCTATATAATCTTGACGCTGAAAACTGGCCAATCGACTGAATTAGCGATTTCTGGTAAATTCACCATAAGATACTTCGGATAATAGCGCAATAAGCAATGGAAAGCATATCACTGAGCTTTGTTTGGTTAAGAAGGTTTCACGCTACAATAAAAGTGGGAGGAGTGTAGTAGGGCGCGAATCAGAATGTCCAACGGAGTGAGTACCGGAATACCTTGCGCTCAACTGGACCTTAAAGAACTATTAGCGAGTAAGCCAAAACAGGTCTGGCCTTATCCAAAAGTCTAAACAAATACCCAAAGGTTATGGGTTTCAGAGAACTACTAGAAGGTAAATATTTGGCTGATATTAAATAACCCGCCGACTATACACTTCCAGTTAGACATGAACACTTCTTCTAATTGACAAAAGATCGATAAGTATATTTACGCCGCCTCAACCAGCCATGGTAGGCGGAACTAACGAGAAAATATATGGCAAAATGGTAAAAACAAACACTAATGTCACGCTTACTTTTGCTCAGAAAATGGCAGTTGTATAAAAAGAATTATTAATTCCGCCTTTTTATTTAGTTATTTTTTCTATTAAATTTTTTTTCATTTTAAATTCTTTTTTTTATGTAATTCCTTCTTATCGTTTTTTATTTCAAACTATTGATATTATATTATTATTTTTTTAAACTTATTTCAATTTATATCATTTTACTTAAATTTTTATATATATTTTATCTTTTTTTATTTATTTTACTTTATTAATTTATTTTAATTACTTGTTAAATTTTTTTATTTAAAATTTTTTAAATTACTTAATATTTTCAAATAATTTTTTTTTTTTTTCACTTTATCTTGTTTTTTATTTAATTTTATTTATTTTTTTTCATTTTTTATAATTTTATTTTATGTTTTTTTTTTCTATTTCCATTTTAATTTTTTTCTCCTTTTTTATTAAATTTCTTTTTATATTATTTTAATTTAAATTTTTTTTTTAAATTTTTTAAATTACTAAGTTTTTCCAAATAATTTTTATTTATTTATTTATTTATTTCTATTCATTTATATTGTTTTATATAGTTTTTTTTTATTAAGTTTTATTTAATTTTTTCCATTTTTTATTATTATATTTTATTTTGATTCCTTTTGTTGTTGTTGTTGAGAACGAAACTCGGTTTTGAAGATGGCGGAACGCCGAAACCGGTTTGTCGAAAAACCAAAATTGACAAGGAATGACGGAAAATCGTTCCATTTTAAAACATATTTTATTTTCTTCTTTCTATCCATTTTAATTTTATTTCTTTTATTATATTATTTTAGTTCAAATTACTGTTTTATTTTATTTATTTTATTATATTTCATTTTATTTTGTTCTATTTTATATAATTTTATTTTACTTCATTTTTAATTTATTTTATGTTATTTTGTTTTATCTTATTTTTAATTTTTATTTTATTTTATTTTTTTTTATTTTTTATTTAATTTAACTTTATTTAATATAGTTTAATTTTATTTTTTACTTTTATTTATTTTTTTATACATATTTTTTATATAATTTTATTTTTTTTATTTTTTATTTGATTTATTATTTTATTTTTATTTTTTTTATTTTTATTTTTTTTATTTTTTTTGAACTTTTTATTTCATTTTATTTTAAATTATTCTATTCTATTTTCTGTATCTTTTTTTAATTTGTTTTTTCATTTAATTTGGTTTTACTTAATTAGGATTTCCTTAGTTTATTTTATTTTAGTTTTATATATTTATATACTTTTATATTATATTTGTTTATTTATTTTTCATTTCGTTCTATTTGGTTTTTTATTGTAATTGAAATTCGTTTTTTGTTTTTAAATTAATACGTTGACTTATGTTTGTTATTATAATTTTGTTAAATGTACATAATTTCGTTTTTTTTTGGTCTGTTTAAATTTAAATTTTTTAATTTAATTTAAATTATTGAGATAATAAATTTTTCCTAGTTTATATTATCTCGCTCCTTATACATATAATCAGTTGCAGGCTTTAGAGATGATAAAACTCACACTTCAAATAAAACAGCTTATTTTTGCAAACTCCTTTGGTTTTCATAAATTTTTATTCTATATCTCACAACTATTTATTGTTTTTTTTTTATCTACATTTATATGTATGTGCAACATTTTTAGCTCCAATACCACAATACGACCATACCACCGTTCACTGAACGCTTATTGCCTCTGAACATGAAATGCATTCAACACAAATTGAATTGAATAAAAAGCATTCAATCTATTTTCAATTGAAAATTGTATATCAGATATCCTACCACCGCAACAGTGGCATACATATGTATGTATACATGTATATTATATACTTTTTACATGTTATACACAGAGATCTATACATAGAGAAGTATATATATATGAATATTTCAAATGTACTTATATTGTGCGAGTTTGAATTGTGCCAACAATTACCCAGTAGAAATTTTCGATGGAAAAAAAATTAGATTTAATGAAATCTTTTATTTTAGTTATTTAATTCTGAACAATATTTTTGTGCAAAAAAATTTTTTTTGTGGTTTTCAGAACAAATAATGTTTAAAGTTAATTTTTAAATATTTCGCTTTGGCTTTTGTTTCACATAATTTTTTTTTAGATTTAAATAAGTAAATTTTCCTCTCTGAACTCCTTCTCTTTCCATATTTTTTGCTTTTCTTCTGTCGCTCTAAGCGAGACTCACGTACGTACAATGTTGATGTTGTTGTCGGTATATAGCATAATCAAATCCATATAAAAGCAAAGACATACATACAGACATATATTTGCAATGATATATGCAGCAGAAGCTGCATTGTCAGAAATTTTGCTGTTCCAGACTTTCCCACATATACATATATACAAAAACTTGTATATTTGTTTAGGTGAGAAAAGTTTAAAACAAAAATTTTTTTGTTGACATAAGAGAAATGTAAAATACATAATTTATTGAGATTTAAATATATATCTATTTCTAGATAAGAAGAGTGGAAGAGTGATTCAATATTCAATCGAATAAACTTACTTTTACTTAAAAAATATTAATTTAAATTTTTATAATTTTTTTCTTAATATATAAAATATATTACTTTTTATTTTCCTTCAATGGTGACACACTGATTACAGCGACAGTTCAACTTTTCGATACGATTTCTGTGGTACGATTTGTAATTTACTTCAAAATAGGCCTCAGTTTCGGCGAACACCTCTTAAGTCGACGAAAATTTCTTCCCCGTGAACAGTCTTTTGAGATCTGAAAACAGAAAATAGTCATTGGGGGCCAGATGTGCAGAATACGGTGGATGGTGGAAGACGGTGGTCATGAATTATTGCCATCGATTTCACTGACTTGTGACACAGTGCATTGGCTTGGCTTGGAAACAGCACTTTATTTTTATTCACAAGCGACTTCGTACTTCAAACGGTTTACTAATGCTATGTAATAGTGGCTGTTGATGGTGCTTTCTTTTTCAAGGTAGTCTATGAAAATTATTCCATGCACAACCAAAACTACAGACGCCATAACCTTGCCAGCTGACTGTTGCGTTTTTGCAGGCTTTGGAGCGGACTCATCGTGTGCAGTCCCATTGGATGACTGTGGATTGCACTTCGGTGTGAAGTGATTGGGCCATGTTTCGTCTATTGCCACATATCGATGCAAAAATTTTGGCTTATTACGCTTGAACATGTCCAAACACTGCTCCGAATCATTAACTCGTCTCTGTTTTTTGTCAAAAGTGAGCTCGCGCGGCACTCACTTTGCACAGAGCTTTCTCATACTCAAATATTCCTGAATTATATGATGTCCAAGTTCAGTTGATATTTTTAGAGTGCCTGCTATGTCATTCAATTTCAATTTACGGTCATTCAAAATCACTTTGTGGATTTTTTTTATTTTTTATTTTTATGATTTTGTCTCTAACGACCTCTTTTGGGCGTCCACTGCGTTCACCGTCTTCGGTGTCTCATTTCACCGCGTCTAAACTTAGCATATCAATACCTGATTGCTATTGTTCCTGGGGTAGAATATGGAAGATTGTTGTCGAGCTAAGCTCTTGCTTCAAATGTATTTTTTCCCTACAAAAAGTAATATTTTATCAACATGCGAAATTCTTTTTTATCCATTTTTTCACAGTAACAAAAGTTGTGTCTCTGAAAATGCTATAATGCACAATTTAATGATCCGACAGCGCCATCTATATATCAGTCCGGTAGCGCCATCTATATGTCAGGCTTTTTATGAAATGGTATGATGAAATATTTGATTTACCTCCATATGAATTTTTTTATGAAACTTCGAATATATGAAGGATAATAAATTAAATTGAGTTTTTGATAATAAATTAATTGATTTTGTTTATAATTTCGGCAGTAAATTTAATTGAACGAAAATTCTATCAAAGTTTTTAGGTTTTTTTTCGTTTAAAAAAAGCAGTGAAAAAAGCGAACTTCAAACCAAATTTGAATTTTTAAAGTTAGAAAAGTTGAATATTCTTAGCATTCATTTTTAGAGCTTTGAGGAAAAGTATAAAATTTCCATATATTCGTAGCCTTTTACCAATTTTACTGCTGCACACCTCCACTGCTGCATAAAAAGTAAAAATTCCCAACTCAAAAAACTCAGTGTTATCAAAATACACTCAGCACTCTACCCCAACAGACTGATATTTTTCCACAGGAAGAAAAAAATCTAAACTTACTGTATTTTCAAGCACCGCCAATAGTGTTGCCAGCGCTTAAAAAATATATAAAAATATTAAATTTCACACTTCGACAACTTATAAATCACATATATAACATACAACACGTACACACAGGAAAACATTGAAATTTTTGCTTTATCTTTTAAAATCTTATATTCTTGTTATTTTTCATAAAAATATTTTTCACCTGCAGCTATTAAATGTTGTATAGGAGCAAAATTCATATAGGAACTACGCGCACATACTACACACTCATATACATAGTTACTTCATATACATACATGTGTATGCATAAAAAATATTCTTGGTTATCCACATATTCCCCTTGGCGACACCTACTGGTGAAAACACACACACACACACACGCTTTTATATATATAAGTATATGCATATCAATGCAGGAAGTCAAAAAGTATTTTCATCAATCTTATGTAATATATATATATATGTAGTGTAAGCTCATGCATTATTTATATTTTTATTTCATTTTTTTTTAAATAAATTCTCAGAATATTTGCAACAAATATTCCCTTTACTCTTACCACTCGAACTCATCTACCTCAAAAAAAAGTCATTTTATATTCTTGCGTTATACATTTTGTCTTACCTGCAGCAAACTTAACTTCACTTAGCCTTGCTATTGTTGCAATACTTCTTTCTTCTTCTTTTTCACAAATTTTCTTCCGTTTTCTTTTATTTTTCTTTGCAGTTGCGCATCATGCCATTCATCTTGTGACACTTGCAACGGTTCCGCCGAATCGCAATGCATCACTTGTCGTTCTGGTCGCTTTGCATTCGATGGCAAATGTTTAAACAATTGCCCGGACGGTTACTATGCGGACAAAAAGCGTCAGGAGTGTGTTGCCTGTCCCACCGGTTGTGCAACATGTAGCAGCAATGGCTTTTGCTTAACATGCCATGAAAATTGGACGCGCAACAAGAAGGGCAAATGCATTACAACGGGCAGTGAGAATTGTGATGAATGTAAGTATGAGGAGAAAAGAAAACAAATAATATCTACACAAATACATACATATAAATAATGTAAAACTTTTATATTTTTTGAAATGGTAAATTTGGGAGTTTTCTCGAAACGATGTTTTGTTATGATTCTACAGCTCAACAATTGTTCACAAATAAATATGCGTAGCACATACGTATTCATAAGAGGAATGATTATTGAAGATATATATTCGAATTCGTTTTTGAAGCAATACGTTTGATCATTTATTTAACTTTTTTTTTTAAATTTTTTTTTTAATTATTATTTTAATTTATTTGTTTCAGTTTATTTTATTTTTATAAAATTATTTTTGGTTCTATATATTTTTCACAAAAATTTCTTCTTTTCTTTTTTATTATATATTTTTTATTTATTATTTTTTTTTAAATTCATTAAATTTAATTTAATTTTTTCTCCCTATTTAATTTTAATTTTATTTTATTTTATATTCATTTTATATTTTTATTTTATTTTATTTACTAAATTTAATGCTATTTTTTATTTTTTCTATAATTATAATTTTTTAAATTTATTATTTTCTATTTTAGTTAATTTGATTTCAATTTATATCTTTTTATATTTGGTTTCTTTTTATTTTATTTTAATTTATTTGATTGAATTTATTTTTTGATCTTATTTTATTTTAATTATTTGACTGTATTTCAAATTAATTATTTTATTTTATTTTTATTTATTTTACTGTATTTTACTTAATATTACTTTACTTAATTTTAAATTTTTCAATTCTCTTTATTTATCTTGTTTTGTTTTATTTTACGTGATACTTTTATTTTATTATTTATTTATTTTATTTTTTCATATATTTTTTTATTTCTTTTTTATTTTATTTTGTTTTATAATTTAATTTTATTTAATTTATTTTTTATTTCTATTTTTCTTCTCTCTATAAATGTATACATTAAGCATCGGTCGTTTTACAATAAAATACTTAATACTATTGTTATAACTTATAAATTATATACTCTGCATTGGTTATGAATAACAATAAGTATATGTTTGAAGGATACAAGAATCTGATTACAAGTATTTTTTTTTATATTTAAAATTTTTTCTAACTATTGAAGTAGCGGATAGTATCACAGGTGTCGCTTTTCAGTCATTTTTAATTTATCTAGACTCGTGCTTAAATTTTGTCGAATAACGCTCGTTGATGATATGATAATTGGAATTATATCGACGTTAACTAGTATCCACATGTGCTAAATTGAGGTATTTTCTACACTTTTTTTTGAAGGTTATGCATATTTGGCACTCCTATGTCTATTAGCAGGGCTCTTTTTTGGATTACAGTTATGTCATGTCTGTTGTGTGACGTGGGGTGATCCGCCAATGTTGGTCGATCCAAGTATAGCTTTGTTGAATGGTTTTATAAAATTTGTTGGGGGTTGTATTTGAAATACGGACATTCATCCGTAATGAACCCATATATGAATGTTAAGCATTGATGTACAATTTTTGCGACGTTGTTGTGTCTTGTCAGATATTCGGTGGCTGTTAATGGAGCACACGTCCCCGTTTTATGTGATAAATAGTTTTAGGTTGTTTTTGGCATCGTCCACATAGATCGCTTTCAATGGCCGCATGGATAATATATTTTTTATAATCTGTTTCAGCCTGCTTAGCCAGTCGTTGGATGCAGTTGAGTATATTGCTGGTTGATCCGTGGACTGACTTCATTTTTCATTGCAAAATTAATGACTGTAAAATGCTGAACGTCTGTTGGGATATCACTTGTTGAGGTTTTACTTAAATTTAGCGGGGTGTATTTCACATTTGACTGGCTTACTACTTTATGGAATTGGCTTTGTTGCTTATGAAAAAACAGCCTGAGGTTGTATACATTACTTTGGAGTAGATGTTTGATGTCTGCCATTCCTCGCCCTCCTTGTCTTCGCTGGTTTTGGATGATGTATTCCGAGTTTTATAAGTAAAACCCTTGTCGCCCTTTTGGCGCTTTCTAGGTCTGTGTCAGACAATTTGGATAGCAAATTTGGTGATAGCTTTTAATAGGTTAAAACCATTAAGATGAGACTTCAGCAAGCTTTCCACTCGCCTTGCAGATTCCTCCGTTCTTGCTCGAACGATTTCAGAATGATGCATTCTTTTTGCTTGAGTCAAGCCAAGATATTTGTATGTATCATTCTCTGCCATGGCACTACTCTTCATTGTTGGCTAACTCAAAATCTCGCATAATAATCCGACCACTTTCTACACTAAGTCTACGACATTTTTATGCAGCAAATGACATTTTAATGTCATTGGAGAAGTTTTCGGTTAGTTCCAGTAATGTTTTTAGCTGACGTTCATTTGACGCATATATAGCATAATGTCATCTATATAATAAAAGCTTGGGAAAGCTTCTATGTTAAAACCGTAATTTGTTTCATTTAATATAGAAGAAAGTGGGTTTAATGCAAGGCAAAACCATAAAGGGCTCAGGGCATCTCCTTGAAATATACCTCGTTTAATAGGTATCGGAGCTGTTCCTATGAGGCCATTTTTGTGCGTTAAGTTTAGAGTTAGCTGCCACGAGCTCATTATTTTTCGCAATAATCGTTTAACATTTGAGGATATTTTATAAATGTTTAGCACTTCTAGGAGCCATGATTGTGTAATGTTGTCAAACGCTTTAGTGTAGTCAATATATTTAATTTTTTTTTTCATATTATTTTATTTTATTTGTTTTATTTTATTTTTTTATTTTTTATTTATTTAATTTATTTGATTTTATTTAATTTTCATTTTACTTAATTTTTTTATTTTATTTTATTTTGTTTTATTTATTTATTTTTTTCATTTTATTTTATATAATTTTTATTTAATTTATTTTATGTTATTTTATTTTATATTATTTTCTTTTATTTTATTATATTTTATTTACTTTTAGTTTATTTTATTTTATTTTATTTTATTTTTATTTTTCATTTTACTTGCATTAATTTATTTTACTTTATAATTCTGCTACTAACTTTTTGAGCTGAGGCGGCTCATATTACAAAAAAAAAAAAAAAACTCAGCAACCCAATCACTCAACACCATTAATAACTTGCCAAGCAGGGAAGAAGCGTAACGAATGTGGCACCATACACACACACCAAAGTGCACCGATATACGCGCAACGGCTAACGCGCCAAGCAATAAGATAACGGCACTGTTGCAAGTGCAAATAATACATTTTAATATGAAATGCAACAACACAACGCCTGCTGTTGCCGCATAACACAGCAGAGCAAACAAATCATTTTATGTGTTGATGTTACGTATACCCACCCCATGGCAGCACCAGGAGGAGTCATAGTAGATAACTTATCACTGGCGAGTGCTGGGTGTTTCACATGAACGAATATACATACATTTAAATATTTGTATATATGTGTGTGTATGTATATAGACATATTGTGCGCTTTTGCCTGTACCTTGCATCCGTTAGCCCACAACTGTTGCTGACAGCATTTCTGATGAGTTTCTCAACGCCATCAAAAGGCATAACGGCGGGAAATGACACAAAGTATTGGTGTAAAGTACAGATTTTTGTTGGCACTTTCAGGAGATGAGTAAAATAATTTCTTTAAAGGAAATCTAAAAATCACGCTACTGAAAGTAACTAAAAACCAAATAAAACGAATAAAACAAGCAAATGAAATGTTGCAAAAATATTGCATATTTTCTTATAAGAAATTTTATTTCAGTGTTGGCTTATATGAGCATATATAGCAGCTAAACATTATATAAAATATCGAGTGACTAGCTGCTCAATTAAGATAACCATAACTCCAAATATTACTTTTGAACTTGGAGTTATATATCAGCTATGTGTTATGGTGAAGCAATATTCTTGATTTTCACCAAAAAATATTTACTTATTCTTAATAAAAAGTGTAATAAATTTCATAATTTTTGTTGCACAATTAAAAGTTTTACACTTAAAAATGTCGTTTTTGAAAAAATATTTTGTTCGCAGATATAAGAAATAATGAACCAATGTTGAAGATTTTCTATACACACTTTCTTTGGATGAAATATAAATAAATTATCAAATTTCTTGCCTTTAGCTCTTAGTGTCGAGAAGTTATACTTCAAAGTGTCATTCTTGAACCGAAAGTTGTTTGAGAGCCATGTGTGGTACTGGTACGATTTTGATGATTTTCTTCACAGCTTGTTTGCTGATGATTTGTAAACAAAATATATGAATTTCATGCACATAGCTACTAAATTTTGAATGTTATAATCAAAAATATAATTTTTGAAAAATAAATTGTTGGCTCGTTTTAAGAAAAATGTCAGCCCATCATCAATATTTTTACAGCCAATTTTTTGCTGATTTACAAATGATATACTATCATATGGGATATAGTAATTCAGTTTCTAGGGTTAATAGCTAAAAAAATGTAAAAAATCTCAAGTCCTTAACGGCTTAATTGTAACACCCAGAAACCAAGGTATTATGTATTAGTTAAAAAAATTATTTTTTACTTAATACTTATTTATTTGAGCAATATTAATTCAATTTAATGAAATTAACCCCGATTATTAGCTGTTTTGTTGCCTCAAAATTTCTTCATCACTTAATATTCTGAAATTTTTACACATTTGCGTGTGTCGCATGCGCATTTCCACAGCCGTAAATTACCTCCCCGCCAGAATAAGGCAAGTGACAGTTTCATTTGCATGCCAAACGAACCGAAAAACAACGAGACGCACACGAGCAGAACAGACATACTGGCCAAAGGGCAGTCCAACAGACAGCCAGTTGTTGAACAGCTGATGAATAGCTAATGGTATGTTCGTGTGTAAACTCGAAAGCATTCAGCTCCAGACCGACCGGATCTGCTTTGTTGATTTTTTTCACAGCCGCTTGGTCTGGCAGCCGGCGGTAGTGTAATGACCAGCCAGATCTCGTTGAAATAAAACAAAAATAAAAAGGTAATTTGCTTGGTCATTTGGTTGGCTAATTGTAAAGTATTCTTACACTCGCAACACGTTGCACTGCTGAAGCAACAACTACATTGGAAATAAAGTAAGTACAACAACCTTGCCATGATGTCATGTGGTCAAAAGCTTCATATAATTGCAATAAGACGCAACAGAAACTTCATAGGGAAGTGAGGCTACACGTAGATAGGTTCGGCAAAAGAGTTGATGACTTTGTATAAAAGATACTGAGAAAAAAGCATGTTACATCAACGTAACGGGTCATTCCTTTAAGCTGTAGCTGTTTTCGAAAAAAATTGCGGTGGTATACTTTAGAAAAACTTTTTTTTTCATAAATACCACTAGGTACGAACAAGCGAAAATTATTAATTTCTAATATTTTTGGTTAATTTGATTTTATATAGGGTTTTCCAATAAGAGTGATTTGATTTCTTAAAAAAAAAAAAACACAATAATTTTTAAGGAAATTCAAATGTTTTTATTTAATGTGAAGTGCAATCGATACAATTAAGTTCTGAATATAACATCGTTCAAATGGCCTCCACGACTTCTTTTGCAGCAACGAATTCGATGAACCCAATTTCTGAGAACTTTTCCACTAAGTCAAGTTGAATGTCATGAATAGCATGTTGAATATTGACTCTTAAATCTTGAAGAGAGTCTGGCTTATTGCTAAAGTCCAAAGACTTCAATTAACTCCACAAGAAGTAGCCTAATGGTGTTAGATCACAACTTCTTGAAGGCCATTGAATGTCACAATTTCTTGAAATAATCGAATATCCAAACCTTTCTCGCAATTATTCGGTTGTTGCATTTTGTTGAAACCAGAACCAGTTGTTAAGATCAACTTCTTCCAATTGTGGTCATAAAAAGTTGGTTATCCTCGATCTATGATGCTCTTCATTGACAGTAATGGTGCTACCAGCTTCATTTCGAAAGAAGTACGAACTGATGATTCCACCAGACCAAAAACCACACCAAACTGTCAATTTAGGTGAACGCAATGGTTGTTCGTAAATTATTTGTGGATTTTCTTCCAACCAAAATCGACAGTCTTGTTTATTTACCAAACCAATCAGATGAAAGTGAGCCTCGACGGAGAAGATGATTTTCTTTAAAAAAATCGTTATCGTTTTCAAGTTGCCCCAAGGCAAAATCAGCAAATGCACGACGTTTGCGGTAATCCAATGGCTTCAGTTCCTGAGTGAGAATAATTTTATGCGGATGCTAGCCCAAATGCTTTCTCAAACTCCGCCAGTTTGTGGTTTGAGACATTCCCAATTCTTAAGAACGTCTTGGAATCGACAAATTGCGGTCTTCAGTAGCACTTGCCTGAACGGCAGCAATATTTTCATTACTTCGACCGGTTCTTTGTAATATTGGCACTTGAATATTATGAAAAGAAATTGTACGCACGAAATTTTCAACAATTCCATGAATAACGAGCACAGGTGGACGATTATTACGACCATAAAACGGCAAAAGCACACGAAAAGTTGCAATTGCAGAACGATTATTTTGATAATAATATTGAATAATTTGTAAACGTTGTTCTTGGGTGTTTTTTTTTTTTTTTTTTTTTTGTTATGATGAAACTGCAAATATATAACCGAATAGAGTGAAAAAATTACAGATCATGACATATTAAAAATGGCCAAAACGACACTTAGAAATCATATCATCCCTACTGGAAAACCCCTTATACTTAATTTCAATTTATTTAAATTTTTTTTTTATAAATAATATTTTATTGGATTTAATTTATTGTATTTTGTATTATTATTATTTTTTAATTTTTTTTTAAATTTATTTTATGTTATAAATTATTTACTTTTTTTCCGCTTCCATTTAATTTAATTTAATTTAATTTTGTTTTATATTGTTATATTAATTATCTTATATTATTGTATTTCATAATATATTTATTTATTTTGTATTTAATTTTTATTTTTTATTTTTTTTAAGTTGTCTTTTTGTATTATATTCTATTTTATTTATTTTTTTACAAAATTTAATTTTTCTTTTATCCTTTTTTCGTCTAATTTTATTTAACTTCAGTTTATTTAATTTTATTTTATTTTATTGTTTTATATTTTGATTATATTCTAAATTACTTTATTTATTTTGTCTAGTTTATTTATTTCATTTCATTTAATTTAATTTGTTTATTTATTTGCTTGAATTTTAATAAATAAATTATAAATGATAACAAATTAAAAAGAATTAATAGCCATGACTAAATATCAAAAAAGCAATAATTTAAACACAAAAATCACAAGCTATAAAACAATGTCCCGCTATCTCTTTGGAAGCCATTAAAATCCCACGTGTATGCGTAATGAAGAAACAGTAAAAAAAAAATGAGAAGAATTGCGCCAATTACCATTTTTCTCCGACAACAATTTGCATCTGTGACCAACTTCTTTGTGCTGCATACAAAGCGAAATTAAAAACACGTTAAAATTGCCACTCACATCTTCTCCTCCGTCTGTGATTTAAATGAGTTTCGTATGTAGATATATCAGCAATACAAACAAGCCAATTTCTCTCGGTGCAGTTTATTAGTGTTTGTGTGTGTGGATGTGTGGGCGTTCATAAGATTGGCAGCTGAGTAGAAGTGTGTGCGGGCATATAGATAGCCCGTTGTGGCAATTCGCCTTTATGATTGCCATAAAATTGCGTAAAGTGGCAAACAAACGACAAACATAAACAACAACAGCATTGAACACACACTCACGCGTGCGCACACTATAAGCATACGGACCGGTCACTGCCTGTGCACTCGTTTGTGCCTTATACGCCTCTTTACATGTACTGTTATTACTCTTTATTCTTCTTGTTGCCGGTCAATTCATTACATCCGTCAAATTACATTTTCCCATTCTCATTTGCAATTATACTTGACCATTTCACCATTTCATTTGCATTATCAGTTTCATTGTACTTTTTTGTTGTCATTTCATTGTTTTTCTTTTTGTTTTTATCTCATTTTTCCTTAACTGTTTTAAAAAGATATATGTTTGGTGCCTTGGCTTGTGAGTATGTGTGTGTGTGTTGTTGTTGTTGCAGGTTGCCTATAAATATTTACCGCGTTGCCTTCTTTATTGTGTATAAGATCTCTCTCTCTCTCTCTCGCTCTCTCTCCTTGCCCACTTTTGTCACACGTCAACTCATTTCACTTATCATAATTGCATTTTCATCTCATTTGCCTCTACGAGTATCATGCCATGGCCTACCTTCGGCATTTATCTTTCAGCAGCAGCATCACTGATTGTTATTTTTAATAAGCGAGCGCATTTTTTTTCCAAGAAAATTCATTTTAAATTCGAAGAAAATTAAATGTCGTGATTTTAAGCAAGTTCTGAATTCGAAAAAATAAAGAAATTTTCCAAAAAAAAAGTATTTTTTAACTGACCTGCTAAAAGAGGAAACTTTCCTACTCAAGGCGAAATTTCGGTACCTAAGCTTGATGACGCTGTATAAAGTATATTGACGTCGGCTGCTTAGCCTATTACTCATTGTATCCAAAATAAAATCTCAAATTTCACCAGTTTGAATGCAGACACAGCAACACTCTGCGTCCAAAGAAAGTCACTACATTTGCTTTTCTCAACATTTCACAAGAATTTCATCATGCTTCGACGGACGACGGACTAATATAAAGGGTTTTCCAATAGGGATTATAAAATTTCTAAGTGTCGTTTTGACCATTTTTAATATGTCATAATCTGTCTTTTTTTTCATTTTCCTGCAAATGCAACTTTTCGTACGCTTTTGCCATTTTATTGTCGTAATAATCGTCCACCTGTGCTCGTTATTCCACAAATTGTTCAAAAATTTCGATCGTACATTTTCTTTACATAATGTTAAAGTGCCAATAAAACAAAGGACCGGTGGAAGTAATAAAAACATTTCTGCAGTTTAGGCAAGTATTGCTGAAGACCGCAATTTTTCGATTCCAAAACGTTCTCAAGAATTGGGAATGTCTCAAACCACAACCTGGCGGATTTTGAGATAGCATTTGGGCTTGCGTCCATATAAAATTATTCTCACTCAGGAACTGAAGCCATTGGACTACCACAAACGTCGTGAATTTGCTGATTTTGCCTTGGGGCAACTTGAAAACGATAACGATTTTTTTTTAAGAAAATCATCTTCTCCGTTGAGGTCCACTTTCATCTGATTGGTGTGGTAAATAAACAAAACTGTCGATTTTGGTGGGAATAAAATCCACAAATAATTTATGAACAACCATTGCGTTCACCTAAATTGACAGTTTGGTGTGGTTGTTGGTCTGGTGGAATCCCTGGTCCGTACTTCTTTCGAAATGAAGCTGGTAGCACCGTTACTGCCAATGGAGAGCAGTGTAGATCGTTGATAACCCAACTTTTTATGGCCACAACTGGAAGAAGTTGATCATAACAACATCTGGTTTTAACAAGACGGAGCTACGTGTCACACAGCACATGCAACTACCGAATTATTGCAAGAAAGGTTTGGAGATTCGATCATTTCAAAAAATTGTAACATTAAATGGCCTTCAAGAGGTTCTGATTTAACACCATTACACTGCTTCTTGTGGGGTTATTTGAAATCATTGGTCTTTAGTAATAAACCAGTTTTCAAGTTTTAAAAATCAATATTGAACGTGGTATTCATGACATACAACTTGATTTAGTGGAAAAAGTGCTCAAAAATTGAGTTCCTCAAATAGCTAAATAAGTCGTGGAGGCCATTTGAACGATGTCATATTCAGAACTTAATTGTATCGATTGTACTTTACATTAAATAAAAATCATTTGAATTTCCTTACAATTAAAGTGTTTTTTTTTTTTTTTTTTTTTTTTTTTTTTTTTTTTTTTTGAAGAAATCATCTCTTATTGCAAAACCCTATATAAATAAAACTTAAAAATTCTTCCAAAAAAATATTTTTTTGTTGTTAAAAATGAAGTGCAAAAGACTGACCTCCATGAAGGTTTACCAGGCGTACCTGAGGGTTGTGTTCTGGGCCCAAATTTTCACAATAATGTAAAAAATATTCAAAAATATTAAAAAAAAAATTATGAAATTATTTTAAGCAAACATTTAAAATTGATAAAACTATGGGCAACAGATTAGATTTTAAATTTATTACATCAGAATTAAAACATTCAAAATTTCGGGGGTGAGAGCGTGACCTTTTCAATAAAATAATTTGAAAATGAGCTTTTTATTTTTTAATAAATTCTTCTTTTAGCTCTATACATTTAGTCCAGCGTTTTTCCAGTTTTTGAATTCCTTCCAAATAATAGGGTATTTTAAGGTCCTTGAAATAGGCGTTTGTTGCTGCGATAACCTCTTCATTCGACCCGAATCTCTTGTCGCCCAAGCGTTTCTTCAGCTTTGAAAACAAGCAGTAGTTTCAGGGAGCTAAATTTGGAGAACACGCTGGATGGGATAGCAAATCGTAGCTCTAATTGCACCGTGTGCACCCGTGCATTGTCCTGCTAGAGTATCTTTTTTTTGTGTGAAATATTATCGTTTCTGCTTTTAATCAACAACAATCTTTTCAAAAGCTCTGAATAATATTCGCCGGTGATCGTTTTACCCTTTTCAAGGTAATCGATGTGAATGACACCTCGTGCAACCCAAAGAACTATGGCTTTGACCTTGTTGGTCAACCCACTGTCTTGATTGTTTTTTGGTCTCTAGTGTGATGTGGTGGGTCCATATTTCATCTATGGCAGCGAGATTTCACAAAAATTTGTTTGGAATGCGGTTCAACATCGCCAAATACTCCTTTAAGGAGGCTAAATGGCTGCGCTTACAATCGTGTGTGAGCAATCGTGCTTTCCATCGCTTGGATAGCTTTTTCATGTCCCATTATTCATGTAAAATGTGGTGGACCTGCTCAGTTGAAGTGCCTACAGCCTCAGCCACCTCATGCACTTTTATTCTCCGATCATTCGATATCCTTCCTCAGCTCAGTAAATCATTTCTTAACCATTGCATCCAAAAAATAAAGCTTAAACAGCACATGGAGCTCACTTTTTTCATTTTCGCTAGAATTCAAGAGTTCGCCTGCTTTCTAAGGTTGTCAAACACAAACTAAATGGCGCAGCTTGCTCAAAACTTTACGGCAGTCTCCTTCCTAATCGATAACACTTGACCGAAGCACCAAAATAACAAGTAAATAAGACTAGGTCGGATGGAATCACACATTTGCCACTTGGTTCATATTTATTCTAGGTCCACAGATAAGTCAGAAATAGGAGGTCGAACAGTCGAGTGCTTAGCGGTGCATACTGCTATTTGGAGGGCCAAGTTTGACTTTCTGGTCAGGCCAACTTTCAAAATTATAGAAAATTAATTTTAATTGAAAAAAAGTTAATTTGACAAATTTTTCTAATTGGTGGAGAAAGTCAAACCTCCGTCTGTATTTCTGACATGAAACGAAAAAGGGCCCACATAAAAATTCATCAGCCAAACGTAGTCAACTTAAAGCTCGTTCGTCCATTTGTTGGAAAACCATCAAAACGCAAAATCTCAAATTGGAAGAGGAGCTCGGCCGAAAATCTCTTCAGCGGTAAAAAACCCCCGAAACATAACATACTCTGTGTACAAAGTTCATCCGAGTACGAAAGAGGGGTGGATCTTTGGGGAAGCTCACCACAGCCTTCTCAAATACTCTTAATACTAAAAACTTTGGGAGCATTATTTTCCTTGTCAGCCTTTTTAACGGCATAGTCTTGGCTTCTATTTACTTTTAATTTTTCAAATTTCGAATATTTGTCTGTAAAGTTTCACCGATTCTTTAAAAAAAATTATATATTTATTCTAGAATTTTTTTTTGTATTCAATATTTGATATATGTGTGTTAAAAAATGATAATATAATAAGCAAAATAAAAAAAATTAAAATTTATTTGAACTTAATCATTAAACTATACATTTTTCTTCTCTTCTACTTTTTTCTCTTTTTCTTCCCTTTAACACATGAGCAGCTGAGTACTACGACAACAATCACTGTCATCCGTGTCATTCCACCTGTGAAACCTGCGATGGACCCACCGAATCGAATTGCCTTTCGTGTCCACAAAGTCTACTCCTACAATCGAGTCATTGTGTAAGCAGCTGCGATGATGGCTTCTACATGGAGGCGGGCGTTTGTGCCAAATGCCTGCACACGTGCACACAATGCGTATCACGAATGAATTGCACTGCCTGCGCTAAAGGATTACAGTTACAGAGCGGCGAATGTCGTACAACTTGTGCTGATGGGTAATTATGGGGCGGACATATGACGAGGGGAAAGAGTGGGGGGAAACCAGGTTTGCAGGTTGGTTGGTGGCTCATTAAAGCATGTGAAGATTGGCAATTTTGAAATTTTTGTGCAGAGAGCCTTGCTCTGTCGTGTAGTTTGGCTAAAGAAAGGAGGAAAGGATACTTGCGATGGATGTTGCTAGCAGTCTGATGTGTGAAAGGAGCATGAAATGCATTTTGTAGCTCAATTTTGGTTGTGACTTTGATAATGTAAAGCTGGCCAACATTTTGATACGAGCGTTCGCGACAAGCACTATTTTTGTGCTCAATATTAGCGTTAACTTAATTTTGGTTTGAAATTTAATTTTTTTTAATTTTTTTAGCAGGTCAATTGGAAAGTCCTCGGTCTGACGCATAAATGGGGCTACTAAAATTAATTACTTAATGATTTTTATATAAAAAAAAAATTTATAATTAGGAAAAATATTTCTCAGAACTTTGTTTTATAAACGTTGCCACTTATTCAAATATTGTTGTATTCCCAATTATTAAAATACTTAAAAGCACACAAAGGGTGAGCCATTTCGAAGAAGCGGAATTTTCCGTAAATACTTCAGACTTTACATATCCCAACAGTAAAAAGTCTAACGGTGTGATATCACACGATCTTGTTGGCCAATCGACCGGCCCAAAACGTGAAATTATCTGCTCACCGAAGTGTTCTCCCAATAAGTCCATTGGATGATGCGATGTGTTGGAAGTGGTGCCGTCTTGTTGAAACCAAAAGTCGCGGAGATCACGAGCCTCAATTTTAGGCATCAAATAATCTGTTGCCATGGCGCGATAACGGTCGCGGTGACGGTTATGTTCTCACCGGCATCATTTTTGAAGAAATATGGACCGATGATTCCACCGGCTCACAAACTGCACCAAACCGTTGTTTTTTCTGGATGAAATGGCAGCTCTTGAATCTCTTCAGGTTTCTTTTCGCTCCAACTGTGGCAATTTCGCTTGTTTACATACCCATTAAGCCAGAAATGAGCCTCATCGCTGAACAAAATTTGGTTCGAAAACGTCGGACCTTCTTGGAACTTTTCAAGATCCCATAGAACGAAGCGATGCCGCTTGGGAAGTTCTAGCGGCTTCAATTCTTGCACAAGCTGTATTTTGTACGCTTTCAGTTTAAGATATCGACGTAAAATGCGTCAAGTCCTTCCGTACGTCAGTCCGGGTTGGTGCGAACGGCGCCGAATCGACTCTCCACGGTCTCCGTATACACTCTCAACTACGGCCGCTATATTTTCTTCACTGTGTGCTGAATGAATGAGTTGTAAACGTTGTTCAGGCGTAAGTCTTTCCATGATGAAATGCCAAACAATACTGAACAAAAATAACAGGACAGCTTAACACGACTCACGCGTCATCTGTCGAAAAAATTCTATTGAAAAAAGTACCTCTATTTGGATCACCCTTTTTGTGTATATATAGGGTTTTCAACTGTTTAAAAATTAAAATAATTAAATTCCCATAAATAAAGCTGTATATATACATGTGTTTTTATATGAAGTGGAAACAATTTTTAGAGGCCACAGATTTCAGCTAAACATTTTTCTGTGCAGAGTGGTCACCTAAAATATAATTTAAAATTTAGTATACAATTTTAGAAACTTTGCATGCATCACTACCCCTTTCTCCAAATTTAAATAGTAATTAAAAAAATTGTATGTGATGTGAAAAGTATGGTTGTCAATTATTAAAATTAAGTAACTTAAAATCATTATCTAAAACAAAACAAAATTAATTAAATAATGTTAATTAACTTCGTATAAAACACACATTTTGAAGGCTTTAACGAAGGCATATTTGTGGCCAGGGTTACCACTTATCATAAGGTAATATAATATATAGAAATTAAATTACATTTATTTTTCACAGCAACAATTTTGTTGTTTTCATTTTGTGCCGCGTTGCTATTTTCTTCATATATGTCTTTTTGGAATATTTCTTTTGCGTATTATTGCCTCCTCTTTCAAAATGAAACTGAAAATAACTTCTCAACCAGGTAAAGAGACGGAATATATGTATTAATAAAAAATTTTTGCAAAAGTATCAAACTAAAACAATTGTTTAGCGTTTTTTTGCGCAGATTTGCCGCATGATTATAAATTTAGTTTATTTTCTTACACCAGGATAGCAAAATATTATAAAATGCCAATCAAAGATAAAGATATGGAAGATATGTATAAAAATACAAATTAGCCAAAAATATTTATTAGGATTGCCACATATTTAATCGTAAAAAACAATTAAAAAAATTAAATTTAGTGATTTTAAAAAATAAGAGGAAAACTTTTCATCGTTTTCACTATTTAGAAGGTAGAAATTTAATGTTTTATTCATACTACAATAATTTTGGTTAAAGTTGCCGACCTTTTCTTAACTAAATTTAACTTTCACTTAACTTAGCGAAATATCTTTGAGTTGAAATATTTATACATATTTTTTTTTTCGTTCAAAAATATGTTAATTCCTTTTTTAGCAACTTAGGCTTTTTCCAAATTTTAATTATAGTTTGTTCAAAATAGCTCAAAATATTTGGAATTTTTTTTTCTTCCTATAATTATGTAGAAAATTGAATTCGGAAATAATTAGATATTTTAGAAGAAAAATTTATTTTACTTGAAGCAAAGATTTCTAATTTTTTTTTAAATTATTTTTATGTTTTTCTATTCTAATTATTTTTGTAATGTTATAAGAAAGCATATATAATAATTTAAAAAAGTAAAAAAAATTTTAGTTATTTCTTGAACGATCAGTTCGTATTTTATTTTAGATTTTTACGTATTAGGCTCATTCGATCTGTTTGGCATTTCGGTGCAAATAAATTAAATAAAAATAAAAATAATTAAAATTTTAATTTGTATAAATATAATGCTGTATAAATTAGTGAAAATAATCTTGAAATTTTCGATTATATTTTTTTTCTTCAATTATTACTTCAGTTTGTTTTTTTTTTTGCTATTATAACTGTTAAGATAATTAAGAAAAGAAGATATATATTTGAAATGATAAAAAATATTATAATTGTTTTGAGCAAAATTATTGGAAAACAAAAAACAAGAGTTGTGTTCGGCCAAGCCGAATTATTTATACCTTTCATGAACATATCAAATTTATTACAAATTGTAAAATTCGATTTCGATAATTTTCAGTGTCAATATAAACTTGAACTCACGTCTATAGAGTAAAAAATTTCACGCTCTTAGATGATTTATTGACGAATTTTCAACCCAAAACCTAATTTCTGAACACACCGGTTGTATGGGGGCTATATGATACAGTAGTCCGATGTCTATGATTTTCAGTATTAATAGGCAATTTACAATATGTGAGCGTAATAACAAATTTCACGACTTTTTAGCCGGCTTTTTTTTTTGCCTAAAACCTCATAACTCCACAAATCGGTTGTTTGGAGGTTATACGATATAATATTCCGGTTTTGATGATTTTCACATCCAATATGTAATTCATAATATTTCTGTATAATACCAAATTTCAAATACCTAGTTGCTTTTTTGGGGATTTTACCCAAAACGTCATATCTCAACAAATCATGTACATGAAAGGTATAATTATGGAATTATCATATTTTTGTGTTTTTTCTTAGGGGGTTAGGCTACACTAGAATTTTCGGAAAATGGATTTTTCTTTCTTTCTTTCAAATGACACATTATGGTCCCAAAAATGTTATCCCGAAAGATTATGACAGTTAAAAGTTTCTAAATGCCCCATTTTTGTTCTCTAGTTGAAGCGTCTGTTTCAGTCAGTAAGGCATATTCAAAACTTTAAACGCGTTTATTTCAAAACTGCTTTTTTTAAGTTGGCCGGAAACATAATTCAAACAATTTACAACCGATTCACTTGAAATTTTGACAAATTTTTCAGGAATGCATTATTTACAGAAGTGCGTAGGATTTTTTTTTATCTTGCATAATGTTTTTTTAATAACAAATTTCTAACAATTTTTATGGCCAAATTGTTACTTTTTCCTTTAGAGACCCGCTCTTTTGTCAAAAAAATACATATATTGAATAAATCCTAAGTACTTCTGTAGCTTTTGCTATTTAGAAGCGGAAATCGTTAAACAACTTATTAAAATAAAAAATTACAGAGGCTGTGTGTCCGGCCGTGGTCCCCGAAAAAATGGAGACCTCCTAGGGAGAACGCTGTGCAGCCGCCAGTTTTAAATTAATTTTTTTTTAAATATAGTTATAAGCAGTTAATAATATGTGTAAGAAATGCCTTTTATCAAAAATCAGATGTATTTAATAGTTTTCCCGAAAAAAAATTTCAAAAAAATCTACTTTGTGACCCTCTAGAGTGGCCTAACCTCACTATAATTTTTAATTTTTTTTTTATATTTTTCTTTTATAAGTGAAAATAATGTAAAAAGGAAATAAAAATATTTGAGAAAGTGGAAAAAAATTTGTGGTTCAATAAACACATTATTACTTTTAGTTATTTTAGTTTTTTTAAACGCAATTATTGCTTTAATAATTGCATCAAAAAGAATTAAAAAATGACAAGAATTTAAAATGAAGCATTTTAGAAATATTTTGAACAAATTTAAAAAAATATTTATTGAATTTAAAAATACATTTTTATATTATTTTCATTTTTATTTTTAATTATTTTTTTGAAGTTTTGGATTTTTGTATAATTGAAAAAAAGGCAAAAATAATTGGAAAAATTCAAAAATCCAAAATTATAAAATTATTTTGAAAAAAATATTTATATTTTTTAGCTATTTATGCTTAAGCCTCTGCAATTTTTTTTTAGCTATTATATATTTTAATATCATTCTTATTTGAATAATGGCGAAAAAAAATTGGAAAATATTAAAGAATTAAAAATTTTAAGTATTTTCTACAAAATTTTGGTATTAGATTTTCAGTCTTTTTTTCACTTAAATATAATTTTTTTAATTTTTTACAAAAATTTAATTTTTTTTACTTTAAAAAAATTATTATAAGTGTTTTAACTTTCATTCAAACTTCAAACACACTGAGTGATCAAGCATTTTCCGGCAACAGAAACTTGTCATACCAAAGAGTGTCTTGAAGTTCCGAATTATTTTGCACTTTTATTTCTTGCGCTTTTTTGCTGCATAACAATTTTTCATTTCACACAATTTTTTTTTTTTTTTTGCTTGTCACATTTCGAAAGTCCTGCCGATTAACGTTGCCCATGCACTTTTCGAACTATTGAATTATTTAGAAACAACATCAACAATGGCAAACATTAAACTTATATTAACAAAAACAACAACAGCAATAAAAGAGAGCAAAGAAATGCATAAAGATTGTGTCGCCATTAAAAGTTTTAAAGTTAGAGAGGTGTTCGTGTGTGTGTGTGTGTGTGTTGCTCAGCGCGCTAACAAGCAGCTATAAGAGTAGAACAAAAAACGGCACAAAAAAAAACAACAACAACCTTCAATGACAAAGTAAAATGTAAAAGAAAATTGAACGATAACTTTTTCACACCTCCAGCTGTCATTTGCATACACACACACGCACACATAACGCCTCAACCACTTGTCAAACACGTGCAGTTGTCACCTTCCTGTGCCGTCGCCGCGCGTCTCGTAAAAAATTTACAATTTTATGATTATTTTTCAGCAAACTCTAGTGCTAAAAGTTTTTATATTTTTCCTCTTATTTCTTCTTCTTCTTTTTTTTCTTATTTCTCACTACACTCTCCTCCGCTCGCTCTCTCTCTCTCTCATACATGCACACAGCTATTACAGCGACCGTGGCACCTGTGCCAAGTGTTACCTCAGCTGTCACACCTGCAGTGGGCCGCGTCGCGATCAATGCGTACAGTGTCCGGTTGGCTGGCAGTTGGCGGGCGGTGAATGTCATCCCGAATGTCCGGAGGGTTTCTACAAGTCGGAGTTTGGCTGTCAAAAGTGTCATCATTATTGCAAAACTTGTAACGGTAAGTTTTGAAGTGTAACTTACGTACATATATATATATACAATATATACAAGCAAACAAGCTGCTTAGCAGCGGCTGCAACTGGCAGCTACTAGCACTGATATCTGATCAGCCCACGTATTTATGGAAAAACTAAATAAAATTCAGAATTTTTTTATTTTTTTATTTTTTAATATTTCTTTGCTGTTCCACTCGCATTTAAATAATTTAAATTTTTCTATTTTCTTTTCCATGCTACTCCGCCGCTAACTACTCACCCCACTCTCATCCCTCAGGCGCTGGTCCTTTGGCCTGCACATCCTGCCCGCTACACTTCATGCTGGACGGTGGTCTGTGCATGGAGTGCCTGGGATCTCAGTACTACGATTCACCCACACAAACGTGCAAAACTTGTCATGACTCGTGTCGTTCCTGCTCTGGCCCCGGTCAGTATTCATGTAAAACGTGTGCATTCCCATTGAATTTGGATCGTTTGAATAATCAATGTGTACCCTGTTGTCCCACCGATGCGTCACCGGAAGATCAGTCGTGCTGTCATTGTGATAAGGATACGGGTAAGTGTGTGTGTGTGCGAAAATGATATGCGTGCATTGAAAAGAAAGGAAATTGTAATTCGTAATGCGTACATCCATACATCCATACATACTCACATGCCTCAAGTCATTTTTTTTTTTGGGTTTTAAGTTTTGTTGTTCTTTCCCTTCCAGGCGGTTGCATCAATGCCTCACCAGCTGGCAAACGTCGCATTGCGGCCGCTGCTGAACAACAACAATTTGGTAATGTCTATCGTGGTGGCAGCGTTTTCGGTGGCCAATCGGATGAGGAGAGTGGGAAAGATAGTATTTTCACACCAACACTCATAACGCCGTTCACCTTTTGCATAGCGATGGTGTCCGTATGTGCATGTGCGACCGCTATTAATATGTTGATTAATGCAACTCGTGTAAGTATGGCAAATTTTATTGTGGCATCTGTTAAAGAATCTCATATAAATTAATTGGAATAAGTGGGGATATGAATTTCCATGTATTTGCTGTTATTTGAGGAAAAAAATGTACCAACTGACAGCTTTTAAAGCTTTAAAAGCTTTTAAATGGAAAAAGTTTCAGATTTTGGAATTATTTCTTGGTTAATTTATGAAAATTTATTTTCTCACTGAAGTAGAGATTTTTTATAGCTGGCATAATATAATAGACTAATACAAGTGACCATAGCTGACCATTCATCGGTGTAGGCGCTATATCTATAGATTTATTGATGAATCTTGGTACATACATTCCTTGAGACATACATATAGATAAATGGGTTAAGTCAGAAGTAGATTAAGCTAAAGGTAATTTTGAAAAGTAAAAAAATCTTGCTAATTTGGGATCCACAAGTCTACCACTCATAAAAAACAGTAGCGCATTAGCCAGCTTTCATTTTTGGCCGAGATAAGGTAGGCGGGCAGGTAAGGGAAAAACCACATGGACCGGAAAAACCACATTACATACCATTTTCTACGTCTTTACCCGCTTTCAGCCTCCTGGATTCTCAAATAAACATAGAAAAATGTTTTAAGTTTTATTTTTCGTTCTTACAGCTTCTGTAAGATATTGTGTTTCGAGAGCTTATGCTCTCTAGATCTTGTCTTATCAGACCGTGGCTTGTAAAGACTATTATAATTCTGGATGTGCTTCCATTATTTCCCTAGAACACTTGCATCAATGTATTTAGCTCATTTCATGCTGGCAGAGATCTTGACCTCATACACAATGGAGTCATCAGGTAGTTTAAAATAATATTTTAGGAAGGGATTACTCGAGAGGAAGCTTCACCACGGTGTTTCTGCCTTAAAAGAAGGGCTGCGAATGCTGCCGCTTCTTGATCTTCTGCCATGACGAACGAAAAAATATATTAAAATCATCTTTTGGTGTGTCGGGAGATTTTTCTAATGCAGATTACCATGATATCATAACGCATCGTGTTTAGCATTGTCAAAAATATCCATGGACAAATCCTCTAACCTAACACCCGTTTTTTTCCTATCGCTCTCTTGAACCAAATTTTCCTCCCAGTTCAATTTCTTGGCTAGAAAATTAATACGATTTTTAAGCTAAGGCATTTCATATGGTGGAATTTACCATTCGACTAAGTTGAAATTTAATCACAGCCCACAGGATGTAGCCTATGTCGATACCTTTTGTGTAGTTTTCTGCATCACCTCGCATAACGGGTATGGAAATATATGTGGCAATTCTGTCTATCTTAATCAGTTCAGGATTGAGGTTAACGTAAAGTTCCATAGTATAGCAGAGAGTAGGACAACTTGAGGCGTTCCACGTGAAATTATACATTAAGTGTGGTTCGAAGTATGTGAGTAGCAGAAGTAGAAGAGATAGAGTCACCGAAATTTATACCGATCGTATCAGAATAACGAGCTGAATTGACTTAGCCATATCCATATGTCAGTCTGTTTGTCTGTCTGTCTGTTTGAACGAAAACTAGTCCCTCATTTTTTGAGATATTTCAACCACATTTCGTAGGCAGACGCACTTATACGTTTAAACGATCATTTGGCGGAACCAGACCGAACCACTATAGCAAATATACGAACGATTTTTCTGATTAGAAATTTTTGGTCACAAATCTGTCAAAAAGGTACTTAGGATCGTGAAATTTTGATATGCTAAATATACACAATGAACTGCATATTGGTTCTGAAAATCAACAAAATCGGAGTACTACAACATATGGCTCCCCTACATCCGATTGGTTAAGATATGAGATTTTGCGTCCAAAATCCGTGTGAGAAACATCTAGGAACGTGAAATTTGGAATTCCTAGTAATTCCACACAAATATTCCGTGCTTTAAGCCTTCAGAAAATCAATATTCTCTGCAGTAGAATTTTTTGTTAATTTCAAAGGAGGACAACCAAAAATCATCACTCTGATGCCTAGATTCAAACATAAGGTAATTTTTTAATAAAATTTTATATTTTAACCATTCGTCTCGAGGTTGATACACTTACAGACAAACGTATATATGCACATGTGTTTCCAAATTTTAGAGTACGGTTTAATGTGAGTACCGATACCAAAAAAATATATACGTATATATGTATATGAGAATGAATTTTCAAAACTAAATTGAGTATTAATAATAAAATGAAATTTACTACAACAACAACAAAAAAGAGAAGTCGCGTTTCCCCTAAAATACATTTTTACACAAAAAAAATTGCTGGTTTAACCCCACACTAAAGCAGTGTAAAACAATAAATTATTCCAACACTCCACACCTCAATATTATTCAAATTCAAAAGTCATTTAAACTTTTCGATTTCAATTCACTAAAATCAAATTTATTTACAAAATGCATAATTTTCTTTTTATTCATATTCATTCATTCATACATACATTCATTCTGAAATGTATTTATTTATGCAAATTCTTTTAAAATGCCAGCAAACGCCACCGATTTTTGTTGGTGTAGTAGAGGTAATATAATAATAGCAAAATAATGCAAAAATTAAAATATGCAGAAATAAATTCAATTTTCAACAGCTGTTCTAATCTCTGCATATTTTGATATTCTTGCGCCGGTGCTCGACGGCATGACTGTTTTTTATTATTTTTGTGTATTTATTTTTTCACATTTTCTAGCCTTTTTGCATAAAAAGTCTTAAAAATAAGTGTGGAAAAAACGAAATTTACAGTTAGAATAATAGAAATTTATTCATATTAAAAAATATGAAATGAAATTGAATTACTTATAAATTATATTAAATGAGATGAAATGATATAGCTAATAAATATAAAATAAATTTAAAAAAATACACTTAACTAAATTAAAACAAAAATAAAATAAAATGAAAAGAAAATAATTAAATTAAATTAAATAAAAAAATGAACTTAAATAAAATATATATATATCAAATTCTATACTTAAAACAAATTTAAAAAAATTACAAAATTGAACAAAAAAATAAATTAAATAAAACTCTATTTAATTGTTATAAAATAAAATCTAACAAAAATAAAATAAACAAAAAATATAAAAAAAGTTTTACATATAAATATATATAAAGGGTGTTTTTTTATAGAGATATAGAACTTTAAGTTGCAATAAAACAACGATGGATCATTCGATTGACATGAATTTTATTTATCCGAAAGATAATCTTGTGGCATTACATTTTAAATATGATTTCTGGCATATGACCGCCATGGCTGGCGCGGATGTAGTCCAATCTGGACGTCCAATTTTCGATGACTTTTTCCAACATTTGTGGCCGTATATCGGCAATAACACGGCGAATGTTGTCTTCCAAATGGTCAAGCGTTTGTGGCTTATCCGCATAGACCAATGACTTTACATAGCCCCACAGAAAGTAGTCTAGCGGTGTTAAATCACAAGATCTTGGAGGCCAATTCACAGGTCCAAAACGTGAAATTAGGCGGTCACCAAACGTGTCTTTCAATAAATCTATTGTGGCACGAGCTGTGTGACATGTTGCGCCGTCTTGTTGAAACCACATCTCCTGGACATCATGGTTATTCAATTCAGGAATGAAAAAGTTAGTAATCATGGCTCTATACCGATCACCATTGACTGTAACGTTCTGGCCACCATCGTTTTTGAAAAAGTACGGACCAATGATTCCACCAGCCCATAAAGTGCACCAAACAGTCAGTTTTTCTGGATGTAACGGTGTTTCAACATACACTTGAGGATTACCTTCACTCAAAATGCGGCAGTTTTGTTTGTTGACGTAGCCATTCAACCAGAAGTGCGCTTCATCGCTAAACATCGCTAAAATGGACGTAGTGCGCGATACGTTTTCCGCACAGAACCATTATTTTCGAAATAAAATTGCACTATTTGCAAGCGTTGTTCAGGCGTGAGTCTATTCATGATGAATTGCCAAACCAAACTGAGAATAAATCACTTGACAGCTGTTAAATCGGTCGCCATCTTGAAAAGTAATGCCAACATAAAGTTCTATACCTCTATAAAAAACACGCTTTACAAGTTCATATATAGTTCATATATAAATATACATGCTATATAAATCCATTTGTATTCAAACACTTAACATTCCAATATCCTTCGCACAAAAACTTATATGAAACGTGACAATTTTACAGCAAAACAAACATTGAATTCATTTTGTAAAATCTACAATCATTTTCTACGCCCCTCAGCCATATCATGATAGCCGATATTATAATAAAATGAAACATATGCAAATAATATTGAAAAGATAATTTTATATGAATGCCCAAAAGCGCAAAAGCTTAGAAAAGCAACAACTAAACTCTCAGGTAGCATATTATGCAAAAGGAAACGAAATATATTTTCAAGAACAACAAAATTATGGCGCTTTCCTAAGCATTCGATAACCTTGGGAGTAGGTAGTGGCCGCCTAAAGGGGCAAAGAAGAAAATGAATAAATTCATTGGAAATAACAAACCAACGACAGCGGACACTTAAAAAATAAGAGAATAAATAAAATTTAGTAATTTAAATATAGATAAAAAAAAATACTAAAAATAAAATAAATAAAATAGAATTATACAGAATATACAAAAAAAAAACCATTTAAATGTAACAAAAAAAATAACTAGAAAAATTTAAAAAATAAAACAAATAAAATAAAAATTTTAAATCAAATAAATTAAAATGCAAAAAATAAATTTGGCTTAATTTAATTTAAACAATTATATGAAAGAAAATATGAAATAAAATAAAAATTAACTAAAATGAAATTAACTAAAATTAAAATAAAATTAAACACAAAAAATAATTTTAAAATAAAATTAAAAAAAATAATTATTAAAAACAAAACAACACAAACAAAAAAAAAATATATATATATAATTGATTATAATATAAAATACATTAAAGAAATGAAAGGGTGATCTATTTCAAGATTCCCTACATTTTTAAGAAAAAAACACAGAAAATTCAAATTTAATGGGGAATTTTTATTATCATTCGAAACAACATCCTTTGTCATTTATTTTTTTGAATATTATCTATTTCAAATGTTGGCCGCGGCTACGTCTCAGATGGTACATCCGTTGAGTGCAATTTTCGATGACGCGTTCGAGTAGTTCTACGGGTAACTGGCGAATAACACGCCTGATGTTCTCCTCCAAGGCCTGAATCGAAGCGGCATTGTCCGCATAGACTTTAGTTTTAACATATCCCCACAGGAAAAGTCCAATGGTTTGATGTCACACAATCGTCGTGGCCTATCGACCGGCCCAAAACGTCAAATTATCTGCTCACCGAAGTGTTCTCTCAATAAATCCGTTGATTGATGCGATCTGTGGGAAGTGGTGCCGTCTTGTTGAAACCAAATGTTGCGGAGATCACTTCAATCCCTTCAATTTAAGGCATCAAATAGTCGATTATCATGGCGCGATAACGGTCGCCATTGACGTTTACGTTCTCACCGGCATCGTTTTAGAAGAAATATGGACCGATCATTCCACGGCCCACCAACCACATCAAACCATTGTTTTTTTTTCTGGATGAAATGGCAGCTCTTTCATCTCTTCAAGTTGAGCCAGAAATGCGACCCATCCGTGAACAAAATTTTTCTCGAAAACATCGGATCTTCTTGGAACTTATCAAAAGCCCATAGAGAGAAGCGATGTCGGGAAGGTCCGGCACAAGCTGTATTTTGTACGCTTTCAGCTACGACCGCTTTATTTTCTTCTCCACGCGCTGGACGTTATATACTCGGTAGAATAATATCCAATAATGAATGCTGGGTCTCAAGATGGATGATGGTGTTTCGAACAGTACGCTCAGTAGGCCGATTCTGTTGACTATAAGTTGAGCGAAGCGCGCGAAACACATTCTTTACAGAGCGTGAATTTTCGTAATAAATTTGAATGATTTGTAAACGTTTTTTAGGCGTAAGTCTTTTCGTGATGCAATGCCAAACAATATTGAACAAAAATAAAATGACAGCTTGACACGACTCACGCGTGATCTGTCAAAAACTAAAAACTAAAAAAAAAAAAAACTATTGAAAAAATTACCTCTACTTGAATCACCCTTTAAAAAATAAAAAATAAAAAATATATAATAAAATAAAATTAGCTTAAAAAATAAATTTAATTAAATTAAATTAAAATAATTAAACAAAATATTAAAAAATACAACAACAAAAATTAAATTTCATTTAGGTGAAATTAAATGAAATAAAATAAAACAAAAAATAAAATACAAAGAAAAGATAATAAAAATAAAAAAAGAAATGAAAAAACTATTAAAACAAAAAATATATATATATAAAAAAAAATAAATATAATGAAATTAAATTTAATACAATAAACTAATATATGATATTAAATAAATAAATAAAAAAATAAAGTAATATTAAATAATATGAAATAAAAAATTACAAGAAATTAAATAAATTAAAACAAGGGAAAGTAACATAAATAAAAAAATTAATAAAAGAAATAAATATAATTTAATAAATATAAATTAAAAAATAATAAGAATTATAATAAATAAAATAAAAATAAAAAAGTTCGAAATCTTCTACCATCCAAAAAATCAACAAAACAAAATGCCAAAATTATCAGTATATCCTTAGGCATCAAGCAGTTAATGGCCAAACACTTCGGCTAAGTATAGCAGAAAATTGAGATAAAAGGAAATTGGCGATAAGAGATTTTGAAATGGCGAAGCCGCCAATCAGCGAAAAGCGATAGTAGGCAACATTGGTTTCATTACATTCATTATCATATTGCCATTGCGGGCGGCTAGAGCTGTACATGACTGATATTCATACTAAATATATATATATATATATATATATATATATATATTTAAAAATGTATTTGTATATTTACATAAATTTTTCTGCCTTCAGCATAATTTTTACTCTCACCTGCGCGCCTTCCTCCACTGTGCTGTACAAATCTCATCATCGTAGCGCCAACGCAAATTCCGATTGACACATTGATTTTCGCATAAATTCTTCATCGCTCACACACATTTAATGCTGATTATGTAAAAGTCATAATTTCTTCTTACGATTTCTTTTGCGTTTATTTGATTTTTTTCGTCTTCATTCACCATTTACCATTTGCCATTCGCAATCAGTGCTTTTGCCGCATTTCATGGCGATTGATGTTCATTATTATTATGATTGCCAGCAGTGGCAGTGGCAGTGACATGTAAAGGTCAAGGCCGTTGGGCAAAAACGTCCATCGAAACACACAAAATTTAACAGTCAAAGTCAAACCGTTTTATGAGCTAACACAGATAAACAATTGATGTTTATGTATGTACTTATACAATATGTGCGTTTGTGTTGAGCATTACAGGTTTGTCACGTACTTATGCTCAATATGGTGTATGTGGTAGTAGGGTGATGGGATGATTTTATGAGCTTATTTTATGAAGTAATAAAATACTTTGCTTATGCTTGAGTAATCATTTGAGGTGTCAATAATAACTGAAGATATGAATTTTTAAAGTGTGTGTGCGTAAACATTTTAAGGAATATGAATTTTACTCCTTGTTATTGCATAATTTTTATTGGCTTTAGGGGTTTTTTTTTTATTAGAGCGGATGCATTTCTAAGAAGTACCCAATCAACGTAACTACGACCTTGTGAACGGTCAGCTTGCTTCAATTGTTATGTGAGTTGAATTTTTGGATGTAGGTGTAAGTCCAAGTGTAAAATACTCCATAATGTGCCGGTCTTCGGCTACACTTTCAATCATAGAAGCGATATTTAGGTGCAATGGGCAAAGAGATGACGCTCAGTCCTTACAATATCTGTAGCCGGTCCAATCTCTCTCACCATTTTCAAAACTACTAAATGGATAACCCTTTACGTTTGGCGCTTCCTAGCCGAGGAGGCGATTTTTTGGCCGACCTCCACTTCCAAATTTTGATGTGTGTCTTTAGGTTTTACCTACAGAAGGAGGAACCCGCAGTTTATGCTTAGCTGCCTCCGAACGGCCGATGGAGTTTTATGAGAAGCTTTTTATTACATGTCGGAAAGACATCCGGACATTAGAAGCTAATCTATTCCGAAGACTAAGACAATACACTTTGCCTTCATATTCAGTTTAATGTAAGCAGAGCTAGTAACGCAGTTGCTAATTCAAATGGTATGACGTCACTTTGTCTGAAACCTCGTTTAGTACCAAACGGCATGAAGAGGTTATTCTCAAATCTGGCTGCGCTTCTGGCATTTTCGAGCTTGTATCTACACAGCCTTGAATATTTTTAGCCAGTGGGTGGTGCATTGATCAGGTCTAAAGCTAAACCTAAAAAGCTTCTTTCAGTTCGTTGAAGTTGGACTTTAGTCTTTCAAGCATTATGCTTGATAAATATGATTATATGATATAAGGGAGGTATTGGCGGTAATTAGCGCATATTGTGGGGTCTTCTTGTTATGGATTAGGCAAAGTATACCAGCAGTCGGACTTACACTCACTTTCTAGCCAAATTTCGTAAAGAAGCAGAAGCACTTTGCTCGATAATTTTTCACGACCATATTTGATTAGCTCAGCCTGCAATACGAGTACTTTCGCTCCTCTACTCTCTCTCTCACTACTTTGTTTTTCTCCCAGCCAGCAATTGCTATTCAAACTTCGTCACAGTTGTTTGACGGCTTCTGTTTCATCATCTTCGGGTGGTGCAATTTCATTGCCATTTAACAGGCTGGATAAGTGTTCCCTCCATAAACTCGGTATGCAATGCATCGACACAGCTATTTGGTTTCAACTTAAACTTTCTGTAAGTCGCCGCATTTTTTCATAGACTTTCGAGCATTGCCTGTTGGTAAGCTTCTTAAGATCTTCAAACTCACACATTTCGGTATTTTCCTTTTTTTCGCCTGTAAATATATCCTGCTTCCACCTACAACTCTATCTATCTATTCCAACCCGCACGAGTTGTGGTCGTTCGCAATATTTTTAGGTGGATAGTATGTTTTTTTCTCCTTTGCGATGCGTCAATTTTCAGTTCTTTTTATAGCTTTTCCAAAAGCCAATTGCTTTTGTAGCGATGGAACGCAGAGAACTTGAAATGTCATCCGACAGTTCCCTTGTATTGAGTTGTAAATAATTGTTCTCAGAGAGCAGGAGCGTATGTTGGGGAAAAATCCTCTAGGTGTATGATTGTCAGAGTCGATATTACTTCCTCACATGGAGGTATGTTGTCCGTCTATCACAACATGATTCTCAGCATCTGGCCGTTTGGGGATCTTTCGCTTCGGTTGGTGAATTTTCGGACAGTTATACCGAAGATACGTTCCCTGCTTACACTGGCGTTAAAAACGGCAAGCTTGATTTTGACATCGTGGTGGGGAGGGAGTGGTTACAAGTGGTTCTAGCACTCAAAGAAAGCATTTTTGGTCATATTGTCCTGCTTTTCCCGCACTTGCGAGCGCAAATCAGTAACAAATTGAAGAATTTCGCTACAAAGGGGGCTTTGGGTAAACAGTAATTCACGAAGGTAAATAACAGATACCGATGGCTGTCACCATCCAAAGCATCACCAAATTTGCGCTTATTTATATCTCCTGGATGGCGGTTATTTCAGCCTTAGTTTTTACAAAAACATCAACCAGCTGGGTATCAGTACCTTCTAGAGCTCTAGATATGCGGGAATCGAGTACTGCGAGCAGCTCGATGCTCGCTCGATACTCGCTCATTGCTCAACTGCTTAGCAGAATAAAAAAAAATTAATTTTGTTTGTCAAAGCTTCTTTGGCGTTGCAATGATTTTTACCCTTTGCATAAATAAATTTAAAATTAAAAAAAAAGGTTTTGGGAAAAAAGTCAACGTTTTTATAAAAAAAACAACTCGAAATGCTCGTGCTCGGCTCGAAAATTTTCGAGTAATGAGTAATGAGCATATGTGCGAGTGCTCTTGCTCAAATACTGGCACTGTTCGAAAATGTTCGAGCAAAATCTGGCGCTCTAGTATCTTAGCAGGGATCGTCGATCAAAATGAGGGTTTCTCATCCGATAGATTTTCGAAGCTAATTTTTTCTGAATTTAACAAGAGAGGTGCGCTTTCTCACTTAAAGTCGCCCTCAAAGGGATTTTTTTACGCTACACAGAGAATACCTGACCTCAGATCGCTCACTGAGCTGCATTCTTAAGGGAAAAAATCTTCTTTTCCGCTTGTCATTTAAATTCCTGGGCCAAATCGCTGTTTAAGTCCCAAAACCAACGCCACCGCCTTCCCCAAAGATTATTTAATTTCTTTACCATAGGAGTTACATAGAAATTTTTTCCAGGGATTTAAAGTAAAAATAAAATGCTTAGCAGCCAATTCCACTTAAATACACACACATTATTATTGCTATTTTAAATTCCTAAGCCATAAAGCTTTGACAACAAATTTCCAATTGTGCTGTCACTCATTCAAGACTTGTCACAGATACTCCAACATATTCTTCAATATGCTCATATGTATGTTCAAATACTTGTATTTTTCACATAACTAAACACTCAGTCAGAAATAAATTGCTTGAAAAGTACTTTTCAATTTAAAGATTAACGTTGTTGCTGTTGTTGTTGTTGCTTGTTTGTTTGTATGTTTGATTGAAACGTTGCCGCGGCGCCAACCATTCGTCAACGTTACGAGTGAATGAAAGTGTACATTGTACATATACATATACACATGAAATACATAGAAACATGCGAGGACAAAAAAAATGTAAGGATGTCCTTTATGGCATAACATTAAAGCGACAAAAGTTAAAAATGGTCGGAAAGTGTATAGTAAAATGACGAGTTTTTAGCTCTTTTTGAAACAAGCACACATACGAATATGACATACATACATATCTACATGCATGTGTATGAGTTTGTGTAATTTCTACTTGCAAGTGCTTAGTCATGCGCGCCACGTATTTAGTAAAATGACACGCTTAAACATCTGATCGTTGTAAAATTCAAAACAAATAAATGGGTTTCAGTCAAACTCCTTTGTTGGCGACACGGTGCGCTTACGTAATCCTATTTACCCCGTTTTTTGTGCAAAGCACCAGCGTACATACATACATATACATGCGGTGAGCTACAAATTTATGCAAAAACTTTTACACATTTCATTACAAGGGTGGTCAAAAAGATGAAATTTTTATATTTCTAAATTTCGAATTTCTAATATTAAATTTTAAAAATTTCGAATTGTTTGATATTTTGAGCTTGAGTCCTTATGCTTGAGGTTTTGATTTTCGTATTTTTGGATTTGAATTTTGAAAATTTGAATTTTTGGATTTATTAACTTTTGAGTTTTATATTTTTAAATTTTTAATTTTCAATTTTCTGAATTTTGAATTTTTAAATTTTGGAATTTTTGAAGTTTTGAAGTTTTGAATTTTTAATTTTTGAATTTCTGAAGTTTTGGCATTTTTGAGTTTTTAAATCCTTGAATTCCTGAATATTTAAAACTATGAGTTTTTTAAGTTTTCAAATTTTTTAATTTTTAACTTATAAATTTATGCATATTTGAATTTTTAAGTTTTTGATTTTATGAATATTTGAATTCATAAATTTTTTAATTTTTGTTTTGTTTTTGAATTTTTATTTTTTTAAATTTTTGCTATTTGAGTTTTTAAATTATATTAGTTTCTGAATTTTTGAATTATTGAAATTCTGCTTTTTTTAATTTTTTTTTGTAAATTTTAAAATTTTTTAATTTTTTAATTTCTAAATATCTTGAATTTTTAAAAACTTTAATCCTTTTGGTTTTCTGAATTTTTTATACTTAAGTTTTTGTAAATTTTGAATTTTTTATTTCTAAAATTTTTTTAATATTAAAATTTGTAAATTTAATTTCTGAATTTTTGCATTTTAAGTTTTTGAATTTTAAAATAATACAGTTATTGATTTATAAATTTTAATATTTGAATATTTGAATATTGAAATTTTGAAATTGAAAATTTTTAAATTTTTGAATATATGAATTCTTGAACTTTGGCATATTTGAAATTTTTGAGATTTCAAACCTTTGAATATCTCAATATTTTGAATTTTTGAACTAATGAATATTTGAAATTTTAAATTATATGTATTTTGAATTTTTGAAGTTCTGAATTTTAAAATTTTTAGATTTATAAATTTTTGAAATTTTGAATTTTAGAATTTTGAATTTTCTAATATTTGGATTTTAAAATTTTTTAATTTTCAAATCCTTGAATTTCTGAATTTTTGAATTTTTGATTTTTGTATTTCTGAATTTTTTTAAAATTTGAATTTTTGAATTTTTAAATCCTTGAATTTTTGAGTTTTTTAATTTTTGCAATTATGAATTTTTGATTTTTTGAAATTTTAAATATTGAAGTTTTGAATTTTTGAAAATTTCAATATTTGAATTTTTGAGTTTTTGAAGTTTCGAAAAATTAAATTTTTGAATTTTTAATTTTCAAATTTTTGATTTTCAAATTTTAAATTTTGAATTATGAATTTTGAATTTGATATCCTAAAGAAATTTTAAAAACTTTTGCTGAGGAGCGATCAAAGAAATTTTTAAACCACACCAGTTCATATTCATACATACATACATACATATGTAAAGAACCGCTTGAGTTGAGTGCTTTTACAGAACCTATGGTGCTTTGTGTAGTCATAAGTTTTGTTCAATCCATGAGTGTGTATTTGTGGAGACATTTCGGCTTAGTTCCGTTTAGCATGTCCACTGTACCTCAACTTCGAGGGCTCCATGCTCAGGATATGGCCTACCACATGCTCGAAAAAATGTGTATATATATGTATAACTTACTCTCTATAAAACACACATTCATACTTATGACCATAGTATATTCGTATGTAAGTATATGTAGGTACGTATGTAAATTTGTACTCTTCACCATTTAGGCGCCCAGTAAAAGCGCGCAGATATTTTGTTTATTACCATTTTATTGGTATGGTTGAGCGCACAAAACCAGAAAGTTAAACAACGAAACAGGATTACAAGCTACACGAAGCGCACATGCTTACCTACATATCATGTATATATACATACATACAAATATTGACTTACATACTCTTACATGAAATATGCACGACTACACGTTTGTTGGGCGAAAAAAAACTCCTATACATATTGCGTATGAAAATGTTCATGTGTGTGGGTATATGTATATATGTATGTAAGTATATATTAGTATGTTAAATTATACATATCTACGCGATATCTACTCATCCCATTTTATTTATGTAGTCGAACATGTTGCCATCGCAAAGCAATTTTCCGCCAATAGCCGCTATTGAGGAATCGCTAGTCGGTTAACGTCTGCTATCATTGTCGTTATTACCTTACCGTTGTGGTTGTTATTGTTGTTGCGTATACTGGTTTTGCTGTCGCTTGTAAAATGCTATTTATTTGCTTTTGTTGTTTGTCCGTTCGTTTGCTTGTTTGTGGAATTTTTTTTCTATTTTCCAATTTTTTCCCCCTTAAAGTCCCTTTAAATGACTAACTGAGGTTGTTAGTTTTCGGTTAGAGAGTGGGCAAAATAGGGGGAAAAAATCAAATTTTAATAGCCTACATTAAGGCACTACACCGTAGATTACTTGACGGCTGCTTCATGGCAGCACACGCGGTGGTTACTGGTTTGGTGATTGGCATATTATATAAAAAATGGAATATTTTAAGAACTCAAAAATGAAAATACTTTCAATAAAAAATATCCCAAAATATATTTATATTCTGTGTAGGTTTGCAAAAAAAATTTTTTTTTGCCGGAAAATAACTCCCCAGAGTCAAGCCAAACAAAACCATAACTTTTTGAATTCTGGTTGCTCTTTGAAAAGTGCATGTATATCTCCAAAATTACCTGTCGTATTATGCCGAAAACTTGTTTTTAAGTTAGTTTAACTTGTTTCCGAGAAAAGGGCCAGGGATCATCGATATAGCGAATTTTCTGAAAATTAAAATTTTCAATTAAATCAACTTAAAGAAGAAATATGAAAACATGTGCAATATATCATAATTTCGATCATTTTTATTTCGTTTAAATGCATACCGGTCCATTGCACCGCATTAATAGATTATAACGTAAAGAAAGGGAAATACTCAACAAAAAAAAAAAAATTTAACAACCACTTTTATAACCTAGAACACATTAAAAATTTATAGCAATCGCTATAGAAAATTTTGCAAAAATATTGTTTCTTGATGTTGAAAAAAATTTGATTTTCTTCGCATACCGCAACAAATAGGGATTTTAAGCTTGCCGTATCGAAGCTTCGTATTGGTAACAGAATTTCCGCAAGTGACGAACCCAATACCTTTCTAGGACCGATTCACTATACTTATCGCGGAGTCCAAACAATCCTGCATTCCATTTCCAAAATGGTAAAGTCAGATAATCCGCCAGCATTTAATACAAAATATATTTCAGCCGAGTATCTAGTGTTCGATTCAACCCGAGTCTAATCTTTTTCCTACTACTACTATACTAATTGAGAATTAACTACTTTAGAACTACTTGTTTGACTTCCTCAATTTGATGCTGGAGAAAGTAATACGAGCTTCAGAGCTAAATAGACTAGTCACAATCTTCTACAAGAGTATGAAATTGTTGGCATATGCCGATGATATTCAGTTCTGCGTACTCCAGACTAGACAAAGAAGCGAAGCGAATGGGTCTAGTGGTGAACAAGGGAAAGACGAAATATCTCCCATCATCAAATAAACGGTCATCACACTCGCGACGTGGCTGCCACGTCACTGGTGACGGTCACAACATCGAAAACGTAGATAATTTCATCTATCCGGGAACGAGCATTAACAAAACCAACAATGTCAGCCTTGAAATCCAACGGAGAATCACTTTTGCTAACAGTTGCTACTTTGAACTGAGTAGCCAATTGAAAAGTACTCGTAAAGTCCTCTCTCGACGAACGAAAAAACCAAACTCTAAAAGTTGCTCATCATTCCCCGTCTTGACATATGGTACAGAAGTCTGGACGATGTCTATATCCGATGAGTCGGCTTTAGCAGTTTTCGAGTTTTGCGGAAGATTTGTGTTCCTTTGCGCGTTGGTAATGGCGAATACCGCCAACGATGGAACGATGAGCTGTACGAGCTATATGACGAAATTGACATAGTTTAGCGAATCAAGTGACAGCGGCTACGTTGGCTGGGTCATATCGTAAGAATGGATGAAGCTCCAGCTTTGAAAGTATTCGATGGAGTACCCGCTAGCGGAAGCAGAGGAAGAGGAATACCTCCATTCCGTCGGACGGACCAGGTGGACAGCGACCTGGTATCACTTGGTATTTCCAACTGACGCCAAACAGCAAAGAGAAGAAAAGAGTGGCGCGCTACTGTTGGCAAGGCTATAATCGCGTAAGCGTAGACTACGCCAAAAAAGAAGAAGAAGAACTACTTGTTTAGGCAACATTTCCGTAACATTTAAGCACATCTATAGTGCATTTCGGAATAGTTCCAGCCATTTTTTGGAAATACCATAGCCACAGGTTAGCCCGTTCAGCAGTTTTTGAGCTATTTTAACGCATCAAAAAAAAAATTTCTCTCTACCTCTCAATTACTTTACTGATTATTTAGGGAATGTATTAGTCAGACAATACATAAGGATCTAACTCAAAAAGGCGGACATACATAATATGCTTTCAAATGAGTTCTTGAAGAACTTTGCTCGAATAACGCCAAATTTAAAACGCAACACTCCTCCAGTCAAACTGTTATCGATCAAGGGACTGCTGTAAAATTTAAGCGAGCTGCACCATTTGGTTTGCGTTTCGCAGCCATTGAAAGCAGATGAATTTTAATGAAAATTCAAAAAAAATAATTTCCTGCGCAGATAAAGCATTATTTCTTTCACAAGAAAGCCGTCACCGAAGCCAAGGAAAGACTTAATAAAAATCATGGGGACTCGTGCACCATCAATTTTAATGGTTAAGAAATGATTTACTGAGTTCCATAGGGGTCGTACCAGTACAAGTAGCGCCGAAGGTAGCCCAAAAAAGATAGTCACGTCAGAAATCCTCCATAAAATCCATGGTATTATATTGCACGATCCGAGAATAAAAGTGCGTGAAATGATTAAGACTATAGGCATCTCAATTGAGTGAGCACATCGCATTATAAATGATTAGTTTGATATAAAAAAAAACACTATATAGAGGATGGTTGCTCACACACGACCATAAGCGCAATCGTGTAATTACTTCAAAGAAGTGTTTGGCGATATTCAACCGCAATCCAAAAGAATTTCTACGTCATTTTGTTATTGTAGATGAAACATGGGTGCACCACACCATACCAGAGAGCAAATAAAAATCAAGACAGTGGGCTACTCCGGGTGAACGTGTACCAAAGAAGGCAAATGTGGATTTGTCAGACAACAAGTTCATTACTACAGTTTTTTGGGATGCACGCGGTGTCATTCTCATCGATTGTCTCGAAAAAGGTAAAATTCTCAACGGCGAATATTATTCAGAGCACACGTGTGTAGTCACTATAGCAAAAATTTATGAATTTTGTTTCCAAACCTGAAGAAATGGCAAGGCGTTAAGACATTCGGGTCGAATGAAGTGGTCATCGGAGAAAAAAACGTCTATTACGAGAGCCTTGAAAAAACTTTTAATTTGAAGGAATACGAAAATTGGAAATATGCTGGACTAAGTGTATAGAGCTAAAATATGACTATGTGGAGAAATGAAACGCTATGTAACGCCGAAAAAATACACATAGACCATAAAGTCTGCGTTCACCAAACATATTTTTTCAAGTTAAGTAAAAACACAACTGAAATAGTTAATTCAGTTAAAAAAAAATTACATGCATTTATTCAATATATTTCTCAGTTCAAAATGCAAAAACAAAAACCTATCTTCTTCCTATTTTCATTTTCGAGATAAATGTAGTATCTAAGAGCAGCAACAAGTGAACGTAGGCACCACAAAGTCTGCGTTCAGTTTGCTTCATTTGAGAATACCGTTACTTTTCATGAAGCTTTTTCTTCTTTTTGCATATTTTGTATTGTCTTTTATTCTAATTAATCATTTAAAGAATTCGTGACTTGTTTTAATATTAGTTTGAAAAAAATGGAAACCAAAGGGAAATAAATTCATGTTTCAGAAAGAAAAATAATTATTAAACTGTGGAGAAATGGCGAAAGTTTTCGAAAAATTGTACAAACTATTGGAAGAACGTATTTTTATATGTATTCCTCCGTCCAGCGCGTAGTTAATAATTCCCAGCAAACCGATATTTTAACGTCGAACCCCCGATCTGGCCGTCCAAAAATATTACCAGTATGGGAAGAATGCAAAATAATAAATCTGGTGAAAGTTTATCCGCGAATTACGTCAACAAATGTAGTTGAAAACGTAAATAAAACGCTAAAAAAACAATTTGTGCAGAAACTGCTAGAAAAATTTTACTGAATATCATGGTGGAGTTGCTAGAAACAAACCTTATATCTGCCTTGTCAACAGAGGAAAGCGCATGTTCAGTGCCCATAATTATATACATAAGTCTCCGGAATTCTGGAAACAAGTCATTTTTTCGGATGAGAGCAAATTTTGTATATTCGGCATAAAAGGTCACCAAATTGTGTGGCGCAATTCAGGAACAGCCCTTGAAAAACAAAATCTTTTCGGTACAGTGAATCGCGGTGGTGCTGAAATTATAATGTGGGAAGGTGCATGGCGGCTATTGGTGTGTGTCAGCTTGAATTTATCGAATCGACAATGCATAAATGGGGTTATATTAGAAAAAATGATTCGTCAACATCATATAATAACAAGTAAAGAGGTTTTGCGTAGAGTTATGATGGCAGAATGATTCCGAATTAGAGATGAGGAAATAGATAAGCTGGTAAATTCAATGCCAACTCGATTGAGTAAGGTATTAAAACAACGTGGTTTATCCAACAAAATGTTATATTTAATTTTTCTCTGGTTTAATTTAGTGACTTTTGCTTAATATATTTTTTTCATATTTTGGATTTTATTTTCTACAAACTTAGTTGAATATTTTTAAAGTGACAAAGCCTTTTAAAAGAAATGAGGCGACGTTTTTTTTTCCAAGAAAAAAAATCATAGTTAGTTTTAACTTCAGTAATGCTACCCCCTCCGTTTAGTATTATATTTGCAAAATATTTCCATTTTTTTATTTTATTTTTACATGCACTTCTAACCTTCCATGTGTGTTGCACATATATATGTACACATGTGTAAATAAAATCCATAACAAATTCGCATAAATTGTGGTTATATCGATAATGAAGCATGTTCAACTGCCGCTTACAAAATATGGCTAAATTTATCATGAAAAGCCAAATACCGATTACGCCATTTAACATGTCCATACACAAAGCAGGAGGGGGGGGGGGGGGTGTAGTAATACAAAATACAGCGCGTGCAGCTGCAGTCTATTGTACTCTCAACTCTACGCTATATTTGCGATAACAATGCGGTCAAAAAATAAAATATTACACCACTCAAATATGGCCCAAAATGCCAAGCAACATCAAAATGCGCATAAAATAAAGCATATTATTAGGCGCCGCAGCGAACATACTAAGCACAGCAGAGCATAGTACACAGCAGTTGCATGTAGGTATAGTCATTATTAGGCGATTGTGTGTAGTAGTAGCACAAACATCCTTACATACATACATACAGACGTATATACATATATTAGACCATTATCTAAGCGTTTTAGCGAAAATTACAAATTTCACAAATATTATCATGTCAGAGTACCGACCGCCAACAAGCGCTGACCGCCGACCTGCGCCTAGCAGTACAGGAAGGAAGTTGAAATATCGCAAATTTACGCTTTATTTCGCTGCTAACGGTGTGTGTATATGATTTTTTTTCTTTCTAATTTTTGCAAAATTTTTTTCGCTTTCCTTTCATGGCTTGGCATAAATTACACGCTAATTTCCACGCTTGTACTTTATATCCAATTTCGAGGTAGACAGGATATTAATTTGTATTTATTGTAAATGTATGTGGATGTGTGCGCTTTATTAGCATTACACATACATACATATACATATAAATATACATATATATACGTATACTCCTCTATAGTGCCTGCATTTCTAATCGCCAAATATTGATAGAGCCGCGGTTTTATGGACTTTTATGAATTTTTTTTTTTAATTTCCCTATAACCATAAATGTATATATATATATGCTACGCGCGCATGGTTCATTGACTACGCCGGTCAGTTGGTTAGTTGGTCCATTGAATATTATGCCGATTGGTTTGATTGGTTGAGCGCGTGGTTGAGTGGTGTAGGCAGCAGGCAGCAGCCACCGTTCTACGGTTTGACTATTCAACTGTAGCATGTGAAGTGAGTCATGATTCAAGCATTGCATAACGTATATATTTTCCTATCTCCATACACATACGTATGTATATATATATACACACTCGTACAGTATCACAACATACTAACGCTCGGTCGGTTGTATTGGCTTGAGTGCCTTTGCAGGAAATTGAGCCATTCAAATGTGAATACCAAAATGCTATAAAGTTAAACAATTTATGGTTGCCGCCTATCAAATGCGTTTGTTTTTGTATTGCATATACATATATACATACTTACACATATATACCAGATGCTTAGCATTGTTTCGTTGTATATATATATATTTGTACTAAGTGTACTCCATAGGCGCACAACCACAAAGTGGTCGGTTAGAATTTCATACATTCTATTTGAACTAATGTAGCGCGTTGGTATCTATAAAAAATTTTAAATATATATAAGGAGTCATATTTAAGATTTGTGATTGCGAAATCGCAATATACATTGTTTCATCTTTAAATTTAGAAAATAACACGCAAATTTTGCAATTTTCTTTTGAACTTGCAAAGGTAATTTTCAGCAGAGATCCTCAAAAAAAAAAGAGAATCTGCGAAAATAAATAGTATTGAATATATAAAGGGTGATCCAACTAGAGGTACTTTTCTCAATAGCCTTTTTTGATAGACCATACCTGAGTCTGAGTATTGTTTGGAACTTCATCATGGAAAGACTAACGCCTGAACAACGTGTACAAATCATTCAACTTTATTACGAAAATTCAAGTTTCCGACCCAAATTTTGTTCAGCGATGAGGCCCATTTATGGCTCAATGGGTATGTAAAGAAGCAAAATTGCCGTATTCGGGACAAAGAGCAATCTGAAGAGATTCACGGGCGTTCATTTCATCTAGAAAAACCAACGATTTGGTGTGTTTTGTGGGCCAGTGGAATCATCGGTCCATATTTCTTCAAAAATTATGCCGGTGAGAACCCAACCGTCAACTTGATGCCTGAAATTGAAGCTCGTAATCTCCGCGACATTTGGTTTCAACAGAAGGACGCCACTTCCCACACATCGCAACAATCAATGGATTTATTGAAAGAACACTTCGGTGAGCAAATAATTTCACATTTTGGGCCGATAGATTCGCCACCAAGATTGTGTTATATCACACCATTAGACTTTTTCCTGTGACGATATGTAAAGTCTGGAGTTTATGCGAAAAATCCCGCTTCGATTCAGGCCTTTGAGCAAAACATCACGCGTGTCATTCGCCAGTTACCAGTCGAAATACTCAAGCGAGTCATCAAAAATTGGACCCAGCGGATGGACCATTCTGAGACGTAGCCGCGGGCAACATTTGAAAGAGATAATCTTCAAAACCTAAAAACCAAAGAATGTTCCTTCGAATGATAATAAACATTCCCTACTAAATTTGAATTTTCTATGTTTTTTCTAAATAGTAGGGAACCTCAAAATGGATCACCCTTTATATATGTTGGGTAAAAAAAAATTCGGTCCGCTTTCCAAAAGACGGTTTTAACTGCAAGTTGTGACCAATCTTGGAAGCGATCACCTATCTCATTGGAAAGGCTTCACATCAGTCAACAATAATTAGCGTGCGTCAGCGCCTATTTGTAACAACAACAACGCTTTTTGCCCTTTCAAAAATGTCCAGATTTGTGTTAAATAAATATTATATGCGGGAAGTTTTCATTTTCTATTTTAATTGTAACAAAATTGTAGCTGAAGTCCATCAAATGCGTGAGTTTATGGTGACTCTGCGACCAACCAATAAGTCATGCGGAGAGTGGTTTGGACGCTTCAGAAATGGTGAATTTACTGTTGAAGATAAAGAGCCAACCCAAAAAGTTTTAAGATGTGGCTTTATTGTATCAAAATCCATGTTAAACGCTGACTGAACTCGTTATCCACTACAGCTAAAGCGTTTGAGCCATGCATTGCACAAAAGGAGGCCAGAAATGACCGAAAGGCTAGATAAAGGGATTTTTCAACATGACAACGCTCGTCCCCAAGTGGTTTTAGCGGTCACAAACTACATGGAAACGCTGAAATGGGAGGTCTTATCCTAGCCGCCGTATACTCCAGACCTGGCTCCTTCTGACTACTGGCTTCTCCGACCGGTCTTTTAGATAAATATCTGTACTCGATCCAATTATTGAGACATTCTTATTGGAGGGATCTTATTAGGGATAATATTCGAAAATTGTTAGAGAGATTTAAGAAGTAGTCGCTTCCGACGGACAATACTTTGAATTTCGTTTTTTTTTTTAATTTTTTTTTCTCCATAAAAACACTTTTTTACCACGCAAAAAACTGATCGAATTAATTTGTACACCCAATTTATAAACATTTTTCCCTTTATAATCACTGGAGCCTTTTTCATACGAGCTCCACCTCCAAATTGTGGTATCTGTTTTGATGTTTCTCCAACAAATGGAGGCAAGTACGCTCGATTCACCTTAGAACAGCTGATGGATTTTCCTGAGAAGCCTTTTTATTTTATGTGACAAACCCAGTCGGTGGGTTGGACAATCTCTGCCAAGATGCAACTAGTTACTGTTTCGAATAAAAAAATAAATTGTTTTTCCAACAAGACTTCTAGACTTCTAGGGGGCAATAGATTTAGGATAGTGTTTTCCAAATTTTTTTGTTACTTCCTAATGATAGTGGATCTGAAGGTTCTCACAAAAGGTGTTTCTTTCAAAAATAATTTCCTCATTTGACAGGAATTTTTTAACGCTCAGGTTTGCGCACAAAAAGTAATCGAAAGTAGCTAAATCTGGTGAATATGCTAGATAGTATAGCAGTTCGTAGGTTAGTTTACACCAGCTGGCTGCTACGCCTTGCATACACTAGTTGGTAATTGTGAAGTTTCAGAGAGATCTTTGGTATCCAGTTTTGAAACTTCTTATATTTTTTGGAACATCTAAGAGGATCCTGCTTAATGTCATCTTCAGTGTTAAATTTCGTCGGCTTGTAAGCATTGTTCAAGCAATTTGTCTTCATTTTCCCTCAGAGTATTTTTCAGTTCTTCCTACTCTTACGAACTGAAGAAGGTCGAGTGGAGACACACGTCTAGCATTCAACTGTTCCTTATGATTATGTCCATGTTGTCTCGAGATAATACATCTGACTCAATGTCTTGTTACCTATCTTTTGTGACATAGCCGGGCAGCGAAGATACAATGGTCTTTGTTTTCTTGAATAAATCTTCATTACCACCCTGTCATCCTTAGGAGCCACATCAGTTGCCTCGGTTGTCATGGTTAAGGAAAGTCGCTCACTGCCGCAATTTTCCTTTGCATCTGTACGAATTTATCCATTTCCAACAGGTGTAAGTTGTCAATCTTTATAAATTCTAGTTATTCTGGAAGTTCTTCCAGATCTTCTAGATGTTGTGGCTTGAAGTTTATCAACGAGTGAATATGAATTTTTTGTCATTTCACGATTATACACTTCCTTAATTGCTTCACATCTTTGACTTGGCAACCGCGGCGGAAAACTTCCGTCGTTATCATGTACCAAAAGTTCTCTATTAGATTCAGGTTTGAACTCAGAACTAAACAGTTGAGTGTTGAAATATCTCAAGATTATAAAAACTCTCCAGCCCTCCTCGACCGTCTGAATACCTTCAAAGTTTCGGTTTTTTCGCATTTCCTTACGAAGACCTTTAGATGACCAATATTTGCCGCTAGCCTCCGGGGAAACATCTGCAGAAATATATTTTTTTTTCCTATTTTTTTATACCATAAAATCAAATTTATTTTGGTAATTCAAAATTTATTGAATTCCCCGTGACTCTGCAGGCAAATTCAACTCCTTAAAAATCTCTCCTAAATTCAGATCTGCTTCAGCAACAGCGCACTTTATGCACGTTTCTCTGACATCTGTGGAGTTTTTTCTGCTAAAAAAAATAAATTTAAAAGAGTTTACTATACTCTACCGCCAAAAATTAATAAAAATATTTTCTCTATATCTTTCCTCTTCCAGCGTCGATTCTACGAGAAGAAAACATACTTAAAATTAGTGCGAGAATTGGATGAAAGTGAAGGTAAAAATGGTGGTAAAAAACGGAATACAGCTTTAGAGCGACTACTAAAACCCGAAGCCGAATCAAATTTGAACGATTACGATGATGACGAGTACGAAATTTATGATTATCGGGATGAGTGCGCGACAGCGACGGATGGCGTCGCTGAGGATGCGTGCATAAATGAAATGGATGTGCCGACAATTGGTTACAAAGGCATCAAAGCGTCAACAGGAATAGCAGCAGCAACAGCAGCAGAAACAAATACAATACAAGCAACAACAACAGCAACTGAAACGAATCGCATCAACGTCTTATTAAATCCCGAAGATATACATAAACTGAAACAAACGGGAAATCTGCTGAATCTAACACTTACACCAACAAATAGTAGCTACGCAGAATTGAGAAATAAGCTAAATAATAAAGATTTGTGTCAAGCACGTCAACCAAAAAAACCCAGCAATAACAGCAACAACAGCAACTACCTTGCCAATGTGAATAATGCGAATGCGCATAGCGGCAGTCAACACCAATTGAGCGCTCAAAGTGGTCAGAGTGGGCAGAGTGGACGGAATGGCAGCTATAACAGTCGGCCAATGCCATCCACAGCTGCGAAACGTTATGAAATGCCACAACAAGCGACGTCAAACGTCTGCTCGGCGACTTCAAGCAATGCCAATGCAAGGACATAGAAATGGGAAACGCTTTGTAATGCGCGTTGCTCATAACTAATTGATTCGAATTAATGTGTGAGTAAAGAAGCATGTAAGTGAAATTGCGTTTGTGATTGTGTGTGTAAAAAAGCGTAAATGAAAATGAGAAAAGAAAAAAAAATAGAGAAAAATTAAAAATTGTAAAAAACTAGTAGTTAAAAGCTTTTTATTAGTAAAAAAAAAATATTTATACATACATACCTACATATAAACGAAAAACTCACTTAAAGTAACGCAATTAAAGTAGGAAAATAAAAATTGATGAAAACTAAAAAAAAAAATAAAAAGAAAAAAGCGCATCACGGCGCACATTGGGGTGTATTAAAATCTGAAAATTATTGAGATTGCGCAGAGGACGTCAAAGAAAAGAGAAAATAAACTATGTCGGAACTATGAAATTTTGAAAAATTTGTTTAAGAAAGGCTAATTCTAACTTAAAAAAAAATATGAAAAAAGTACCAAGAATGTAAAAGAAATGGCTGAACGGAATTTTTTATACAAAAATTGGTCATATGTGATTGCCAACGTGTTTAGCAGGTATGAGCAGAAAAACACAGAAAAGTTTCAAAAAAAAAAATTCAAAATATAATAAAAATTTTAAACAGTACTGAAATTTAAAAAAAATCTTTTTTTTAAACCATATTTTTAGCAAAAAAAATTACATGAAAGGCAAAATATATCTTTCGAAAAAAATTTCGTGCAACAAAATTTCTAAAATTATTTCTGACAAAAAATTGGAATTTTTTTTCAAAAGGAATCAGAAATTTTTCTTAACAAATAATTGGAAATTTAAAAAATAATCAGAAAATCTTTACCACAAAAATAGGAAATTTTGTACAACAAAAATTCAGAAACTTTTTCGAAACAAATAAAAAATTTCAACAAAATATAAGAAAATTTTTTCAACAATACATTTTTTTTTAAATTACCAAAAAAAATTTCCAGCCCAAAATTCTGAAATTTTTTTTAACTAAAAATCAAAATCAAAAAAGGATTTCAAAAAAGAAAAAAGATATTTATTTCAAAAATTCATAATTTTTTCAAAAATAAATCAGAAATTTTTCCAACAAAAAATTCGAAGGTTTTCTAAAAAATTTCAGAAATTTGTTTTACAACCAAATATTAGAAATAGTTTCCACCCAAAACCCAGAAAAATTTTTAACAAAAATTCAAAAAAACTTCAAAAATAAATCCGAAACTTTTCCAAAAAATATTACAATTTTTTTTTCAACAATATATATGAAATTTTGCCAAAAAAAAAATTAGAAAAATTTTCATGCAAAAACCGGAAATTTTTTCCAAATAAAAATCAGAAATTTTTTTGCAACAAAAAATTGAAATTTTTTCCAAAAAAAAATATTGAACTTTTTCAAAAAAAAAAAAAATTCAGATATTTTTTTCAGTGCATCAAAAATTTAAAAAAATATCAGAATTTTTTTCAATTTTAAAAATTACAAATTTTTCCAAAAAAATATTAGAAATTTTTTCAACAAGAAGTCTGAAACTTTTTTCAGCCGAAATTCACATATTCATTCCAACAAAAACCCATAAATTGAATTTTTTCATTCCAAAAAGAAAAAAAATTAAAATATTATCTAGTAAAAGATCAGAAATTTCCAACAACAAAAAATCACAAATTAAAAAAACTCTAAAATTTTGCCCTACAAAAAATTCATAATATTTTTTTCAATCAAAAGTCAGAAATTTTTTTCAAACAGAAGATTAGAAGTTTTTTGCGAAAAAATTCAGAAATGTTTTCTAGTGATAATTCGGATATTCTTGTCAAGCAAAAATCAAAAAAAAATATATATATCAAGCCACATATTAGAAATTTTTCAAGAAAAACAGATATATTTTTGGTAAAAAAAAGTTTTCTGCGTGAAAGGTATGAGTCTTTGAAGTGTCGAAGAATCAATAATTTTTTTTTAAAGAATTTCATGTTTCCTTTTATATGTTGCCTTAAATAAGATTCCAACGAAAGTTTGCTCAAAAACTTTGGCAGAAAATATTTTTGTTTTCTATTATAGTTCTTGTTCGAATAAATACCAGCGGAAAGAGTTTTAATTGATCTCTTTTATTTCTATTTTTTAATTTTTTTTTTTATAAGACTATACAACATCTATGTCAAAATCTGTTCTTTTTCTGTTGTTTTTTCTCACTTTTGCTCATATTTTTGCACTTAAGCCGTTGACCTAAAAGTAATGCCACACTTTTCTATATAAAAATCATTTTTTTAAAAATAAACTAAAAACTATAAATAAGTGTAACATTAACACTTCTCAGTCTAAACAGAAAAAAATCTAAATAGTTTTCTGCACTCTACAACTAAATACTTCTAAATACACACTTTAAGAGAAAATATAAAAATAAAAAATAATATAAAAACGAAAATTAATTAAATATTGCATATAAACTCAACAAGTGTAAATATTTTTGTAAAATAGTAATAAAAATAAATGCATAAATAAATTATAAGCAAAGAAAACTAAACATTTATACGTTAAATTACATACATACATATATTCAAGGGAGCATTTGCGCGCGTATTCCAGCTGAGAGAAAGCAAGCATTTGCTGCATGCAAAACAATTTTTATTTTATATTTTAACTACAAAATAAATACATAGATAAAAATAATAATAACTAATATATAAATATGATAATTTAAATGTGAAAATATAACTATCAATCATACGTACATTTGTAAAACAAAAACTGCTTTCTAATTATTATAATTTCACAAGTGCATTAAGGCATATTTTAGATAGCTTTTCTTTGTAAAAAAAAGCAATAAAATATATTTTTAGAACATTCTTTTTATTGTTGTAAGCATTTTTATATATTTTAATTGTTTTACTTTTTGAAAAAAAAAAAAATTTAAAAATAATTTAAAAAATTTAAATTTATTTGTTTTTAATTTGATTGATTTTTAAATTCTTTATAACTGTTCGCCATTATACATATATTTATATATATTATTTTTTCAAATTTGATTATTTTGTAATCTGTCGTATGCTTTTACCTATAAACTAGTGTATTTTGTAGATTTAAAAAAATTTTTTTTTATAAATGTTTTTATATAATATGAGCATATTTTTGTAAATATAATTTTCTAGAAGTAATATGTAATTTATGTAAGAATTTCAAAAAAAAATAAATATTATACAAATTAAAATAAATTTTTTATTTTCTGTTATTTTATTAATTTTTTTTTTATTAACTACATGTTTTTCTTTCTTATTAAATATTTTAAAAAATTTTGGTAAAAAAGGCGACTGTAGGCACAGCCTAGGCTTTCCCTAAGCCAAATGTGTTCGTTCTAATCGGAGCGTATATGATTCGACTTCCAAAACACTTAAGAAACCGTAAGTTTATAATAAAGTTTTTAAAGATCATCTAAAAAAATCTGATATATTTTCTACAAGCAAGCAAAATTTAGAAACTTAAAAAAAAATTAAAAATTTTCCACAAAAAAAAATCAGAAATTTTTTCCAAAAGAAAACCCTAAAATTTTTCCAAAACAAAAAAAATATTAGAAACTTTTTTAAACAATAAAGCAGGGTATTTTTTTTAACAAAAGATCAGATATTAATGCCAAAAAAAAAATTCAGAAATTTTTTCGGAAAAAAATTAGAACATTCAAAAAAAAAAAAAGAAATTTTACAAAAAAAAAATTAAAAATTCCTTCAAAAAAAAATATTTCAAAGTTAGGAAAACAAAAAAATAAAAATTTTTCCTATAAAAATTTAAATTTTTTTCCAACAAAAATGAGAAATTTTACCAAAAAAATTTGATACTTTTCCCAAAAAAAAAAAATAATAGAAATTTTTTTCCAAACAATAAATCAGAAAATTTTTCCAGAATAAAATCAAATATTTTCCAAAAAAAAAACAAATTTTCTCAAAAAAAAAAACTAAAATTTTTTTTACAACAAAAAATCTGAAATTTTGTCAAAAAAAAAAAGAATTAGAAATTTTTTTCAACACAATAAAGAATTTTTACGGAGAAAATTAGAAGTTTCTGCAATTTTGCAGCAAATAATTTTTTGATGACCCGGATAAATACCACTAGAAACAATTTTTATTGATTTTTGCCGTAATTTTTTATTTTTATTTTATTCTTATGCAAAATGGCTGCTCTCTTCGTTTTTTTTTTTTTATTCTTTTATTTTTGTTTTGCTCACCTTTTCTCATATCTTGAAATACTTTCTATAGTGACTGTGAAATTTAATATGTGGAGATATTACGATAAGAGATAAATCCTTTTGCTTTGAAGTTTAAGAATAGCACTGTTTTATACTTCTAGGAGAAATTTCATGCCAATATCTTTATGCGACATATGATAAAGTTTGTGTTTTCGTATAGTTTACAAATTTTCCTATGACATTATTTATTATTATTTTTTTTTTGCTCTCACAGAAAATTATTAAAAAAAAATTTTTTTTTAATTTAAAAAAAATTCAAATTTTTTCCAACCAATATTCAGAAATTTTTCCCAACAAAAATCCGAAATCTTTTCCAACAAAAAATCAGAAATTTTTTCCAACTAGTAATTGGAAATTTACAAATATTAATTTTTTTTTCAAAAAAAAGAATCATAAAATTTTTCCAACAAAAAAATTGAAATTAAAAAAAATATATATAAATAATATCCAGCAAAAAACTAAAAATTTCTTTACAAAAAATCTGAATTTTTTCCAAAAAAAAACTGAAATTATTCACATAAAATATAAGAAATTGTGTTCAAATCAAATATTTTCTCCAAAAAAATTGCATTTATTCTAAAAAAAATTTTACTCAAAAAATTGAAAATTCTTTAAAAAAAATCCAAATTTTTTCCAACAGAAAATTAAATTTAAAAAAAAATTTTAATGTTGCAAAGGTACCGATTAACAACTGGAGAGCTTATCAGAAAGCTGGTTGGAATTCCAAATGCATAATTCAATGCATTGTGAGACGTTGCTTTTCGAAAAAAAAATATTCAGTGTTTATGTATCCAAACGAATTTTGGCTTTTCTCAGGCCCAAAACTTGTAAGATTTTTTTTTTAAAGCTCCGTTTTACCCTACATTGAAACTTTATGAGATTTTTAGCAAAAAGTCTTATTGTCACAACCATCGTATACGCCTGATTTGGCCGCGTGCCACTTTTGACTTAATAAATTATCAATGAAGTCCTGTGGTATATTTTTCATGCATCCTAGACACCGTTTGCGAGATTAGCCTTTGCTCCTTAACTTATAACTACAAAAAATCGCAAGCCATAATAGCAAGAAATAATTAATTTAGTTTATTCAGTTAAATATTATTTATTTTAATTGAATCTTATTTTGGTTTTTCCATTATTTGCATATATAATTATTTATTTTATTTTTCTCTAATTTATATAATTTAATTTATTTGTAATTCTTTTTATATTGGTTAAATGTATTTATCTTATTTTAATTTATTTTAATTTAATTTTTTTTTCATTAAATTAAATTTTATTGATAAATATTAATTTAATTAAACTAAATTTATTTATATTTTTTTATTTAATGTATATATTTTTATTTTATTATGTTTTACTTATTTATTTAGTAATTTTTTTATTTTTAATTTTATTTTTTTATTTATTTTTATTTTTTATTATTTTCTTTTAATTGCTCTTTATATAATTTTATTTTTGTCACATTTAATTTTTTTTATTTAAATTTGCCCACAAAAAACCCGTTATGCCTTATTATATTAATTAAATTTTTTCTGGTTTAAAAAAACCCATTACCGCTAAACCACAGCAACACTCTTTCAGATTAGAAAAAAATTCTCACAAATTATTGCATAATTATGCTGCAATAACTGAATGTGTTTATTACTTAAAAATGACATGATTTGAAATCTTTTAATTGCTCATAAAATCGAATTAACGGCTTTTATGTTATAAATATCAAAAACAAAAATTGATTTGTATGTATGTATGCAAACACGTACACACTCTATAGTAAGCATTACAATTACTTATGTAATTAGCAAATAAATTCTAATAAAAAATATATGCATATTTATAGATTATTGAAAAAAACAACAACCGAGAACATGTAAATGTTATGTAAATTATGTAAAAAGAAATTTAGAGTAGTTTAAAGTTAAAAAAAAATGTATTAAAATAAATAAATAAAAAAAACGTTAATAAATTTTTTTCTAAAACCACAAACAACTGTTGGTGTATACATATAAATAAAATTATTATTATGAAAATAAAATAAAAATTAAAATAAATTATTTATAGTGAAAAAAGCGTTGCAAACGAATTATGTGAGGAAAAAAATCAATAAAAACAAAAGGAAAAAATTTAAAAAACACGAATTGCGAAGAAAAAATGTAACTAAAACTTAATTGCCGTAGTTAGCGTAAAATTAAATTAATTAGCAACTTATTAAAAGTAACTAAAAAATTTTACATGAATAATACAAAAACGTTTGCAGAATAATTTAAAAAAATTGAAAAAATAAAAAAGATAAAACACACACACAGAAAACAACCTACATATATATGCCTATTCGTAAATGTTGTAAATTAAATGTAAATAAATGGTAAATGTTAAAATAAGCATAAAATATACACGTCAAAAAAAATATAAGCAAAAAGAATAAAATAAATAAAAAAAACAAAGAAAGAGAAAAAAAAACAAAAATTGTTTATAAATTATTTGGTATGTAACAGTATGTATGCGCAGTTGTAATGTAAAAATATGGCAGCCATGTATGTTAATTCGTTGTACGACTGTAGTGGTACTACGCTTTTAATGGTGTTTGTGTTTGTATGTGTGTATGTGTGTGTGTGTGTGTGTGGTTTATGAATTTCATGAGTTTTATAATTTTTTTTAGTAAACATATGTTGGCAAGTACATTTGTAGTTATGTATGTTGCAACAAGCATTCAAGTGAATTGAAAACCAGTAAATTATTGAAAAACAAAAAATGCAATTAGCGCGTAGTGGGTGTAAAAAAAAACAAATTTGAGACGAAAACCAAAGCATATTTTGTGCCCTAATTTCCAGTATTTCGAAAAATACTCATAATTACACTGCGAGTTGAGCAAAAGCGCCACAAATTTTCCATTAATTATTTAACAAATCGAATCGTGCAAAGGTACATTCTATGTAAACCAAATTTTAGCTCAAAAAATTTTCAAAATCATTGTAAAATCTTACTTGGATGTAGATCAAACGGAGGCATGTCGAGTGAATGTGGTGAATGGCGACATCATTACAGTGTTGTTTTTGTCAAAAAGGAGCCATGAACGAGTGTTTTTTTTCCTCGAATTGCTTCACGATAACTGTATTGAACTTGTAGGCAGTACTCCTTACTGAATGTTTGATCTGGTGGCATTCGTGATGTACACTTTGCCATTAAATTCGAAAATGACAGTCAGCATATGCTTTACTTTGGAGCGCACTTGACGTTGCCTTTTTCGGTCTCGACGTACCAGAATGACTCCACTGCCTTAGCTGCTACGCCATATAATATGCGTAAACCCATGTTAAATCAATATTTCATCACCACCTTTTCTAAGATGTTTCAGAAATTCTGCAACGTTGTTAACTTCCTTTAGTGACTCCTGTGCGGAGCTTCCATTTGCCGCTATTCTTATTTGAAAATAAACAATTTCGGTATAAATGCTTGTATCATTGTTGTCTAATTGTGATTCGGCAACGCTTATACCACTCGTAAACACTTGCTTTACTCATAGCAAACTCAACAGACTCAACTTTGTTAACATTTCACAGACACTTTGTTACACTTTATTCCATTTTTTAAGCATTATTTGATAAATATTATGTTTGCCATAAGCACCATTACCAATAACGAACGAAAAATGCTGAGCTCATCAAAAATGTATGCACTTCTTTATATAAAATCTACCCACGGAAGCAGAGACTTCAGATAAGTAAAGCAAGATATTACTTTCTCATTTCATATTATTATTTTTTTTATTTTTTTTATATTTAATTTTTTTCCTTTAATGTATTTAAATTTTTTTAAATAATTTGTTGATTATTTTTTTTTAATTTAATTTTTTTATTTATATTTTTTAGTCTATTATATTTTTTTCTTAATTAATTTCTTTTTTTGTTCTTTTATTATTAGTTTATTTTTCTTCTTTAATTAAATTTTTTTTAATATTTTTTTTAAATATTTTTATTTTATTTTATTTTTAATTTTTATTTTTTGTCTATAATAATTTTTTTTTCTGCTTTTATTTATTTTATTATTTTTATGTATTTTTTTTTAATTTTATTATTTATAATTTTTTTAGTCTATTATATTTGTTTATTAATTAAATTCCTTTTTTTTTCATTTATTATTAGTTTATTTTTCTTCTTTAATTGAATTTGTTTTATATTTTGTTCTTAAATTTTTATTTTATTTTATTTTTTATTTTTATTTTTTTTTGTCTATAATAATTTTTTTTTCAGCTTTCATTTATTTTAATACTTTTATGTTTTTTTTTTAATATTTTAAATTTTTTTTAATTTTTTTTTAAGTCTGCTGAATTTTTTTTTCTTATTTTTTACTTTTTTGTAACGCTTTTTAATTTATTATTATTTTCTTATATTTTATTTTTTTTTTTTAACTTAAATTGCTACTTTTTGACACCATCTATGTCCATCATTTTCTAAATGTCTGCCATCGCTCTAGTAATCGTTCGAGAATATGGTTGATCTCTTTACAATAAGGCCACCCTATAGAGCAGGTAAGTTCATTTCTGTGTTACAGTGCGATGAAAGGTTGAATGTAATATGAAATTTTCGACAAAAAAAGCCGTTTCTAAAAATTTATTTGCTTATAACAATAAAATATTTGGTACTGAAAAACATTTTACCGGTGTTGAATTGGGTTACGAAAAAAATTATCAGGTTTTTCCGCTATAGTTACAACGAACGATTTTAGGGGAGTAAGAGAGAGAGAGAGAGCGCAAGCGGAAATAAATTTAAAATAATTATTAAATTTTGCCACAAATTTGTATTCTCCTCCAGACAGCTGGCAGCTGCCCTTAGCATATGGCAACAACTCTCAGCACTGCCAAATACATAAAGCGAAAAGCAAATATTAATAGTAGCTTAACAGTTATTATAAGTATTTAATATTACAGTATGGTGGTGTGCGCCAAAGATATAATAATTTTTTTTTCGAAAAAATGTTATGTATTTCTGTAAGAAATCATAAGAAGAACAAAAATAAATGTACGAAAAAAGCGAAATTAGATTTGAATTTTTCGCAAGAAAATTTCACATTATTTTATGAATGTTAAATGGATTTTAAGAATAATTATTTTCCAAGAAGAAAAAATGATATGTAAAAATTTTATTTGTTTAATTTTTTTCTATCTCTTAAAGGCAGATTTGTTATTATAGAATTAAAAAAAGTTACATGTTGATAACTTTTATACATATTTTTCTAAAAAAAAAAAAATAAAGAAATTAATAGCCCATTAATTACAATTTTTTTATTTTTCATTTTTTAACATAGATTTTTTTAAGAAAAAATAATTACTCCTTTATGAAGACTGCAATTTTTTTTAAAGATAAAATAAAACACCCCAAAATAGCCATTTAAAAACTGATTGAAGCAAAAAAAAATGATTTTACTCTGCAAGTAACTTAAACTTATAAGTTTTGTATATTTTATGCATTCGCTGACCTGCATACCAAATGACGAAATACGAGGGAAACAAACGAAATTTTAAGGGGATCGTAAATTTCAGGCATTTTCAATATCTTTTTTTAAGGTGACATTAATAAAAAAAACAATATTTAAACTTTGTAGATATATTTTACAACTGATATTGAATACAAAAATATTTATGTAATTAAAAGCAAAATAATTTTCAATATTTTAAAATTGTTCCTAAAGTTGAACTACTGAAAAAACTGGATGTGGGTGGCGCAGGAACTTTTGGCTCTTGTACTTCTCTGAAGCACAAAAACTAAGAAGATTATTAATTTATACAAGTGTAGCTATATGCTGAACCAAGATTATATAAAAAAAAGTTTTATAAAAAAAAAAATGGGAATCTTTGAATTTCGTTAACCGAAATAGGCTTATTTTTTGTAAATAAGTAAGAAGTTATCAAGATAATAAAACTTTTATGCTAAGGAACATATCGTCGAGTGCACTGAATAACATATTCAAATTCCAGAGCATTCGGATAAATAATTTTTTGGATTTTACCTGCGCCGTGCAGAAAAAAGCTGTTCTGAGCAAAACGAGTTTAAAGCTTGAAGTGTTTGAGATCGACTGGTCGGCTACTAACTGCTCAAAGACCTGTAGAACCGAAAATACTGTTAATATCGTCATAAAATTTTAACAGTATATTCATTGTTAAAAGACTATACTTTCGAAATATTCAACAACAAAAAAATTCGATTTTTAGAAAATTCTAGACAACCATCTCCCTTTAATAATTTTGATTTTGCCTAATATTAAAATTTTGTAACATATTTAAAACAGAGTTAGTTTTCTATTTTTTTTCTTTTAAAAACTTAAAAAAAAAAAATATTATAGTTAAAAATTTTTTTTAAAAAATTTAAAAAAATTTAATCTTGAAAATCGAAGTTTTACGATGTTTAAATAAAATTAAAAAAATTGTTTGTTTAGTTAATTTTTTTTAATATTAAATACGTATTTTTATCGTTTTTCATCAAATTTCTGATTTTATGTCATAAAACCAATAAAGCTAAAAAAAAATTCAATAAATATTTACTTGCAATAATAATAGTTACCAAATATATTAGGAAAATAATAAAACTAATGACGAACTGAATTATTTTAATTCTTAAAAAAACCCACTAATCACACAGATTGATTTCTTTTTGCCACTTTCGGAGTGCTCCTGAACTGAGAATGCAGAAAAAACATCAATTTTTTCACAATACCAAATTAATTTGAAAGAAAAAAAGAAAAAATTAATGAAAGAAAAATAAATATTTCTTTTTACGTGTAAACGCGCATTAAATAAATATAAAATTAAATTCTGAAAACGGCGTGCATAATATTGATATTTTACGTAAATTACGTATATTAATTTATTTTTTCTTTTATGTCAACATTTTTGTGTACGTATGCATATGTATATGTATATATGTTTCTTTCAACACTAGTAGATTTGCATACTTTTAATTTTATAGAGAGATTTTGAATAACAAATTGAAAAAAAACTAACAATATTTTTCAATGAAAACTGAAAGCGTAGTTTTATGAATAAAATATATTAAAATAAATAATATGTATGTATATATACTCGTATATATAAATGTGCGTATGAATGAGTAGAACAGCGTGCCTGTATAACAATTAAGTTATTACAAACCAATTACATTTGTATCATGCAAAAAGTGCTAACTACATATGTACATAACATATATAGAGAGAGAGAGACAGAGAGAGGTAAAATTGCATATATCTGTATAATTAACAAACAAATGTTTTTGAATGAAAAAATTCAAAAATAATAACTGTAAAATAGCAATTAGCACAATATTGAAGAAAATTATAAATTTTTCAATATTTAATCAGTATTTAAGCGTGTATAAATTAATAAATTCAATATTAATGCTAATTAAACAAGTACTGAATTTGTATAATGAAATACTTTTATCAACAAATATGAGAGGAAAAAAAGAAAAAAAATTCGAGAATTATGCAAGCACAACAAAAACAAGTTACGTTAAGCTGTATGCATATAAAACATACATACACTAGCATAAAAACTATATACATATATATATATATAAATAAAATTATATGAAAATAAGTGGCAGTGCATAAACTGAATAAGCTAAGATTAATATAATATGACATAAATACAAAGAAGTGAAATTAAAATTCAAACTATTTAACGAAAAACTCAGTTAAGGAAAACAAAAAACAAAAAAAAATTAAAAATTTAATAAAAAACGAACCAAGAAACTCTTATAAAAAAAGCTGATATGCACAGCGAAATGGAAGAATTAAATAAATAAAAATCGAATATTATTATTAAATGGGAAATGTGTTTTTAATTACAATTCTTTTTTAATTGCAATTACACAGGCCGTCAAATTGAATGCGTATCAAGTGAGGTATGTAAAGGATCCAAGTAGAGATACTTTTTCCAATAGCCTTTTTTTTGACAGATCATGCGTAAGTCGTGTCAAGCTGTCATGTAATTTTTGTTCAGTATTGCTTGGCATTTCATTATGGAAAGACACTTGCACCTGCACAACGTTTACAAATCATTCAACTTTATTCAGTCGAAAATTCACGTTCTGTAAAGAATGTGTTACGCCGCGCACTTCGCTCAACTTATGGTCAACATAATCGGCCTACTGCACTTACTATTCGCAACACTATCACCCATCTTGAGACCCATCATTCAATTTTGAATAATATTCGACCGAATAGATCACGTCCGGCACGCAGTGAAGAAAATATAGTGGTCGTAGCTGAGAGTGTACACGAAGACCGTGGAGAGTCGATTCGGCGACGTTAGTAGCAACTCGGACTGACGTATGGGTCGACTTGGCGCATTTTACGTCGAGATTTAATTTGTAAGCGTACAAAATGCAGCTTGTATAAGAACTTAAGCCGCTCGACCTTCGCAAGCGGCATCGCTTTGCTCTATGGGCTCTTGAGAAGATCCAAGAAGAAGTTGTTTGTGGGCCGGTGGAATCATAGGTCCATATTTTTTCAAAAATTATACCAGTGAGAACGTAACCGTTATCGCGCCATGATAACCGACTATTTGATGGCTGAAATTGAAACTCGTAATCTCCGCGACATTTGGTTTCAACAAGACGGTGCCACTTCCCACACATCGCATCAGTCAATGAATTTATTGAGAGAACACTTCGGTGAGCAGATAATTTCACGTTTAGGGCCGGTCGATTGGCCACAAAGATCGTGTGATATATCACACCGTTAGACTTCTTGCTGTAGGAATATGTAAAATCCAAAGTCAATGCGGACAATCCCGCTTCGATTCAGGCCTTGGAGGAAAACATCAGGCGTGACATTCGCCAATTACCAGTCGAAATGCTCGAACGAGTCATCGAGAATTGGGCGCTCGTTGGATGGACCATCTGAGACGCAGCCGCGGCCAATATTTCAAAGAGATAATCTTTAAAAAATAGATGCCAAAGGATGTTCTTTCGAATGATAATAAACATTCCCCAGAAAGACATCATTACTTCAAATGGATCGAATTGTAAAAAAAATTCACGAAGCATTCATTTGAATGAATTTCATAATAAAAAATGAATTTCATTAAAAAAAAAAATATATATTAATAATTTAAATTTGTTTTGGAATCCGGAAAATGGCTAACACTGTACAATTGGGATTTTTATTTTATTTTTTTATTTGCTGTTGTCTTTGATCAGAAAAATTTCCAATTAAATAATTTTTTTTTTATTCAAATTGGTTGGCTCGTAGGTTTGTCGAAAGGCGTAGATTCAAAACTTTACCTCCAGCGCCCGCTATTAAGCCACTTAAACAGCTCAAAATGTATCTCTGTTTATCTCAAGTTAAAGTTAACGAACAGTTCGTGAAGGAGACGCACAAAGGTTTAGTGAAGATTATGGAGACGACATTTCAGAGGTAGATGCTCCATGCTTTTGCTCTCTGCAAGTCACGCTGGTTTATAGCAGTTTGAAGGAAGCTCACCAGAGCCTTAAGTATTGGTCTATGGTGCTTTACTTTTTACAACATTTGAAGGCACTGAGGTATACGGTGGTAACAAATTCACCGCAACACCTGCGTGGGTCAGCTTGTTTCTCCTTTCGTTACCTTCTACATAGGTATGACCTGTGAAGTAATTCCTAAATGAGTGTGTACAGAAAACCTAAAGGATTTCCCTGTAATAGTAGTCCCCATTTAAGAGACTACTGCTTTATATATAACTTTTACATATATTATTGGTTGGTCTGCTGTTTAGGATAACTTCCAGCGCATGAACTTCATAAAACAATTTTTGTAGCACCAGACCAAGAAACTCCAGTAACTTCCATCACACAGCTCAATTAATAAAGAAAATTATTGTTTAATGACAAGAGTGTATGGCGCGCATGATGGCGGCTGGAATCGGCAACTCCACGTCTCCTTTTATTTTATGAACTGTCATATCATGTTAAAATACTTCAACAAGAACTCATAGCAAGAAATGAAAAAAAAAAAATGTCTTTGCTCAAACTTGTTATCGAAAGATGGTCTTCATAAGCCAACTACAGAAATTCTGAAAATGTTTGAAGCACTAGGTTTTTTGTTTTAAAAAATTAATGGTGAAAAACATATCTTCGGAAAAAAATTTTGAATAATAGTTCAAAAGCAAACAAAATTACAGTAAAAAAAAAAATGCTGGTAAATAAGCCAAAACCACGGTAAGATAAATCTGTTAAATATTGTCGGTTGTTCGAAAACACTAATCGACATAAAAAAATAATTCAGCATATTTGGGTACGAGAAAGCTCAGTGCAATATGGGTGCCGCACTTTTGACCAAAAGCAACGACGGGTTGATTATTCGAAGCAGTGTTTTGGAGATATTCGAGTGTAATAACCGCTCCAAGGTATGGAAAAACAGTCAAACAGTCGGCTGGTAAAGCTGCATTTTGGAATCTTCATGGAATAATTTTCGTTGGTTACCTTGAAAGAGAATGGCCCATCAACAGTGACTATCACACAGCGTTTTTGAGCCGTTTTAAGGACAAAATCGCCGAAAAACGACCGTATTTTAAGAAAAAGCAAGTGCTGTTTCACCAAAACAATGCACTGTGTCACAAGTCAGTGAAACCGATTGCAAACAACCATGAATTGTGCATCGAATTGCTTCAGCATCCACCATATTCTTCAGATCTGGTGACCAGCGACTATTTACTGTTCTCAGATCTCAAAAGAATGCTCGCTGTGAAGAAATTTTCGTCGAATGAATAGGTAATTGCCGAAACTGAGGCCTATTTTGAAGTGAAAGACAAATCGTACTACAAAAATGGTATCGAAAAGTTGCAGGGTCGCTATAATCAGTGTATCACCCTTGATGGAGACTATGTCTATGATATAGTAGCTCCATTTCGATGGTTTTGGTACTAATCTTTACATTAGTTTAGTTTTGTAAGATACCAAATAACCCTTGAAGGGAACTATGTTGAATAAAAATTAACAAAAGTATAGAAAATAAAGATAAATTTTATTTTATTTTGTATTCGAATTCTTCGATTTGCCGAAATTAAAAAAAGTCATATGGTTGTTGACAAAAGATCACAAGTACTTATATAGGGGGAAAGTGGGTAAAATCTGCACTCTCTTTAGTAAATTGCCTATGCTGTTACCCAGTTTTTATCTAGTTTCGAAAAAGCATTTACTCAAATTGTATAGTTTTTATCCAGTTTTGGCTGGCAGGCATGTTGTCAACATACATATATATACACCTATTTAGAAATACAGGCTTATCTATTTTGCGGTTTCCGAAACAAAGGAAATTTCTTGCGCAATAAAGCCATATTTGCTCGCGTTGTGTGTTATGTGGTAATATCTTGTTAGAACCACATGCTGTCCAAGTCGTGCTCTTCAATTGCAGGCAAAAAAAAACTCGATTATCATACGACCATCACACTCCGAATTGACAGTGACAGTCTCGCCGTTATAGTTTTCAACGAACGTCACATCTTCGGACCAAAGAGTGCACCAGACAGTAATTTTTTTTTTTTTTGGGTGTAATGGCCTCTCTTCAATTATTCGAAGATTCCCGGTCATTGTCAATGGTCAGCAGGCTTTAGTTGTTGTGTGAGCTGGACTTCAGACTGAATGTAGGTGTAAGTCTAAGTGCAAAATACACCGTTTTGTGCCGTAAAAACTCCCAGTTCTAGAGAACTTCGAGAAATAGACACTTTCACTTACAGCAGCGATATTTGAGATAGAACGAACCAACCGACAGGTCTTACAATATTTGTAACCGATCCAGTCACTTGAAATCTCCTTAAAATTTTACCAATTGTTTGAGCAGTTGGACGATTATGTGCACCATAATCTACTCTTAAAGCAGGAAACGTGGCCACGTTTGAATCCCCATTTTTGTATTAGTTTTCAACGATTTTAATGCGTGGTGCGGTCGTTAAGCTATCCATTTTCATAATTGTCTAAATTTGAACTAAAAAACATCTTCGGTTTTGACAGTTAGGTTAGACAGATGTCAAAATACAGCCCTGCACTTTCGAAACTTTGAAACGGATAACATTTTACAAATATAAATTGTTTTTAATAAATTGAATAGCAAAAATAAAATTAAAAAAAAATCCCCAAAAATAATGCTTTGACTGTGGCAACATCACATTTCTGTCAGCAGACACGTTTAATGTTAGTAAAACTACCACATAAATTATTGTATCATACACCGGTAACTTTTAACAAAAAATAAATAAATAATAATAATGAATAAATAAATATTTTATTAAACAAATTTATACTACCCGCTCTCATGAGATACCATAATATTTATTTTAGTTATTCAACGAATTTATTGAGGTCATTAAATCATGTGATTTCAAGTACTGAATATCCTGTACTCAAACCAAAAAAAAAAAAAAATTAAACAATTCGAAATATTTTATGCAAATACATACATACATAAATAAATAAATAAATTCAGCTAAATAAATAAATCAAATGAAATTTCGTAGAGCATTTTTAAAAATGTAGTAACTCAACGAAAACGCAATTGCACATGAAAAAGGCTAAATTCGTTGGTGAAAAAATGCCAGTACACTTATGCAACACTGGTCCAATAGCACAAGTGCAGGCAGCAAAATAAGCAGTGATAAGACACACACACACATATATATATTAGCGTACACACGTATGGGCCAAAAAAAGTTAATGTACACTGAAAAATTTACAAGATTAAAGTGGCTAACTGAAGGATTTACATGCATGCTACCTTTACGCACACACACACACACACTCACAAGGGCCACACACACATTTCCATTGTATAGACTTAATTTTGGTTTAAATTGTGATACACCTGCAAAACCCAGCAGCAGAGGGGCAAGTGGCAGTCGCAAAGTGAATGTATCTACGGATATACAGAGCAAATAATGGGATTTGTAATTGTATGTATGAACAGTTATTTTGCGTAGGTGTGGGTTGTGGGAAGTGAAACATTGTAATGTGATGCGATGTTGAATGTCATCAATGCAAATTGAACAGCGTAATAAAGTGAAGTTGGACCGAACTGGATTGACAAACAGGAAAGTTGCAAATATACAAAAACAAAAATAAAAACAAATACAAAAAAAAGGGAATTAAAAATAGCGGGGAAATGGCAGAGAAAAAGCAACGGTAAAGTAGCAATGATTGCATACACAGAAAAACGAAATATCTCTTTACATAAAATACATACGTACATGTATATATGTATATATAGAGGTATATATGCATGTATGCATGTATGTATACATGTTAACGGATTTTCATAGTCGCGCACTTATTTCTACCAATCTGCCTCCAACTGCCTAGCCTCTTCAGCCTCTTCACGCATGTACATACATTTGTATGAAAGTATGTATGTATGTGTGTTACGTACAATTTCTGCGCTCAATCGCAAATACAATTGACATTGAAATGACATTTTTATGTGGCATGACAATCAATTTGCATAGTAAGTAGGCGTAACGTGGCATTTTAATGGAAAAATGGACAAGCGAACGACAGATGAGCCATTTACATACAAGCTTACATGCATACAAATGTACAGGGAAACCACGTAGCCAGAAAAACTAGCTTCAAACTACTTAGCAACCAGTACGTACTGCAATATAACTGACTTTTTGCCACATGCCATTTATATTCCGAAATATTAGTAGCCAGATTTTGGTCGGAAATACACGTAAACTAGTCGAATACAAGTTTCAAGTGGACAAAAAATTATTTAGTTCAACTTTGAAAAAAGAAAATGTTGAGTGGAATAAAAAAATAAATAAAAAATTTAAAATTGGTATAGTCCCAAAGTAGTTCCAAATAGACAACACAGAACTAGTACAAAATTAAAATAAAGTTAACATTTTACTTCGGTAAAAACCTATTGGACAAAATAAAATAATGTCGTTCTCGGAAATAGACTAATCTCATACTAGTTCTTAAATAGGCAAAAATTACTCATTCAGCTTTGATAGAATTTTTTGTTTTAAAAGTTAATAAAAATACAACTGATAATACTTAAGGAACTAGACTTGACTATTACTAGCTCAAAAAAGTCAAAAAAAAAAAAACTGCTATAAATTTGCAACAAAATTTCTGTTTCTTTGAAAATTTATTAAATTCAATATAGCAATTTTAGTGTCGTAAATGATCTAGTGTTGTACCAGTTCACCAGGATGAAAAATAATCAATAAAAATAAATTGTAAAGTTTTCAATAGTAGTGCCTAGAGAGTATAAAAATTTTTTTTTAGAGAATAGACCAGTCCCAAACTAGTTTAAAATAGCCCACAATATTAAAAGTATCAAAACAAGAATTTTATTTATTCAAAAATTTAAACTCGTAATTAATGAAAATAAAAAAATGAGCGTTTGGCAAATATACTAGTCCCGGACTAAACTAAATTGGTAACAAAAAAATTGTTTTAGTTTTGAAACGAAATTACTGATTCGTTTGTTGAAAAAATGATTACAACTGAAAAGCTAAAAATTTAGGAAATAAATTAGTTCAGTTTGAAACAGACTAAAAATTTACTAGTTGATATTTGTAACATAAAATAAATTTATTCGGTTAAAATTAGTATCACTGCAAAATTGGAGAAGACGAAGTAATTATAAAGGGTGATATATTTCGAGGTGCCCTAACTTTTTAAAGAAAAGAAAACAGAAAATTCAAATTTAATGGGGAATTTTTATTATCATTCGAAAGAACATTCTTTGGCATTTATTTTTTGAAAATTATCTCTTTCAAATGTTAGCCGCGGTTACGTCTCAGATGGTCCATCTGTTGAATTCAATTTTCGATGACTCGTTCGAGCATTTCGACTGGTAGCTAGCGACTGACACGCGTGATAATTTGCTCCAATGCCTAAAATGAAGCGGGATTGTCCGCATAGACTTTAAACTTTATGTATCAAAAGTCTAACGGTATTATATCACACGAGCTTGGTGGCCAATCGACCGGCCCAAAACGTGAAATTATCTGCTCACAGAAGTTTTCTCTCAATAAATGCATTGATTAATACGATTTGTGGGAAGTGGCGCCGTCTTGTTGAAACCAAATGTCGCGTTACCATGGCGCGATAATGGTCGCTATTGACGGTTACGTTTTCACCGGCATTATTTTTGAAGAAATATGGACCGATGATTCCACCGGCCGACAAACACACCAAACCATTGTTTTTTCTGAATGTAATGGCAGCCCTTGAATCTCTTCACGTTCTTCTTCGTCCCAATGCGGCAATTATGATTTTTTACATACCCATTGAGACAGAAATAGGTGTCATCGCTGAACAAAATTTGGCTCGGAAACGTTGGATCTTCGGAACTTTTCAATGGCCCATAAAACGAAGCGATGTCGCTTGGGAAGGTCGAGGGAATTCAGTTCTTGCACAAGCGGTATTTTGTACGCTTTTAATTGAAGATCTCAACGTTAAATGCGCCAAGTTGTTCCATACGTCAGTACGAGTCGCTGCGAACGGTGCCGAATCGACTCTCCACGGTCTTCGTGAACACTCTCAGTTACGGCCGCTATATTTTTTTCACTGCGTGCTGGGCGTGGCCTATTCGGTCGAATATTATCCAATAATGAATGCTGGATCTCAAGATGGGTGATGGTGCTCCAAATAGTGCGCTCAGTAGGCCAATTATGTTGACTATAGGTTGAGCGAAGCGCGCGAAACACATTCTTTACAGAACGTGAAGTTTCGAAACAAAGTTGAATGATTTGTAAATATTGTTCAGGCGTAAGTCTTTTCAGGATAAAATGCCAAATAATACTGAGCAAAAATGACATGGCAGCTTGACACGGCGGGATCTGTCAAAAAAATTCTATTGAAAAAAGTATATATACTTGGATCACCCTTTATCTTAGCAAATATACTAGTATTCGCCTATATGAAAATGGCCAAGAAGATATTACTTAAGTTTTGAAGCAAGGTAGTAAGTTAGTTGTTTGTTTAAAAAACGATTAGAGGGAATACATCAAAGTATTTTTTAAAAATAAGCTAATATAATACTAGTTCTAACTTGATTAGGAAGGTACTGGTTTGGTATTTAGTTTAAAATGAAATTAATATTTGTTTGTTTGTTTTAAAATGATTAGCGAAAAGATTGAATAAAATAAAGTTTAAACAGTGTTTAGAAAAAATGTAATTTGCACCACTTCAAAATGGACACAAAAACAACTATTTCAGCTTTAAAAAAAACACATATAATACTAATATAAAAGGGACAAGATATAAATTTTGGGTATTTTGCTTTATGATTTAATTCGAAATTTCGGAAAGTTATATAATTTAATCTAATTTTTAAATGAAGAGAAAATGTTTTTAAGCATTTATTTCAATAAATATAAAAAAAGTTTTGTAGATTTGCAATTGTTACCACTTTGGTGTTCTTCCGACTAGTGGAATTCACATTCAGTACTGAACAAGTACTTTTTTCCAGCCATATGGATATTTCATCAAATTGTAACTTTTATTTATTTTTTTAAATTTATTTTATTCTTTTCATTTAATTTTTTTATATTTTTTTATTATTATTTTTCAATTTTTTTAATATATTTTTTTATTTTATTTCATTTTTCTATTTAAATTTTTTTTTTTTTAATTTTTTTTTTAATATTTTTTTTAAATTTTTTTATTATATTTTTTTTTATTATAATTTTTTTTTTTTTGGTGTGGAGCTTTATTATTATTTTTTATTTTTTTATTTTTTTTAATGAGAAGTTTTATTGTTTTTTGACTACCTAGATTTGAGTCCAATATTTAACTAGTCTCTTCTCTAACCACTTGGATATTTCACTTCTCTACAACTTCGTTGGTAATCATTTAAACTGCGAGCATTCCGCCACAACGGTAGTCTAACGAAAAGCGTGCCACATTTTGGTTACCCCTTCCACATAGCCACAGAGCAACAGACAAACAAGCGCACAAGCAAGGAGGCAAACAGATGGAATAGAGGTCCAAACACAAATAAAATACAAATAGAGAAACATACATACATACATATATATGGACATTGATGTAAACAATCAAACGTTGTACGACAACAAATCGAAAGGCGACGGCCTACAAAAACAAAAGCAAATACAAAGGCGTACAGCAAACGCATTGCAATTTTGAGCATTGAATTTCATGGATGTGAGCGTCAAAAATCTATTATTCCCTGCCTCCCTTTCGAAATAAAACCCGAAAAAAAAAAACGAAACGAAGAGTATCAACAGAAATGCTAATTTTATCAACAATGGGTGAGGGTTGCCCACCTATGCGTGTGCATGCTTTTCGATGAGAATGTATGCGAGTGAAAATTGGCAGATTTGATTACACGCCTCAATTGCAATTGAAAAGCGTCAGCATCAGCGTCAAGCAGCGCTAGTATAACAGCACTTAATTTGATTTTTGTTGTAAAAAAGAATTGTTTGGAGTGTACTTTTCTGCGTAGTATGCGTGTGCGTATGTAGGTATGTACGAAATTGCAATGATTACTACGCCTTACTGGACGAGCTAGAGTTGGAGGTAGTCAAGACTTTTATTCATAATGACTTTCGAAGAGGAAAAAAGAAATAGAATTTTACGAAATTAGATTGACCAAATAACGGGGATTCTTTTGCATCACATCGATACACCGATAAGTTCACACTTTTCGGATAGAACTGTTCAGAAACGAAGCTCTCATTATTTCAACAATTGTAGAATTTTATTTTTCTTTTCGTCCAACACGAGCGTGCGTGGTGACTGTTGAAAACCCTCCAAAACCACAGTATAACCTCAAAATTAGTTATCGGAAATTATGAGACTGGATTAATGAGAGACTTAATTCAAAAATATTTATAATGTTGCACCAGTTATTTGCAGGAAGAAATTTATTATCCTTTCAATCAGTTTTCAAACTTTCTAATATCAAAAATTATGATAGTATACGTAGGTAAAAGCCCTAACAAACGGAAGAGTTCCCCATTGGAATTTTTTTTTAAATTTTTTATTATAATTTTTGTTTACCCTTATTTCATCTTGCTTTATTTTGTATTACCTTAAGCGGAGATATTTGTCTAAAATTTTCAAAGAATTGATCTTTTTTTCAATATTTCAAAAGTGTAGTATTTCAAAAATAGACTGTTAAAATTTTATAATGTTATCTACAGTATTTTCGGTTCTACAGATCTTTGAGCGGGTCGTTGGCCGACCGCTCGACCTCATGTAGATCAAACCTTAAACTCGTTTTTCCCACAACAGTTTTTTTCTGCACGGCGCAGATAAAAATAATAATAAAAAAATTACATCCGAATGATCTGAAATCAGAACATGTTATTCAGTGTACTATTAGCTATCTTCCGTAGCATAAGAATTTTATTATATTGATGACTTCTTACATTTTTAGCCAAAAAACGGACAACTGACAAAAAAAAAATTTTTTTTTAATCTTGAAATAGGATATAGCTACACTTGTAAAAATTAATAATCTTCTTGGATTTTGTGTTTCAGATAAGTACACGAGCCAAAAATTGCCTGTGCCACCCACATCCTGTTTTTTGAGAAGATCAACTGTTATGACCAATTCTAAAAAATTTTAAATTATTATTATTTTAATTATCTAAATGCTTTTGTAATATAAGTTGTAAAATAAAACCAAAAAGTTTAAATATTGTTGTTTATTATTATCACTTTAAAAAAATATTGGAAATGCCTGAAATTTACGATCTCTAAACCATCATCTCCTCTTAATATTTTCCTCATTAATTAATATTAATTGAATTAATTTTATTTTAATTAGTTTAGTTAATTTTACGTTAATTTAATTTATTTTATTTTTATATATCTCTTATGTATTAAGGGGGACCTCTTCTAATATTTTTTTTTTTGGAAAAATAGATTTTTTATTTATTTTGCAAATCGAAAGCTGAAAGTGTCTAGAATATGTTGTTAAAATGATTTTTCAATCCGTGAATTAGTTCCGTCGCTACACGGCTTTGAACGGACGTATATCCTGGGTCCTTGGCGGACGCTCAGAAATAAGTTTGCCGCGCGTTCCAAAACAAGTTACAGGAAAACAATTGTTTTGATCAAATTTCATATACATTATTCAAGATTACTTTTTGGCCGTCATATTGGATCGGACATTTTCAATTTTTCAAATCTTACCTTAAATTCGTGTTCAGTGACCCTAATTATCCTTATATTCAAAGTTTCACTGATATTAATGAATATTTCACTTTTTTAGTTCGTCATATTGGATCCATCATTCAGCGACCCGAAAAAACAATATAATATTAATTCAAATTTATAAATATTTGACTTTTTAAGTTCGACATATTGAATCCGCCATTTTGAATTTTCTAAATCTAAACTCAAATTCGTGTTTAGTGACCGTAGAAATCTATAAGTTCGCTTACTCTTAGAGATGGAGTAACTAAAATTGTACACGAAAATCTGTTTTCAAACTTTGACACGCTTTTTCTTGAAACAAGAGTTTTCGAGTCTGCGGGTGTTCTCGTTTTTGAACCATTTAACCAATAATCTCGCGTTTTGCCCGTCCAAAAGAAGACAAAATTTTCCAGCGCTATAATCTACAAAATCGTAATATTTTGACCAGTAAAAATTTCTTACAGCCGGTCAAAGTGGCAAAATCATGCGAAAAACGATACTTAATTTTCAAGTAGTCGCCATTTTGTTTCTATAACGAATATTTTTATATTTTTTAGGTTGGGGTGCTTCTATGGAATGTAGTCTTCAAGATCGTTTCGGTTTTCTGCTTGTATCGTACCCGCAGATGAGGTCGGTTTTCAAAACACCTTTTGCTGGAGCAAAATGGAGGCAATTTTTGACACCCGACACTCAAAATTTTCGATTGTATAAAGGAAACCTAAATACCCATTTTGTAGAACAGCGCAAAATGTCTAAGTTATTTTACTTCTTCAAAAAAAAATCAAATATTAGGTAATTTTTGCACAATTATATGAGAGGACCCCCTTAAATGGTATATAAACTTTGGTTCGAAGTATGTAAATACCAGAAGGAGAAGACATAGACCCACTGAAATTTATACCGATCGCATAAGTGTTGATTTAGCCATCTTCGTCTGCCCATCTGTCAGTATATATGTCCGTTTGTCCGTCTGTCTGTTTGAACGCATGCTAGTCCCTCAATTTTTGCGATATTTCAACCAAAGATTAGAAATTTTGGGTCTTAAATCCTTCAAAATAATACCTAACCTTTGGTATACTACCCAACCATATAAAATTACATCTGGTTCTAATCATCGAAATCGGACGACTATAACATATAACATAGCTCCCAAACACCGATATTTTCAGATGTGAGGTTTTGGTCAAAATACCATATCATATAGCCCCATACAACTGTTTTGTTCAGATATGAGGCCTTGAGAAAAAAATCCGCCGAAAATTTATCTAAGAGTGTGAAATTTGGTACAGGTATACGAAAGTTTATATTGACACTGAAAACCATCGAAATCGAATTATGCAATTGGCAATAATTTTTATGCGTACATGAAAGGTATAAAGACTTCGACATGGCCGGAGTCAGCCCTCCCTTCTTGTTTTTACATAAAATGATTTCAATGAAATTTAATTATTTTTTTTAAATTTTTTTTTTTAATATTCTATTTTTATTTTTTATTTATTTATATTTATTTTAAATTTGTTTATATTCTATTTTATTTTATTTTTTATTTTATTTTATTTTATTTTTTATTTTTTTTTTATTTCTTTTATTTTTTTATTATATTATATTTAATTAAATATAATGTTTCTAATAAAAATAGGCCTTTGAATATAGCTCATTACTTATAACCAAAAAACAATTACAGGCCTCATTACAGATACCCATAAATATAATTTAATTTCATTTAATTTACTTTTTTTTAAATTTTTTTCTATTTTATTTTATCTTTTTTTATTTTTTATTTAATTTAATTTTATTTTATTTTGTGTTATTTTATTTATTTTTTTTATATATTTTTATTTATTTATTTATTTTATTTTATTATATATTTTTTAATTTAGTTAAGTAATATTTAAATTTATTTTATTTTATGTTATGCTATTTATATTTTATTTTTGATAACTTTTATTTTAATTTATTTTTTTCTTTATTTTTAGTTTTTCTTGTATTTGATTTTATTTTATTTTTTATTTTTATTTTGTTTTGTTCTATTTTTTTATATTTTTTATTTTGTTTACTTAATGTTGTGCGAATTAATTAAGTTTATTCATATTCAATTTGGTTCTATATAATTTAATTAAATTCTTTTTTATTATTGTATTTTACACTGTTTATTTTTTTATTCGTTTTTATTTTATGCATAATTTTGCTTTAGCTGACTTTACTTTATTTTGTTTTTATTTTAGTATAATTTATTTTATTTTATTGTATATTATTATACTTTTATTTTCATATTTTACCCTATGCTATTTTATTTAAGGTTATTAATTTTTTTTTTAAATTTTTTTTTTAAATTTAGTATTTTTCTTAATAGTATTTCAGCAAAAATCTCTATCGGGTAGCCGTCAATAAATTTTGGGTCCTACTTTCTAAATTGCCTTCGATAGCAAATATATATGAATCATTGTAGTTGTTGTTTGCTATCGTTTCAGCTATTTTCATAAAACAAGAAATCAAAAGTTTTTTTTGTTTTTGTTTTGTAGTTATTTCTGCCACTAATTGTTGTTTCGTTCATTGTTATTGTTGTTAGAATTAGTAAGTTTCCAAAATTGTTGAACTGCCTTTGTTTATACATATATACACATAAATTTGTAACTCTTTTTTTTTGTTAGTTTTTACGGTTGACCGTAATGGCGAAATAAATTTTGTAAATTCTGTAACTTTTGCAAATTTGGTTTTGACTGATTGTAAATATAAAAAAATGCATTTCAAATTATAAATCAAAGTTTTTGAAGGGATATCTAGTGAATGTAGAGCTATAAATTTAAGTTGTCATTGCTGATTCTTTATTGTGTTGTCAAAAATTTAATTAAATTTTTTTTTTTTTTTTTTTAAATAAGATTTTTTATTATCTATGAAAATTTTTTGAAAATTAAATTTTTTTCTATAAATTTTGTTGTCTTTTGCCTTAAAAAAATAAAGAAATGAAAGTAAAATATTAGAATATGAGTAAAAATATATCCTCCGACCATTTACCTCGCAAATTAACTCGCTGAAATTTGTTTACTCTACACTAACGGTAATTGTTACTTTTTCGGTTCATTTGATCCACAATCAAGCGCAAAAAAACTCATATAACTGGCGCCGGTCTAACCTTAAGTAGAAACATAAATATTCGCACAATAAAACTGTAACTACTTACACACACATGAGTATTTAGGCAGAAATATTCGAAACAGGCAAAAGCTAAAGCATATGAAAGCATGCAATGTCTGCCGACGACATATTCAAGCGCACATACACATACTCATAAATACAATTCACTCACGATTAACCCTATTAAAAGTATTCGCCAACAAACAGTTAAGTAACTGTCTAAACAGCCAAACTACCAAGTCGACCGTATCGAAAGGACATTGATAAACTCTAACTAACTGACTAAGTTAGGCTCATTGTCGGTTAGATATCTCTGCTTAATATCTGTCTAATTTGTGACATAGAATTAAATCTCAGCAAGGTCAACACACATACGAGTATACATAACATGTGTGAGTGTAGTCTCATTGAGAGAGAAAGTAAATAGATATTTATCCAGACAGTAGCAGCAACAAAGGCCAATAAAAGTTCTAAGAAGGTTTAATATATATATATATATATACTCTTATGAACATACATATACATACAAAAGTTTTTAAATAAAAGCAAATAAAATCTTCGGGATACTGAGACACAGGTATATGGAAATTTAGTAACTAAAAAAAGCAAAATACTCGAGTCTTCGCCTCTATTTTATGTATTTATTAATTTAAGTATTCAATTGCCTAAAACTCATAAATGACATTTTCATAACGAAATAAATTAAAAAAAAAAAATTTTCAAAAAACCAAAAAAACCAAAGATTTCTCAAGTGAATTTATTTGTTTTCTCTAACCTTCAAGCGACACCCATATAAATATGACAGCCATCGGATCATTAATTTGTGAATTATAGCATTTTGAGTGAAGCAACTTTTGTTATTGTGAAAAAAAATAGATAAAAAGGAATTTTGCGTGTTGAAAAAATATTGCTTTTTGAGGGATAAAAAAGGCAGTAGAATCAAAAACTTGGCTTTATGGCGAGTTTCCCGACACTGCCGCAGGAAAATCAACCATCAAGGATTGGTATGCCAAGGTAAGGCGTGGTGCAATGAACACCGCAGACATTGAACGCATTAGACGCCCAAAAGAGGTTGTTACCGACGAAAACATCAAGAAGCTCCAAAAAATGATTTCGAATGACAGTAAATTGAAATTGATTGAAATAGCAGGCAAACTAAAGATATCAAATGAACGTGTACATCATATCATTCACGAATGGTGGGATATGAGAAAGCACTGTGCTAAATGGGTGCCGCACGAGCTCACTTTTGATCAAAATCAACGACGAGTTGATGATTCGGAGCAGTGTTTGGAGATGTTTAAGAGTAATAAACCAGAGTTTTTGCTTCGTTATGTGGCAGTGGATGAAATATGGCTCCATTATTTCACTCCGAAGTCCAATCGACTGTTATCCGAGCGGACTAAATACGATGAACTCGCTCTAAAGTGTGGAAAAACGCAACAGTCGGCTTGCAAAGGTTAAAGCGTCTGTATTTTGGGATGCGCATGGAATAATTTTTACTGACGAATTTGTAAAATGAAGAACCATCAAGTGCTATTATTACATAGCGTTATTGGAATGTTTGACGTTTGGATGGATTCGTCGAAAAACGGTTGCATTTGAAGAAAAATAAAGTGCTGCTTCATCAAGACAATGCACCATGTCACAAGTCAATGAAATCGATGGCTAAAATCTAAAAATATGGCTTCGAATTGCTTCCGCATCCTGCATATTCTCCAGATCTTGTCACCAGCGACTATTTCCTGTTCTCAGATCTCAAAAGAATGCTCGTTGGGAAGAAATTTTCGCCGAATGAAGAGGTGATTTGCCTATTCTGAAGCAAAAGACAAATCGTACTAAAAAAAATGATATTGAAAAGTTGAAGGATCGCTATATTCAGAGTATCATCTTTTAAGAAAACTGTGTTGAATGAAAAAATGAATTTTTCCAAAAAAAAAGTGTTTTACTATGGTAAGCCGGTGACTTTTCAATTGGCCTATTATAACAATAAAAACTAAAATTAAAGAAAAAAACTTGTTGTGCCTTCAGCTATTCCGAAGTATTTATATCTTCTATGAATTTGATGCTTTTCATTGACACTGAATTTATTTGAATTTACGTAATATCAAGTTTCATGCTCTTAGATGTTTTTTTTGCGGATTTATGAACAAAAATCGTAAATTTCAAAAATCAGTGGTATATATACATATTTATTACATATATGTTGAAATATCAAAATTGTTCAAACAGGAACTCAGTTCGCCGCTCCCATCCGATCGGTATAAATTTCGGTGGGTCTATATTTTCTCCTTTTGGTACTTACATACTTCGGACCAAAGCTAATTTACCATTTCATGTACATGAAGGGTATAAGAAGAGCATCGCCTTGAAGAGCACGTCAATTCTACCCAAATTGAGAAGCTTTATTAAAATCTATGTATTTATATACCTCCTCAAATGATTAAAATTTGTATCACTTCAAACTTCATTTATAGGTGAACTATTTTCTTCAATTTTCAGCTCAGTTCCCAAGAAGAGTCTGAAAGAAGCTCGTTTCAGACATATCTTCAAAAAATTTTGTTGTGACGCTCATCGATTTGGATGCTGGCATCTTTTGATAACTGCCGAGCCTAAAATCATGCTCAAAATACTTTTCTCTACAACTTAATTGTGCAAGTATTACTCGCGTTACTCCGTGTGGCTCGAGCTCTTAGCCTGCAATAGGTATTTGAATTCCAAGAACGCCATTCACCGTAAAAAAGTTAACGATGGTGTTAACGGACTCTCGGTGAATGGCATTTAGAGCCTGTATGGTAGGCCGTCTTGTCCAATAGTTATGTTCTAAATTGATACATTCCTTACTTGTGTGCCTAGTTGGAAATTCGGATCCCAATAAACGTATGTTGGGATGATCCCTACAAGCTAACCCCGTTTAAGTCATCAGGTAATCCTAAGTCTAAGTGGATAGACGTCTATGGCGCTGATGACGAGAAAATAATCACGTTTAAGGAAATTCATGATGCTACCGCCCCCGGGCCTACTATATGACAGAACACGTTTAAGTTTAAAAAAGAATGAATCTATATGGGGAGAGAGAAAAGTTCTTGGTGTATACAACAGGTGGTCACACTACCTAGCTATACCTACTAACTTACAACTCTCATTCAAATCGTATAATACCTCTCCTCACCTGCTAAATATATCATTTTCGGAATTCTGAAGGACTCTACCTCAGCTTCTTGTAGTACTGCAAATTCTTTCTTTTTTTTTTATGTGTAAGGGCATTAAGGTGGTAAAACAAAACAACTCACAACTACACTCATGACTACTGTCATATTATTCGAATGGATAAAAGCTCTAAAGCTTTGAAAATATTTGATGCAGTACCAGCTGGTGGAAGAAGATGAAGAGGATGACCTTCACTCCGTTGGAAAGATCAGGGGGACTTAGTTTCGTTTGGTATTACTAGTTGGCGCCAGGCACCGAAATGAATAGGCGAATAGCTGGCGGAAAAAGAATGTTCTGAAATGAAAATTAATAATTTACTCAATATTTTAGCCCAGAAATGATTAGATCAGAGTTCTAATAACTCCATTCGAGCATAGGGAAAATTATTAAAATTTTAGGGAACTGAATGGAAAACAGAGCGCAGACTATTATGTGGAGTTAGCAAAACTGAGCAATCGACATATTTTTGCACTACACTATACCGCTCAAGTCTCTAAAGGTTGCCACTCCCAAAAGTCTGAACCCGCTCCCCCAGGGTGCGGAGCGTTCGCACAGGAACTGCCTTAAGTTGTCAAGTTCTTCCTCTTCTCTACAACATCTGCATAAGTCATTTGATGGTGCCCGTAAGAATACCCATCATCATTAACAACTCTTTTCTTTTCAGCGAGATAAGCTTCCTCGATCTTCTTTTGTTCCAAGTCAACCACATTAAGCTAATTACATTGCAATAATTGAGACTTAACCATCTTGAGTTAGCATGGGCGATACATGAACACCCTATAAAGAGCTTACAAGTGGAGAACGGCAGAGCCCAGACTCTTCCATTGTAGTGAAAGTGGAAGTGAAGCGCCCTTTATTGCAAGCTCATCCGCCATCTAGTGACTTGGTATGCTGTTTACTGTTACCCAAACGAAATTATAAGAGCACTGCTTGGCTTTCACGTGCAGTGATTTGCGGCAATGCTCTACCGTCACTGAATTCCTTGAAATAGGTTCCAGGGCTTTGAGTGTCGCCAGGCTATCCGGGAAAATATATATACACCTCACCGAAAGTACCATTTGACCTATATGGCCTAGATAGCTACGCCTGGAGAAACATTAACGGAAACTGAAATTGAATTTTTAAACATTACTCTTTGAGTTCGATCATAAAGGAATGAGGAGATCCAAAATAAAAATTCACCAAACAAATGAACAAGTAACCCAAAACAGATCGAAATCTATTTCTAAATATAGGATAACGAAGCAGATTTGGTCTAAGTACAAAGGGGAAAAGAATGAAGAGCATGAACTAAAAAGTTATCAAGTTTCTCTGTAAATGTTCAGTTCCCTCGCGAATTCGACACAGAGCGCTACAAAAACGTTGAATAAATCAAGTTGAATAAATCTACGTTCAAAAAAGCTTTATGGCAAATAAATTGAGCTCTCTTCACTTCTGGAGGATATGCAAAATAGTCCAAAGAATTCTGGCTTCATCATGATGCATCTTCACACCTTTGTCACTGGCTAGTACATAGCGGATTCTTTTTATTCCTGCCTTCAATATCTATGGTAGACATTCCAGGGAACAGTTTGGTTTCTTGAAAGCAGCACAAAGTAGACTTGTAATTCCAATATACTGAAAGGATAATTATTTTTTGGTGAATATTAGTTTTGGGAGCGAATTTAGTGTGGCTACTGATTTTTTTTTTGGATTAATTTCTCGTAAGAAGTAAATTTTTTTATAATACGTTATAACTATTATTGGATATTAATTAATTTTGTTCAGTATTCTGCGTAGAGTCACTAATATTATTGCTTTTAGTGAAATGATTTTTTTTTTAATATTCTAATTTAGGTCTGGCTATTTTTTTCTTCTTAAAATTCGTTCTATAATCAAAAATGAAGACTAAAAAAATCTCGTATTTTTTTTTTTTTTTTTTAATTGAGCGTGCATGCCTTGGACTAACCCAATGCGCACATATATGCAACTGTCTGCCTGTTAGTGCATTAGTATGTATGTAAAAAGCTCTTTTAGTTACACTGACTTACTGATTTCTGCTCAGATTCATATTCCATTGCACTTTCAATTGCTATTCATCATGTTAACTAAGTAATTTTCTACAATCTTTGCACGCTTGCTACATACACACAGTTACACCCAGTTACACACAACTCGAACAAATGTGGAAAATTAGCGCAGGAAATATTGGCAGCAACAACAGCAAGAAAAGGTGCATACCCATCAAATCTATGCCGGCCAACTAATGAGGGAAGCAACTTTAACCAAAACAACGTCGCCCGAAGGGTGCTGAGAAAAATTTGAAGAAGAAGACGAAGAAGAAGAATAAGAAGAGGAAGTACAGCTTTGCTTGTAAAATGGCTTGAAAAAGTTTTCTAATTTGCTTTAGTATAGCCCCTTCCGGTCACTGCCAGTGGCCGACTAGCCAACCCACACTAACTCTTGACCTCTACTCGTATCCTCGTATGTGTGTGCATTTCTGTGTGCTACGCTTCTGCTTTAACTTTTGTTTATGGCATTTACGTACGAAACAGAAAAAAAAAAAAATTAGTAAATAACAAAACAAAGAGACCATAGAAGAAACTTACGCTCAAGCAGTCTAAGCTAACTAGACGAAAGCGACGAAGGAAGTTTGCTGTATGAGAACAACTTTTCTTCTTCGCATAATTTTCTCAATTGCAATCAAGGAATTTAGTCCTTTTCTCTATTTGTTTGCTCGTATTTGTTTTAGTTTTGTTCTTTGCTTTTTTTTCTCTTTTTTTTTTTCAAAGGAAAAAGTGCGTATTACTCTTATTGTTGTTTATGTTACGCTTGTTTTTACTTTTTATTGTTATGTTTCTTCTTATTACATTTTTTTCTGCTTCTCTATTAGTATTTATTTTATGCACTTGACCATAAGTTAGGCGAAAGTCGAAAAAGAGCAATAAAATCCTTGCTTACCAATATTTAACGTATATCCAAGCACAGTGAAGGAAGTGTTCAGAGCACTCCGAGAAAGCAGGCGTAAAGGCACACACACACACACACAAGGATATATTTGAATACTCCGCACTCTTAGACCTTACCATTACTTTACTGCTCACTGCTATACGCTGCTTAGTTAGCAAACTTCATATTATTTCGCATTGAAGTAAACAAATTCATCATCAGTTCCCCTCTACATCTCCACCGCACCAAGTAGTTAGGCAAATTGGTCATAAAAATAAAAAATAAAAATAAATAAATAAAAAAAATTTGTGATTTATATATTATTTTTCTCATTTTCCCCTGTAAATAAATAAACCTGACTAACAGAATTGTCATCAGCTCATTTGCATGCCACTACAGAAAATGTTAAGCAGGGAAAAAGTAAATATGAAAGCAAAGGATTGTTGATTATAAGCAAAAAAATAACATAAGTAAAATCTTGAAAGAATTTAAATCCTTGCAACCTAAATAAACAAAAGTAACCTAATTGGCTTCCTTAAGGCGCATTTGCATATTGAACTTACAAATTATTAGTAAAGAGGAGAAGGAGGGATTTTAAGTTATTACTTGAAATTTTAACTTGGAAGTCTTAATACAAATAAATTGCTTCATGTACAAAATCTCTGACATCTAACAGTTAATATCTGATATCAATACTAATCACATATGCAAACTAAAAATCTGTTCACACAGACACTCAATTAGCTCGTTGAAAGCATTTCCTACACTGATCCTCCAATTGCCACGAAAAAGGACTTATAAAATCTTAAAAAAATTATAATGGCATTTATTTAAAAAAAAAGTTAATAGTTTCAGTGATATAAATGTCGAAATAACAAAAAATAATAATATTATGCAAAAATTAACCAAATTTTCAACTTAAATGTGTTTAATTAACTATACTTGATTGGTGAAAAAAATCAAGAAAATCTAATGTAAACTGCCAGCTTTGTATGGAGAAATGTCAAAAATTTTGTTTTAATCAAAAAAATTTTTATTCTTAAACCAGAATTTTTTTTCACTTTTATTTTCATTTTCTTTTTTTCCACTCCTCTCTCTCTTTCGACACTATATACAAAGTAATGTACACGTATTTTGGAATTTTACATGTATTTTTTGTTGTTCCATGTATTTTGTTTGGGTAGCGACCAATGTTAACTAAAATGATCATACCTCTGGAACAGCTGCGCCAATCTCATGAAAACACACACATTAACCTTCTCCTAATATCCTTTTATAACTCCTAAAAATTTGGTGCAATTTGATTTGGTGGTTCTCAAGTCATAGGCGTTCATTAAAATTTGCATTGTTTTTATATATATGTATGTATGTATATGTAGATATATATATGTACATATATGACTCTTTGTAGCCGTTCTTTGTAATCATTGAAGCTATTTTAGGCCGAGTTCTTCATCCAATTTGTGGTTTTCTGTCTTGATGTTTTCACCAATAAATGGAGGGACCTACAGTTTATTCTAAGCCGCTTCCAAATGGCCGATGAATTTTTTTGAGGAGCTTTTATTTCATGCCAGAAATACACTCGGAGGGCTTGGCATTCCCTGTCGAGGGACAACCGCATTTAAAAAAATTAATTTTCTATAATTTTGGCTACTGGTCGAACTTGGACTCGAATCTAGGCCTTCCGAATTGTAGTACGCAATTCTAACTACTCGGCTATTGCGGGCGCCAAAGAAATGGTAGATCAAATCAACAGTCTACCAATAATACATGATTTTTTTATATGAAAAAGGATTCGATGCGAGAAAGGCTGGTAATTAACCGATCGAGGGCCTATGTGAAGGCAATTTATATGGTCGTTTCAAATTTAGGGTCACATTTTGCAGAAAGCTTACACGGGTCAGGAAATATTAATTTTATTAATTGTTTAATTTCTTTTTTAAATATTGCTCATTTTATTTAATTATTATTTGTTTAATATTATTTAATTTTTATTTTATTTCTCTCTATAATTTTCTAATTTACTTATATCAATTAGTTTTATTTAAGTTTATTTATTTTGCTTTAATCCAAGTAGAGCTACTTTTTTCAATAGCCTTTTTTTCGAAAGATCACGCGTGAGTCGTGCCAAGTTGTCATTTTATTTTTGTTCAGTATTGCTTGGCATTTCATCATGAAAGTACTTACGTTTGGACAACCCTCCATTCATTCAACTTTATTACGAAAATTCTCGTTCTGTAACGAATGTGTTTCGCGGGCCTCGCTCAACTTATCGTCAATATAAGGGGCCTACTGAGCATACTATTCGCAACACCATCACCCATCTTGAGACCCAGCATTTATTATTGGATTATATTCGACCGAAGAGACCACGTCCAGCATGCAGTGAAGAAAATATAGCGGCAGTAGCTGAGAGTGTACACGACTTGGCGCATTTTACGTCGAGATCTTAAATTGAAAGCGTACGAAAACAGCTTGTGCAAGACCAGAAGCCGCTCATCCTTCCTAAGCGACATCGCTTTGCTCTTTTGTTCAGCGATGAGGCCCATTTCTGTCTCAATGTGTAAGCAAACAAGCAAAAGAAGATATTCAAGAGCTGCCATTACATCCAGAAAAAACAACGGTTTGGTGTGGTTTGCAGACCGGTGGAATCATCGGTCCATATTTCTTCAAAAATAATGCCGCTGAGAACGTAACCGTCAATGACAACCATGATAAGCGACTATTTGACACCTAAAATTGAAGCTCGTGATCTCCGCAATATTTGGTTTCAACGAGACAGCGCCACGTTCCGAACATCGCATCAATCAATGGATTTTTTGAGAGAACACCACGGTGAGAGATAATTTCACGTTTAGGGCTGGTCGATTGGCTACCAAGATCGTGTGATAGCACACCGTTAGACTTTTTCGTGTGGGGATGCGTGAAGTCTAAAGTCTATGCGGACAATCTCAATTCGACTCAGACCTTGGGGCAAAACACCAGGCGTGTCATCCGCCAGTTACCAGTCGAAATGCTCGAATGAGTCATCGAAAATTGCGCTCAACGGATGGACCATATGAGACGTAGCCGCGGCCAATATTTGAAAGAGATAATCTTCAACAAATAAATGCCAAAGAATGTTCTTTCCAATGATAATCAAAATTCCACATTAAATATGAACTTTCTGTGTTTTTTTTTTCTTTAAAAAGTCGGGAATCTCGAAAAGAATCACACGTTATAATTAATATATTTCATAATTTTGTAGGGTATTTTACTTATTTATTGTTTTTTTTCTTCTTGATTTTCTTTCATTCACTTTATTTTACTTTTTTTACATTATAAATTATTTAAATTTATTTCATTTATTTTTAATTTTTTATACATAATTATAAATTTTTATATATTAGTTTTTATGTTTTTTTCATTTCAATTTTTTTATATTTTATTTAGTTTATTTTGTTTCACTTTATTTTCTTGTTTTGATTATCTTTTATTTTGTTTTCATATTATTTTATTTTATTTGTCCAAAGGTACCTATTTTTTTAATATTAAAATTTTTTTTTAGTGTATATTTTTTTAAATAAATTTTTCATGTTTTTTATGTTTATTATATTTTAGTTTATATTTTTTTTTACTTTATTTAAATTAGTTTTGTTCAATTTTATTTTGCGTTAAAATAATTAAATTTTTTTACTATGTTTTTTATTCCATTTTTTATTTTATTTATTTATTTATTTTTTTTATTGTTTATATTGTTTTATTTGATTTAATTTTATTTTTAATTTTCTTTTTATTTTTTTTTTTTTCCATATTATGTGAGTAGTATTCTTGATACCTTCAGCAAACAGCATTTATTGAGCAAATAATTACGCCATATGAATATAATTCTTGTGCCGGAAATTCCACCACCGAATTCGGTAGGATGCCGGAAAAAGTGCCAATTAAATGCGGCCAGTCAAAAAGGTAACTAAACACTCGAGTGATTTTCGCATTTTCACACACTATTAACACGCAGGTGATTGCTGATTATTGTTGTTTGTAGTGACACTTTTGTTCGCCATTTCAACGACGCCACAGCTAGCTTCTCAGTAAATGTCGGAAAAAACCCTAAAAAAGTATAATAATAATAATAATAATAATAATAATAAAGGCACAAACAAACAAAATTAATGGCATCACGTGCAATCTCTATAGGAAAAAAAAAACAGAGAGAGGGATATGAACGCTTAGTATTTTCACGCACTTTATTGGGAAAAAATATTCATGGTAAACAAAGTGAGCGCAATAAACGTTAATATTGATAAAAGTAGGTAAGCGTAGGAGAAGAGGAAGAGCGAGACATGCTGGAGAAAATCGAATCGAGCCTCATTAGGTAAGAGTGTATGGACATACTTGTAGATGAATATGTATGTAATTGTGTTAGCAAGCATTTCAAGCGCTCAACGAAGCTGGCAATAATTCCAAATTAAATATTTATAGATTGTTCAAGTATATACTTGACTTGTGTGTATGTGTGTGTGTTCTGTCTTATGTTTGCATTGAGTTGTTAAATATCCTATTGAACGCCTGACAGAAAGGCAAGGCAAGTAGGAAGACTTAAATAAATACGAGTATCAGAGGAATTTGCCTGAATATTGTCAGTTCACCATTATATAAGACTATATAACCGAATAACGGTAATGAAAGTCAAGCAATGCGTAATTTTAGTATTATTACTAAGTTTGCTTGTCATTTGCTGACCTAATAACCATATTTCTATGTGAAATGGATGCGTAGAGAAATAACATCAAAAATGTTTGGATATTTATATGGCGATTATGGTCACTAGAAGATCTATGTATGCTTGAATACATAAAAAAAATTGTTGATGCTTTGAGTCCGATATAAAAGTATACTACAATCGAACTTCATAAAGTGGTGAATTTCATAGGAAACATGGTTGATGCATACGGCAAGTCAATTTCTCATTATTTTTGCAAACTTGGATCCATTTGAGGTAATTTTCGAATATTTTTGTCCCGGTATCTAAGCCATAACTTGACGGATGTTGATTTTCAAGCGCTCAAGAGTTAAAGGTTTATCCGCACAAACACGGTCTTTCGCGTAACCCAACAAAGAAAGGTCCAACGGTCTCAAATAGCACGATTTCGTTGGCCAATTAACATCACGAAGAGGAAAGATTACGCGGCAGGGAAATTTCCCTCGCAATTAAGCCATATTCGATAATATTGTGTGGCATGTGGCACCATCTTGTTGGAACCACATATCGGTATCCGAGTCAGCTTCTTCAATTTCAGTCCAAAAAAAGTTGGTTACGAAAAGAAAAGAAATAAAGAAATAAAGTCCAATCCCACCACCGTACCCACAAGTTCTTTTTGGTGTAATGGCCCATCTTCAATTATTTGATTATTCTCGGATTCCCAAACGCGCCGCTTTTGCTTATTTACATACCCAACTAGAGAGAAATGTGCCTCGTCGCTGAAGAAATTGTTCACGGTTCACTGCGTGTTATACAAGCACACAAGCGTGCCAATCCAAACACAAACTAAACCATAATGTGCCGCACGAGAGTTCCAGCTCTTGAGAATGTCGAGAAATAGACACATTCGAGTCTTCGGCTACACTTTCACCAACAGTAGCAATATTTGAGATAGAACGAGCAAAACGGTGATGCATAGACCTTACAATATCTGCAACCGATTTAGACTCTTGAAAATTTCTTTAAAATTTTACCAATTTCTTAAGTAGTTGGACAAAAATTTGTGCGTGTTGTACGGTTATTAGGCTATCCATTTTCATAAATGCCTGATATTTAACTAAAACAAAACCTATTTGGTTTGACAGTTAAGTTTGACAAATGTTAAAATGCAGTCCTGCACTTTCGAAACCTCTAAGCGGACAATCCCTAATCATTTCATGTTTTTTCAATATAACGGGTGATCCCAAGGGGAAAAAATACAGAAAATTCAAGCTTAATGGGGAATGTTTATTATCATTTGAAGGAACGTTCTTTGGCATATTTAAGTATTTTTTTCATTTATTATTTATTACTTATTTTATATTATTTATAATTTGGTTTTTTAATTTGTTTTTCTTTTGGATAATTTAAAAAAAAATATTTTAAAAATAACCGAGAATAAAATTTTTAAAATAAATTTGTGTATCAAAACGTTTCGCCGGAGCAAATACAATACTACAAACTCATCTCATATTGTTAATTAAACTGCCAAGGATTTTTTAAAAGCAAATACATATATAGTTATGTATATAATCTTGTCTTCGGATATGATGAAATCATACAGGATTTGCATATAGCCATGCCTACAGACACAAATAAACACTTAAACACTCCGACGTGTGTTGAAGCAAAGTACTTAAATCCAAGCAATTTCCTATGCAGACATTATTCTTAATAAACTTCATTATGTTATGACATTGCCAATAAAATTTGACAGCTAATAGCATAGGAAATTTCTTCAGTGACTGAGACTTGTCTAAATATGTCACCGAGTGAGGCATTAAATTCGAATGGAAGTTGTGTTGTACAAGTGAGGAAATTTTGGTGTTCCACGGCGTATGATGAGTGGCATCAAGGCAATAATTGAGTTATAACACACCCATACATACGTACATTGAAACACACTAGTAGCTTCATATGTGGAAAGTTAGTCAATTAAGATTTCCAATAATTTCAAATTACTCGCATATAATGAAAATGGTGCGTATATAACTTTTTTATTGTCTACTAAAAGGCGACAAATCAAGTGTGTTGTAGAAGTTGTGATTCTGGTCGAACTCTGATTTGCATTTGATGAAATTTATGTCAGAATAATTAGCAAACACTTTTAACATACATATATACATATATGTTATAACAAAATACAGAAAATTCAAATTGAATGGAACTTTTTTATTATCATTCGAAGAACATTCTTTAAATTTTTTTTTTTTTTTTTTTTTTTTTTTGAAGATTACCTCTTTCAAATGTTGGCCGCAGGTACGTCGCAAATGGTCCATCCGTTGAGTCTAATTTTCGATGACTCGTTCGAGCATTTCGACTGGTAACTGGCGAATATCACGCCAAGGCCTGCATCGAAACGGCATAGTCTGCATAGAATTTAGACAGGAAAAAGTCTAACGGTGTGATATCAAACGATCTTGGTGGCCAATCGAACAGCCCACCACCGAATCTGCTCACCGAAGTGTTCTCTCAATAAATCCATTGATTGATGCCATGTGCGAGAGGTGGCGCCGGCCGCCGTCTTGTTGAAACCAAATGTCGCGAAGAGCACGAGCTTCAAGCTCAGGCATCAAATAGTCGGTTATCACGGCGCAATAACGGTCGCCATTAACGGTTGCGTTCTCACTGTCTTTATTTTTTGAAGAAATGTGGACCACTGTCAGTTTTTGCACAAGCTGTATTTTATACGCTTTCAATTTCAAAGATCTGGACGTAAAATGCGCCAGGTCGTTCCATACATCAGTCCGATTTGCTGCGAACGGCGCCGAATCGACTATCCCCGGTCTTCGTGCACACTCTCAGCTATGGCCGCTATATTTTCTTCACTGCGTTCTGGACGTGGCCTGTTCGGTCGAATATTATCCAGTAATGAATGCTGGGTCTCAAGATGGGTGATGGTGTTGCGAATAGAATGCTCAGCATGCCGATTATGTTGAATATAATTTGAGCGTAGCTCGCGAAACACATTCTTTACAGAACGTGAAGTTTCGTAATAAAGTTTAAGTAGTTGGAAATGTTGTTCAGGCGTAAGTCTTTTCATGATGAAATGCCAAGCAATACTGAACAAAAATAACATGACAACTTGACACGACTCACGTGATCTGTCGAAAAAAAGGCTATTGAAAAAAGTATCTCTACTTGGATCACACTTTGTTTGTATTAGTGAAAATCTTGAGATTTATATTTCTGTGATTGTGATTTGTGCGAAAATGTGTTTAACAGAGAGTATGTGCAGTTCTGAAAGACAAAGAATTTTACATGGTTTTAACAGTCATTACTCAAAATACAGGTTGTTGAAAGTGTTCTCCTTGCTCTTTATAAATTCGACTTAATAAATATACAAAAAAAAAAAAAAGAAAATATTTAATAAATAAAGTTCAAATAAAATTTAAAAAAATTTAAAAAAGTATATTGAAAAAATTTTAAATGTGTAGGAAGAACTATTTTTGAATAGGTTTCAATAAGTTAACTTCATATAAAAATCATAAATTCTTCCGTTATTTGTTTAATGTTGAAAAATCAAAAAGAATATTTTAACTAATTTGTTTTCTACTAAACAATATACAATTTCCTGTTGAAAATATTTAATATTGCGTTACATTATTTTTCTATATTTTTAAATATATAGTCTAGTATGTTTCTTTATTTTTATTTTATTTTATATTTTTATTTTTATTTTTATTTTTTTTGGTTCTATGCAACTAAAACTAAAACGCACATATACATACATAAATACACGCAAAATTGTTGCTTTATCCCAAATATTCGCTGAAAAGCACAACTTTTGTCATAAATTATAAAATTAAATTTTTAAACACAGCGAGCGAGCAGCGTAACTTCCGTCAGAGAGGAGTCTCTCATCCTCCCTGCTCAAACTGAGAGACTATTTCATCGAGCAACACATTTTAAAAGCGCATTCAGGCAATATTTCCGCTTGTATGCTGTGTTATAGCTGTTGATGTTATGTTGTTATTGTTTTTTTTTTTCTTTTTTTTTTTTTGTGTACTAAATACATACATACATATGTGTGTATAATGTAAATTTTTTTTTAATTTAAAATTTTTGTTTTTCAATTTCTCGTTTTTTGGCTAAAATGACTTAGCTTTTCTGCGCTTTTGTTGCAAATGTTATTGTTATGGTGATTGCGGTTTACAGTAACAACAAATATACGAGTATATATAGTATATGTACTAATATGTGCGTTATAGTTGTTTGTATGCACGTGAAGTTTTAATTACGCGTTAAAATTGTTTGTTTGTGGTGTTGTATTATGCGAACAGGTAAATATGGTGATCTGATGCGCATAAATGTATATGTGTTTATCGCATTTCCTTAAATAAAGTTACATACGTACATATATGCATATACTCCTACGTTATTTCATGCGTGAAATTTCATTAGCATAGAGTCATTTTTGGGCAGAATTATAAAGTTTATATATTTGGTTAAATTCTCATATGAAAGCAATTGCAACAACAATCAGAACAGATTTTACTTCAAAATGATTTCGAATAATTATAAGCAATCATTTGAAATTTTATTTAGCAGATTCAGTACTACCTTTCTTACTTTTATAATTTTTATTTATTTTATTTCAATAAAAACTGAAAATCCTAATTCTTCTGTTGCATCTTTTCCATATTGGGTTTTTATCAGTTTTTTGTTTTTTTGCAGGCATTTTACTCTTATTCAGCGCCCTCAGAAAGGTTAGGTTAACAAAAAAAAAATACGAAAAATCTCTCCCTCTCTGCTTCTATGCTTTTGTTTTTAAGGAATATTTATATCTTTTCTCGTCTACGAATTTTTATATCTCTTCTAAATCTCTAGACAATTTCGAAAACAAAAAACAAAATAGAAACTAATAAAAATCTAATCGCTACGTGGCGCTGTGATCGGGTTATTCTTAAACATTGCTTTTACTTTGCGACTTGGCTCAGCGAAAAGGGAGTTTTGCATAAAAAAATATCCTATAGGTGGCATTGTGATCAAAGCAATCTATTTCAAAAAAAACACCAAAATATAAATAATATACTAAAATATGGGTAATACAGAGTGGAGAATAAGGAAGGATTATTGTGGAAAGTATTTTTGAAGAGAGTTGCCATTTATTTAAAACTTGTTATGCAAAAATTTGAGATAAATTAAATAGTTAAATATAGGTATAAAGCAAGTGCGTTCAGAAAGCTTACTGTGGAAAATGTTTATAAACGGATTTGACAAATCTGTAAAAAAATTTTAATTTAAAAAATCTGTAAAAATATGAAAACTTTTTTTTATTAAATTGCGGTAGCACTAGGAAATATAAATTTTTATTTGTGAATTTTTTTCTGGAAAAAACAGGTAGCCATTTGAAAACTTAAATACCATTTCATATTATTCAATAATAACTAAAAAGACTAACAGTGGATCCTTTAGATGTCAACATTCGCATGATATTACTTATAAATATTATTAGGTACACAAATTAATTCGATCCGTTTTTGTGTTCAAAAAAGTGTTTATAATTGAAAAAAGCAAAAAATACAGCACTCAAAGTTTCATCCGTTTGGAAATGACTATCGTTCTGGCAATTTCTAAATACCATCTCAAAAAAATTAGTCCTCTCTTTCCTCGCTCTAATCATTGTACCATTTTTCGATTTCTTTAAAAGACATCGCACCCCAATTGTTTTGCATACATCGAAAAAACCAGTAGCTGGAAGGAACAAGATCTATAGAATATGGTGGGTGGGGTAAGACTTCCCATTTTAGCGGTTCCAGGTGCGTTTTGAACGTTACAGCCACGTGGGGCCGAGCGTTATCATGTTGCAAAATCACGTTGCCATGCCTTTCGGCCGTTTCTGTACATTTTTTGTTCAACACATGGCTGAAAATCATAATTTTTATTTGCTAACGAACTGAACTCGTTATTATTGTATTTGACACAAATTTAGATACAGTAAGGCCTACAATTAGTCATATTCAAAATTTTTTGCATTGGCTATGATGCTCTTTGAATTCGACGCTCAAAATCGTTACTTTCGAAGCGTCCAAACATGCATGACTTATTGGCAGATTCCACGAGCATTTGATGTGCTTCAACTGTGCCTTTCTTCCAATTAAAAAGGACAAATTTAAAACTTCCCACAAATGACGTTTATTTAACAAAAATTTGGACATTTGCGAAGAAGCAAAAAAACAACGTTGTCGTCTGAAACAGATGCTGATGCATAATAATTATGAAAAAAATAAAAATATTGAAAAATGTGAAATACTTCATTTCCGCTGAAAGAGATAATCGCTTCCTAGATCGGTCACAACTTGCAGATGGAGGCATCTTTTGAGAACGAACCGATTTAATTTGTACTCACAATATATACGCAGATATTTGGAAATAATACATTTTGGTTTAAAATTTTCACATCTAATTTAATGCTGCTTTTTCTCTCAAGGTTTTATTTTTATTTTTATTTATTTTTTTTATTTTTTTTATTTTTTTATTTTTTATTTTTTTGTAGAAAAAAGAACCAAAATATTTCTCACCCTTTACGCGCCATGTTGTTCGAGTACAAGATAATTTTAAAAATAATAGGTTAAACTTGAATTTTTAAATATTGACTTACTATGTTCATTCGATACTATTTAAATATAATTCACTCCCATAAAAACTTTGATCACCCCACATAAGTTTGGTACATGAAAGGGTTAAGAAACTAATATCTTTCTTATCTCTTATTTTACTACGGTTTTTTTTTTTTTTTTTTTTTTGAGGTAGAAAGTGGGTAAAATATTAATTAATGCAGTGCAAAATGACAAAAAAATCAAACTATAATCATTTTAAATTAATATATTACCATGCAATTTTATACAGAGAAAATTCAATGTTTTTAATTCACGAAATAAAAATTTAAAAAAATATATTTTCGTTAAAGTATTTACTTAATTACATTTGTGTTAAATAACAATATTGAGCTTTTGAATGAAAGCTTTTAAAGTTTTTATTTTAAAGTTCTACTGCTCTTTAAGGGTTGCCATGTTTTGTTTCGATTTCATTCACAGCATTTCTAGCCTATTTAAAACAAATTATTTAAAATTATTTTTAATGAAATTATAATGTTTTAATATATTCGCACAACGTTTCTATGTGTGTGTTTTTTTTTATTTCAAAAAAATAATCACTGAAACAACGAAATATTGATATTCTACATGGAAGCATGATCCCTTTTTCCATAAATAACAAATATACCAAAGGTTTTTTATTAAGCTGGTATTCTAGTCTGGAGGAATGCATTTTAGGTAATCTTTGAAGCTCCGTAATAAGAAAGCAATCAATATTTTTACTATCCATCTTTTTATAAGTTATTTATTAATATGAGAAAAATACAAAAAAAATTGAAAAAATGTTAAATTTTTTTTTATTCAACGAATTAACATCTGATGAAGTGGGAGGTCGTGAAAAATTTTCACTTGACAATACCCACGATTCCAGCCCTTCTTCTTCTTCTTCTTTGGAATAGGCACTGCTTACGCGATTATAGCCTCGTCAACAATAGCGCGCCACTCGTTTCTTCTTTTTGCTGTTTGGCGCCAGTTAGAAATACCAAGTGATACCAGGTCGCTCACCACCTGATCCTTCCAACGCTGTGGAGGTCTTCCTCTTCCCCTGATTCCGCCAGCGGGTACTCCATCGAATACTTTCAAAGCTGGAGGCGCTTTCATCCATGCGGACGACATGACATGGCCAGCCTGCCTCTAGATTCGCTGAACTATTTCAATATCGGCGTATAGCTCATATAGCTCATCGTTTCATCATCTGTGGTATCTGTCGTTTCCAAACGCGCAAAGGACCATAAATCTTTCGCAAAACTTTTCTCTCGACAACTCCTCAAGCTAACTCATCGGACGACTTGTAGAGTTCGGTTTTTGTTCGTCGAGAGAGGACTTTACTTTTCAATTGCCAACTCAGTCCAAAGTAGCACCTGTTGGCAAGAGTGATTCTGCGTTGGATTTCTAGGCTGATATTGTTGGTGTTGCTAATGCTGGTTTCAGCCCTTCTAGCAATATGAAAAAAAATAGATTATTAACCTAGAGAAATGTCGCAATGTCTGGAACTGCGGAAAAGTCGAAAATTTTATTTTTACAAAATGGCGACTGTTTGAAAAAAAATTATTTAACATTTTTTTAGACTTTTCAATTTTTTTAAATTTATTTAAAATTGAAATTTCCGGATGAGTGTAGTTACAGAAATAGTGAAGTCTGTAAAGATGACTCTACAAAAATTTCAAGTAAATCAGTCCAGGAGAACTTGAGAAATCGTTTCGTATCGTTTTAAAAAAGACAGTTCAAGAAAAACGCGTTTAAAGTTTCGCGTAAAAGCAAAGCAAATATCTTCGAAAATAATTTGAATTTTGAAAAAGCTTCTTACAGACATGTTTTTTTAATAGTTAGAGTTTAAAAATATGGAAAAAAATCGAATTTTTCGAAAAAGAATAGAATAGAATATTCCTTTTAATTCTTCAAAACAAAAAATTTAAATACGTTTTTCCCTCATTTTTACATATAAATTTAACAAAATTCCAACAACAAAAAACTGATAGTACTCAAGCTGAAATTCTTTGCTTCCGCGCATATACGTGTACACAGCTGAAAATTACATAAAATTCTTTTTCATTGAAAGAAAAGTATTTTACAAGTTCTCGATAAAGTTCACACATTAAAAATTTACATTTTCCCTGCTCATTCGCTAACCCTGCACCTTTTATTGCATCACGCCTTCGGCAATTTCAATAGTTATTTTTACTACGCAACTAAAATACAACAGTTAAGAAGAAAGTGCCAGCAGAAAAAAGTAGAATTTTCTTTTTTTTAATATTAAGAATTAAGATAAAAGCGAAAAGAACTACGCGCAAAGCGCTACAAACTATTTACATTAACTGAACGTGAAATGCGCAAACTTCTTACACTCTGTTTTTTTTTAAATGTTATAATTCTATTTTTTCTTATCGCCCTCAACTGAGCTTAGCGTATTTTTATTTTATTTTTTTTTTTTTTTTTTTTTTTTGTAAGCAATTTTTCTTATATCGTATATATATATATGTATGTCTTCAATCGACAGCTGTACTGGCGGCAGCAGTGAAATCTTTCCAACTGTGTAATCTCCCTTAAGTTGGTTGAGCTGCATTTCAATTATGTATATCCGACTGGCCAAAAGCTGAAAAAAAACCCTCTAAGCGCTACAAGCTAAACAGCGCTTTGAGTTTACTGTTGTTGACTCTGTGGTACTACGCGCAATGCTAAGAAGTTGGCGTGTAATGCCTGAAGAATGTTGGACACTGGACGTGATATTTGTTTTTTAGTTTATTTTTATATTTAATTTTAATTTTAATTTTTTTTACTAAAATTTTTTTTTTTTTTTTTTCATTTTTGTGCACTTCGTTCGTTTGCTATTAATTAAGATGCAACGCGCATTCTTCTAGTTGTTATTTGTATTAGTATTTGTAGCAAATATTTTAATTAAGTTGAATTGCTGTTGTATGCAAAATGGTTGAAGTAAATTTTTTTTTTTTTACTTTTTTTTTTGCTTTGAAATGAATTTGAAAGTCAAAAGCGTAATGCAGCTCAAGAATCCTTTGCTTGTAGCTTTTATTAATGAAAACGCGAAACATTTCTCATCGCTTCAAAATGTAGAAAAAAAGTTTTTTTTTAACTTAAATATAACTTTCAGAATCAGAATTTTTGCACGAGGTTCCTGAAAAAAATTTTTCCTTTCTAGAGATTCCTTGAAGAAGCTATACCTCGTGGTTACTCAAATCCCAGAGGAACTTAGCAATGAAAACCGAGAGATATTTTTTTTAGAATGCAATTTTCGGCGGAGTTGGAAGCTTCCTCATTGGGAAGTAAAAGAAATCAATTACAGAAAGGCAGTTATCTCAAAGAAAGAACTCGTTTTGTATGTAGCGGGAGCAATGGGCTTTTGACAGAGCAATCCATCATTTCCTACCCAAAGACTTCAGTTCCAATTTTTAGATAAGGGCACCTTTTGCCACTTTCCGTATACTAATACACTACATAACAGATTTGGTCGAGATATGCTCCTGACTTGGGCAGTTCGCCTGCTTTTTCGTTACTGAAAATGGTTCTATGGCCGGGAATCCATATTAAAGAGATGATGATCTGACTCTCCAGCGAGCTTAGATCCTTCCTAAAATTGTTGACGACGCTTGAACTAGTCATTGGGGATGAAAAAGTCATCAGTGCCGCTCGGTTATTCGAGTATATGGTGCCATTTCAGCCTCCCGTTGTTTGGGTTTCCTATACCTAGTACTTCCACTTGGAGCTTTGCCTTTTCATGGAATTCGATAGACGAAAAGAAAAAGAGATTTTGAGATCTTCAGAGAATGCCCCCTCTCATATACCGCAATCCATTTTGAATATATATCGAAGTAGATTGAGATGGTTCCCTCCACTTCAAAAAAACCTCTTCTCCATTCACGTCTAGTGCATATACTCAACTTGAAACAATTATTGAAATCTAACCTACGGTGACTTACTTAGAGGTATTTTCAGCCTCATTCCATGTGTCTGATTGCAGAACTTGCTGCTTTCCAAATGAAGATATCGACAAGCAACTGATACTGAAGAGTTTTTGAATGCCCCCGAAGAAATCACGCGAAAGCTGTGTATATTTAGATTTTGTAACTTTTCAGGACATGAATTATTTAAATAAAAAATTATCAGATTTTATAGCTTGCAAGAACCCGTCATGTAAAAAATTTTTCCTTGAACGATTCTAAGCTTAGGAAAATTTTAATGAATTGTTTTTTTATGTGTTATTTATATGGGTTATGTGAAGTTGTTGATCGTCTTGTGGTATAAATCTCGTGTTAGTAAAATTTTGTTCCATAATCTCTGAGACTGGATAAATGCATTTAAAGCATATAGTTTTACTCTCTTCACCAGTTTAAGTGCTCAATAAAGAGTACTAACTATAAGCTTTGCGTCCAACAGTCTGAAAAAAAAGATTTCTGGAAAAACAGTTCATGGCTTTTGCATAATTATAATATTTGCTCATACTCCATTGCTCGTTTATGGCGAATAACACTATTATAAAGATTTCACAGCCTAAAAACTTCGCTAGATATGGCTTCATATGACATTTACCTATTTCTTTAATCAGAAAGATATTTAAATGCCCGTCGCTACACAAGCTTGGATGATATTTCGCTGAAAGAACTAAAGGCCATCCGAAAGATCGATCTTGAGAAATGTTTTGAGGATTGACAGAAGCGCTGACACAATTGCCATCTATCTCTCATGGAGATCATTTTGAAGGCAAAAGTATCAATTGAAATGAATTAATTAGTTATTCTTCCTTTAAAAAGTTAAAATTATTGTTATTTTCTGCACATACTTCGCATATGTATATGTACGCACGATATATGATTGTATCAGAATCATAAGATAATAACTTCACATATTAATCTAGATAAAAGATATTTATTTAGCAAATTTAACCTGATTACCGGTCCCTGGTTCTTTTCTAGGAAAGGAAAAAACGACATGATATCTAGCAAATCGAAACTTGAATAAGAGTTTCTCGAATTGAGCAGTTCTAAAGGGCAATCCAAGTAGGGGTACTATTTCAATAGCCTTTTTTTGACGGATCACGCGTGAATCGTGCCAAGCTGTCATCTTATTTTTGTTCAACAACATTTACAAATCATTCAACTTTATTAGGAAAATTCACGTTCTGTAAAGAATGTGTTTCGCGCACTGCGCTCAACTTATGGTCAATATAAGCGGCCTATTGAGCATACTATTCGCAACACCATCACCCATCTTGCGACCCAACATTCATTATTGGATAATATTCGACCGAATAGACCACGTCCAGCACGCAGTGAAGCAAATATAGCGTGGCCGTATCTGAGAGTGTACAAGAAGACCGTCGAGAGTCGACTCGGCGCCGTTTGCAGCAGCTCGGACTGACGTATCGAACGATTGGGCAAATTTTACGTCGAGATCTTAAATTGGAAGCTTACAAAATACAGATTGTGCAAGAACTGAAGCCGCTAGATTTTCCCAAACGACATTGCTTCGCTCTATGGGCTTTTGAAAAGATCCAAGAAGATGTGATATTTTCGAGCCAAATTTTGTTCAATGGGTATGTAAACAAGCAAAATTGCCGCATTTGGGCCGAGGAGCAACCTGAAGAGATTCAAGAGCTGCCATTTCATCAAGAAAAATTAACGGTTTGGTATGTTTTGTGGGCCGGTCACATCAATGGTTCATATCTCTTCAAAAGTAATGCCGATGAGAACTTAACCGTCAATGATAACCGTTATCGCGCCATGATAACGCAACATTTGATTTCAACATAACCATTTATTTATTGAGGGAACACTTAGGTGAGAAGATAATTTCACGTTTTGGGCCGGTCGATTGACAACCAAGATCGTGTGATATCACACGGTTAGACTTTTTCCTGTGGGAATAATTAAAGTCTAAAGTCTATACGGACAATCTTGCTTCGATTTAAGCCTTGGAGCAAAACATCACGCGTGTTATTCGTCATGCTCGAACGAGTCATCGAAAATTGGACTCAACGGATGGGCCATCTGAGACTCAACATTTCCTTAGAAATATACATTCTGATCCACCACATTTCGTAAATCCACACAAATACTGACCATTTTCTTACCAACAGCTAAGACTTGGAATGATTTTGAATAAAATTACTAATAATAAGAACAGATGTAAAGAAAACCTCAATAAAATATGCATACCCTGTCCTCTACTTGGGCAACCGAATTGCCCTAAGTATGTATGAACCTTAACACATTTAGTGACAGTTATTCGCAGACGTTAACACTTTCGCAGTCAAATCTTGACACACACAAAAAAACCCTCGAAATTGACATTTACAAAGGGACCAACACAGGTTTACCTGCTCAAAATTGTACAGCATGTGAATGTATACATTTTTACATATATATATATACCTTCATAAGTACGATTATGCTTGAATTGTTTCTAAATTACGATTTCTTCTTATTATTTTTGTCTAGCACATTTTTATTTTCTTTTGTTTCGCTACATTTTGCTGAATTTTTTTATTATTTTTTTTTTCCACAATTTCTATACATATATAAGTATGTATGTACATGCAAATGTTTGCATAGGTGAGTGGTAACTTAATTTTGCATGCAATTCGCGTTTGTGGTAGTGGCAGTGACAACTATTGACACGGTTACGGGTACGTCTTCACGGTCCAGTAGATTTTCAATAAAAATGTCCTTTCTGCCAACTATAGTTACTCCAAACTGCTCAACGAATATTGCTTTTATATGCCACGCAAGGCAGTCATTTCTAGTTACTTCTCCTTCTTTGTTCGCTTATTTCGCTGCCATTTTTTGTTAAAATTTGACTGTTGTATCAGTGAAGTGGGTCAATATGCACTCGTCGTCGCAGTTAATTCGAAAAGGGAGCAAATTTACATTTGAAAATCTCCTTTGTGATTTTGATAATATCATTTTTCGCTTTCGTTGGAAGTATTTTCTGGAGAAATGCATTGCATGGTTAGCAGGTTAATTTGAAAGCTAGATATTCTACTGATTACCTGATTTTCATTTACAACAAGACTTGGCAGCTTACATATGGATAAATTGAAGTGACAGATAAGTTTTCGATTTTATTAGAGATTTGTTAGAAATTGGATATTTCTGATATTGACTCAAAAAATACATTTATATAAAGTAAAGGAAAAAAAATATATAAACTTAAATTAAAGTAAACTAAATAAAAAATAATAAAAAATATATAAAAATTATAAGACAAAAAAATAAATAAAAATAAAATAATATAATAAAGCAAAAAAAAAATAAACCAAATAAAAAGATAAAACAGAATTAAATAAAATAAATTAAAGTAACATAAAATAAATAATTTAAAAAAATCAAATTAAATTTAAAAATATTTATTAAATTGAAATATATAATATAAATAAATTAAAATAAAACAAAACAAAATAAACTAAAATAAAATAATAATAAAACTATTTAAAATATATTAAACAAAATAAGGAAATAAAATTAATTAATTTTTAACAAAAAAAAAAAAAATAAAAAAAAAAATAATACAATAAAAAATAAAATATTATAAAAAATAACAAATAAAATAAATAATAAATAAATAATAATGAATAAAATAATATAAAATAACTTATACAAAATATACTAAAAATAAAATAAATAAAACAAATAATATAAATAAAATACAAGATATAAATTAGAAAACTAGTATAAAATGAAAAAATATAAAACAAATTTAAAAAAAATTTAAAAATAAAAAAATAAAATAAGCAAAGGCCACAGAACGATAAGCATAGTGAATAGGCCTCAGAAAGGTATTCGGCTCATTATTTCATGATATGTTGGCACCAAAAAGATACTTCGATGCTGCAAGTTTTAGATCTGTTTCAACAACCGTTTTCAAATAAATAAATAAATAAATAAAAAAGTAAAAATCATGAAAATATTTTTTTTTTCCAGCACCTTGTTAATCAATTGAAGGTCGGCATGCAGCTCTTATGAAAACCAAAAACTCCATATGAAAAAGTGCAAAAAAACGATGTGCGAAAAAGTTTTTTACGAAGCAGTACGCACCTCGAACGAAAAAAAACTCCATTTTCTACTGCCTATTTCTAAAGTTTTTAAACAAATACGAAAGCACGGCAACACTGACTTAATGTTTTTAGTTTTTTCATCAATTTCTACAATTCTTATTTATTTTTAGCCATGAAAAAGGTAAGAATACATAATCAGCGACAAATATTTACCGCGCTCTACTCATTTTTTTTTTCATTTCTTATATTTACGTTTGCATATCTTCTTCCCCTGTAAAGAGCTGTTCACAATAGAAAATCATCTGTCGAATTTCCGTGTCTACTAGGTTTTCCATCCACGAAATATATGGGTTTTATTTTCGTTAGCGCTGCATACTGACCTTTAGGTGATAATAGTAGCTTGTAGGAAAGAAAAATTAGAGCTTCTTCTTCGGCGCAAAACTTTCTTCAAAAATAGGCGACGTCAGGTTCAAATTTTAATTTTTTTTTCATTTTAAGCATATTGGGATTCTGGCACAATTTCGAAAAAAAAAATTTTTTTTTAATCCTCATTCAATTTTCAATGAGGTTTTGAGTTTCATGTAATTGAAGTAATGGTACGCCATATTAAAAATAATTAAAAACCATTTTTTTCAGCAAAAGCCTATTACTGTTCAAAAATGCAGCTTATGTACATATAAGAGCTAGGATTTTCTTACGGCACACTATGACGCAATTTGTACTTCAACTTACACTTACAACATTGTTACTTAGTTACGTTGATTGGGTGCTTGAACCACAAGCAGTTGATTCTGACTTTTCCCACAAAATTTTCTTTAACGACGGAGCACATTTCTCACTTGCTGAGAATTCTTAAAATAATTTAAAAGAAATCACTACAGCCAAAAAAAACTGATACGCTCTTTGGTCCGCCGGTATGATTGGATCTTAATCTTTTGAAAACGAAAACGGCGAGACTGTCACTGCCAATTCGGAGCATTATAGTCGTATGATAACCGACTTTTTTTGGCCTGCAATTGAAAAACGCGACTCGAACAATATGTGGTTCCAACAAGATGGCGTCACATGCCACATAAATATGGCTTTATTGCAAGAGAAATTTCCCGGCTGTCTCTCGCCTTGGCGATGGTCACCGAAATTGTGCGTTTTCACACCGTTGGACTTTTTTTGTGAGACTACGTGAAATAATGTGTTTATGCGGATAAAACTTTAACTTTTAAGCACTTGAAAATCATCACTCGTCAAGTTATGGCTGAGAAACCGTCCAATATGTGACAAAAAGTGGCTAAAAATTACCTCAAACCGATCGAGATTTACTAAAATTCACAAGGCGGTAATTTGAGTGATGTAGGGTTTCACTCCCATTGCCAAGGTGCATACTTTATAATGAAAAGATGTATGAAAAAAATTTATTTTAAATGCATTTTATTTATGTTTGTTTTGAAACCCGCAATATGGATAACCCTCTATTATATAAAAGATAAATATTAAAAATAAAACAAAAAATTAAATAAGAACAAAAAAAATTGAATGAATAAAAAGTGCAGAAGAGAATAATATTTGATTCACAACAATAAATAATAATATTAAATTTCTTAATGAAATTTATGTAAAATAGGTTAAAAAATGTTTGAAAATATACTCAGGCACAAATGGTATTTCTTCCGATATGTGTACTAGGACTAGCAGTTTTTTTTAAATTTTTTCTGTCAATACATTTAGAATTTTTCTATTTTAATTTAATCAAATTAATTTATTTTCTCTTGCACTAACCTCGAAAGCACAAAGAGAATGTATGAAAATAAATATTAAGTTTAATATAAAATAATATTTGCATATAAATATTATAGCATTAATAAAATTAAACCTTTGCTTTGATGCAGGAATGTGTTCTTAAAATTTTACTTGAGTCATAAATGCTAATACACAAATATGAATGATTATTTAAAGCTTTTATATTTGAAGTACAGTATAGCTAGCTTTTAACATAATTATGTTTAGCTATATTGTGGACTTAAATTGAATATAATCTACGAAACTATCCATTTTAAGATTTTTACATATATGAGTAAATATGTAGAAATCTTAAGGGAGGTATTATATTCTTGATGGCAATCATAAAAATGCAAATTCAAAAACTTTTTTCCTCTTTATATACATAAAATTTATTTACTTACATTATAAGATTGTACACATTCTTTGAACTAATTGAATAAGAGAAATTATCAAACTACAAGTACATATAGATTTTCCTGCTGATGAAATGCTGCCTAAAATGTAAGGATGACGATACGAATATCGATCTCGCCCCAGACGATGCACCAGCACATCAACAATCCTTATAGAAAATCGTCGAATAACTACCAGAAAATCTTGTGAGTGTGTGGAAAATTCAAATATACAATTTTTTAACAGCGTTTCAAAATTTTTGAATTTTTACAAAAGAACATGAAATTAGGTAATTAGGTAAGTAATGCTACTGAATTGCTTAAAATGATTACGACATTAAGGCCAGATCGTTCCAATGGTAGATCCAAGCGTGTGCTTATGGACCACACACAACATGTATATGTGTAGCATAGACTTTCATTAGTTACATAAGGATTTACTGTAATAAATTAGGCTTATTACAGTACTATTTAGAAATATTTGTTTTTGAAAGCATATTGGATAGCTATCTGGAGAGTGTAAGGAGTTTTTTGGTTAGAAATTGTTTGACAAAACTAAAAAAACTTAAATTGGTCTGCACTGTGTAATATATATACAAACACTTTCTCTCTTTAACGACGTGTATATCCTTTCTCGAATACCATTCAGCTCGCTCGATCACACTTTTATTCCGTAATACATTAACCAGTTTACTGCTGAAATCTAGCGCGCTTAAAGAAGTTATACTTCACGTTCGAGCAAATGTCGAAGTTCTTCTTACCACTTGCTTCGTTTATAATATACAGTGCCTGAAGAGCTTTTTTCACAGAGTCGAATGGTAAATATGAGGCATAATTTTGGGGTAATACCCCAATTCAATACAAAAAAGTTCAACTCATTTTTGTTTTTAAAAATCATTACATTACAAACCAAAGTTGTCTCAAGCTGCTTTAATTAATTTAGAAAAAATTTTATATAATGAACTGAAATCCGCGGAACGTCCATCCATCCATTACATCCATTGAAGGAATTTCTTTGTATCTAAATTTAACTTCGAAGCGATTACTCAACTATGATCCTTTGTTTGATTTGGCTGTTCAAGAACCTCAGATTTCTGTGAGGTATGGTCGAATCATCAGAAAAATATTTCGTTCAAATTTGTCAGGTCATTCTCTATCAGAGATCGTAGTTATGGTTTGCATAAAAAAATGGTTTTTATGCTTTTTTTTTTTGAAAATTAAACAATTTCGATTATTAGTAATTAACGATTCTTTAAATTTAATTAAAAGCCAGGAATATTTGAAAACGAATCGCACAACAACTGCACAAGGCATTAAAATTGTTGAAACCCACAACAAAAATGGTGATTATGGTGGACATAATCGCTCAACTACTCAACACTTGGTAAAATATTTAAGAAATTTTAAAAGACTAAATCGGTTACAGATGTTGCAAGGCCTGGGCAGCGTTGCTTTGCTCGTTCCACCTCAAATATCGCTGCTGTAAATGAAAGTGTAGCCGACGACCCAAATGTGTCTATTTCTCGACATTCTCAAGAGCTTAAGGACTTTCTTACCGCACATTATGGCATATTTTGCAGTTGGACTTACACCTACATCCATATCCAAGTCCAGCTCATACAAAAACTGAAGCCAATTGACCGTAACACAACGGCGTGATTACGTCGAATTTCAGCAAAATTTTCCTCAGCGATTAAGCACACTTCTCATTCGGTGGATACGTAATACGATGATAAGCAAGATTGTCGCATTTTGGGCTCCGACGATCCTCAAATAATTGAAGAGATGTCATTACACCAAAAGAAAAAAAAAACTTACTGTCTGGTGCGCTCTTTCGTCCGGAGGTGTGATTGGAGGCTTTAAAATAGATAATAAAGAAATTGTAGGATCGTCGTATCTCTGATTTAAAATAATTGAATTTTTTTGTTAATTCTGGTATAACTAAAGGCGAAATTTATTTTCAGTTTGTGTGTGAGAAGTAGTCTTTTTGTGATTATTCTAGTTAGTTATTTTGAGTGTGAGATGCAGCTTAGTTTTAGAAAATTAAAAAAAAAAATTTTTCTTAAATTCTTATTACAAAAACACCACTTAATTTCACAACAAGCATAATTTTCATAATTTTTTTTTTTTTTTGCAGACTATTATGCACCCCCTACTGTGGCATATGATGCTCATTTGCAAATCTAAACACAATATAATAGACATCATATTATGGCTCAGTGGTAACGAAAATTAGCATAGAAATGCTATCAAAGTGGGATAGACATCTCGATTGAATGAACAGTAAGTGAGCCATTAGCGTTGATTCATAAACCGACTCGAAACGCGACTGACTGACTACTGCAAGCGCAACAGCTGGTAGATAGACATTAATACAAGTTATTATGCAATTTTTATATAGACAAAATTAGGTTGTTATTGCTACTGTCTGTTTAGAAAAATTTTGCTGTGCACTATTCGTTAAAGATGGGTAGAAGTTTTTGAGTTGGCGCTGATTTTGAGCAAGAAATAATTAAATGAAAATATAAAAAAGAGAGAAGAAAAAATATTTTAACTATAAATTTTAGTTTTTGCTTTTTTTTAAAAAATAATTTTAAGCTTTTTAGTAAAATATATAATAAAAAAAATGTTAAAAATTATTTTAAGTACGCCTCAAGTCAATTATAAATAGGCTACCTGCTTTACATGCCAGCGCCTCTACCGTCAGTGACCGTAAGTGCCCATTCAGACCAGCTGCGTTCACGGTCCGCACTAATATTTTAATAAAAATTAAAATAAATTGCAGATATTGTATAAAAAATAAATGCACGAGCTCATTTTCATTAAATTTAAGGGCACGCATTATGCACACTACTTAGTATAACAACAACAACAGCTCAGTCGAAGAGACGCGTACAAAAGCAATATTTTTTAATTTCATGTGGACATGGCTGTGACAAAAAAATTGAGAAAAATATTTAGAGCAAGAAAATCACTAAATACAACGATTTTTCAACATTCCACAAAATTTTCATCATTTCAGCATTGCTTTCACACTTTACACTTACACGCACACACACACACAAAACCAACATCATCAACTACTAGCGTAGCGATAAAGAAACAAGATATTAGCATAAACATGAATGACAGGAAAAATTTGTGCCAGGAAACCTGCAAATAATGAGCACACGCAACAATTACGACAACAGCAACAACAAAAAATAATGATATGGAAAAAACAATAACAACAAACAAAGAAAAGCCTGAAAAGTGCCAGTTTCCAATGACATAACCAACACTATGAATTTCTCATTGCAAATGGAATAGAAAAAAAAATTCCAAAGATGTTCGTATGTATGTAGATATGCAGTAAGAAGCCACTGGCAAATGTATATACATATATGTATATGTATAAACAAATGCTGACTGAGCTTGAACTTAGTGTGGAAGAAGATGAAGCAACGTGATGGTGGTGGCACGCACATGGCAAAGGTTACGCATACGCCACCGGCTATGGCTATCAAGCACAACAAGGGCTACAAATATTTTCTGTATGTAAATATGTACTCTATTCTGTATATATACATACACATTGCATTAGGTCAGTAAATTTGTTTGTTGGTTTTGTATATATACATATCCATATAGCCCACTGCGTTCTCCCATTCAAGCTTCTTTGACTGTAGGCGACTTGCAGCATTAATCAGAGTATTTTTGCACAAAACACTTTATAGATATCTATGCAAAATGATTGTTGAAGTTCAAATGAACGAAGGTTAAATGAATTGATGAGCTGAGCAGTGTTATGTGAAGGAACGAATTTGTGATGCCTCAAAAGCATCGGTCATAAATTTAAGTAGTAAATTCTATGGGAACAAGAAATAATGAATGCTTAAAGTCGTTTGCATTTCACTTGAGCCTTAATTAAAGTCCATTTAAAGCGAAAAGAAGACTTTTTAAATGATTATGGCTATCGCATTAGATAATACTTGACTGAAAACTGGAAATGATTTATCAAGGTAAGAGTATAATGGAAAAAAAGGATCGTACCGGAATCACGAGCTAAGTTGATTTAGTCATGCCCGACTGTCCGTCAGTCCTTCTATTTGTTTCAACGCATACTAATATCTCATCAGTTTTTCAGATATTTCAAATCAACTCAGTGCGTGCTCGTATTTTTGTAATGTTTTGATCATTTGTTGGAATCTGTCGTATCATTTGACTATATCATTTGGCTCCCATTCAACCGATATGTGATTTTGTGTCATAAATACAGTCGAATCGGGATATAGTGAACCCTCGCTATAATGAATACCTCGATATAGTGAACACCGAAATTTCTACATGGAGTACTCTAAATAGTGAACAATCGAAAGCCTCGAAATAGTGAACCAAATTTTGAACGCAACGGCGATGAATAAATAGACAAACAAATACAAAAATTAACCAGAATTGAAGTCGGATATTCCCCGAAATTGCTCTTTTTACATTTATTACTGAAATAGCTGCGACTATTTGATGGTAGTTTTTTTTATTATTTTTTTTTTTTGACGTTGTTTTGCGTTTTTCAAAATTTGTATGTGCTAAAAAAGGAGGCTAGTATCCCCGCATGGAGAAGATGTTATACAAGTAGTTCATAGCTCAACGAGAAAAAAACTGTCCAGTTACAATAAAGTTGCACGCTGACTTCCAAGAGGGTAGCTTTCATGCGAGCCCCGGGTGATTATCTGGATTTAAATCACCCTTTGGAATCCGATTATTGAAAATGTCGGTGAGAGAAATTATCTTCAGATACCCTGGCAACTGATCCCTTTAAAAACGAACTCGAAAACATTACTTTGAAGCTTTGAGAGAACCAAATATGCAATGCAGATAAAACCGGTTTTCTTGGAAAATGCTTCCTGAAAAGACGTATGTCAGCCAGACTGTAAAAACAGCTTCGCGGAGAAAATCATAAAAGGCCAGAATTACTTTTCTTGCATGTACAAATGCAACTGGGCAGCATAAAGTTAAGTCGTTGGTAATTAGACTGAAGAACCAAATGAAAGCGAGGATGAAAAAAATGACGGTCCTTTGAGCTTAATTCGTTAAAAAATATTGCAGGAAAAATACAAGGAAGTCCTTGGTATACATGGTCTGCTGCAACTTGTAATCCCGGAGCTAATTTCTCACCTTTTTGGCATTCTCCTGTTAATTGAATTTTTACGTGTTTTTTTTTGTCTCAGGAAACCTATACTGAAAATGATATTGAGAAGTGGAATACAATATATAGTGACAAATCAATTGATTTAGATATATATGCCGACGATACTAAAGAATCTGATGATGACGACCTAGGTGAAGGACAGATCGGAAATCCTATAAAAACTACAAAAGCTATTAAAAGCTTTGATAAAGCTATCACATTGGCTAAAGCCAACACTACTGAGTACGCTGGCGTAATAGTATTGAAAATACTACGCAAAAAGGTGGTCCAAGAGTCAATTTCCGTTGGCAAGAAGCCAGAGCCTATCCGCGAACTCTTTCAATAAGCATTCATATAAAAAAATTCAATTTTCCTAAGTATAAATTTATTCCAATGATCTGTTGAGCTTACATCCATCCACAAACATGAATTTTGAGTAAACAATGTAAGTTTTTGAATAAAAAGTGTCAACCTGGATACTGTGACAACGAGAAACAATTAATTAAAGCATCTAAGAACATGAAATTTGGTATTCTACACACATATAACATGTCGATTGAAAAGTCCCCGATCCACCATAGCAAAACAAATTTTTTTTTGGCATAATTCATTTTTTTTTTTATTCAAAATAATTCCATTCAAGGGTGATACACTGATTTCAGCGACCTTCTAACTTTTCGATATCATTTTTGTGGTAAGAATTGTCCTTTGTTCCAAATTAGTTCTCAGTTTCGGCGATCACCTCTTCATTCGACGAAAATTTCTTCACAGCGAGCATGCTTTTGAGTTCTGCGAACAGAAGAAATAGTCGCTGGTGAGCATATTTGGAGAATTCGTTGGATGCGGAAGCATTTCAAAGCCCAATTCATGGATTTTTTCCATCGACTTCACTGACTTGTGTCACAGTGCATTGTCTCGATGAAACAGCACTTTCTTTTTCTCCAAATGTGCCCGTTTTTCAGTGACTTCGTCCTTCAAACGGTCCAATATAGTCGCTATTGATAGTCCTTCCTTTTTCAAGGTTGACTACTATGAAAATTGTTCCATGCGCATTCCAAAATACAGACGTCATAACCTTGCCAGCGGACTGTTGCTTTTTTTTCATGCTTTGGAGCGAGATCATCATGTGCAGTTCACTCGAATGACTGCTGATTGCACTTTGGAGTTAAATGATGGAGTCACGTTTCATCTATTACCAAATATTGACGCAACAACTTGGGTATATTACGCTTGAACATCTCCGTGCACTGCTCCGAATCATCAGTTCGTCGTCGTTTTTGGTCAAAATTGAGCTGGCGTGGCAACCACTTTGCACAGAGCTTTCTCATACCCAAATTTTCTTGAATAATATAATGTACACATTCAGTTCTTATCTTTAGAGTGCCTGCGATTTCATTCAATTTCAATTTATGGTCATTCTAAATCATTTTATGGATTTTTTCAATATTTTCTTCGGTACAACCTCTTTTAGGCATCCACTGCGTTCACTGTCTTCGGTGCTAATTTCACTACGTCTAAACTTAGCATACCAATTATTGATGATTGATTTCCTGGGACAGTATCCGGAAACTCGTCATCAAGCCAAGTTTTTACTTTAACTGTATCTTTTCCATTCAAAAAGCAATATTTTATCAGCACGAGAAGTTCCTTTTTATCCATTTTTTCACCGCAACAAAAGTTGCTTCACTCAAAATTCTGTAATTCACAAACTAATGATCCGAGCTGTACACGCATCTTATGAAGGTTAGGTCTAACCAAAAATCATACAGATTTCAGTCTAGTAGAGCCATATATGTGTCAGTGCGGTAACTAATTCCAATTCTAATCGACCTGTTAATTAATTTTATATTGGAAATTAACGAAATCGGAAGACTACGAGGTATGTGCAAAGAAAAAGGTGAAGATTTTGCTCACTGTTTTTTTTTTTTTTTTTTTTTGTTTGATTACAGTGGTGTGGTGCATCATAAGATATTGCGAAAAGGTCGTACAGTAAATAAGGAAGACCACAAAGAAGTTATGCAACGTTTGCCTGAAGGAATTGTGGAAAAACAAATCGTGGATTCTGCATCACGATAATGAACCAGCTCTAACATCAGTGTTCATTAGTAATTTTTTGGCCGAAAATAAAACCGTAATCATGCCTCAACCACCACCGTATTTACCAGATTTAGCTCCCTGCGTTTTTTCCTATTCCCAAAATTAAAGAAACCAACGAAAGGAAAGCGTTTGGCAACAATTGATGATATCAAGTCAGAATCGAAGAAAGAGCTGAGAGAGGATAGGAAAAAGCGTTAGCAAAAGTGTATTATATCCGAGGGGGCTACTTTGAAGGTGACAAAATAGATATTCTTGAATAAATAAGTACTTTTCAAAAAAAATTCAAAATACACCTTTTTCCTTTGAACACACCGCGTATATCATATACCCTCGATACAACCGATTTTTTCAGATATCAGATTTTGGGTCAAAATTTGCCAAAACAACATCTAATGGTGTGGAATTTGGTATGCTCCATTTAATCTTATTTAATTTAGATTAACTTTATTTTAATTATTTTTTTGTTTATTTCTTTTAATTTAATTTAATTTTATATATATTTTTTATTAATAATTTTTTTATATTATTTTTATTTTATTTTATAAATAAATTTAAATGATTTGCCGTAGAATTTTTTACGATTTTCTCTGTAGCTGTGTTAATAAGTTTACGGTTAGCCAAGTAGGACCATGATCGATGATCGCTCTCCATCTTTTTGTGATAGCTGATCGCCACATAAATTCCCTGAATTCAAGAATTAACATTTTCTACCAGTAAGCTGCCAGTTTATGCTTTTGTTTATGACACCAAAATCCTACCTTTCACAATACCTCCTCTGTTTTTCGTACTAAATAGGCACCTCTTCATGAGTAAAGAACACAAAGGACGAGCGCCTAAAACAACTATTACCACTGACCTTTGGAGAGCTGCCTTTGTTCACTACTCAACACTATAACTACATTCTTTTTAAATTACCTCTCGCTTTGTTTTCTCTCCTCCTTCCTCTTATCAGCTCACCCTACCTACGCCATACAGCACCACCAAATCAACGTTGCGTAAATGTCAGCCATTTAAGATGATTTTTGCAATTTGCCCTTATCATCCACACGTAAAATGATAATATGCAATTTTAAATTTTATGAATTTCACAAACATTCATCAACTAGACATTCAAAGACATAGGAGAGGTATGATCATGAAGTTGGTCAGAGTTGATGTTGTATGTTGTTTGTGTTGTTTGTTTGTACGTTTTTTTTTTTTTTTTTGTTGTTCGGCGACTGTATGAGAAGTACAAAGGAAGGCGTTTGCTTTGGCAAAGTGAACTTTACAATGACCAGTCTTGATAAGTAGACAAAAGTGGGCGCCTATCTTCATACTCTCTCCCTCTCTTGCTTTGCTTCAACCGTATCTGCGCTTGATGGCCTGAACATTACTTGCAATCGGTTGACTGGCTTGGAAGTATGGAAGTAGGAAAGTGAGAAGACACACTTTTTTAGTGTCATACTACTAATGCTGTTAACTGAAACTTATTTTACTGGTGTTTATGTATGCAACCCTGGGCAGTTAACACATTATCCAAGAGATGTCGCTGCTGCCAAGACAAATGTATATGACTCTTAAAATTTATGGGAATAGTCCCGTTTTGTGATTTCCACCTTTTGCGGTATCTTTCAAGGACCAATTCTGCCGGTCTTACGTTTCTCTTTATTCTTTCAATCTCGACAACAACAATATCTCTGGTGAGAGCTTCGCTTGGGTTAAAAAAAAAATTTTATATTGAAATAAAACACGTTTTCGATCACTGAGGATTTTAAGAACACAGAGTCTTACATCTTTCTGAAGGACCGGCACCTCCACCTATCCCTATTGCCGGAATTCAAGAGGAATTCCTGACCCAAAAAACCTCTACAAGAAACAACTGGGAACAGTCTACTTTTACCCATAATTTAAAATGTTTCTTTGAACCGAGAAATAAATGTCAGAATATAAATAAAATATTCCAAATAGTCATCAAAAAATCTTTTATTCCCTTGTTTGGGATTTTTTTACAATTTTGACTTTTACAGGAGGAAACTCAGCTCGGGATTCATACCTGAAAGGAACAAATTCTCATATTTTTGAAACTCTCTGAAAATAGTTATATTTTTTAATAGCCACTCTCATCACGGAGAAACGGATTTAGATAAAAAAATTAAATTTTTTTTCTAATATTTTCCTCAATCCCGCATACTATTTCTAAACACTTCTAGTCAGAAAACGCTGTTTGTGCTCTAATACTGAATGAGGTTTCTAATATGAGCTGCCGAAAGGCAATTCCTCTAACGATCTTTTTATTTCAACACTTCCTTTAAATTACTTAAAATCAAGCAAAATAAAGTGTCCCTACACCGCTTTCAAACTAAAACTAATAATACCGTTACTTCTGTATACACCAAGCATACAACAAAATTAACAAGTTAAGTACAACGAAAGTCACCACAGACAACATCATTAGCTTGTGCAGTGCAAAGTTTCTTACTACTTCACCACAGAAAACAAGAAATTCCAGTCAAACAAACACAACCACAAATTAGCTCCCCTCACTTCCCGCCAGGAAAGTGTTTAAAAAAATGTTTATATGCATTTTAAGTCTTGTATCTCTACCAGTTGTTGTAGTGGCGCTGGCAGGACATTTTAATTCAAAGCAAAAAAAAAAAGAAAAAAAAATCTTGAGCTCTTTGTATTTAGTTTCATGCCATGTCATAATCACAGCAAATTTTTCCAACACGCTTGATGTGTTAACTTGTTAAAAGCGAAGCTAAAAAGCTAAATGAGAAAAAAATTATGAAGAATAAATGAAAGAATTAAGAAAAAATAAGAATTATTATGACAAATAAAGAAATTGGGAGCAACAAAAAATTTCAAAAATACTACAACAACAAAAGCAACTTAATAAAAATTTATCTCAAGTAATTCAACATTGAAGCAAAGAAAAATAACATCAAAAATAAATAAAAGTAAATTAGCATAGCTAGAAAATTAGCTTGTTTATTGCGGAGTCAAGCAGGAGTCATACTCTGTGAGAAAAATATTAAATATTCATCATACTCAAATTTCAAAATAACTTTATTGACGAATTAACTTATTTTCTGAGTCGGTTCAAAGAAACGTGACAAATAATTAAATTAAATGAAGTGCAAAGTCAATATATATAATAAAATAATATAAAAATTAATTAACTTCAATAAAATAAAATCAAACAAAAAATGATAGTAAAAAATATATTGAAAACAAAAAAAAACAATAAATTAATAAAAAATAAAATTAATTATTTAAATTAAAAAAAATTAATTAATATTACAAACGGGGTTTCGGGGTTACCTACCTTTTTAAAGAAAAAAACCAAGAAAAATCAAATTTAATGGGGGAATTTTTATTATCATTCGAAAAAACATTATTTGGCATTAATTTTTTTAAGATTATCTCTTTCAAATGTTGGCAGCGGCTATGTCTCAGATGGTCTATCACTTGAGTCTAATTTCCGATGACTTGTTTAGGATATTTCGTCTAACGGTGTGATATCACGCGGTCTTGGTGGCAAATCGACCGGCCTAAAACGTGAAATTATCTGCTCACCGAAGTGCACCGTCAATAAATACACTGATTGATGCGATGTGTGGGAAGTGGCACCCTCTTGTTGGAACCAAATATCGCGGAGATTAAAAGCGTCAATTTCAGTCATCAAATAGTCGGTTATCATAGCGTGATAACGATTGCCATTGACGGTTACGTTCTCACCGGCATAATTTTTGAAAAATACGGACCGATGAATCCACCGGCCCACAAACCACACCAACTCTTTCTTTTTCTGGATGAAACGGCAGCTCTTGAATCTCTTTATGTTCCTCTTCGTCCCAAATGTCGCAATTTTGCTTGTTTACATACCAATTGAGCCAGAAATGTGCCTCATCGCTGAACAAAATTTTGGCTCGAAAACGTTGGATCTTCTTGGAACTTTTCAAGAGCCCATAGAGCGAAGCGATGTCGCTTGGGAAGGTCGAGCGGCTTCAGTTCTTGCACAAGCTGTATTTTGTGAGGTTTCAATTTAAGATTTGGACGTAAATGCGCTAAGTCGTTCCATACGTCAGTCCGAGTTGCTGCAAACGGCGCCGAATCGACTCCCCACGGTCTTCGTGTACACTCTCAGCTATGACCGCTATATTTTCTTCACTGTGTGCTGGACGTGATCTATTCGGTCGAATATTATCCAGTAATGAATGCTGGATCCCAAAATGGGTGATGTTGTTGCGAATAGCATGCTCAATAGGCCGATTGTATCGACCATAAGTTGAGAGAAGCGCGCGTAACACATTCTTTACAGAACGTGAATTTTCGTAATAAAGTTGAATGATTTGTAAGCGTTGTTCAGGCGTCAGTGTTTTCATGATGAAATGCCAAACAATACTGAATAAAAATTAATGACAGCTTGACACAACTCACGCGTGATCTGTCAAAAAAAGGTTCTTGAAAAATTTACCTCTACTTGGATCATCCTTTATATATTTTTATAAATTTTTATAATCTATGTATATATGTACATATATAAAAATCAATGCAAATTTTGATGAACGCCTATAACTTGAGAACCACCAGATCAAATTGCACCAAATATTTATTAGTTATAAAGGAATATTAGGAGAAGTTTAAGGTGTGACTTTTCATGAGCTTGGCACAGCCGTTCCAGAGATCTGACCATTTTAGTCAATATTGGTCGCTACCCATACAAAGTACAAGCAATAACAACAAATACATGTAAAATTCCAAAACACGCATACATTACGTTGTAAAGGGTGTTTTTTATAGAGGTATAGAACTCTTAGTTGCAATAAAACAACGATGGATTATTCGATTCACATGAATTTTATTTATCCGAAAGATAATCTTGTGGCATTACGTTTTAAATATGATTTCTGGCATATGACCGCCACGGCTGGCGCGGATGTAGTCCAATCTGGACGTCCACTTTTCGATGACTTTTTCCAACATTTGTGGCCGTATATCGGCAATAACACGGCGAATGTTGTCTTCCAAATGGTCAAGCGTTTGTGGCTTATCCGCATAGACCAATGACTTTACATAGCCTCACAGAAAGTAGTCTAGCGGTGTTAAATCACAAGATCTTGGAGGCCAATTCACAGGTCCAAAACGTGAAATTAGGCGGTCACCAAACGTGTCTTTCAATAAATCTATTGTGGCACGAGCTGTGTGACATGTTGCGCCGTCTTGTTGAAACCACATCTCCTGGGCATCATGGTTATTCAATTCAGAAATGAAAGAGTTAGTAATCATGGCTCTATACCGATCACCATTGACTGTAACGTTCTGGACACCATCGTTTTTGAAAAAGTACGGACCAATGCTTCCACCAGCCCATAAAGTGCACCAGTCAGCTTTTCTGAATGTAACGGTGTTTCAACATACACTTGAGGATTACCTTCACTCCAAATGCGGCAGTTTTGTTTGTTGACGTAGCCATTCAACCAGAAGTGCCCTTCATTCGCACAGAACCATTATTTTCGAAATAAAATTGCACTATTTGCAAGCGTTGTTCAGGCGTGAGTCTATTCATGATGAATTGCCAAACCAAACTGAGAATAAATCACTTGACATCATAAAAATAAAAGAAATTAATATAAAAAAGTTTGAAAAAAAAAATTTAAATCAATTTTTTTTGTTTCGTTTTCCCAAAAAAAAAATCGAAAATTCAAAATTTCTGTTAGATATTCTTAATTTTTTTTATAAGTGCAGCAGGGCACGCTGGGATCCGCTAGTGTTTTCTATACATTTTTTTTCAGTGTTAACTAATTGTCACCCTTATGCAATGAAATGATTAGGTTATATACTTATATATACATACACATAAATGCATATATATCTACAATGACTAACTTATAATGCAGCAACAAACTAAAAAAAAATTTCATATTTTTTATTACGAGTAGTGCCCAACAAAACCACAAAGAGAGAAACAGAGATATCTTACTAAGAACGCAAGCAAAGACAAATTACATGAAGATGAAGTTATCTAATGTCCACTGACTATCAAAGAGGGAGAAAATTAAATAACAAAGAAAGCAGAAGCTCTAGAAAAATTTATTTCGCGGCTTTTAGCAACTGGACGTGGCAGCGACAGTGTACTCATGCAGAATGACGAGAAGATGAAGAGCAGAGCATCACTTTAATTACAGATCATATCTATGTTTTATGGTTTATTCTCTAACGAGCTCCCCCAACATATTTATGTTTGTAAATAAATAAAAGTTAGTGTGAAAATATCTGCATAAATAATGAAAATTACAAAAAAATATTAAAAAAAATTCTTAATAAAAAGAAAATTTATTAAAATGCATTTTGAAGTTTTTTTATTAATTTTTTTCACTTCAGATTTTTTTTCTATGTGCTATTTTTCTAAGTATAATTACGGAATTCTAGAATATTTCAATTATGTTCATATAATGGGGAGAATAAAGTGTTGAATTCCTCGTAATTGGGGAAAGTTTTTTTACTACTGTTCACCTTGTGGTTGTGCGTTGGCTTTGGATCCCACTACTAAAAAAAAATCATCTCCAACTAAGAATAGAGACAAAAAGCTCCGTATGAGTGACCTCCCATTTGATCACGACCTCTGCAAACGCTTTAAGGATCACGATTTAAGTAAGGAGACAAGCACCTGGAACGTACCTAGGAGCTACCTAGCTGGTTCGTGTGCTCCTAGGACTAAGTGGCTGGCCTCACAAGCCACCAAAAAGTGACAAGAACGAGAGAAGGCGTGTCCTTGTGAAATCTACAACAGCAGTCATATAATGGGGAGCCAATTTGGTATTGTATTTGTCATGAGGGAGAGATTCAGTCGTCGTATACTAGCATTCCCGCCGCTGGATAATATCCCTCCAATATCTGCATTAAAACAAAGCAACTTATCGCTGAATTTGTTTTCGCCCACATTCCAAAGGAAGAGAAGGACGATGTGACCACAGGTACCTCAATGTAAATTTAACCCAGTTAAGAACGCTATCCTCGCCACGATATAAAAATCATGAGCAAAAATAAGGTATACTTTGCACAAAAGTTGCAAAAATCTCGCCACCTTGTAAAACCTCCCACTTAGGGGTTAAATCTGATCAATGATTTCGCCGAAAACGAAATATGGTTGTATGAGTACTAAATTCGAGCATAAGAAAGTTATATCTTCTTGCCATGGGTGCAAACGCTTTCTCCTGATAGATTCGCCCCTGTTACTGGTCTTGACGGAAGCTAAGTGTCCGTAATATACCTTGGATCAGAAAAAGAGTGCTCAGAGACTTTCCTTATACTCCTTCTATATAGGTAAGTGTACTCCCTAAATAGAGTTAAAGGAGTCAAACAGAGACAGCTCCCCATCATTACAATCTCAGTTTCCCCAGGCTGTGTGTTGGCATCTGCTCCGATAATTAGTATTTTCATTTTATTCGTGATTCTACATAGGCGGAAGTCTCGGAGTCTATTCCCTTGAGAAGATGTTCGCTATCGGCATCACCCTCCTTTTCATTCGCTACTGTTGCATAGTTGAGATTAACACCCTCTGTCAAGCTAGGCGCGGATGAACACACCTTCCACCTTCTCTCCTACACTGTTGTTTCAGAGGGGCACTGACAAAGTGCTCCCTGTGGAGATTTTGTCCTCCACTCAAGTTTCCCACAATGGCGAAGAGGAGGCGACACCTGTCATAAGGATTCTAGAAATGAGAAGCAATTCTGCTGTTTACATAGCACTAAAACACCTTCTTCGATAGTAAAAAAATACTTCGTAAAGCTTCACTTTTTTCTGTCTTGTGAATGAACGCAGCCGACATTACAGCAACCCACCCCCTGACAAAAATTTACGTAAACAGAAGCTTTGGCACATTTTTGTCACGAACAACCGTAGCTTTGAGTTCTTCCACAGCTTCAGATGTCTTTCTACCATAGAGCGGATGAGTGCTACGTCCTCATTGAAATTGATGTTGAGGCTCAAAACATTCTTCTCGAAACGAGTAGTGTCTATCTGAAAAGCATCGCCAAAGCCTGCAGCTCAGATGGTATATTCCTTCCGGGTGCTCCCACAGTGAGTTATGATGTAGTTACAAGGCTCGAGTAGTCGCAGTTAATCTCTCGCGTGGCTTATGTTATATATTGCAGTCTCAGGAAGCTTAATAAACATATTATGACTAGCCCTTCTTGTGCATATGTTGGCTCCGGCTGTCAACACCTGCTATTTGGGCACTGCGCGTCGAGTAGCCTAATATGATTTGACACTCTTTCACCCTTAGTTTAAGGTTCTCCTTCTGGGAGCGAGGTTGGGTCCTCCGGAATTAATGCAACTGCTGCTGTCGAAGCAATTAGTGGATCTCTAGTTCATTTGTACTCCCTGTAGTTCTTCCTACGTTAAAACACTCTCTCATGTTGTTGGATTTGCAGCTCATCCATTCGGTCAAATTGAGCGACTTTTCAAATGTAATGATTACCGTCATTCTCCTACCTCTCGTGGATGCTTAACTCAATCGCGGCACCCCTTTTAACTCTCCTCCTTTGGCAACTACCAACTGCTTTATAATTCACACATCCATCTAGGAGGGGTATACATAAGTATTTACCAATGTCTTTATATATATAAATATATTTATTTAATCTTTATATATATAAATACATACACACAAATGTATCCGCATGTGTCGGCACGTGGGTAAATACACTTAAGCAATGGTAAAGATAGAAAATTGTATAAATAGCATCCATCAAAATCACCCCACGCACAACGCACACACACTTTCTCTTGTATAACTACAAATATATGTATATATATGTTACATATATACATTATGACATGTGCAAATCATAATAACTGAGAGATATTTGTAGTTGAAATGACATGAAATGCATTTCATGTTGTCATTCCGTTATGTGAACGTATAGCCATCATTTGTTGAGTCACAGCGGACATTAACACGCCCAAACAAACTCAAACACAGCCGAACGCACACACATATACAATTATAGATAATTACATTCACATAGAGAACGCTGCGGATTATCGTTTGACCAGTGTGTGATGTATGGCTATTTGTGGTTACACACACACAGAGAGATATAAATATATTTGCAAAAATTACTCATACTCGCTCATAACTGAGTACAGTTAAATACGAGTATACCACATGTATGGGGTATATCACTCATTCGTTTAGCATAAATTTATGCAAGTCGCCAACTGCTCAACACTACTGCTTCAGACCACTTCGCTGCGCTGTCTCTTAAAAAGCTCCGCTGACGATGATGCCACCGCCATGGGTCCACTCTGCTGCAGCCTCAGTTACAGCTTCAATGGCTACAGCTTTCAGTCAGCCTTCTTGCTGTCATTGGCAGTCATTCCATTTGATTGACAACTCAATTTAGGTTCGTATTTTGGTTACAATAAAATGGTGGAAACAATAAATCATAAGTGGATGAGTGGGCGGTGGTGGCACGCATGCACACATATAACTGTACAAATGTACGTAAGATATAGATATATAATTTTGTTTGCATGTGTATTATGCGTATTTGCTGATGAAATACGTAAATAAACTGAAATTCCATTAATAGAATTATGTTGCCATTTGCACCATTTCAATTTTTTTTTGTATTTCTGCGGAAGTGCCAAAGGAAAATAATACCCTCTTTGAGGAAAAACTTTAACCTCATTCAGTGTTTCTGGCTTTCTAATTTGAGCTCCTTGATATTGCATAAGAGAAATGCTTGGTTTAATGCTCAGCTAAAAAATAAAATAAACAATCTCAAAAACCGAAAAGATAAATAGCAACGTTCACCGAGAGTACACTGTCTAAAATCAAGCGGTGAAGTCAGTTTCGATGTTTTATGATAGGCTAAGTACCTTCATTACTCCCCATATGGAATATGGTCGACTGAAAACCAGTTCCTGAGAACTATCTCTCAGTTAGCGATAATTTTCGGCCGGGAAGTCTCCCTAAAGTCACATGTAAAACTATATCCACCGGAATCCAGCAAACTTGAAACATAATCACAGTTACTCCATAAGACGTTTGTAAGTGAAACAACTGACGCTTATGAGTTCTATTTCAAGACTGGAAGCACATCGTTGGATTTAAAAAGCAATTACAAGAAACAGAATGTAATAAATATGAGTGAGAGAGAGAGAGACAACTATGTATGCATTTACAAGAGAGCATACTCAATACACTATGTTTTCAGTATAGCTTTCTTCATCTTTCTTTCCAATCGTTCCTACACTTAACTGTATCGCGCTAGTTGAAAATACCAACTGAACCCCGGCCGCCGCTCATCTGATCCTTCCAACGGAGTGGAGATCTTTATTTTCCTCTTCTTCCATCAGCGGTTACTCCATAGAATACTTAGAATACTTTCAAAGCTGGAGCGCTTTCATCTATGTATCGACATGACCTAACCAGAGAAGGCACTGTCTCTTTATTCGCTGAACTACGTCAATGTCGGCGTATATCTCGTGCAGCTCCTCATTCCACCGTCTGCGGTATTCGCCGGTGCTAATGCGCAAAGGACCATAAATCCTCCGTAAAACCTTTCTCCCGAATACTCCTAAAGCCAACTCATCGGGTGTCGGCATCGTTTTCTTCTGAACCATAGGTTCGGACGAGAAAAATTAACGAATCTTAGAGTTTGGTTCTGATTCGTCGAGAGAGGACTTAACTTTTCATTTACCAACTCAGTCCGAAGTAGCACCTGTTGGCAAAAATGATTCTGCTTGGAATTTTAAGGCTGACATTATTGGTGTTGTTGCTATGTAGACGAAATTATCTACGAATTCGAAGTTATGACTGTCAGCAGTGACTTGGGAGTCAAGTCGTGAATATGATGACTGTTTATTTCATGACAGAAGATATTTCGCCTCATTCATCTTTAAATCGGCCAAATTTTCCATCGACCAGTTAGTCGTCATGCACCAAATATTCTGAAGGCCAGGTCGTATGAGAAAATGATCGGCAGACCTCAAATCTTCATCTTGAGCACGAAAATAAGTTAACTCTAAACCAGCTTTACGGGTGGTTCGGCCTATAGTTCTCTACGGAGTAAGGGTCTGGTGGTCAACACTCGAGAGTTAATTAACCAACTATAAATTCCATAGAGTGCTAATGAGAGCACTCTTATGCTATGATTAGCGGACCCCACATCCACTCTACTTGTACTGCTGCTACACATAACAAAAGGTGTCAGAATGGCAGCTGACAAGTCACAGTCATACTAATATATTAAGAAGATTCCGACAACCAGAAGAGACTTACTACCTGCATTCACTATGCGATAGGGGTTTTCCAATATATCGATTCATTTTATACGAATGAGTCAAAACTGGACAAGTGGGTCGGCGGTGAAATGTATTTAAAGGAATTTGGGATTAAAAACTGCTTTCGCCTACCGGATTACTGTAGTGTGGTGTTTTTCATGGCGAACTGGTGGCCATACATGAGGCTATTAATTTTCTAGGTTTAATGGTACTCTCGGTTAATATTCTTGTATAATTATCTTCTCAGACACTTCCAAATTATTTATAGCAGATGGCAACTTAAGACGGAAGAGTCTCAATATGACTGAGGTAACGTTACCATCTTTGAATAAAAGAAAATCGAGAGAGCTTTTTACGCTACAAAGAAAGGAGCTATTTACTTATACAATGATGGATCATCTTACGGGACATCTTTTATTATACAGTTACGCAGGGAGGCGGAGCATACCATCAAACGTCTTCTGGGAATAACTTTCCTTCAGCGAAATACCGGTTACAAAGATACGCCTATTACTGTGTTTCGCTAATTCCACAAATGGGTTTTTTAGCGGGTGAGGGCTAATGTGATCCTTAGTGACTTCGCAGTAAGGTCCAACTGTATAAACAGACACTGAATAACACCAGAATTCAGCAACAACACGAATAATAACGTCAGCCTGGAAACCCTAAGTAGAATCACTCTCGTCGCAGAGAGCTACTTCGAACTGAGCAGACAATTTTTAAGTAAAGTTCTCTCTCGGCAAACAAATTTAGCTTAAGTTAAGGTGAACTGGGTGCCTCCTTAGGGAGTCCGTGTTTGAATGAATTTTTAATTTCTAGTTGGCCGTAGTGAGCTGCAGTTTACCACTCCGCTGTTTATTCTAGCACCATCTGTAGAGATATGCAAAGTTTTTTCTGAAATCTAAACTGCCTTGTGTCATTTATTTGCCTCTATTGACTTCCTCAGGATATTGAAGTCTATTCATATTGTTTAGAACAACGCTTTTCTACTGAATCCCTGTGGCCTGATTTTCAGCTGAGTTAAGGTGTGTAGTCTCACGTCAGTTATGATTTCTCGGTTTTTAGTCACTAGGTTCGCCTGTTCAAAATCGCTTGGAGTGCCGCAGTGCTCATAAGACTTTTTTCAGCCTTTCCATATATTTTATGTCACTTTTTCCGCCACTTACCACGATACTAAAGTAGATCAACCGACGTACAAATACAAAACGACTCGTAGCTCCCCATATCATATCCGTCCTATTTTATGATGTAGAAGTGTGGAGGAAGACAGCATCCGAGAGCTTCCGGAGTAAGATTTTGCATATATCAAAATTTCACTATTTCTGTGTCTACAAGAGCTACTCTACACATGAAAATGTGTGTGAAAATCGCAAAATCTTCTTTTTTTTAACTGTTTAGGATTTTTTTTCTGTCAGCCTAGCTGGTATTTCAAACCCACTAGTATCTCTTTATCTGAAGCATAATTTCCCTATCTCTTCAAATCACGTTCCCACATGACGTGCGTTTTCCACGTCTGCGACCATGTCGAGGAGACTTAGACTGTTTTCTTATTTCTAGCTGTAATAAGTCATCCGTCGTCGTACCATAATTTTGTTAGACATCGATGGCATAGTAATTGTCCTGAGCGTTGGGGTTCACATTTGAGTTGACTGAAATCCAATTCCCTCCAATTCGAGGCTGCATTCGTATGGAGACTCAACTGGAAATATTCGGTTAGTTTACTACGAGATCGGATCGAAAACTCCTACCAATATCCCGCGAAGCTGGAACCCTCAGAGTTAGTCTGTCTTGCTATAGGTCTCTCGGAAAGTAAAGTAGTAGTTGTAGTTCAATGTCCGAATACGGGTAGATCCTGTTTTATATTTTGTCCGGTTGCCGAACCTATAGCACACCAGAGGCTTGATGGACTCCAATCGAACCAAGTTGGCTGTAATGTTCTCTCCACACTGTCATTGGTGGACCCTAATGCGGAATGCAAATTAAAACTGACTTCATCGGCAGGTATCCAGCCGTTTGTATAGGGTTGTTGATGTTCACAGAAAAAAAAAATCGAAGTAAGTACTCCGTTGGAACTACAGTTCCTTCGATATAAAGTTTCACTTAAATTCCCAAAAGTTTCAATAAGATAAGTGACACGAGTGAACGATAGTATCTCGAAGAGCAGTCACATTTAGAACACTGAAAATACCACACTTCTAACAATCTCCCCAAATTTATTCAAGTTACCTCTCTCTCTCTCTTTGAAAACTTAATAAAACTATTTTTAGCAGAACTGCCTGTAACCTCCTTTTTTGGAAATGTGAACGTAAAAACAAACCAAAAAAAAAAAAAAAAACAATCTAATTTCTACAAGTCATACAGTCCACATATGGGATGAAGAAGATTAATGTGACGTGTATCGAGTGGAGTCAATATTTGCTATTCACACAAACGTACATATATAATGTCGATTTATTTCGAGTGCATACTCTATTTAATATTTATTTTTATTATATCAATTTGTCATATATTTTATTTATGAGTCGCTGCTAGCAGATATATGTAAAGGGTGTTTTTTATTGAGATATAGAACTTTAAGTTGGCATTACTTTTCAAGATGGCGACCGATTTAACAGCTGTCAAGTGATTTATTCTCAGTTTGGTTTGGCAATTCATCATGAATAGACTCACGCCTGAACAACGCTTGCAAATAGTGCAATTTTATTTCGAAAATAATGGTTCTGTGAGGAAAGCGATGAAGCGCACTTCTGGTTGAATGGCTATGTCAACAAACAAAACTGCCGCATTTGGAGTGAAGGTAATCCTCAAGTGTATGTTGAAACACCGTTACATTCAGAAAAACTGACTGTTTGGTGCGCAATATGGGCTGGTGGAATCATTGTTCCGTACTTTTTCAAAAACGATGGTGGCCAGAACGTTATAGTCAATGGAGATCGGTATAGAGCCATGATTACTAACTTTTTCATTCCTGAATTGAATAACCATGATGTCCAGGAGATGTGGTTTCAACAAGACGACGCAACAAGTCACACAGCTCGTGCCACAATAGATTTATTGAAAGACACGTTTCGTGACCGCCTAATTTCACGTTTTGGACCTGTGAATTGGTCTCCAAGATCTTGTGATTTAACACCGCTAGACTACTTTCTGTGGGGCTATGTAAAGTCATTGGTCTATGCGGATAAGCCACAAACGCTTGACCATTTGGAAGACAACATTCGCCGTGTTATTGCCGATATACGGCCACAAATGTTGGAAAAAGTCATCGAAAAGTGGACGTCCAGATTGGACTACATCCGCGCCAGCCGTGGCGGTCATATGCCAGAAATCATATTTAAAATGTAATACCACAAGATTATCTTTCGGATAAATAAAATTCATGTCAATCGAATAATCCATCGATGTTTTATTGCAACTTAAAGTTCTATACCTCTATAAAAAAAACACCCTTTATATACACACATATCCTTATGTGTTATAGATGAAAAAATTCCAACGAATTTATCAATAAATAATATGAAAAATCTCTTACATACTAAATATATTTGAATGTATGCGTACATATTAGAATGACTAGGATTTTTTTTTGTAAAAAATCATGTGTTACATAAAGAAGTAAAAGCTACAGTAGATGACTGCAAAGCCTTTTAATTACAAAATCTCAATTCTGAGCAACCTCACAGCTGGTATAACCTCACTATTTTGCGCCTAATATTATACCAAAGAATTTATACACGGAATTAAAAAAAATTTCAAAATATTATTAAAAAATAGTAAATACTATAGATTATACTATTAGGAGCTGTAAAAGGTTATCTATTCGGTGGTTTCGAAAATGCAGGGCTATATTTTGACATCTGTCAAACTTAACTGTTCAACCAAATATGCTTTGTCTTAGTTAAAAGTCAGGCATTTATGAAAATAGATCGCTTAACAACCGCACAACGCTTCAAAATTGTTGAATTGTTGAAATCTACTACAAAAATGGTGATTCAAACGGGGCCATGTTACGTGCTTTAAGATGAGATTATGGTGCACATAATCGTTCAACTACTCCAACAATTCGTAAAATTTTAAAGAAATTTTAAGAGACTGAATCGGTCATAGATATTGTAAGGCCTGTGTATCATAGTTTTACTCCTTCTACCACAAATGTTGCTGCTGTAAGTGAGCGTGAGCTGAAGATCCGAATGTTTCTATTTCTTGACGTTCTCAAGAGCTGCAGCTATCTTACGCCATATTATGACTTATTTTGCACTTCAATTTACACCTATGTCCATATATAGTTCAGCTTACACAACAACTGAAGCCATCTGAGCATTCACAATGCCGTTAGTTAGATCGATTGTGTGCTCGAACAACAAGTAGTGGATCGTGTTTTTTCCAACAAAATTTTCTTCAGTGACGAGACTCCTTTTTCACTCTGTGGATATGTAAATAAGAAAAATTGTCGCATTTCGAGCTCCGATAATCCTCAAATAATTGAATAGAGGTCATCACTTCCAAAAAAACTTACTGAAGGGCGCTCTTTGGTCTGGAGGTGTGATTGGACCTTACTCCTTTGAAATTGATAACTGTCAATTCTGAGCGTTATGGTCGTATAAAAACTAACTTGTTTGGCCTGCAATTAAAGTACACGACTTGGACAATATGGTAAGGGTGATCAAAGTAGAGATACTTTTTTCAATAGCCTTTTTTTCTGAAAGATCACGGGTGAGTCGTCTCAAGCTGTCATGTTATTTTTGATTAGTATTGTTTGGCACTTCATTATGGAAAGACTTGCGCCTGAACAACATTTACAAATCATTAAAATCTATTACGAAAATTCACGTTCTGTAAAGAATGTGTTACGCGCACTTCGCTCAACTCATGGTCAACATAATTGACCTACTGAGCATACTATTCGCAACACCATCACACATCTTGAGACCCCGCATTCATTATTGGATAATATTTGACAGAATAGACCACGTCTAGCACGCAGCGAAGAAAATATAGCCGCCGTAGCTGAGAGTGTTCATGAAGACCGTGGAGAATCGATTTGGCGCCGTTCGCAGCAACTCGGATTGACCTATGGAACGAGTTGGCACATTTTACGTCGAGATCTTAAATAGAGAACGCCCACAATGCAGCTTGTACAAGAACTGAAGCCACTTCATCTTCCCAAGCGACTTCGCTTCGCTATGGGCTCTTGAAATGTTCCAAGAAGATCCAACATTTTCGAGCCAAATTTTGTTCAGCTATGAGACCCATTTCTGGTTCAATGGGTATGTAAACAAGCAAAATTGCCGCATTTGGGACGAAGAGCAACATGAGGAGATTCAAAAGTTGCCACTTCAATAAAAAAAAACAATGATTTGATGTGGTTTGTGTTCCGGTGAAATCATCGGTCCATATTTCTTTAAAAATGATGCCGGTGAGAACGTAACCGTTATCGCGCCATGATAACCGACTATTTGATGCCAGAAATTGAGGCTCGTGATCTCCACGACATTTGGTTTCAACAATACAGCGCCACTATCTTCCCACACATCACATCAATCAATGGATTTATTGAGAGAACACTTTGGTGAGCAGATAATTTCACGTTTTAAGCCGGTCGATTGGCCACCAAGATCGTGTGATATCACACCGTTAGACCTTTTCCTGTGGGGATATGTAAAGTCTAAAGTCTATGTGGACAATCCCACCTCGATTCAGCCCTTGGAACAAAACATCACACGTGTCATTCGCCAGCTACCAGTCGAAATGCTCGAACGAGTCATCGAAAATCGGAAAATTGGACTCAACGGATGGACCATCTGAGCCGTAGCTGTGGCCAACATTTGAAAAAGATAATCTTCAAAAAATAAATGCCATAAAATCCTCTTTCGAATGATAATAAGCACTCCCCATTAACGTTGAATTTTTTGCGTTCTTTTTTTTCTTTAAAAAAGTAGGGAATATCGAAATTGATCACCCTTTAGTTCCAACAAGATGGCGCTATACGCCATACAACGCGAGCGAATATGGCTTTATTGCAAGAGAAATTTCTCGGGCGCATAATATATCGTCTTGGCGATGTCAATTGGGACACCGAGGTTGTACGATTTGACACCGTTGTTTTTTTTTTTTTTTTTTTTTTTGTTTTTGCTTTTTGGTAGGACTACACGAAAGACTGTATTTATGCGGATAAACCTTTAACTCTTAAGTACTTGAAAATCAACACTCATGAAATTATCACTAAGGTATCGCCCAATATGCACCAAAAAGAGGTTCAAAATTACCCCAACCCTATCGAAGTTTGCAAAAATTCACGAGGCATTGATTTGGTTGATTTAGTGTTTCACATATAATGCAAATTCCAAAATATTCCCCCAAAATATTAAAGAACTATTAAATCAAAATAGCAGAAAAAAACGTGACGGTCGAAATTCGCAATTTTGCGCGCTGCAGTACCTAGCGCTGCGTCCTGAAAAGCATTTTTCACAATTTCAAAACGCTATGTACATGCTTAAATGCACATTGATGCGTCAATGACATCGCGTTGACATATTTGTTGGACGCAAAAAAACAAATATTGCTAGCCAGCCTACAGCCTACAGCCTACAGCGCTTATCTACGGCAGGCACTCGGAGGAATTGCCATCGAAATCGCAAAAACTTCAAAAATGTTTGCATGCATTTGGGTAGACTTAGGCGACGGCGACTTAGTTGAGGGTAAAGATAAAAACGAATTTCCATGTCATACAGGAGAAGTTACTTTTTGTGGAGTAGTATGTAACTAGTTTGCTTTTTTTAAAGCAACTAGTTTATTTTAGAACGTTTTCATTTGTTAGGGATTGGTATTTTTTAACACAACAAGGCCGCCAGAAATATTTGGAGCATTTTAGTAATAAAACTAATTGCATACCAGTTATATACTAGTTCATTTATGTATTTTAAAATAGCAGTGCACAGTAATAGATAATATTATAATGAGCCTGACAGCGATATTCTCTATATTGATTATGATACCTGGATGCTTACTACCATATGTTCCATATAACGGTGAACTGATTTAATTATATTCACTAAATAATAGCGAACTGGTAGTATTGTATCCATTAAATGCCAGTTCATAACTAGTTATATTATGGCAGCTCACTTTAGGGTTTATGTGAAAATTTGTCGGCCAGCACGTTGACCATACATGGCAACCGTTTTAATATATCCCGATTTTCCGACGCCTATAAATCATACTACCGGCACATAATTTCTCATCGAGATCTAAAAGGAAAAGGAGTGTGAAAAAAATAGTTAATACCAAGTGGAGATTGTGCAGAAGAGTTGAAATCAGAGAGAGAAAGAGGCAAAAGAGTATGAATGTGTGTTAATGCCGTGAAAGGCAATGGAAAAAATTCAAAATCCAAAAAAAGTGGTGTCAAATTATTTGTATGTCCTCCGTCGCGGCTTAGAGAAAATTTTTTCACAAATTTTTTAACAGCAACCCATACCCACACACATAGAATAAATAAGACGACCCCAATGCCCCTGCCGCTTAGCCACATAAATCACAGCCCGCAATCTACAACACGCGTTTCGCGTAAAAGTCACGTGATGCGGTGCTAATACTTGCTAGTATCATCAAATCAAGAAGAAGAAAACGAAAAAAATTTAAAGCACTTTAAAGGTACAAAAATGAAAAAAATTAAGTAAAAACGGACACATATGAAAAAATTAAAAAAAATTTGCAAGATATTTGAAAAAAAAATTAATCAAATATAATTGTTATATAAAAATAATTGCCAAATTAAAATCAAATAAAATAAAAAAATAAAAAAAAATGTTTAATTTAAATAAAACAAAAAAAAATTAAAAAATTAAATAAAAATTAATATATTATAAAATAACACACAAAAAATCAACAAATTATATATACGCTATAATATAAAAAAAGTAAATTAAATAAAAATAATAATTTTTAATTAAATTACACAAAAATAATAATAATAATCTAATACAAAATAAAATATTTAACAAAATAAAAATAAAAAAAACTTAAAATCAAATTAGATTAAATTATATTAAATTAAATAATTTTATTAAAATTTAATTAATGTAAACTGTATTAATCAAACTCAAATGAAAAACTAAAACAAAATATAAAAACGATTAAGGGTGATAATTTCGAGGATTCCTACTTTTTTAAGGAAAACAAAACACAGAAAATTCAAATTTAATGGGGGAATTTTTATTATCATTCGAAAGAACATTCTTTGGCATTAATTTTTTGAAGATTATCTCTTTCAAACGTTGTCCGTGGCTATGTCTCACATGGTCCATCCATTGAGTTCAATTTTCGATGACTCATTCGAGCATTTCGACTGGTAACTGGTAAATGACACGCGTGATGTTTTGCTCCTCGGTCTGAATCGAAGTGGGATTGTCGGCATAGACTCTAGATTTTACATATCCCCACAGGAAAAGGTCTAACGGTGTGATATCATATGATCGACATACCCAAAATGTGAAATTATCTGCTCACCAAAGTGTTCTCTCAATAAATCAATCACGATCTCCAATAGTCGATTACCATGGCGCGATACCGATCGCCATTGACGGCTACGTTCTCACCGGCATCATTTTTGAAGAAATATGGACCGATGATTCCACCGGCTCACAAACCACACCAAACCGTTGTTTTTCTGGATGAAATGGCAGCTCTTGAATCTCTTCAGGTTGCCCTTCGTCCCAAATGCGGCAATTTTGCTTGTTTACATACCCATTGAACCAGAAACGGGTCTCATAGCTGAACAAATTTTGGCTTGAAAACGTCGGATCTTCCTGAAACTTTTCAAGATCCCATAGAACGAATCGGTGTCTCTTGGGAAGGTCATGGGGCTTAAGTTCTTGCACAAGCTATATTTTGTACGCTTTCAATTTGAAAACTCAACGCAAATGGCATCAAGTCGTTCCATACGTCAGTCCGAGTTATTTCGCCGAATCGACCACGGTCTTCGTGTACACTATCAGCTACTGCCGCCATATTTTCTTCACTGCGTGCCGGACGTGGTCTATTTGGTCGAATATTATCCAAAAATAAATACTGGATCTCAAGTTGGGTGATGGTGTTGCGTATAGTACGCTCAGTAGACCGATTATGTTGACAACAAGTTAAGCGAAGCGCTCGAAACACATTCTTTACAGAACGTGAATTTTCGTAATAAAGTTGAATGATTTGTAAACGTTGTTCTGGCATAAATCATTAAATGCCAAACAATACTGAATAAAAATAACATGACAGCTTGACACGACTCACATGTGATCTGTCAAAGAAGGCTATTGAAAAAAGTGCATCTACTTGGATCACCCCATAAAATAAAACAAAGCAAAGCAAAATAAAAAAATAAACAAAATAAAATAAAATAAAATAAAATAAAATAAAAATAAAATTAATTTTAATAAAATAAAATGAATTGATTAAATCAAATTAAAAAAATTTAATTAAATTAAATTAATTTAAATCAAATAAAACAAAATAAAATAAAGTAAAAAAAAATTAAATATTAATAAAATAAAATGAAATAAATTTGAAAAAAAAAAACAAAATAAAAATAAAATAAATTAAAAAAGTTTAAAAAACAAAATCAAATTAAATCAAATAAATAAGTATGAAATAAAATAAATTTAATAAAATTTAATAAATTTAATTAAATTAAATTAAATTATAAAATATGTAATTAAATTAAATAAAAATATAAAATAAAATAAAATAGAAAAAATATGTTATATTATTAAAGTAAAATAAATTATGCAATAATCTTAAAGAAATGGCATGAAATAAAGCTCCTCATAAAAATCCATCAGCCGTTCGGAGGCGGCTTAGAATAAACTGTAGGTCCCTCCTTTTGTTGGTAAAAACAAAATAAATATATATATATAATCTTAAAGAAGAGATCTGAAATATTCATTTAAAAAAGTACCGCGCCAAAAAAATATTATTTGACATTTTATGTAGCAATAGCGCACATTCACTTCATACGAAAGAACTCTTTTTTTTTATTTCTTTTTTTATTCTCATTTCTAGAGCCAACAGCCATTCAGCCTAATTCGTTCCTCTCCCCACTAAGCGCTCATAATATTTGCCTAATTTATTGGCTTTTACTGAGGTGGAAAGCATGCTACTTTTGTACCCTTTTCTAAATTGCCTGACATTCAGCGACATGTGTTGCCAATGTACTGTTTATAATATTTTATTTCAACTTCTCTTGTTTTATTTGTATCTCTTTTTGTGTTGTTATTGTTGTTGTTATTGTTTTTGTTGTGATACATTTTGCTTATCATTATTTTAGCTGTCCATGTTTATTCGCAAATGACTGCTGTCGCCTTTTGGCATTTTTCAAAATTGGTTTTTTTTCTCTTCTTTTTTGTAGTAACATACATCTGTATGTATGTATGTATGTATTTTATTTGCATTTCGTATGACATGGTTTATTTAAGTTCTCTGACATTTACTTTGCATTGTCGCATTAGCGTAAAAAAATTATTATTATTGGCATTTTATTGAAAATCGTAAATTTACAAGCAAAACATTTTACTACAGTTTGTAGATATATATGTATATGTATACAAGTATACACTCGCGTACTCACATGTATGGTTCGTTATGCTTTGGCTTTAAGCTTAAGGCACAGTTGTATCTAATAATGCTGTTAATACATCTGTATGTACAAATAGCTGTACATATGTACGTATTTCGGTCTATTCGTTGTACCAAAAAAAAAAAAAAAAAAAAAAAAAATATGTGAGATTAGTGCCGAAATTCACAAATAAAAAATTGTTGTTTTTGAAAGAGATGAATCTTAATAGCATGCTTAATGTGTTTATTAGTACACTGCCGAAGAAATTATGCTATTTGGAATTAATTATTATAATTGAAATCAAACAAAGTATTTGTTGAAATGTTAAATTTTTTTTTTTTAAATAATAAAACTTCGTAGTTTGGGTAATTAAATTTTTAAAGTTTGTATTATAAAAAATATTCTAATAGATAATAATAAAAATAAATCATAACCTATAATTTTTGTATATTCAGCAATTTGAGTGCCAATTTCCAATCTATTTTGCTTTAAAAAAAAATATTTTTTTATAACAGAAAGTTGTTTTATAAGTTCAAAATTTTTTTAGGCGTTCCTCTTTGCAAAACAAAAAAAAATTTTATACACATATATTTTTGAATATATAAGAAATCCAAGTATCATAGAAAAATATTTAGAAATTTTCACTTTAATTCAAATAAAATGAGTCCATTTTTTTGTGTTAAAAAAGTGTTTTAATTGAAAAAATAAAAATAAATAAAAGGGTTTTCCAATTGGGATGATAGGATTTCCAAGTGTCATTTTGGCCATTTTTAATATGTTATGATCTGTCTTTTTTTACTGTATTTAGTTATGTTTACAATTTCATCAATGGACCACCATAAACATCGTGAATTTGCTGATTTTGCCGTGGAACAACTTGAAAACGATAATGATTTTTTTAAGAAACTCATCTTCTCTGATCAGGCTCACTTTCATCTCAGTGGTGCGGTGAATAAACAAAACTGTCGATTCTGGTACGAAAAAAATCCATAAATTATTCATGAACAACCATTATATTCATTTAAATGGAGAGTTTAATGTGGTTTTTGGTCCGTACTTCTTTCGAAATGAAGCTGGTAGCACCGTTACTATCAATGGAGAGCGTTATAGATCAATGATAAAGAATTTGATCTTAGCAACATCTGGATCCAACAAAAGGGGACTACGTATCACATAGCACGTGTAACAACCGAATTATTTGGAGATTCTATTATTTCAAGAAATGGTGTCATTGAGTGGCCTCCAAGAAGTTCTCATTAAACAACATGAGACTACTTCTTGTGGGGTTATTTGAAGTCATTGGTATTTAGCAATAAATCAGACTCTCTTCAAGCTTTAGAAGTGAGTATTGAACGTGATATTCATGATATAGATCTTGATGTAGTGGAAAAAATGCTCAAAAATTGGGTTAATCGAATTCTCGAATTCGTTACTGCAAGAAAGTGCTGGAAGCCATTTGAATGATGTAACATTCAGAACTTAACTGTATCGATTGTACTATACATTAAATAAAAAAAACATTTGAATTTCTTTAACAATTGGTTTGTTTTTTATAACGAAATCATATCACACTTTTTGGAAAACTCCATCACTCAAAGTATTGTCCGTCGGAAGCGACTACTTTTCCCTATCAACTGCACAAATATTCCCATGAAACACTCAAAAATTTTGAATAATTCTAGCATCAGAAGAAAATTTCTAATATAATTTAACACTTAGAAAAATAAATTTAAAACTGAGGACTAAATTTCTATTCAAATCAAAATAATTAGTTTTTGCTCAAAAAACACGAGAGAGCAGAAAAAGTCCTAGTTCCTGCTCACATATTTTTTATTAAAAAAAATTTAATGCACATCGATCGGTTGCTCGAAAAGCTCAATTTTTATACAAAACTCTTCTGAATATTTTAATTTCAATTTCAAGCTTTCTATATATATCTATTTTTTTTTAATTGTACAAGGTTACCCCTACTGCGGTTTTCAAAATAAACGTCAAAAAAATGCATTTAAAATAATTTCATAAATTTTCATTAAAATCCTTTTTTGTTATGGTTTTGAACCTTAACATTATATGTAAAAAAAACACTACATAATTGAAATCACCGCCTCTTGAATTTTGGCAAATTTCGATCCCTTCGAGGTAATTTTTTACCACTTTTTGGCACATATTGGACGGTGCCTCAGCCATAACTTGACGAATTTTGGTTTTAAAGTACGCAAAAGTTTATCCACATAAACACGGTCTTTCGTGTAGTCCCACCAATAAGAGTCTAACGGTGTCAAATTGCAAGATCTCTGTGTCGAATTGACAGGAAACTTCTCTCGCAATAAAGCCATAATTGCTCGTATTGTGTGGCATGTGGCACCATCTTGTTGGAATCACATATTGTCCCAGTCGTGTTCTTCAATTGAAGGGGGGAAAAGTCGGTTATACCGTGCTAGTCCCGACGTCATCGTTTTCAAGGAGGCAAGGCCCAATCACACCTCCGGTCCAAAGAGCGCAAAAGATAGTAAGTTTTTTGTTGATTGTACTTAGTAGGGAGATAAATACTATTGCACACATTTTATGCTATAAAATAAAAAATAATGAATGTTTTTGGACCAATTTTTTTTACATATTTATTTATATATATTGTATACAAAAAAGCAGTATTCATTTGAAATGCCCGCCTTTGGCCTTCACGCACGCCTTAAGTCGGACTGGCCAATCATCAATAGCCACACGCACCACCTCCATTGGGAAATTGGCTACAGCACGAATCAAAGCTGTCTTAAGAGAATCAATGTTGGGGTACCTTTTGTCGCAAACCATGTCCTCTAAAACTGTCCACAATTTGTAATCCAGCGGGTTCAAATCCGGACTGCCAGAGAGCCACTTTTCAGAGGAAATGAATGCTGGTAAATTGTTTTGGAGCCAGATTTGGGTCGTTTTAGCTTTATGGGCCGGCGCAGAGTCTTGCTGAAAAGTCCATGATTGGTTTTGGAACATGGAATGGTTAAGTGGTCTTACAGCAGCTTCCAAAACGGTTTCTTGGTAAACTTTGGCCGATGTTTTGACCCCTTGTTCGCAAAAATGCAAGTCCGTTACCCCATCATAAGAGACACCCCACCAAACCATGACTGAAGCTGGATGATGACCTTTTTCGACCCGTGGAATCAGTTCAGATGCTTCCTTAGACGACCATGCATGCACCCTATCATTTTGTTTATTAAATTTTTCCTGCACAGTAAAAATTTTTTCATCGGTAAACAAGATTTTTCTGTGCAAGTTATCAGCGTGCTTCACCAAAATACGTTTGCATTTTACCACCCTATTTTTTTTCAAAGCTGCAGTCAACAAACGTCCGGTACGGCGTTTGAAAGCCCCAAGTCCCAAGTATTTTTTAATAATTCGACTCATGGACTTTTGCGAAACATTCATCTCCCGGACCATGATGTTCTGTTTTCGGAGCGGATTTCGCAGAATTCTTGATTTGACAGCTTTGATGACTTGCGGCGTTCGAACTGTGCGTGGACGGCCCGACCGGTGGCGGTCTTTAACATCCCCAGTCTCCTCAAACAGTTTTATGCACCGGTAGACGGACATGCGACTAATGCCGAGCGGACGGTGTGTTTTGAAAATATCACCTTTTTTCATTTCACGCTTAAAAAGCGCTATAACAGCGACCATTCCATGTTGAAAACTCAAACAATTTAAAATTCCCGATACAGACTAACGCTTTATAGGTTATATTTTTTAAATCATATGGGAATTATGTGGTATGCTCAATTCTTCTATTGAAATGCGTGTGTTTAATGTTGTAACAGTATTTATGTCCCTACCAAGTAATGGCCTTTCTTCTATTATTTACGTATCCACTGATTGAGAAATGTTCCTCGACGCTCCAAGTTCAAAATACGTCATAATGAAACTCCCAGCTCTAGGGAATGTCGATATTTGAGATGGAACGAGCAAAGCGATGATGCACAGGCCTTACACTGTCCCTAACCGATCCAGTATCTTCAAATTTCTTTAAAATTTTACTAATTTCTTGAGGACTTGCACTTTTATATGCATCATAATATCCGAATAAAGCCCGAAATGTGGCCATTTTCATTGACAGATGTCAAAATACAGCCCAATACCTTCGAAAGCATTAAAAAAATAATAATCCTTTACATAAAAACTCGTAATTTTTATTGAAACTATTTCTCTCAACATATACATATACATTTAATTTAAAAATTCAAAATTTATTGTAATGAAAAATTTTGGAAACTTTACACATGCTTTAAATTTTTCTTAAATAAATAAATTTTTTAAAATTTTTTTATTACACTTTTTGTTCTCGGATGAAAACTATATTTTTAATAAAATTAAAAGAGTAGAAGAATTTCAGCCACAAACTGTATAGATCACTACAGTTATAATTGAATTCGAGTCACTTAAAGAAACCTTCAATATACTCAAAAATACCGCAGGTGTGTTTCATATCGAATAATTGGTAAATGATTAATGAGCAATAAAATCGTAGTTTCGGCAATTATGAGCCGATGCTGAGTCAAAGGCTAGAGATGTGTGAATTTCAAAACAGCGAAGTCTATCCAACACCCTCGAGCCAGGCTAAACTGAAGAGGATCCTGCTAAAATTTTGTATCAGCTTTTCGCTTTAAAGCTCTTTCAAGAGTCAACCATTTGGGCTTTGAAGGTTATTTATTACATTTTTTAGATGCTAAGGAAGTCAGTAAATTTTTTTTTAGTCATAAAACTCCATTTGTATTGATCTTTTATGAAGCAGTTCCAAGAGCTAAAAATTTGCTCTTGATTTTGTGCTTTATATTGTCACTTTTAAGCAGAAGACTGTTTCAAGTCCTTCAAAAGACATTTTAAGTTGTATTTTTTTCTAGTTTTTGCCTTTCAGTGCTTCGCCATTCATTAATCAGAGATGACATAGACGCCAATAGAGAATCTTCGTTACATATCCGTTAGCATGCATTCTTCGTTATTCTTCTTTTTTTAATAATTAGTTAAACGCAATAAATATGCTTTTTATATATTACTTCGAGATTACTTCATCATTGTCATTTTTATCCTTCACACTCTCTTACTATGCAAATCTCACACTATTGCGAGTTGTCTCTTCGTTTAACAGCACACTTTGGACAATCGCTAACCTCATCTGGCTAAAATTGTAACGAAAAATTATTCTTAGAAAATATAAAAAAAATTTTAATTAAAAACCAATCATAAAATGTACCAACTCATTGTAAATTCCCCACACCAATGTAATTTCGAATAAAGTTTCTAACAGAAAAAATGCAAACATAATTTAGAATGTCAGTTGAAGAAAAATAATAAAAAAATCTTATTTTTCATTTTTCTTTTATAAGAATTTTGAATTTTAGTGTTGAGAAGTATTCATAGAATAGACAAGTTTTCTTTAAAGATCACTAAAGCATATTAAGTTGGTATAAGAATGTGAATTGTCCTAAATCGCTGAATACTTGTATATAAAATGGATATATGATGATGTAGAAAGCTTATAGACTACGAAACCCCGCAGTCAATTTTGTTCTAATTTTCAAAATGACTTTATTGGAGTCTTTAAAGTGTCACTGTGAAGTTTTTCTTTCTGGAACTGCCCCTGGGGCTGAGTGTTCCTTTGAAGTTTTTCTTTCTGGAAGTTTCCCTGGGGCTGATATACCACAAAATATTCTATTTTTGAATCGCTTTACATGAAATTTGGTACACACAGGTAGCTTTTTCCCTAAATTATCGAATGGAACACTTTTCCTTTCAGCAAGTGATCCTAGAACATATTTTTTCCAAAGAATTTCATGAACTGTTCAATTTCTTTGAAATTTGGACTTAAGCTTATTGGATCAGGGACTGACCTATTCAAAAAAATCCTATATTTGTTCCGGTTAACTTAAAACTGAGTACATAGATAGTTTTTTTCCTTTAGCAGGAACACATTTTTTTCTCCGGGAAGTCAGCCAGGATCCGACTATTCAAAAAAGTCGTACACTTGGTTAAGTTACTTTACCAATCTATTTAAAAAAATATATTATGGCGAAAATGCGATGCGAATGTCAGATGAAAGAGAGAAGCCGATAACTGGCATGTTCTAGAGCGTAAAACGAGAATATTCGTTATCGAGAACGATTCGATTATTCCAGGCTTTCGTTTGCGAGCAGCCGACTACTATATAAGGGCGACACTCAGCTGGCAAGCCAAACAGTCGTAAAGTAAACGCGTTGGTGATTACATTACAGTGAAGTAATAAGAAAGAATACAGAATTGTAAATAGTGAAGTGAATTGTAATTGAATTGTGAATTACAGAGTAATAGAAGGACATTTAATAAATTCTTTATAAATAAAGAAACTGCAAACAAAGTTGGTGACTTTTATTTAACAATCCAGAGATCGTACCCGAAGGATTTGGGAAATCATCGGAGTTGATTCAGCAAAATCGTATTATTTAGAACATTTTCCAAGGTCGCCAACAAAAGAGAAGTCTCTCTTCTGTAGCCGTTAAATCTGTTTCATTAGGGCCGGATTTTACGTCGCGGGTCTTTCAGTAAAAAACATCGCTACGCGAATAGGTTTAATTTCTAAACTCATTTATATAGCGAGCCACTTTATTCAAGACCGACGCCTGCTCACAGCCGTACCTCTGGCAAGCAGAAGGTGCATTTAGACTATAGCGAACCCTTAAATCGTATATGTTGACGTGGCTTTACTAAAGCGCCCTTTCTTGCAGCCGTGAACCAATGGTCCAAACTGCTTAGTTTTTGCGATGCATGCTTTGAAAAAAAACAAATAATATAAGTTACAAGTCATGTGATTTTTCAAGGGCAGTTTGCTGACAGCGTTCTCCCTAGGATGTCTCCATTTTTTCGGGAACCACGGCCGGACGCACAGATCCTGTAATTTTTTTGTTTTAATAAGTTGTTTAACAGTTTCCGCTTGTAAATAGCAATAGCTACAGAAGAACGTAGGATTTTTCAATATATGCATTTTTGACAAAAGAGCGGGTCTCTAGAGGAAAAAGTAACAATTTGGCCATAAAAATTGTTCGAAATTTATTAATAAAAAAAACTATGCAAGATAAAAAAAAACTACGCACTTCTGTAGATAATGCATTTCTGAAAATGTTGTCAAAATTTCAAGTGAATCGGTTGTAAATTGTTTGAGTTATGTTTCCGGCCAACTTGAAAAAAGCAGTTTTGAAATAAACGCGTTTAAAGTTTTGAATATGCCTTACTGACTGAAACAGACGCTTCAACTGGAGAACAAAAATGGGGTATTTAGAAATTTTTAACTGTCATAATCTTTCGGGATAACATTTTTGAGACCATAACGTATCTTTTGAAATAAAGAAAGAAAAAATCATTTTCCGAAAATTCTAGACTGACCTAACCCCTTAAGCCTTATTTGTTGCTTAGAAAATAATCACCGAAGCCAAGGAAGGACTTGATAGGGTTTCTGCACCATTAATTTCAATGATTCAATGAGAGGTAGTTTACTGATTCCCTTTATAGTCCTTCTAGTGCAAGTGATGCCGAACGTTCAGATCGTCCAAAAGTGCTCGTCCCGCCAGAAATCGTCGATAAAATCTATGGAATGATATTGAACAATCGGAGAAGTGCGAGTGGCTAAGGCTGCAGCCATATGCATTGAGTAGGTACATCAAATTTAACAGGAATATTTGCACATGAAAAAGCTACCCCGCGCTATTTTTCTCACACGACCATAAATGCTACTATGGAACCACTTTAATACTTGGTAGGGACATAAATACTGTTACAACATTAAACACACGCATTTCAATAGAAGAATTGAGCGTACCACATAATTCCCATATGATTTAAAAAATACAACCTGCAAAGCGTTAGTCTGTATCGGGAATTGTAAATTGTGCGAGTTTTCAACATGGAATGGTCAGATAATGAAAACCGTATCGCTGTTATAGCGCTTTTTAAGTGTGAAATGAAAAAAGGTGATATTTTCAAAACACTCCGTCCGCTCGGCGTTAGTCGCATGTTCGTCTATCGGAGTATAAAACTGTTTGAGGAGACTGGGGATGTTAAAGACCGCCACCGGTCGGGCCGTCCACGCACAGTTCGAACGCCGCAAGTCATCAGAGCTGTCAAATCAAGAATTCTGCGAAATCCGCTCCGAAAACAGAACATCATGGTCCGGGAGATGAATGTTTCGCAAAAGTCCATGAGTCGAATTATTAAAAAATACTTGGGACTTGGGGCTTTCAAACGCCGTACCGGACGTTTGTTGACTGCAGCTTTGAAAAAAAATAGGGTGGTAAAATGTAAACGTCTTTTGGTGAAGCACGCTGATAACTTGCACAGAAAAATCTTGTTTACCGATGAAAAAATTTTTACTGTGCAGGAAAAATTTAATAAACAAAATGATAGGGTGTATGCATGGTCGTCTAAGGAAGCATCTGAACTGATTCCACGGGTCGAAAAAGGTCATCACCCAGCGTCAGTCATGGTTTGATGGGGTGTCTCTTATGATGGGGTAAATGACTTGCATTTTTGCGAACAAGGGGTCAAAACATCGGCCAAAGTTTACCAGGAACCCATTTTGGAAGCTGTTGTAAGACCACTTAACCATTCCATGTTCCAAAACCAATCATGGACTTTTCAGCAAGACTCTGCGTCGGCCCATAAAGCTAAAACGACCCAAATCTGGCTCCAAAACAATTTACCAGCATTCATTTCCTCTGAAGAGTGGCTCTCTGGCAGTCCTGATTTGAACCCGCTGGATTACAAATTGTGGATAGTTTTAGAGGACATGGTTTGCCACAAAAGATACCCCAACATTGATTTTCTTAAGACAGCTTTGATTCGTGCTGTGGCCAATTTCCCAATGGAGGTGGTGCGTGTGGCTATTGATGATTGGCCAGTCCGACTTAAGGCGTGCGTGAAGGCCAAGGGCGGGCATTTCGAATGGATACTGATTTTTGTATACAATATATATTATTAAGTATGTAAAAAAAAAATTGGTCCAAAACACTCATTATTTTTTATAATGGCGCAAACCTGCAGAAATGGCTGGGCGGCAAGAAATCCGGGTCGAATGAAGAGGTAATCACAGAATCAAAAGCCTATTTTGAAAGCCTTAAAAAAACCTTATTATTTGTAAGGAATACAAAAATCGGAAAACGCTGGACTAAGTGTGTAGAGTTAAAAGAAGAAAATAATAAGAAAATATATAATTTATTCAAAAAGTAACTGACTTATTAAGCACCCTCGTATAAGAATTTGGTGATAAGTTGAACAATAGCTTTATTTTAGTTCGTGGCAACCAAAAGCAAGGTTTCGCTCATTTGTCTCAGTTTCGTTATTTTTGCTTTATTTTTACAACTTATAACCAAAGAATTATCGACATTAACATATGTATTATCGATCTTCAATAACAGCAGAAAAATAGTTTTAACACACCGACCAAAGAAAAAATTTTAAAAATCAGTTTAGTTAAGATTTGTCTCCCAGTGCACTATCCTCTCCCCTAAGTAATCATAAATAGAGATTCAGTTTGACCTCCCCGCCCATTTAAGTGGTTACGTAATATACTGACAGTCCACTGCCATCCTTTTTTTTATTTTCAAAATTGAGTGGGAATTTTTTTTTATAACCAAAAGTTACAACCAAACAGACAACATTGACTATGACTATGTTAAGTGCAGTAGGCATTTTAATTCAATTGAATGCACGCAAAAGAGCCACTCGGTTGCGATTGGAATACGCCAAAATGGCCATTGCAGAGGCAGTCATGCATTCTAAATGCCGCCGTCATACGCAAAGTGTAATAGAAGAGAGGCAGTGAGAGAGAGGGGGAGAGAGAGGAGGAGAGTGTGTGAACAGTTGAATGTATTTTTAGTGAGGTGTATATTATTCGATTTGTGTTTCAAAATATTTTTAGCCAAAATTTTTGATTTTCCGTTAAACACACTCCAAGCCAGTGATATGTGCAGTTTTGGTTTCACAACTTTAGCACTACTTGGGGTTTTCGCAAATTTTATTTATTTTTATTTCGTTTATTTTTTTTTTCTTTTTATAAATTTTTAATTTTTTTATTTTTTTATTTTATTTTTTTTTATCCAGCACAGTTCTCGCCTGCAATTTGCTGCGCTGCATTTGGATTTTGTGCATTCATATTTTTTGCACTTGTTTGCAAACTTTTCTATAAAATCAAATTTTTTTTTTGTTCTTTTTCAACTCTTTTTGTACTTTCCTCCGCCACTTTTTCGCTATGCGCAGATTTGACACTAATGTTGCCCTTTGAAATTCAGTTAAGTAGCCAATGGTGAGAGTGCACTAACGCCGCCGCCACACACAGGAACAAATAATCTTAATACCACTAAAGCGCAAATAGCACGCGTTCACACATACACATGTACGTACACACACACAATTTGTACGCCAACAAAAAAAGTTGAAAAAAAAACACTTTTCCCCATATATTGCTGTGGCATGTTGTTGGGGTGCACATGTGGTGTACTATAGGTGCTTCGTATATATATGGTATATATATACATATGTATTTATGCATATGTATGTGTGCATGCGAGGAAGTGGTGCGTGCTCGGCATAAAAGTTCATATTTACGCATCACTGCGCTGAAAGAACGAACTAAAGAACTACGCATAAAACAACAACTACATATAGAACAGCAATAGCAGCAACAAAAACCACTGAACACACTTATTTACTTACAAACTCCGCTGCGAACCAAAAAAAAAAACTCCACGAGAATTGCCTTGGAGGTTATCGGTTCGAAAAAAAAGGCACAAAATCACACGCATTGGCGGCAAACACGCCAGCAGGCAGACCCTGTGGTGAGTTGTAGAGCAGGTAAGAATTTTTTTCTTTATATTTTATATTTCGTTTTAGATATTCACTGCGAAATATTGAATTTAAGATTGGAAAATTCATTAAAAAATATTTGTTGAGAAACCAGTCACTAACGTACTGAAAATATGCCTAAATTTAGGCAACACTTTGCACTAACATTATTATGTTTTCCACTAAATAACGTTGCCTACATTTTGGCTGAACTTGGAGGAAAAGTATTGAGAAATAATAAATTTTTATTTGCTAATTCTATTACTTCTGTGAATTAAAAAAAAAAATTATGATATTCATTCTTCGAAATTATTTTATTTTTACTTTTTTATATTTTTCTAAGCCCGGTATTAATTGCGTTTGACCATATCCAATGTACTAGGTTCGAATTGATTATTGATACTCTTCAACCAACCCTAATGCTATTGTTTCATGCTGACATGTGTTTGGAAGCTGACATGTGAAGACATAGTTTTCGTGCAGATAATTCTAAGGTGAATTTAACAAGGCCGAGTTACTGTAGCCGCGAATTAAACATTTTTCATTAATTTTTCGCGAAGATTGTCAAAATTATTTTTTAATTTATGTTTCATTAGCTTGAATTTCATTTGATTTTCTTTTTATAAAAAATCTTCAAAACTTTAATAGAGTGCTTGTGGTGTACGTGAAAAAATATGGTTAAGAGAGTTAATGCGTTATTAGAAGCCAATGGATTTTAAATAATTTTCACAATCGTTACGAAAAAGCAAAAACAATATACACGATAAATATTATTTTTGTTCTCTTGCTTATCTTTTTTAAACGTTTGACAGTTCTTTAAACCGTCATTCGTGTGAAGAGTAACTTTAATTTGGAAATGAGAAACATTTGCAAAAAATAGGTTATGTTGTACTTTTTTAGTACAACAAAGGTGAAAGCTCTATGAAAACGTGCCGAAAAACTTACGTGATTTTCGGTGAAAACGCTGCAAAAGAATCACACACTTAAGTGTGGTTTGGTCGATTCCGTACGGGAAAGTTTGATGTCATGAATGCAACTCATTTCAATCTGCCAATGCAATTCTGCAACTGGTGAAGCAGAGGTATGAGGCATTGCTCAAGCGACAGCATGGAATCATTCAAAAAAGAATATCTACTCAAAGAACTCGTTGATGGGGTGGCATATGAATAAACGCAAAAAAAATTTGTTCATCGATTTATTACCAAACATTTTTTAAGGAACTCTTCATGATCGATGAGAATTTGACTCAATACGAAAATATAAAGACAAAAAAAAAATCATAGTCAAAGGTCAGTGAACTTCCCCAAATGGCTTCAACGCTTAAATTGACGGCAAAAAGGTGATGCTGAGTGCATACCCTGATTAGCGTAAAATCTGCATCACTTAAATAAAGTTCATCGACATAATGACGATATGCTGCTTTGACATCCCTACTAATTCTGTTTTTTCGTTCTTTTTTCTGGACTATTGTCACTATATGATCACAAGCGTAATAAGAATTATCTATTTCTTGGGCATTTGTTATTTTCCACATGAAAATTTTCAATAGCAATGTTTTTTCTTTCTCTCTTTCAATATCTACTACTCGTCTGAATACATCAAAACAGCATTTCTTAGGATTAACCGAGATAAAGCAGTTGGAAATATGGAAAAAGTGCTCAAAACCGCTTTTGAGCGAACAAATCAAACAAGATCAGAAAATCCGAACAGCAGCTATACTGACACAAGTAATGTTGCAGAAACTCTAGTTTTAGTAAGTACTTTCAGTAACAATCGCAAAAATTTAGGCGCGAAATTATGACCTGGAAAATGTTGCACTATATTATGACAACGCCAGACCACATACAGCATTGATGACCATGAATAAATTGACGAAACTCAGTTGGAAATTTTTGATGCACCCGCCTGTATCTCTATAGCCCTGAGCTTGCACCATCTGACTACCATTTGTTTAAATATGTGCAGAATATTCTTGGTAGTGAAAAATTGCCTGACCAAAGAGCCGCTGAAAGTTCTTTGGCTAAGTTCTTCGCCAATGAATCATAGAAATTCTACACGAAAAATGGCAAAATTTCATAGATAATATTGGCCTAGATAAATTTTCTTAAAACTTTAACAATAAAACAGAAATAATCTGACATAATTTCAGGCGCAGTAGCAAACAAAGTAATGCAAACCATTTTATGTAGTACTTGTTCTCACGATATGTGAAATGTTGCCTACATTTGGGCTAAACGCTATTTTTCAGTTAATTAAATGACGCTTATTAGATGATTTTGAAAACAATTTGTATCCAAATAATATAGTTTTGCACTAAACTGTATAATTTTATATATTCGAATTGTTTTCAAACTCAATAGAAATTTTTCCAGCATGACTACAGTATTTACACAAAATTTATATATTCGTATGTACGAGGTATGTTCAAAATAAAAGGTGAATTTTGAATTTTCGCGGGCTGCGTACATTCGATTATCGGTATTTTGTTTTTGTTATAATCGAACACATATGTTTGCTTATCATGTGCTTGCATTAGGAGCCAATTTCGATTAGTAGTTTTTTTTTTTATGAAAACAGAAGAGGTTAGGCACACTTTCTTGTGCTCTACGATTTGTGGGTTTTGAAAGAAATGGATCAAAGAATATTTATTAAATTTTGCGTTAAAAATGGAACAAATTGCTCCGATGTTAACTTGAAATGTTAACTGTGGCATTCGGTGAGTCCACTTTGACTCAAAAGAGTGTTTGTAAGTGGTACAAGCGCTTTACAGAAAGCCGAGAAGATATTGATGACGATGGAAGTTGCAAAGGTTGTTGACATGTCAAGCGGCTCATATCATTCAATTTTCTCGAATGTTTTGGGCATGAAACGTGTGGCAGCGAAGTTTGTCGCAATATTTGAAAAGCAATGTCGCATTAGTATCGCTTAGGGGTTGTTGAATGACGTCAACAACGATCAAACGGGTCATAACTGGTGACGAAACGTGGGCATATGGTTATGACTTTGAAACTAAGGCCAAAGCATCCCAACGGAAGCTGTCAGATGAGCCAAGAGCGAAAAAGGCACGACAAGTTCGATCAAATGTTAAGGTTTTGCTCACTCTTTTTTTTTTTTTTTTTTTGATTACACTGGTGTGGTGCATCGTGAGTTCCTGCCAAGAGATCGTTCAGTTAATTTGGAATACAGCAAGGGGAGGTTATGCAACGTTTACGTGAAGCAATGCGGCTCAAACAATCGGAATTGTGGAAAAACCAATCATGGATTCTGCATCAGTATAATGCACCAACTCACACATCAATGCTTATGCGTGATTTTTTTGGCCAAAAACGAAACCGCAATCATGCCTTAACCATAGCATTTCACCAGATTTGGCTCTCTGCAAATTTTCCTATTCCGAAATCTGAAGAAATCAATGAAAGGAAAGCGTTCTGCCACAATTGATGAGATCAAGTCAGAATCGAAGAAAGAGATGATGGCCATACCGAAAGCGCATTTCAGAAGTGCTTCGAGGATTGGAAAAAACGTTGGCACAAGTGTATTATATCCGAGTGGGATTACGTTGAAGGTGACAAAATATATATTGATGAATAAATATGTACTTTTCAGAAAAATTCAAAATTTACCTTGTCTTTCCTTTCAACACACCTCGTATTATTTATATGTACGTGTATGCATGCATGCAATGCATTGAAAATATTATGCCGCATTTGCCACAAATGTATTTTCAAACTTTGTTCAAGTGTATGAGCTTTAAGATAAAAATGTTTATAACTTTTTCTACCATCACAAATTATTTCACGCCATACACACATGGATATGTGTATGTATGTGTGTACGTAAACGTGCATACGTGACTGCAAGAGAGAGCGAGGAGCACTGTCTCATGGAACATATTAGAGGAACAAAATTGTGTGATATTGCACTGAAACTGAGATACAGGAGTAGTTAAAAAAAAATTTTTTTTTTAATTTCAATAAAAATGCAAATTTAAATTAAAAACAAAAAAGCTTAAAGCACATATTGGAAATAAAATTATTTACGAGCGACTATTACAGAAAGCAAAAAAAAAAATTAAACATTTTATTAAATTGTTATTGCAGATTTTAGTCAATTCAAACTGCTTCACTTTTGGGTTAAAAATGTAACCAGTTCTCTCGCTGCCATTTCAATGTACTTCACTACCACTTACTCTAAGTCCGCCTGGAAATCATAACTTAATGTGTAAGTGTTGGTGCGTGCATTCGCGTTTAAGTTTTGAATGCACTTTAAAGTTTATAGAAAAAAAGTTTGGTGCTCTTTTGTTTTGGAAAAAATTTAAAAAAAAAATAGTAGCTTAACAAATATTTTCCAGACATTTAGCGCTCAGTGAATACCCCCAAAATGCGTATTTCATAGAAAATTTAAAAACGATATATGTTAATATGTATATATTAGAAAAAGTTATGTATAGTACACATAAAACACACAACGAAGTGCATGGAAAGAGGATATGTAGAAGTAGATATATACGCAAGCGGGTAAAGTTTCTGACTTTCTTTCACTTGGAAGCAGCCAGAAACGTTTATCTTTCTTTCTTTGGCTTCGCTGAATAATATCCGGCTGGCTAAAATTGCGTCCTACTGTTCGGAAAACCAGGGCTTGAGTGCATGCTCCAACATCCAAAATTATTGAAAATCAATTTTTGTAATTGTAGTCGCCCTTCGGCAGGCAGTGTCAAGCCCATCGAGTGTATATCTGATATGAAATAAAAGGCTCCTCATAAAAATCCATCGGCCGTTCGAAGGCGGCTTAGAATAAACTAAAGGTCCCTCGATTTGTTGAAAAAAAAAGAAATCAACACGCAAGAACTAAAACTTGCAGGAGAATCTCGGCCGAAAATTGCTATATATGCCTATGGATAAAGTAGATCACAACTTCCGGACTAGTATCCACTAGCAACCAATCTATTTTGAGTATACCGTACTCAAAATCTGCTCCAATGAAGAATCACAATAAGATACGGATGATAGATCCACTTTGGAGACCCCTCTAGCCGTTTTAGGGATCTCATTTTTAGGACTTGCGCACGGAAGATTTAAGACCCTTAATTGTGAAGAGTGATCCTAATAGAGATACCATTTTTCAATGGTATTTCTTTTGAAAGACCACGCATGAATAGTGTCAACCTGTCATGTTATTTTTGTTCAGTATTGTTTAGCATTTCATCATCGCAAGGCTTACGTCTGAACAACGTTTACAAATCATTCAACTTTATTACGAAAATTCCCGTTCTGTAAAGATTGTGTTTCACTCACTTCGCTCCACTTATGATCAATATAATCAGCCTACTGAGCGTGCTATTCGCAAAACCCTCACCCATCTTGAGACCCAGCATTCATTATTGGATAATATTCGACCGAATAAACCACGTCAAGTACGCAGTGAAAAAAATATAGCGGATGTAGCTGAGAGTGTACACGAAGACCGTAGACAGTTGATTCGGCGTCCTTGACAGCAACTCGAACTGATGTATGTAACGACTTGGCGCATTTTACATCGAGATCTTAAATTGAAAGCATACAAAATACAGCTTATGCAAGAACTGTAGCCGCTCGACCTTCTCAAGCGACGTCACTTCGCCCTATGGGCTCTTGAAAAGTTCCAAGAAGAGCCGACGATTTCGAGCAAAATTTTTTTCACCAGTAAGGCCCATTTTTGAATCAATATATATGTAAATAAGCCAAATTGCCATTGGAACGAAGAGAAATCTGAAGAGATTCAAAAGCTGCCATTCCATCCAGAAAAACCAGCTGTTTGATGTGGTTTGTGGGAACGTAACCGTCAATGGTGACCGTTATCGCACCATGATAACCGACTATTTGATGCCTGAAGTTGATGCTCGTGATCTCCGCGGCATTTGGTTTCAACAAGGCGGCGCCATTTCCCACACATCACATTAATCAATGGATTTATTAAGAGAACACTGCGGTGCATTTTGGGCCGGTCGTTTGGCCACAAAGATCTTGTGATGTCACATCGTTAGACTTTTTCCTGTGGGAATATGTAAAGTCTAATGTCTATGCGGGCAAATCCGCTTCAATTCAGGAACACCACGCGTGGCCTTTGCCAGTTACTAGTCGTAATTCTCGAACGTATCATCGAAAATTGGACTCAAAGAATGGATAAACTGAGATGTAGCCGTGGCCAACATTTGAAAGAGATAATCTTTAAAAAATAAATACTAAAGAATGTTCTTTCGAACGATAATAAACACTTTCCATTAGGTTTGAATTTTCTGTGGTTTGTTTATTCAAAGAAATAGGGAACCTTGAAATGTGTCAGCCGTTAAAAGCGCCACTGTCAAGCTGACAACAATGCCGTAAAAAATTTTGCGATGAAAGAAACTCGGATAGAGGCAGCTGAATCCTTGAGAAATCTACTGGAAACTGTCCTCATAGAGAATACGAGCGCAAATTCGCTGCCGGGTTGGTGGTGAAAGAGAGACTCAGTTGCGGGTTATTGGCACTTGACGTGGTGGCTGGACGTTTCGCCTCAACTCACGTGAAAGTAAAGTTCTTCAACTTATCGTAGTACCAAAAATATTAAAGTCGTGCTCAGCGATTTAAACGATAGGGTGGGCAAAGTAAGTTTTTTAAAGAACCGCAAAACCAAATCGATAATGGTGTGATACCCAGAAGAAACTCCTTAGTGTGCTAGGTGTATGTATTTTCAGAGGGCCCAAGCTACGAGCAGAAGATGAAATAACTCATATCATGAAACATGCAGTCAGTGCATTCGCAGCTTGGCTTCTTATGCCACTGTTTACAGTCATAACTATGAAGTTGCATACCCTGGAACCAGCATTAACAACACCAGCAATGTCAGCCGTGAAATCCAACGAAGAATTACTCTTAGTGGACTGAGTAGGCAATTAAAAAGTAAAGTCCTACCTCGACGAATAAATACTAAGCTCTACAAGTCGCTTGTCAGGCGCTATATGATGGAGAATCGTGGACGATATTGATATCCGATGAGATGGCACTAGGAGTTTTCGAAAGAAAATCTTGCTGAAATGGTACAGTAGCGGAAAATATTCAGTCCCGCAGTGAAAAAGAAAGGACTGCACTACACTTAAGTGGCGAATAAGCCATAATTGAGTATCTAACTCAATAATTTCAATCATTTTTATCACAGAAAGCTTTAAATGAAGCGCGATTATGATGTTATTCGCATTAATGAGAGATTCACCATACACCACCTTCAACCATTTACTTAACACATCAATTGTTTCGACCATAAACTAGTGTGGCGTGTGATTTATCCGCATTGCTTTGAGAAGCGAAATGCACACCTCTGATCCCACTTAAGGTATGTGTATCTCTCATTCACATATACACACACACACACGTATATATGTACTCACTGGACAACCATAAATACACTTATTCACCTGAGCATACACTCAGTTAAAACTCAATGCAATATACAACTACATATATGTAAATACATCCACACACACATACAGGCACACCTACATTGATAGTATGGATAAAAAGCTGGTCAGACGCGCTAAATCAATGTCAGCAAGGTGCATTGGGTAATAATTTTTACACGTTTATAAATCAAAAACTGCTCTATTAACAATAAGCGTATTCCAGTGGACTCAGTTTCTCAAGTGGGTATATACATTCACTACATGCATATATAACACAGGCATCTATGTAGGGATGCAAGGATGTGTGCATACATACAAGTATATAGACCCTTAAGTGCTTGCGAAGAAGAGCAATCAGCGAACAAGTAGTTCTACACCGTTATCTATGTACACACATATATATATATATTTGTGGTATTTGTTATGGCAAAAAAAAGGTAGTAGATTGCATTGCTCATAGCATTCATAAATAGTAGGAGGAAAGATGAGAAAGATATGCGAAAAAATTGTTTAGTTCATGAACTGCAATCCAACAATGGAGTGCATGCATATACTTGTATGTATGTCTGTAATAACATATACTCGTATACTGGAATAAATCTTAAGCGAAATGAATGGCAGTTGCTTACACATACAAATACAGATATTTGTAAAGTTATGCATATTTACAGCAAAACTACAAAAGCTTGCTGGAGCATGGTGGGAGTGTGGTACTTCAATTGAAATTCTATGTATAGAATATCATGCGAGAATGTCTAAAGTAAACTCAAGTTTTCAACAGAAGCAATAACTATGTGTTGTGAAGTAATTTAAATTGTAAATTTTTTTTATTTAAGGACTTAACTTAATTTAATTTACTTTTATTTTATTTAAATATTTTTTATTTTTCGTTGAATTATCATAACCTCCTTTATTCATGCCATAATAATTGCGTAAGAATCTGTGTCAGCTCAGTTCAGTGGTTTACGGCAAAAACAGCCGAAGACAGCACTTCTTTACTGTTAAGAATACGAAAAGCAGAATATCTCAATAACTAAATTATATTGCAATTATAGCCATCTTTGTGAGGAACGATCGCGATTGTGGTTGTGGAATCTGAAATTTTTGGGTCAAAAAAGATATACCAGAAACTGGAAAGAATGCACAAAATAGGTTAAAATTTGATAATTTTAATTCAAATGATCTACTATGAACACGAATTGTATATGGGCACAAACGGCCAACAACTACCGCTTTTGACCCCATGTAATGGGGACTTCTTACTGTCCAATCCTTGCTTTATTCAATATCGAATATTTAAGGCAATAACCAATGGAAGCTGAAGCAATTTTCGGACTCCCATGGAGAGTATCCTATATTTCTGACCGAATTATGGACTTAATACTTTATTATTATTACTCCCAACGGGAGTTTACTTAACCTTCCGCCCAGCCGCACAAGGGGCGTAATCCGTCTGAAGTACGACATATTTTCTGTTTTTTTTTTATTAATACCCAGTTACGGTGAGCAGGAGTTTCTTAAGTGTCGACAAATGTGCTCGAATGAATGTTGAAATCAACAAACAATACAAAAGCTTGTGAAATTCAAAACTCCTTTTACAAGTTTTCAGAAAGGAGGAGCACAAATGTCTGGAGATTTCAAACGGAAAATTAATTTTTATTTCAGAGAGAATGAGAGAGGGTAGGAATTGTATACAAAACTTTATCAACATAAAGATCCTTGAATTCCCTTAACCACCGTTTTACAAAAGCCAAGATGCTTTTGACTTTGTTGACTGTCACCTCAATGTGATGTGTGAAGTGCAATTTAGAGTCCGCAGTAAAACTCTGGTTAATAGGAAGGTGAACTTGTGCCAAATTGTGGTTATCTGATGTGTAAGTTGTTGTCTGTATGGCTCTTCGGGAGAAACGCATAACTTTAATTTTTTTTTTAAGATTCATCCGATTTATTTCACACCATTCAAACCTACTGTTTAAGTTTTGCTTGTAGCAAGATGCCGTCATTTGCTAAAGTGTAAGATTTGCATACGTTATAGGTTTTGAGAATTTTATCTCAGAAGAAATATCATTTATAAATAATGAAAACAGAATCGGGCTTAGGTGGGTTACTGCCGAAGAAACATTAGCGGAATCCGAATTGCAATTTATAAATACTACTTTTTGAGTTCGATCATAGAGGTAAAAGGAGAGTTATTTTGATGAATATTGGAACGAGTTCGCGTCGTCCCTTGTCAAATTTGGTTTGGAGACAAACCGGTTTCGGCGTTCTGCCATCTTCAGTGTCGTTGATCGTTCTAGAGAGTTATTTTCTTACATTACCTTTGCCGTCTCAGAAAACAGCCTTTCGCATGGTTGTATGATCCATACATACAAGCGTGTATATAAAATTGTTATTTCTGTAATTTATTTTGTTTTGATATTTTTAATTGCTTTTGCTCTGTTACTCTATTTATTTTATTTTATTTTTATTTTTGATTTATTTTTTATTTATTTTTTATTTATTTATATATAGTTTATATACTAGTATATAATATTCGATTATACCCGAACTTGGTCTTCCTTACAGGCTTTTTCATCTTCTTTCTCTTTCTATGAAGACCTGCTTGAAACTGAGTGAATTTTATCATTTAATATTTTTTTTTATAAAAAATCAAATATGGAGCTTATAGAATGCCAGATTAGGTGATTTTTCTCGGAGCAGTTTCTTAATGACATAAGCCGGGGAATCCCCGTTTATGTTAATATTTAAAATTTGCCTATAAGACTTTATTAACAATGGGCCAATTTAAATGAAGTATATAACCCTGTAGTTAAATCAAACACTGGTAAGACTATTCAATAGCCCAATATCTACCGAATCGGTACCAGTTACAAATCTAATCATTTTAAGTGTCTATTAATTAGCATAATTTTCCTTTTCGTACTTAATAGATTTTGCAATTTAAAAAAATTGTTGAACTATAATAACAGTAAGTTTTTTCTCAAGTATTTCTTCATTTGTTTCTTATCACTTGTATGCATCATATAAAGGGTGATCCAAGTAGAGGTACTTTTTACAATAGCCTTTTTTTGACAGTTAACGCGTGAGTCGTGTGAAACTGTCGTGTTATTTTTGTTCAGTATTGCTTGGTATTTCATCATGAAAGTACTTACGTTTGAACAACGATTACAAATCATTCAACTTTATTACGAAAATTCTCGTTCTGTAAAGAATGTGTTTCGCGCGTTTCGCTCAACTTATCGTCAATATAAGGGGCCTACTGAGCATACTATTCGCAAAACCATCACCCATCTTGAGAACAAGCATTCATTACTGAGTAATATTCGACCGAATAGACCACGTCCAGTACGCAGTGAAGAAAATATAGCGGATGTAGCTGAGAGTGTACACGAAGTCCGTAGACAGTCGATTCGGCGTCGTTCGTAGCAACTCAGACTGACGTATGGAACGACTTGGCGCATTTTACGTCGAGATCCTAAATTTAATGCGTACAAAATACAGTTTGTACGAGAACTGAAGCCACTTGATCTTCCCAAGCAACGTCGCTTCGCTATGGGCTCTTGAATATTTCTAAGAAGATCCGACATTTTCGAGCCAAATTTTGTTCAGCGATGAGGCCCATTTCTCGCTCAATAGGCATACAAACAAGCAAAATTGCCGCATTTGGAACGAAGAGAAACCTGCAGAGATTCCAGAGCTGCAATTTCATTCAGAAAAAACCACAGTTTGGTGTGGTTTGTGGGCCAGTGAATCATCTGTCCATATTTCTTCAAAAATGATATCGGTGAGAACGTAACCGTCAAGGGTTGCCGTTATCGCGCCATGATAACCAACTATTTTTTGCCTAAAATTGAAGCTCGTGATCTCCGCGGCATTTGGTTTCAACAATACGTCGCCAGTTCCCAGCCATCATATCAATCAATGGATTTATTGAGAGAACAATTCTGTGAGCAGATAATTTCACATTTTGAGCCGGTCGATTGGCCACCAAAATCGTGTGATATCACACCGTTAGACTTTTTCCTCTGACGAAATGTAAAGTCCTAAGTATATGCGGAGAGTCCCACTTAGAGTCAGAAATTGAAACAAAACATCACGCGTGTCATTCGCCAGTTACCAGTCGAAATGCTCGAACGAGTCATCGAAAATTGGACTCAGCGGATGGACCATCTGAGACGTAGCGGCGGCCAACATCTTCCAAAAATAAATGCCAAAGAGTGTAGTTAAAAGCATCTCGCTCACAGAACCGCAGGGTATTTACACATTCTGTCTCCTTTCCTACTTCTAGTACTGGAAATAAAAGAATGATTTTGTTAAAATTTTTTATTTTCTCTACGCATTAAGAATTCTTCACATCTACTGGACGAGTACATTTAATGACTTGATTGAACTGATAATAGTTAGAAAAAATAATGACCAACTGAGAAGAATAGATATATGTACATATGCATCTACACAGTGTTATATGAACGGCTGTTTATTCCATTTTACTATTTATAGAACGTTAAGTGAAAGATATAAAAATTAAAATAAAAAATATATTCATTTTGTCTGCGAAGAAGATGCAAAAGCTTACGCAAAAACAAAATGAAACAAAACAGAAGAGCAAAGTTAATGATCTTGTCTAAAAGCATAGCTAATAGACCAGAAAACGTAAACACACACACAGGTGTACATATATTTATATATAACCGGCTATAGCGTGTGCGCATGCTTGTGCCTCTCATAATGACAGGTAATTTTAGGTTCCAATTCAGGCAAACAACCACATACAAAGAAATAAAATAAAATAAAATAGGAGTATATTCACGATGCGCTGACCTTCTACTTGAAGCAGATGAAACTTGGCCTTAACCTGTCTTTTACTTCACATTATCACTCTTACTTCCCCTACTCCAACCACTTCCAGGTTCTTTGGCATTTTTGCAAACTCGAAATACTAAAATAATCTAGCTGCAGAATTTATTTGCAGTTTAAGTTGGCGTTTCAGCCAAAGCACAGCAACAGTTTTGAATTGCTAGGTGAACAATAAAGACGTTAACGGTACAAAAAACGGAGTTAGTGAAAGTGAAAATTATTTTGTTCAATTAAATAGAAATAAATTAATTATAATTTTATAAAGCATAAAATCATGTCCCGATTGACAATACTTCTACTCCTGCTCGGCACGACGGCGGTGTTGTGGCAACAAACTGAGGCGAAACCATTTGTTCTCTTGCAAAGCAATTTCTTCGCCTTGACAACTAGAGGTTGGTGATATAATATTTGATAGTTTTTCTATTGAATTGACGAGTAAAAATTAATATTAAAATAACATACCGTAGAACTAAAAAATTTTGAAAGTACAACAAAATAAAACAAAATAAAATAAAATAAAATAAAATGAAATAAAATAAAACAAAAGAAAATAAATCGAAATAAAATAAAATAAAACTAAAATAAATAAAATAAAATAATATAAAAACAAAAATAAACTAAATAAAATAAAACTAAAATAAAATAAAGTAAACTAATATAAAAAAAAATACAAATAAAAATTTTTCAAATAAAATTAAATTAAAATAAAAAAAATATAAAAAATAAAAATAAATATAAAACAAAATAAAATAAAATAAAATAAAATTAAAATAAAATAATATAAAATAAAATTATATTATTTTAAATTAAAAAAAATTAAAAAATTGGAAATATATCAAATAAAATAAAATAAAATAAAATTTAAAAAAATAAAAAATAAAAAATAAAAAAATATAATAAACTATAATAAAAAAAATATAAAAAAATCAAATAAAATAAAATTTAAAAATAAAATAAAGTATAAAAAAATATATATAACACAATTTAAATAAAAATAAATCGAAATGAAGTAAAATGACACAAACTAAAGTATTTAAAATAAAATTCATCATAAAAAAATAAAAATAAGAAAATAAAATAGTATAAAAGTAAATGAGATAAAATAACATTAAAAAAAACGATTTAAAGAAATATAAAGCAAAATAAGATATAATATTCTCAAATAAAATAAAATAATATTAAACAGAACATAATTTTATTAAATAACCTAAAAAAATAGTAACATAACATTTAAAAAAATATGCTAAAAAAATATATTAAAAATTTAAAATTAGGTAAAACATTATTTTAATTAAATAAATTTACTAAAATAAAATGAAATAAAACGAAATAAAATAAACTAAGATGCAAAAAGAATAAAAACAAAAAATTTAATTAATGTAAATTACAGAAAGAAATGAAACAAAGAAAATAAAAAAATAAAAAAATTTATAAACAGAAATTAATATACAATTTAATAAAATAAAATGAAAAAAAATAAATCAAAATGATAAAATATAACGTATATTAAAATAAAAATATAAACAAAATAAACAAATAAAAAAAATTAAAAAAAATTTTTTTTTTTAATTTATGAAAAAGTTATAAAAAATAAAATTAAATAAGCGTAAAGAGCATAAAATCATTTGTTGACGAGATTTCGTAGAAAACACTATTATATCTTTATCCAATTGAACCCTAAATTCAGCCTCGTTCTGCATCTTGTCGGGTCATAAAGAAGAAGTTCTTATCCGCACGGGATACCTTTTCGAGTATAACAGTATAACTGAAGACACTGTACCCGAAAAGGTATCCCGTGCAGATAAAAACTTATTTATATATATTCGAAACCTTTATATAAAATATATAAGCTGTCACTTAGCTTGCGTATATGTAATTCAGATCGATTCCTATACATCGATTCTCTGAAAACACTATGAAAGAGCCCAGCTTAGCTCAATAATAAGTCGAGGTTAGATCACAAGTATGGAAAAGAGAAATTATATATATCTAAGTGGACATCAGCAGTACCCACTGAAGATGAGATGGAATTCCACGTCTACCGCTGATAACGTTTTGCCCAATAATTATTAGCAGAACAAAATCTTGAGCTCTAATAAACAATAATCTATTTTTTTTTCGATTTGAAGGAGTAAATATCTCAAAATATTTTTTCATTTACAGCACCATCGTCGGACAGCCGATCGTCATCGTCCTCGTCGTCCATCACTGGAGCTTCTTCCGGTGGTCTATTTGGTGGTGCAGGAGGTCTTATCAGTAGCAAATTACGTTTCGTCACTGGTCTACTCTCAGGCTTTGGTGGAGGTGGCGGTTTTGGTTTGGCTAATAAATTGAATGCGGGCAGAACCACACGCAGACCAAGAAGACCTAAAACCACCACCACAACAACAACAGAACCTAACACCGTTTTTACACCGGACACAACGACACAAGCGGTTGCAAAAACAACAGCAACAACAACAGCAGCAACCACTGTTAGTACAAGAGCAACAAGCACTGTTAGTACTACCAGCGCTCCCCTAACAACTGGTTACTCATATGAGTCATCAACCACAACCAAAACACTCGAGAGCACAACAACGGAAGCCCCAACAATTGATGTAAAACCCACTGTAGTTGCACAACGACCGGCCGTAATCGGGTCGACTAAAGAAAGCGAAAGTGTTACCATCGATACTGGTGCTAGTGGTGGTGAAGTGAGTGGCGGTGGTGATACGGGCAGCAGTAGAGGTTATGAAGTCATTTATACGAATAAAAATAATGAAAAGGGATATGGTGGTGAGGTAACAAGCATAGCTTCGCACTTTGGCAGCAGTGGCGGTTCCAATGGAGGAGCCTCTGGCTCGATTGATGGTTCTGCTTCACTTAGCAGCTTTGGCTCGCTTGGAGGTTCCTCACTTGGTGGAGCCACTAGTGATACTAAAACCTCCTCTGGCACAAACTCTGCTGAGGGTGGCTTTGAAATTATTTACCCCAACAGCAAAGACGAACGTGACAATGTTGGTGCTACCAGCCCACTTGAGGGCAGCAGTGGCGCCAGGACACCTAGCGCTCATTTCGAGCTCAATACTCGCGGTGGTTACAACTATAACAAACCACAGCACACAAGACTGAATGAGATTTCTAGTGGAAACTTAGGCAATAAGTATTTGCCAGCAGAGCAGTAAAAGATTCACAGGGAGAAACGCACAAGGCAACTTAACTGTCTCGCCATTTAGTTTGTATTTATTGTTATAAGTGTATGTTAAAGAGACGATTTTTAAAAATGAATATTTTGTTAAATTTTTAGAGCTCAATAAAAATCAATTTGAGAAAATATAAATTTTTTCACTTATTTTATATTATTTCTTTTAATAGATTTAATTCAATTGTTTTTAATTAATTAAGTTTATTATACTATATTTTCAACAATTATTTATTTTATTTTAAATTTATTTTTCATTTTGTTTTATTTTATTTTAATTAATATTTTTATTTTTTTATTTTTTATTTATTTTTTATTCAATATTTTATCTAATTTAATTTTTTATGTATTTTTATTTTATTTTTATTTTTCATTTTGTTTAATTTTATTATTTTATTTTATTTTTATTTTTCATTTTGTTTCATTTTATTATTTTATTTTATTTTTATTTTTTATGATTTTATTTCATTTTATTAAATTTTTTTTTATTTACTAAATTTAATTTTATTTTATTTAATTTTATTTTATTTTATATTTTGATTTTATTTTTTTACTTTATTTTTATTTTATTTTAATTTATTTTTGTTTGCGTTTTATTTTATTTTATTTTTTATTTTCTTTATTTTATTTTTTTTAATATCATTTTATTTCAATCAAATTATTTTTTTTTTTGGCTTTTAAAATTTTTTATAATTTATTTTATTTTATTTTTTATTTTACTTTATTTTATTATATATTTTTTTTCTTTATGTTAGTTTATTTTATTTTTATTTAATTAGTTTTTTTCATTTTATTTTTTGGTTAATTTTTTATTATTTTATTTCTTTTTTAGTTTTATTTCTTTTTATTTTATTTATTTTTATTAATTATATTATTTTTTTTTTTTTTTAATATTATATTTTTATATTTTTTTGTCCTTTTTTCCTTTTTATTTTATTTCACTTTATTTTACATTATTGTACTTTATTTGATGTTTTTGTTTAATTTTATTTTATTTTATTATATTTTTTTTTCATTTTATTTTATATTGTTTTTCATTTATTTTTTTATTTGTTTTATATACGATTTTATTATATTATATTTTTATGTTTTAATTTTTTTTCATTTCTCTCATTTTATTTTTTTTTTATTAATTTTTTTTACTTTATAATATTATATTTTATTTCATTTTATTTTATTTTATATTAACTTTTTTATTTTATTTTATTTTTTACTTAATTTTTGGTTTGCGTTTTACTTTATGTTACTTTATTTTATTTCATTGCATTTCATTTTATTTTTTTATTTTATTAATTTATCATATTCTATTTAAAAAAATAGTTATTGCTCGCAATTTGTTAATTAAGTTATTTCATTTATTTTATTTTATTTTATTTTATTTTATTTTACTTTATTTTATTTTATTTAATTTTTTTATTTTATTTTCTTTTTAATTTTATTTTATTTTATATTAATTTTTTATTTTTTTTTACATTTCTTTAATATTTTTTTTCCTCGCCTTTATTTTTTTTATTTTGATTTATTTATTTTTTATTATTTTATCTTTTTAATATTATTTTTATTTTTTATTATTTTATTAATTTTAATTTTTTAACTATTATATACGTAAGCAGAAGAAGTTGCATATTTTTGTCATAACAGGAAGAAGTGGAATCAAAAACAAGAAATTCCAACAAAAAGACTAGTTTTTTAAAAGTAGATTGGGAACCCGAATTTTGCACTAATTATTTGCATTCCCACCAATCTCGTATTTTCTTTCATTTTTAAGTCAAATATTTTTTAGATTTAGTTTTTTTTTTCTTTTCGTCTTTTTGTCTTTTTCCATCTATACAGATTTGGTATTAAATGTCATTTGATATTCATATACACCGCATTATGGTCTTATGCAAATTAATTGTCGTCTGGCAAAATATCTTTGATTTAACACTTCAACACATAAAACATAAAATTAATAGCTATTGAATATTTAAATGTGTATAGTTTTTCTTTTTATTTTGCAAAAAAAAATTGATTGAATTCTTTTGATTTATTTTTAACAAAAGTGTAAATTTATGATTAAAATTAATCCTTTTCGGAATGAGTAAGCTTTGTGTAGATTTATTATTTTTATTTTTATTTTGTGTCTCAAAAGTGTGAATTAATTTCCGTCTACTATTTATTCGCTATCCACGGTGGATATTATGTTTATGTATTATTTCTTCAATCTACGAGTTTATGCAAAAATATTGATGCTAACTTAATTATCTAATTAAACTTAATTTGCAGTTAAACTTCAAAATTTTGTTAATTTTTGTATTAAATAAAAACATAATACACGCAATGCATTTCGGAGTAGCCGGAGATTTTTATAGGTAACGAGAAGAAGACTAAACTAAACTGAGCCAATTAAAGCTATTCACACAGACAACTAATTAGCTCAGATGGAGCTATTTTCAGCAATTTCGATTACAGCAAAATTAGGATATTAAGAAATAATAAAGATAAGTCCGAGGGGAATCGGCTATTAGATACTCGTTAATGTTGATGTTATTAATTTTCTTAATTTAGTTCTGTTCACACAAACTTCTGCTAACTTAATTAAGCGAAATTTTAAGCAATTAAACAACTAATTACTGCAAAAAATACCTTTACTAATTGCGTATATTGATTAAGAGAAAATTATCGCAACATACAACGAGAAATACGTTCTGTGAAAAGATCAAGGAGTAATGGAAGTAAGTTTAAATTTTTATTAGTTGAAATCCAATAATCAAATAAAGAAATATACGTGCGAATTATGCAAAAAAATAGAATGGTACTATAGCCAGAAAACCTGCATATAGAAGGGGGTCCTATCGGCCGATATCTCTCCTTTCCCCAGTAACGAAGACAATTGAAGCCTTGCTGGTCCCGTATCTCACACACCATCTGTGCCCAGCTACACATCAGCATGGCTTCCGAAAAGTGCACCGCACCACAAGAGCACCTAACGCCATAAGCACTCAGATAGTTCATGGCCTCATTCAAAATCGGTCTTGTGCGCGAACTGTCCTAATAGCACTGGACCTGTCGAAAGCTTTCGACACGGTCAATCGCGCAGTGCTACCATCGGACATTGAGGACTTCTCATTACCGCCAAGGTTGAAGAGATGGACTATGAGTTATCTGAGTGGTCGACAATCATCGGTTGATGAGGTCAAACGTCAAAGCTACGATTAATTAAACTCTGATACTGTTTAATTTTTATGATTCGAGGCTCTCTCCACCACCAGAACCTATGACTGTTCGATAATGGCATTTAGCCAGTATATTGAAAGCTCTTTTTCGAAATTAAACTGTTATCTTGTCGACCTTTCCCACTTATTCACTGCACGACATCTACACTTACAACCAGCAAAACCATCTGCCATCCTTTTCACTAGCTAGACGAAGGGATACCGGCTAGAACTCAATGTGAAGGTATATGATGTTAAAATTCCGACCATAAATAACCGAAAGTTATTGGAAGTCACATTTGACATTCTGCACTCCTTTGCTCCGCATATGGTCGCAATTGCCACTAAAGTACAGAGCCGCAACAAAATCCTCAAATCACTAGCCGGTAGCACTTGAGGTAAAGACAAAAAAACGTTGCTGGCAACATACAAGGCAATTAGCCGGCCGGTCGTAAAATTTGCTGCTCCCATTTGAATGCCGGAGACTAGTGAGACACAGGTGAAGAAGCTACAAGCATGTCAGAACACCACCCTGCGGACCTTGACGGAAAACCTCCTGCTGGCAGCGGAGCATCATTTACACAGTGAAACATCTATGCTCCCATTTAAAGAGTATAATGTTATGCTGTGTAAGCAATATGTCCCTACGGTAACATCCCAACACACACCTACTTGAAGCTGAATCACCACCTAGGCACATCAGAAAGGACGACTCCGTACAGCAATACAGACAAGAACCGCTGTACAGGACGTCGTACCGACGGAATATTACTACCATTCCCCGAGAGGCCATTCACACCTTTGTGAACTCTCTTCCTGTGAATGGTGTTCTCGGAATCCAATCGCTACCCATCGCAGAACAAGAGCTCTGATGATGCTGAATTTTTAAGATTAATCCATTCGAAGTTTCGTTGGCTTTGTAATATTCTGTTTTAATTATCCATCTTTTATTTTAAGAAGAGCTTATGTTGCAAAACAAACATATGTTATTTCAAACTAAACTGTTTTCAAAGTTCTCAAATAAAACGTTACAGAACTACAAGTAAAAAGCAGCTAATAACAAACCCTAATTGTTTTATCTTAATTGAGTATATGTGAACACTAAACTAAAAGAGCCGATTAAGCTTGAACATAGTTGCAAATAGATTTAGCATATTCTGTTTTACACGAAAGTATTTTTTATCTTCTTTAATTAAAATCCAGTATTTATATATTTAAAATTAAGTAAATATTATACGAGTACTAGCTTTAATTTTTTAATATCCTTAATTGTTAATAATATAAACAAGTATTCTACTATACTTCCGGATAAACGTTAAATTTTTTTCATACCGAGAGTTCAAGTCAATATGCACTTTATATGATTTGTTTCATGAACTCAGCCATGAACCGTATTTCACAACTGGAAACACCGTTAGTTGCTACAACCAAAATAAATAGTTGGTTAGCGCAAATTATGAACTATTGCAAATGCATTCTCAACTGAATAGCAAAACAATTCTGCCAATGCTATGCAAGAATTAAAATTTAAAAACGAGTTTTTTTTTTCATTAGAACAATAATTTTCGTTAGTAAATGAATATGAAAAGGGTGTGAATCTAAAATATCCGGAATTTTCGACATTTATTGGTGGCTACCTTTTTTTCGTCAGATACATTTAAAACAGGCATTTCAATATTTTTCTCGTGCTAACTGTTGCGGAAGTGTGATTTGTGGTTCTATGTTATGGTTGAAACACTGTGGGTGTATCAATAAACTACTCTAATATAAAACAGAAGAATTTATAAACAACTTTATATATTTACAATTGGATTTAGCTATTAACAAACTTTTAATTTATAAAAAAATTAAAAATTAAAATCAAAAAAATAAAACTGTAAAAATTTATAAATTGCATGATGGCAAAATTTTTGATACAAAATATATATGAAGGGTGATCCACGTAGAGGCACTTTTTTCAATAGCCTTTTTTTGACAGATCACGCGTGAATCGTGTCAAGCTGCCATCTTACTTTTGTTCAGTATTGTTTGACATTTTATCATGAAAACACTTACGCCTGAACAACGTTTGCAAATCATTCAACTTTATTCAGTCGAAAATTCACGTTCCGTAAAGAATGTGTTTCGCGTGCTTCGCTCAACTTATGGTCAACATAATCGGCCTACTGAGCGTACTATTCACCATCAACACCATCACCCATCTTAAGACCCAGCATTCACTATTGGATAATATTCGACCAGATCATGAATAGACCACGTCTAGCACGCAGTGAAGAAAATATAGCGGCCGTGGCTGAGAGTTTACAATAAGAGCGTGAAGAGTCGATTCGGCGCCGTTCGCAGCAACTCGGACTGACGTATAGAATGACTTGGCGCATTTTACGTCGAGATCATAATTTGAAAGCATACAAAATACAGCTTGAGCAAGAACTGAAGCCTCTCGAACTTCCAAAAAGAAGCGAAGTTTTCGATCAAATTTTGTTCAGCGATGAGTCCCATTTATGGCTCAATGGACATGTATATATATACATATATACATATTTGGCACTTTGTAACCGCTGAAGCGATTTTCGGCCGAGCTCCTCCTCCAATTTGTGGTTTTGCGTCTTAATGTTTTACCAACAAATGGAGGGACTTACAATTTATTCTAAGCCGCCTCCGAACGGCTGATTATGAAACCGGTATGTTACTAAACCAAAATTGACAAGGGATGACGGAAATTCGTTCCGATATAAATCTATTATGAGGAGCTTTATTTCATAAATACGATCGGAGGGCTTGACATTCCCTGCCGAAGGGGGACCGCAATTAGAAAAATTTATTTTCTATAATTTTAGATGTTGCTCGAACCTGGGCTCGAACCCAGGCCTTCCGAATGGCAGTGCGCAATGCTAACCACTAGGCTATCGCGGCCGCCTCAATGGATATGGTAACAAGCAAAATTTCCACAGTTGGGACAAAGAGCAACCTGAAGAGATTCTAGAGCTGCTATTTCATCCAGAAAACACCATGCTTTGGTGTGCTTTGTGGGCCGGTAGAATCATCGGTCCATATTTCTTCAAAAATGACGCCGGTGGGAACGTAACGGTCAATGGCGACCGTTACCGAGCCATGGTAACCAACCATTTGATTACAGAAATTGAAGTTCCTGATCTCCGCGATATTTGATAAAAAACAAAACGGCGCCACATCCCACACATCGCGTCAATCAATGGATTTATTGAGAGAACACTTCGGTGAGCAGATAATTTCACGTTTTGGGCCGGCCGATTGGTCACCAAAACCATGTGATATTACACCGTTAGACTTTTTCTGTGTGTCTATGTAAACTCCAAAGCCCATGCAGGCAATCCTTCTTTGATTCAGGCCTTGGAGCAAAAACATCACGCGTGTCATTCGCAAGTTACCAATTGAAATGCTCGAACGCGTCATCGAAAATTGAACTCAACGGATGGACCATCTGAGACGTAGCCGCGGCCAAGATTTGAAAGCGAAAATATTGAAAAATATATGTCAAAGAATCTTCTTTCGAATGATAAAAAAATTCCCCATTAAATTTGAATTTTTTGGTTTTTTTTCTTTAAAAAGTAGGGAACCTCGAAATGGATCACCTATATATATTTAATAATAAGTATACATGCTTGGTGATATCATTTAATTTTAGAATTAATAATAAATAAATCACAAAAAGTAGTAATTTTGTATATTTTGTAATATTGTCTTAAAAACATAAAAAATACTCAAAAGACGTTTCGTAAAAGTTTCCACTAGCGCTTTTGCATAATAATTAATTTAACCCAAAAAAAAAAAAATAATCAGAATAAAAAATAAAAATAAAATTATAACTATATTAAGTTTAAAAAAATTAAAATCCACACTGCCACCAATAAATATATTGCAAACACAAAATTATCTATTTTTTTGAAATAAATCTGATAATTACTAATTTCGTATGCCATTCACGCACCGAAGTTTTCGATGAGTTCATCATCAAATTCTCATATAGATGGAGGAAAGGATTTTTACTTGCAGCAAATGATAAATAATAAACAATTCACAAGCAGCATAAGAACACCAAAATAAATCAACAACAATGACTAAGCTCAGCAGAAGAGCCAAAAGAATACTTTTACTCGTAAAAGAAGAAATTAAGAGAGAGAAAAAAAAATAAACCAGATACTATGCGAAATATTTCGCTTTGATAAAGACTGAAAAAGTAAAAAGTAGAATGTAAAATTTCCAATGGCATCCGATATCCAGGACATTTAAGTTCGAGCTGCGTAGAATTTTTTGAATATTCAGTCGTTATAAGCCACCAATATTGGGTAAAATGAACAAATTGTGAATAAAACTTGCGAAATATATTTCAAAAATCTTAATTTTGTATAGCACTCCATACAACAATATTTAAACTTTTTAGGTATATTTCACAACTTATGTATATTGAATACAAAAACATTTAGATAATTAAAAAGTAATAATTATAAATTTTTTAAAACTAGTCCTGAGGTTGATCTTCTCAAAATATTGGATGTGGGTGGCGCAGGAAAGTTAAGCTCTTGTACTAATCTGAAACACAGAAACCAAGAAGATTATTAATTTGTACAAGTAAAACTACGAGGTATGTTCCAAGGAAAAGGTGAAGGTTTTGCTTACTGTTTTCTTTGATTAAAATGGTGTAGTGCATCTTCATGATTCCTGCCAAGTACAGTTAATGGGGAATACTACAAGGAAGTTATGCAAAGTTTGCGTGAAGCAATACGGCTCAAACGATCGGAATTGTGGGAAAACATATCATGGATTCTGCATCAAGCTCACACATCAGTGATTATTCGGGATTTATTTGGAAAAAAACAAAACAAAAATAATGCCTCAACCACCGTACTCCCCGGATTTTGCGTCCCTGCGACTTTTTTGAATTCATAAAACTAAAGAAAGCAATGAAAGGAAAGCGCTTTGTCACAATTGATGTGATCAAGTCAGAATCGAAGAAAGAGCTGATGGCCATACCGAAAAGCGCATTTCAGAGTGCTTCGAGCATTGGAATAAGCGTTGGTACAATTGTATTATATCCGAGGGGGCTTACTTTGAAGGAGACAAAATAGATATTGAGGAATAAATAAGCATTTTTCAAAAATATTCAAAATTTGCCTTTTCCTTTGAAGACACCTCGTATAACCTGTACCAAAAGTATAAGAAAAAAACTTTTTTTAAAATCACTAAATTTTTGAATTTTTATAACCGAAACAGGCGTATTTTGCGTCAGTTTTTGATCTAAAAAAATAAGAAGTTATCAAAATAATGAAATTTTTATGCTATAGGACATAGCTACTACTATACTTTCAGACCAATCGGACAAAAAGTTTTTTTGTTTTTACCTGCGCCGAGCAGAAAAAGCCGTTCTGAGAAAAACGAGTTTAAAGTTTGAAGTGTATGAGGTCGAGTGGTCGGTCATTACCAGCCAAAGACTTGTAGAACCGAAAATAAAATTTTAACAGCATATTCTTAAAAGGCTATATTTCACTATAAAACAAATCGATTCGTTGAAAATTCTAGACCACCATCTATCTCCCCTTAATGGTAACGATTTTCAGAGACATAAAAAAATAATCCATGCCATTTTGAAACAAAAGTCAAGGACTTTATATTTTTAATAGATTTTGGAAAGGTTTCCCAAAATTGTACTAAATATTTTCAATTCGAACAAAGAAATGAAAAAATCGGTCGAAAAATACAAATAATTGCACTACAATAACATATAAAGCAACTAAATTCAAAAAACGTATAATCTAGAAAGGATTTTATAATGCCCTGTTCATTCATTATGATACCAGTTGCAGTAACACATGTTCTCTCGCATTTTTTTTTCTCATTCTAAAATTAAAATTTTAAAATATAGATGACAAGTAATCACAGAACAAACCTCGTTCTGGTTAATTATTTAAAAATATTTTAAAGAACCCCAACTTAAGTTTGGAAACACCTAAATTACCCTATAAAACCCAGATTTTTTTTTTAAATATTCAACAAAGTTACAATAATGAGTTGAAAAATATTTTTTTTATTTTATCATTGCTTAAATTTTTAAATTTTCTAACGAATGAATTATCAGCTCGATCCATTAGATTCATTTTCTCGTAATTATTCAGGTTAGGTGTGCGACTTAGCTAGAAAAGAGCTTAAATGTAGGCGATGAATTTGTAAAGTATAAAAATTCTTTCATATAACCGACAAGGACCAAATCATACACTAGCAGCGTTAATAAGCAAAATTGCCACGTTTTCAGAATATAAAATCCTCTCCAGACGCATGAAACAACACTGCATCACCAAAAAACTAACAGGTCTATTGGAATTGGAATTTTTCTGCAGCCTGGCACATAGATGGCTCCACTAAAATTAATTAATTCATAATTTTTAGTTAACCCTAACCTTCAGAAGATGCCTGTATAAGTTTGACATTAGTTTGCAAATTATCGGATTTTGAGTGAAGCAACTTTTGTTATTGTGAAGAAATTGTTAAAATTGGATTTCGCGGTATTCTCTTTGTCTAGGAAATACATACTATGCAAATATTTCCTATGGAATTGTGCTAGAGATCGAGAGCACCCCCGTTGCAAAATTTTGACATATTCAAGTGAAACAATAACAACCACATAGGCACAGAGTTACTTTTCCTTCACAGGGTTGCATTTTCCTTCTTGCTAGCTGTGGGAAATAAATATACATAGGTTTTGGTATAGCATATTTTTCCTATCGTACCATATGTTTTTTGCATGTGTTTTGTTGTTGTGCCATTGCACGAATAGGAAAAATTTCCTATCCTCAATCAAGCTTAATAAATCCGGGTTTTTACGATATGTGAGAACGGATGAAACATGGCTCCATCGTTTCACTCCGAAGTCCAATCGATGGTCATCCGAGTAGACTGCACACGATGAACTCGCTCCAAAGCTTGCAAAACGCAACAGTCGGCTGGCAAGGTTATGGCTTCTGTATTTTGAGAAGCGCATGGAATACTTTTCATTGACTACTTTGAGAAAGGAAGGACCATCCATAGCAACTATTATATAGAGTTATTGGATCGTTTGAAAAACGAAATCTCCGATAAACGGCCGTATTTGGAAAAAAAGAAAATGCTGTTTCACTAAGACAATGTACCGTGTCACAAGGCAGTGAAATCGATGGCCAAAATCCATGAATTGGGCTTCGAATTGCTTCTGCAACCACCGTATTCTCCAGATCTGGCCTTCGTCGACCATTTCCTGTTCTCAGATCTCTAACGCATGCTCGCTGGGAAGAAATTTTCATCGAATGAAAAGGTAGTCGCCGAAACTGAGGCCTGTTTTGAATCAAAGAACAAATCGTACTACAAAAATGGTATCGAAAAGTTGGAGGGTCGCTATAATCAGTGTATCACCATTGAAGGGAAGTATTTTGAATAAAAAAAATGAATTTTGTCAAAAAAATGTTTGACATTAGTGGGCAGGGTACTTTTTAATTGACGTTTGCTCGTTATGAACTATTCCATTCCTGCTAAAATAACGTACAAATCTGATGTAAAAAAGCAGTGACATTTCAGATCTCCAAATTTGACTCCCACTAAACTTTTTTTGTGAAATTATATGAAAGGGAAAGTGTACACGAGGCAAACATTAGTGTCTCAGAAAAGAGAAAGAGTCGAAATGGAAATATATGTTGAAAGAAATTGGTTGTTTTTAGAATAGATGGACACAGAGAGAGACAATCAGAGGGGCATGGCTAAATTGGCACAGATCGTTGCTCTGATCAAATCGGTATAAATTTTGATTGGTATATCTCTTCGCCTTCTGGAACTTACATACATACTTTGGGTCAAAGTTAATATATAATTTTGTGTTAACAAAAATTCACAATTTTGCCTCTTACAGCATCATACTCATTCTCACTAAATAGAGACATGACTACGATTATACCAACAGGCAACAAATACTTCGGAGCAACATCAAGAAGGGAGAGTTGTAGAGTTGCACACCAACAATAACAACAACAAATTCAAAGAACAACAACTCCCAAGTTCGACTTCTTGCATAATTGAGTAGTGGGAAAAAAGGAGCTACTCAACTGCTTGGCTTCATCAGAATGATTTTTATTCAATCACTCAATAAATATTTCAAAACTAATGAATATTGTGAATAATTTTGTGCAGTCTTTTCGTTTGCTTGTAATTTTTTTCCACTGCTTTATACATTACATTCGCTCGTTACTTATATCTACTCCTTTTTTTTGTGAATTTCCGCATATTTTGTTAACACTTAAATAAACTTAGCCAATCCATGGTGGATAACATGCTGCAGTGGAAAAATAAAATAAATAAAAAAATATACGAAAAAATTCAAATTATCCTTTAAGTAATTAAAAGTCATGATTGCGTAAGAGGGTTGCGGTTGCTTGATAAAGAAAAAATGTACATAAAATTATATAAAGCCAATTAAAATGCACAAGAAAATGGCGCAACCGACACGCCATAGAGCATTTCATAATTTAGTGGTGTTTCCTTTTCCATTTTTTTTAATTTTTTTTTTTTTTTTTTTTTGTCTTTTGAGGTTATGCATTTCTTGTTTACTTTCCAATAAAATGCAAAATTACTAAAACAGTATAAGTTAATTTTCTGCGCTTTTGCTTCTTTATATTCCACATTCTCATTTATTTATTTTCATAGCTCCCTTGTGTTTGTCATTCATAACCATACCGTATTCGCCGCGAGGGTCCTCTATATTCTCGCCTTCGTTCATTCCACTTGCGACTAAAAAATGTTGGCAATTAGTTTTCAATTAAAATTGGCTTGCATTTACAGACTTACAAGTAAGTTGGCTGTGGAAGTACTACTGACTGTGGTTAGAGCAAGTGGTTTGGTGTTTTTATTTTTTTAAATTTATTTTATAATGCGTATAATGTAATTGAACTGATTGAGATTGCTATTGCCTTCATTTAGCTTTCATAATGCTCTTTTCTGCAGATTTTTTGCTTACTTTCAATTTATTAATGTTACAAAATGAATAATTGGAAGCACCCTTTGGGAAAGATTGGCTTCGGCTTCACTGATTTTTTTTTTTTTTTAATTAAAGAAAGATATTGAATCTTAAACAATAAAAAACACAACAAAAAATCGTTCAAAAACTTTTAATTTCTTTTATTTTATTTTCTTAATTTTTTTATTTTATTTAATTTTATATTAATTAATTTTTTTAATCTTTTCTAATTTTTTTAATTTTTTTATTAATTTTTTTTTGATTTTATTTTATTTTTTTCAATTTAAAATTTTATTATTTTTTTTTTTTTAAATTAATTTTTTTTTCTTTTTAAATTTAATTTTTTATTCTGATTTATTTCTCTTATTTTATTTTATTATTATTTTATTTGATTTTACTTCAATTCATTTTATTTTATTTATTTTTTTCTATTCTATTTATTTTATATTAATTTATTTTATTTTATTTTTTTATTTTAGCTTTTTTTATTTTATTTATTTCACTATTTTATTGATTAATTTTATTTTTTTTTTATTTTACTTTATTTAAATATATTTTATTTTATTAAATTAGTTTTGTTTATTTATTAAAGGTTGTATTTATTTTATTTTCTCTAATTTCGTTTTAGTTTTTTTTCACATAAAATTGTATTTTATTTTAATTAATTTTAAAAAATTTTAATCTATTTTTTTTATTTTTTTAATAATTTTATTTTTATTACTTTTAATTTATTTTATTATATTATATTTTTTATTTATTACGTTTATTTTTATTTTTACGCCTTTAATGTAGATAAAATAGTATACTAACTTTGGTCCGAAGTATGTAAGTACCAGAAGGAGAAGAGATAGGCCTACTGAAATTTATACCGATCATATCAAAATCACGAACTGAGTTAATTTAGCCATGTACGTGTGTCTGGCTGTCCGTCGGTCCGTCTGTCTGTCCGTCTGTCTGTCTGTCTGTTTGAACGCAAACTAGCCCAATTTTCAACCAAACTAATTAGGAACTAGTTAGGAAGATGCTCTTATGCGTTTAAACGATCGTTTGTCGGAACCTCGATAGGACCGCTGTAGCATACAAGTATATACGACCGGTTTTTTAGATTTGAATTCTTTTTTTGTCATAAATCCGTCAAAAAATCACCTAAGACCGTGAAATTTGGTAAACCATATTTACACAAAAATTTTCATTTTGGTTCTGAAAATCATCGCAATTGGACGACTATAGCATATAGCTGCACCGATATATTCAGATATGAGGTTTTAGTCAAAACTCAGTCAAAAAAGCATTTAGAAGCATAAAATTTGTTATTGTCCAAAAATATTAGGAATTGCATATTAGTAGTGAAAATTATCGAAATCGGAATACTATAGCATATTGCTCCCATACAACCGATATGACGTCTTCGGACAAAAATCCATCAAAAAAGCATCGAAGAGTCTGAAATTTGGTGTTCTACAAATATATAAGGTCAATTGGAAAGTCCCCGCCCTAAAACCCAACTAAATCAACTCTAATTAAGCCCATAAGATTTTTAGTTAGTCCTAACCCTCAGAAGACGGGTGTCGGTTAATTAGTTTGTGAATAATGGCATTTTCAGTGAAGCAACTTTTGTTATTGTGAAAAAAATGCTTAAAATAGAATTTGGCGTGTTGATAAAATATTGATTTTTGAAGGGAAAAAATACAGTTGAAGCAAAAACTTGGCTTGGTGGCGAGTTTCCGGACACTGGAGTAGTCCAAAACCAACCATCAAGGATTGGTACGCTAAGTTTAGATGTGGTGAAATGAGCACCAAAGACGGTGAAAGCAGTGGACGCACAAAAGAGCTTGTTACCAACGAAAACAAAAAATCCACAAAATGATTTGAAATTACCGTAAGCTGAAATTTAGTGAAATAGATATCAACTCAATGTGTACATCATATAATTCACGAATATTTGCGTATGAGAAAGCTCTGTGTAAAGCGCGAGCTCACTTTTGATCAAAAACAACAACGAGTCGATGATTCGAAGCAGTGTTTGGTGATGTTCGAGCGGAATAAACTCAAGATTTTTGACAAAGGATGAAACGCGGCTTCATCATTTTACTCCGAAGTCCAATCGACACTCATCTGAGTGCACTGCACACGATGAACACGCTCCAAAGCGTGGAGAAGCGCAACAGTCGGCTGGCAAAGTTATGGCTTCTGTATTTTGGAATGTGCGTGGAACAATTTTTATTAACTACCTTGAAGAAGGAAGGACCATCAATAGTAACTATTTCATAGCATTATTGGACCATTTGAAGGACAAAATCACCGAAAAGTGGCCGCAATTGAAGAAAAAGAAAGTGCTGTTTGACCAAGGCAGTGCAGCGTGTACAAGTCAATGAAATCGATGGCAAAATCCATGAATTTAGCGTCAAATTGCTTTCTCATTCATCGTATTCTCCAGATCTTTACCTCAGCGACTGTTTCCTGTTCTCAGATCTCAAAATAATACTCGCTGGGAAGAAATTTTCATGGAATGAAGAGATGATCGCCGAAACTGAGGCCTAATTTGAAGCAAAGGACAAACCGTACTACAAAAATGGTTTGGAAAATTTGGAGGGTCGCTATAATCAGTTTATCACCTCTGAGGGGAACTAATTTGAATTAAAAAAATTAATTTTGCCAAAAAAAATGTGGCGGACCGGGGAGTTTTCAACTGACCTGTTAATACGAAGACGATATGCACACTGAAAATTATCAAAATCGAGCAATTTGCAGTAAATTGGATATATTCATGAAAGGTATAAAGACTTCCTTTAAACAGCCGTACTTTCTTGTTTTTATTTAAATTAATTTTTTTTTTAATTTTTTTTTATTGTTTTTTTTCTATAATTTTTTTCATATAATTTTATATATTTTAAATTCCATTTATTTATTTACTTCGAATATTTTATGTATTTATATACATTTTTTTAAATTATTTTATTAATTTTATATCTCTTTTTTTCTATTTTAAATTTATGAATTTTTGATTAATTTTATATTATTCAAATTTTTTTTCTTTAAAATTCACTGATTCTTTCGACGTTGCTAATTTTTTATGGCTTCGTCGTAAACTTAAATTTATGCTTTAATAATTTTCAGCTGATTTTCCATATTGTAACCTTGAAAAAGATATTTGATTACATTTTACAAATTTTTTTTCGCAACTTATTCTTACACATGCTTATACATTATGTACATATTTATCTTTCGCTACCAACTTCCTCACCGCTAGTTGGGCTAAGTACAACAAACGAAAATGCTGCACACAGCACAGCACCCAAATCAAGTAGAAGATTTAATTTTGAGCAAAATCAAATTACAAATTACATAGATACTTACATACAGCTGGAAGCTTAAGAGTGAAACAAAATTTGTATGCATGCAAGTGTAAGTATGTGGGAAAACCTGATAAGCGGAAAAAGGAAAAAAAATTAAATTAACCAATATCTAGTAAAACGAATTCGATGGCCATGAATTAGGACGGAAGTGCGTGTACGATATGCGAAAACGTATATAAGCATGTAGGAGTGTGTTATGTGTCGTTATGTAACTATAATGCAATTGTAGTAAATGTGATTATAGCGCTATTGTTCATGCTGCCTGTTTTGACTGAGACGTATTCAAAGGAAAAAATTACTCTACTCTAGAGCAATACTTTTCTCATACATACATACATATTTCATACATACATACATATGGTAGTTAGAGCTGATAAAATAGCAAAAGTAGCTAAAATTCATTTATTCTCCGTATTATAGCCAAAGGCTATACTCAAACTGATGGAAACGAATTTAAGGTCATTTTCAATGGCAATTACCTCAAGTATATTTGCGATGTGGCAACATTGGCCCACAGTTGAAATGTTGTTTGTATATATGTATATGTACAGCAGTGGTCAGTTCAATCGAAATAATTTCGGCAGTCAAAGTTTGCTAAGTCAAGTATTTCTCTATTCATTCATTTTATTTCGCAAATTCTTTCGCTTGCAGTTACTGCGCCAACTTTGCACGTTTCGTCCTCTCTTTCTCCATGGTTGAACTTAAATTGAGGCTTGCATAAAGGATCTGCTTTGGTGGAGATTAATGCTTTTTTCAATATTTATTTATTTTTTAGTTCAAATTTTATTTTCATTAAATCTGTAAAAAAAAATTTCTGTGGATAGATGCATATATTCTACCAGTTATAAATAGGAACAGGAGTAGGTAGAGTCTGCTTTATTCAGAAATCAGTGCGATACAAATTTGTTGAAAGCGATTTTTTATGCTTCAATGAATCAAAGTAAGAATTGATTAATTTTCGTACGAAATCGTAGATTATTTCAGTTTAGGGCTTCGTTTATTTTTGCTTGATTTTTTATTTGCAGAATCAAGCAGTTTGAAAAAATGATGAATAGATAAATACGCCATTTTGATACACCATCGTAGGACCTTTAAATTCTTGCTATCTCGTCTTTCTGTTGCGTTCAAGCCATTTATTGCTCTCAATGAAACTTGTAATATCCGTTCGACGTCGCAAAGCAACAATCACAACAGACAGTCGTGCAGTTTTCTACTCGACTTCCACTCTTGCTTCACTGTGAGAACACTCATCAGCAACTCGATATAGTGGAACTGTGGAACGGCATCTCAAGCACCCTAAATACCGCTGCTATGGACAATTGATTTTCTGCAAGGCCAGAGAAAGAGCTGGTAAAGTGATGACTGCCGTGCTGTAGTGGAAAGAAAAGGAACTACATACCTCGCAACTTCACGATCGACCACGAGACGTGCGGGATAGGATAAATACCGAGAGCTTAAGAGAGGAGTGAAACGGATTTGCAGGCAAAAAGAAGAGAGACACCGAAATGCGTGAGTATAAATAGCTTGAGAAGCTGACCGAAATGAGTAATGCTCGAAAATTCTACGAAAAGATGCAGCGACTAACAGAAGGTTTCGAGATCGAAGCATACTCGTGTAGGAACTAAGCAAGCAATCTGGTCACTGACGTCCAGGGCATACTGCGGGCATATGGAGGGAACATTTCTCTAACCTGCTGAATGGCAACGAAAGTGCGAAGCCCGGAGTTGTCGAACTCGCATCTCCCATTGAAGATGATGAAATGGACATTCCAATACCAAAATTCGATTAGAGATTCCCCGTTAAAAAAAAAAAAGCAAAGCGTCCGGTAGCTAATGGCTTACCGGCAGAGCTATTCAGTTCTTACTGGCGGCGAAGAACTAACAAAGCACATGCATCAGCTCCTTTGTAGAATAAGGTCGGACGAGAGCATACCCGACGATTGGATCCTCAGTGTGCTCTGCCCAATGCAAAAAAAAAAACAGGGGAACATCACGTTCTGCGCCAGTTTTCAATGGCATAAGCCTCCTTAATATCACAAATGAGGTCCTATCTAGCGTATTATGTGAAAGATTAAACCCCTTCGTCAACAAACTAGTCTTCTCTAATCAATACGGCTTTCGAGCAGATAAATTTACCATTCACTAGGTATTCACCACTCGTCAAATAGAAAACAATCGATCCATACCACCTTCTCATTGATTTTAAAGGACTAAAAGGAGCTGCTTCTTCGCCGTTATGACTGAATTTGGTATCCTTGCAAAACTCATACGGCTATGTAAACTGACCCTGGATAATACCAGAAGCGGAGTCAGAACTAGCAAGTACCTCTCGGAGCCATTCGATACCAAACCAGACTTCAGAGAGGGTGACTCTTTATCATGTGATTTCTTCAATTTAGTGCTGGAAAAAATAATACGAGCGGCAGAACTAAATAGACCAGGTACAATCTTCTACAAGCGTGTACAATTGCTGACGTTTGCCGATAATATTGCTATAATTGGTCATAACAACCGCACCGTAAGTTCTGCTTTCTCTAGGCTAGACAATGAGTTGAAGCCAATGGGTCTCGTGGTGAATGAGGACAAGATGAAATATTTCCCGTCATCAAGTAAATTGTCCTTGCATTTTTGTCTTGATCCGAACGTCACTGTTGACATTCCTAACTTCGAAGTCATAGATAATTTCGTCTATCAAGTAACCAACATCAGCGATACCAACAATGTCAGCCTGAAAATCTAACGCAGAGTAACTCTTGCCTGTAGTTGATACTTTGAACTGAGTGGGCAAGTGAAAAGTAAAGTCCTTTCTTGACGAACGAAAAAACCAAACTCTACAAGTCTCTCGTCATTACCGCTATGCTGCAGTAGCTTGAACGATGTCGACATCCGATGAGATGGCACTAGGAGTTTTCGTGTGAAAAGTTTTGCGGAAGCTTTGAAAGCTTTCAGCGCAATAACCGCACATGGAAGCGGAGCAAGAGGAAGAATTTTTTTATAAAGAAAGTCTAAAATATTATTATGTTCTTTTGAAAGTGGCTTTAGTGGCACAAGTTAGTTGTAGGAGAGAAAAATTTGTTTAACATTTTCTTAGGTCGTTCAGCAAAGCACAAATGACGAATATACAATTTTAATTATTCTCAAAGAAGTTTGAAAAAATCTGAAAACTATAAAACCGCCATAGAAAGACTCACAAATGAGTCAATCAATGCCTTTTTTCTCTCAAAAAATAATTTCTCGAATTTACAAAGAATTTTTTTTTTGCAAAAAGCTTTTGGGTAGTCTAAATTTTCAGATGAAATAATAAAAATAAAAATAAAACATCAAAAAAGCATTTTTAGTCAAAATTACCGACTTTCTGTACCACAAATCTTGATGAAGAAATTTTCTGCTGTACTAAAATGGAAAGATCACTTCTACGAGTAACACAAAAAATCAATTCCAATTCCATTCCCTTTAAATAACTCTTTAAAGACTTACTATATCTTTCACAACTTATTGTCTATCCCTGAAAGAGATGTCTGCCAGTTTTCATTATTCAACTACTTCGTTCGCACTTACACATATTAATGAATGCTAAAGTATTCCAATTTAACATCAATTCTCTTTGAGACGCATGCAGCGCATCGAAACCCAAATAGAATTTCCATAATTGATTTGCACAAATTATCCTTCAGTTTAGTTATTCATCAGTTGATCCTCACTCAACAGTAGCAGGTTGGTGGGTCGTTGGTCTGCTTTTTGGTCATATCACACAGCGCATACAGCTGTCCAAGTATTTATATATTTGTTTTTGCATGAAATGCCTACGGAAACTTTGTTCGTATAAATTAAATCTTGCCTTTGAACTTGAGCCTTTAGTATTTACTAATGTATGTGCATGTATGTACATGTGTATGTGTTTTCAACTCAGCTAGAGATCTATTACTCTTTAGTTGCATTAATTTGCGCAGCTAAGCGAAATCAAATGAAGACCTAAAACAATTGCCCGATTATGGGTATTCGGTTAACCGAAAATAGTGTGTTGGAAAAACGGACATGCCTGCATAAATTAAAACGGGGTTTGTTGGTGGTGGTGGAAGCGAATAGAGTAAAAAAGACGCGAAGCGAAAAACGAATGGAAAGTAAGACATTATGCGGAAACAAATCCCATCTCTGTTTATTTGATGAATATATAATATCAAAGGATGTGGAGCTGAGGTGGTATGAGGCGAAATCGATCAAACAAATCAGCAGACAAATATTGCAATAAAAGAAAATAGAAGAGAAAATTAAGTAAATTAAATTAAATTAAAATATTAACTAAAAAAATTAAATTAAAAAACTTTAAAAAGTAAAATAAAGTTTTTTTTACGGGGAGAGGATAGAAAAATACCTACCGCATCATCATTGCGTCGTCGCAGCAATGGTATGTGCCACTTGCAGGTCACTAACGAACTCTGCTCTGAGGATCCGTCGCCCACTCTGGATCTCACTTTTGCATTACTTCACGGTCGCGTTTCACATTTCTTGTCTTAAGACTTACATGGCATTACCTGTATTCAGGTACCGATTTTTTAGCCGAAGTATGTTTACTATGTAGTTTTTCACGTTATTCCTCTTTTTCCTCGTTTTGAAGCATGCCAGCTATAATGTTGTCATCATTAAGGGGGCCAACCAAAGTCTGCAAACTATTTCGTTCTGTTTACCAGTATATGCATTTGAAAAACGTGTGTTCAGCGTCATCCTCGATTGCATCGTTTCCATTTTTCCTGCTGGACCACTTCTTTATATTTTTGAATAGCCTTGCCGTTCATCTACCATGATGTCCCTACTCCCAACATGGCAAACTCATTGTGTCAAGGTATCGTTCTTTACTTCCTCTTTTGCTTCCTTCCCTTGTCTCTTCATCTTCCACATTTTCTTTTTTTCAAATGATTATAAGTCCATGGGGCGCTTCCGCTTATCACCAATACAACTTTGCCTGAAACTGAAACGATATGCCGAGACTACTCTCAGAGCAGCTATGCGATAAACTATTTCCAGGACTTAACATCGGTTTTTCTTCTTCAGTGAGTCTGCCCATAGCTCTGCTCCGTAGAGCAAGACATTCAGTATTGTTGACATCGAAAGCTTCCGTTTTTCCTGTGTCGGTCCCCGCTGTTGGCCATCAGTCTGCCGTGTTGGAATGTTGTTTTAGACGTCTTTTCTTCAACATGTTGAATTTGGGAACAGTAAGTAAGCCTAGAGTACAGTCTTACACTCAAATAATTGACAACCTTTTGTGTCCTTAGAGTCTTCGTGGTTGTCCTCATCTTTAATTCAATGGTAATTTACTTCTTTGTTAGTAGTACCAGTTTTTTCAGTGGCAACGTTCTCAATCGTCAAGCCACGTTTCTGCTTTTATCATCACTTAATTTAATTTTCTTCGCGCGTCTTCAGTGTCTCGTGCAATGATTATCGCAGCGATGTCGTGGGATTAGCCAACTAGGTATGTATCTTCGGGCATTTGGAGATTTAGTATATCATCGCAACGTTCCATAGGGCTAGGCCGAGAATTAATCCCTGTGCTGCTCTGACGTGACCCTTAATTGGCCTGGTCCTTCAGGAGTTTTATACAGCAGGATACTGTCTTTCAAATAACTCATCATTAGGCTGAGATATATGTAGGTATTTTAAAATTTTATTCTAATGATTCAATCATATTCTTCCATCCATCGTTGTTGAATGCATTCCGTACGTCCAAGGTGGCTAGTAAAAAAAACCCATCTGAGTTTGTGGCATCTTCTATGCCCTACTTCTACACTCTTCATTACGTTCTCAATTGTCCCTAGTGCTTATCTGCCAGGTCTGAAACCATATTGCCTGGGTGGTAAGACACCTCCCCTAATAACAGCTTCTTCTATAGGTGGTTGCAGCAATCTTTCGAGAAGCTTGCCAGCTATGTCAGGCATGCAAAGAGCTCGCTATGCTAATGGGCTTTCTGTGTTTCCCTTCCCTTTACTTATTAAAACGAACTGCGGCCTTTTCCAAACTTCTGGGAAGATGCCGGCTTTAAGGCAGTTGTTAAATATTCCTAATAGCAAGTTTTCCTCCTAATTTTTTCAGAACGATTTTGTACCCTAGACACCGCGGATTAATATTTAGGCCATTTCGAAGTACTTCTCATTTGTCTTTTTTGCTGATTTCGATGACGTACTTTAGTTCTCTCTTCGCGGCGTGAAAATGATCCTCGCCTTTTTCTTGTGTAGACGCGTTTTAAGTCAAGGTACGTTCTTCTCAGCGACGCAATGTTCTCTGTCCACCAATACGCAGCTTGGTTTTCTGGTTTCTCTTTTAGTTTTCCCCTGTGTCTCCTGCGTCGTTTTTTGGAAAGTAAAACTCATCAATTTTGGAGATTAGAGTATTAATATTAAGTTTTGAGACGTTCCATTTTCTAGTGGTTCCACGTGATCGTAAACCAAATTAAAATAAAATAAAATAAAATATAAAAAACTAAAATTAAATTTAAAAAAAATAAAAATTAAAAAAAAAATTAAAATAAATATAAATATAAAAAAATAAGTAAAACAAAAAAGAATTAAAAAATCAAAAAAAAAAATTAAAAATATAATAAAATGAAATAAAATTAAATAAATAAAATAAAATTAAACTAATTTATATTAAATTAAATTAAATAGAACAAAAAAAACGTATAATAAATTTAATAAAAATAAAAGAGAAGAAAAATAATTTAAGCAAATAAAACCAAAAAAAAAATAAATAAAATAATACAAACAAACAAAATAAAACGAAATAAAACAATTAAAAATAATGCAAATAAAATAAAATTAAAAAATAAAATTAAAATAAGTAAAATAAATTAAAACCAAAAATTGTATAAAATATAATAAAATAAAATAAATAAAATAACGGAAATTAAAATTATAATAAAACAAAAAATGAATAAAATAAAATGAATAAAATAAAATTAATTAAAATTAATAAAATCAAATAAAATGAAAAACTATAGAAAATAAAGTAAAACAAAATGAATTAAAACAAAATATATAAAGTAAAAAACACATAAAATAAAGAAATATTAAGAATAAAAAACAAATTAATTTATACCAATCGCAATAAAGCAAAACTAAAAAAAAATTTCAAATAAAATAATTAAATAAATAAATCAAATAAAGTAATATTAAATTAAACTAAATAAAAAATCTAACAAAAAATAACAAAATAAATTTAAAAACAGAAAAAATAAATAATATCAGTTATTTAAATATTTAATAATATGAAGAATAACACTTAAAATAAAATAAAATTTAATTAAGCAAGTTTAACTATAATAACTGATTTAAATTTAAGCAAAGCTAAATAAAACAGAAAAGAATAAAAGAAGAAAATTAAATATATAAATCAAAATTCTAATAGGTAAAAACTGTAAAACTAACGAATAAATTTTTTGTGAACTCCATAATTGCCTGAAATTAATGTAAAAAGCCAATTTAATACAAGCGCATAGAAAGTGTAAATATTTTCTGATTAAACTTTTACAAAATTTCCATTTGAAATGCAAAAACAAACTCTTAATTTCGTGCAACGAAAATTTTCCTACAGATATAAAATAAAATAAAATAATATGAAAAACAATTTCAAATGCAAAAATAAAATGAAAATTTATTTAATTTCCTTTCTAAAAACAATTCTACACTTTCCTGTTGCATAAACATTTTGAATAAAAAAAGTTTATTCTATTTTATTGCATATGGCATTATCGGTATTGTTGTTGTTGTTGATTTTTTTTTGTTGTACATACTTTTTGTTATAAATGTCAGTTCTTGTTTCACATGCCGTACGTGACATATGCTTGCCATTTATCTTGCATACTTTTCACATACTAATGTACATACGTACATAAGTGAATTGCTCGAGAATGGAAAAGTAAAAAGTTAAAAATAAAAATAACAAAAAGGAAAGCAGACAAAACTTTAAGAAAACTAACTGTAAAAAGCAACAACAACAATAACAACTATAACTAAGCAGCTTAGAACGTTTTACACAAGGACACTCAAGATGTATTGCCAAGTAAAATATGAAATGCGAATTATACACGGCCACTCGGGCATTCTCAATATGCACTTGGCCCAAACGTATGTATGTTATTAGTACTGATATGAGCTTGCGCTGCTGATGCTCTGCCGCTGCAGCCATTACAAATGTAACGAATTCAAGGAAATTCGCACAAAAGAAATAGCCACTGCCATTGTAATGCAATCTAAAGAGTTTTGTTATGAATTACTCGCAAATACACTCAAATAATAAACTATACATACAAAGCAAAAAAGGGAAAAAAATTTAGGAGAAATATACATATTTTCAAATGTAAGTGTGTGTTTGTTTCCGAGAATAAAAAAAATATGGAAAAAAACTTTGAAAGAGAAATATCAAGAAATGAAAGTGCAACTCACTAAGTGTACAGAATGTATGTACGCGTGTGAGTGGCTGGCATTATATTCTGACATTGTAATGTATCTTGGTACTCAAGCAAATCTTGTCGAAATGAAATACACTTCCAATATCACAAAAGTGTACAACGAATACATACAAAATACATATATATATATATAGTTGCCATACACAGCACGAATTTTGAAAGTAACTCGAAGTGGATATAAAAAAGCCTTTGTACGAAGAAGAAATATATTCGTATTCTAACTGTATATTATCTTGAGGCCTTCAAAAAAATTTCTGTGTATATTATTTTGAAATTTTTAAGTCAAATCCTTAATTTTATTTAATTTATTTTGAATTTATTTCATTTCATTTCATTCTTAATTTTTTTTTTTATTTTTTTTTTTTTAATTTTTAGTTTATATTTTGGGTTAAATTTATATAATTGTTTGTTTTATTTTATTTCATTTAATATTATTTTAAAAATGGTTCTACCATTTTATTTTTTTTTATTCTATTTAATTTAATTTAATTTATTTTTTTTATATAAAATTTCATTTTGTTTAAGCATTATTTTATTTTACTTTACTTTATTTTAATTTTTTTATTTGATATTATTATATTTTATTTTATTTTAATTAATTTTTTATTTTGTCATTACTTTTTATTTATTTTATTGAATCTTTTTTATTTTCTTTTAATCTCATTTGTTTTATTTTATTCTTATAATTTATTTAATCTTATTTTAAATTATTTAACTCGTTTTTAATGTTTCTGTTTAATTTTTTCCCATTTTTTTCCTTTAGTATCTGAATTCAAAATATTTTCTTATAGTTTAATTTTTTTATTTAATATATTTTAATTTATTTAATTAATTTAAATTTTATTTTATTTTATTTTATTTTATTTTATTTTATTTTATTTTATTTTATTTTAATTTATTTTTTTATTTTTTTATTTTTTTTAATTTATTTTATTTGATTTTATTTAATTTTTTTAACTCTATTTTATTTTATTTTATTTTAAATTATTTTATTTCTTTTATTTTTTTATTTATTTTTTCATTTTATTTATTTTTAATAAATTTTTCTTTAATTTAAATTTATTTTATTTTATTTTATTTTATCTTAAATTATTTCATTTTATTTTATTTTATTTTATTTTATTTTTTTTATTTTATTTTATTTTATTTTATTTTAATTTATTTTATTTTATTTTTCTGTTATTTTTTTTTTTTTACTTTATTTTATTTTATATTATTTTTTTAATTTTATTTTATTCAATTTTATTTTAATTAATTTTTTTATGTTTTTATTTTTTATATTTATTTATTTATTTTTTTATTTTTTTTTTTATATTAAGTTATTTTATTTTATTTTATTTTAAATTATTTTATTTTACCCAAGTCCCACAACTTAATCATAAGGAGCTACCTAACAGACAGAGTTCTCCTATACCAGACAAGACAACAGATGGTGCCCCCGCAACCTCAAAACTACGTCAGGCGTAGCACAGTACTCGGTACTCGGCCCTGATCTCTGGAATGTCAGTTACAATGACATATTAAATCCCTGATGATAGATGCCTGATGATGCATACCTAGTTGGATATGCGGATGACACTGCAGCAATAATCACCGCCCGCGACAAAGAAGACGCAGGAAGGAAATTAATCCAGGTCATGATACGAACCCACATGTGGCTTGAACCACGCGGCCTCAAATTATCCACAGAAAGGATCGAGCTTTTACTGCTAACAATGAAGCGCATCCCGTTAGAAATAAACATGCATAATTTATCCGGCAATCTGAAGAGACATAGGTTCGTAAACTACTAAGGCATAAGATTGAGACAGACACATTAAAGAAAGATAACCGTTAGAAATAAACATGCATAATTTATCCGGCAATCTGAAGAGACATAGGTTCGTAAACTACTAAGGCATAAGATTGAGACAGACACATTAAAGAAAGATAACCGTTAGAAATAAACATGCATAATTTATCCGGCAATCTGAAGAGACATAGGTTCGTAAACTACTAAGGCATAAGATTGAGACAGACACATTAAAGATAACCGGCGCAAGGCTATAGCCAAAGTTTATCTAACGGCAGCATTAAAGGTAGCGTCAGCATAGCATACGGTGTCAAGTGAAGCCGTTCTGGTGATAAGTGGAAATGTACGTATAGAACTCCTGGCATTAGAGAGAAAGAAAATTTGGACCAAGGAATGTGGTAAAACGGAAGAGACCTAAAATCGATGGCAAAGCCGCTGGGAACAATTAACTTGCGGCAGATAGACCGCCAGGCTAAATAAGCACGTGAACCTCTGTACACAGAGAAATGTCGGGGATGTTTTCACTCACTTTGTCACTTGGATGCTATCCGGACACGAATACCACCGAAAATACCTACACAAGATTGTCAAGGCAGAGGAGTCGTCCTGCATATACAATGATGCTATCGAGGACAGTCCAGACCACACATTTTTTAAATGCGAATGATGGCAAGCAGAACGGGAGGCACTAGGGAACCTGGGAGGTCCGCTTTATGTGGACAACATCGTACCAGTAATACTCCAGAGTGAAGCAAAGTGGAAAAATATATCAGACCACGTAGAGATCGTACTACGTAAGAAAAAGCGGGACCTGGATGCAGGTGACGAGATGTAATCTCACTACGAGAAAAATGGAACGCCACTCTGAAGTAATGCGAAAGCGGTTCCAGGATCAGCGACGGTTTCTTAGAGGAGAATTTTTTAGTGACTTGCACGTGGCATATACCATTGATGTAACGACACAATGATGATGCGGAAGGCATTTTTCTTCTCCTCACCCGAAATTTTTTTTTTTAATTTCATTTTAATTTGATTTACTTTTTTAATTTTTATTTTTATATAATTTGTTTTATAATTTAATTTATTTATATAAAATATTATATTATTTTATTTTATTTTAATTTAATTTATTTTATTTTAATTTTTATTTTATTTTATTTATTTTTATAATTTAATTTAATTTTTTTTTATATTGTATTATTTTATTTTATTTTGAATTGTTTTTTATTTTATTTATTTTTTTGTTTATTTTATTTTATTTAGATCTATTTTTTTCTTTTTTCTTATTTAATTTTTTTATTTCTTTTTTTTATATAATTGATTTTAGTTTATTATTATTTTTTCTTTGTTTTATTTGTTTTTATATATTTTTTAATTTTTTTTATTATTTTTTTTTTATCTTTTTTATTAATTTATTTTATTTATTTTTTATTTTTATTTTTTACGTATGTACATATTTACCTAGTATATGCATTCATGGTTGGATTTATTTTCAAATATATATAGTAAAATGCATACTCTCTTAGAATTTTGGACAAAAGCTATATATACACACACATATATGCACATATATATGGTCATTTTGAGATGAGAAAGCAATCCTTACTTAACTCTCTCGCTTCCATACAACAATGGCTATATGCTTGCGCTGAGTGGATTAGTAGCGCAGTAGTGCACTTGAATAATGTCAGGCAAAAAAATTTAGGAAAATATAAAATATACATACATACATACACACATACTTGCATGCATTTCGCCATGAAATACTAAGCTAAGAAATAAAAAGCAGACATGCATGTACGAGTACAGATGTATGTCAGATATTTCAGCATGCCTGCGTCTTAAGGTCACTCGGCATTTGGCATTTTTGCACGAGTTAATATAAAATTAAATTTATGATGCAGTTTGCTTGATTATTGCTTTGATTTCTTACTGTAGTAGTATTCCTATATAGATACATGCATATGTATTGTACGATATCATGTACATTCAGTGCAGAAATCCTTGAAATGCTTGACAGCGCAATGTAGTAGGGAACAAACACAAAATGCGAAATATCGAGAAGATATGACACAAAGCAAGCTAAAGTAATTGAGTATGCAAGTGACGTTGAAATTTTTTCGATTTTTTTTTTTTTTTGTAGCATCGATTTATTTTTCTTTTACAAATTTTATGATATTCAACAAGGTACTCCCCTTACATATATGTATGAAAGTTTAGGTTTGTAAGTAAATACAATTAAATTCTAATTATATTTTATTTCACAATAAAACTACAAATCTATGAGAAAAAAAATATTTTTTCGTTATATAAATTCTTAAAATTATGCAAAAATTAATTAATTAAATTTAAAAAATTTTGTATGAAAAGTAAAATATCAATACAAGAAATCACAAAAATACATTAATCAATTTAACGGATATTTACCCACATCAATTGAGAAGGTGTAAAATCCCGCGTAAATTCGTTGCCTACATTTAGACATAAACTAGTAGCGTGGGTCGGTGCTTATTTGGCTTACAAGAAATTTAGCACAGAATATATAAAAATTCTTATTTAAAAATTTATTTAAATTTTATATTAAAATTATAAAAATTTGGCAAATTTTATAATATGTAAATAGAAGATGTATTAAAAAAAAATATAGTCTACTGAACGAAGATTTATTCATTACAGTATTGAAATGATTATAAATTCATTGCCTACATTTAGGCTTGCAGTTGTAGTGTAGTCAAGACATCTACCGACTTTTAAATAATTTGTTTGTAAAATAAATAAGAGCTGATTTAAAATTGTTTTATTCTTTTATTAAAAATTCCTCAAATTTACGAAATTTCGTTCATTTATGTTTAGAGAACAGCTGAGTTGAATTATTGATAGCATCCTTCTGCACGCGAGCTCATTGTGATACCAGTATATTTTGCCTCTACATAAATCTGGTATTAATTTTTGTATTATGCACTAACGGGGCATTGCAAAATATTGATTTATTCCCAAAATTTTTAAAGCTAGTATAAGTGACCAACTAGCTTACTCAGCGTCATCAATTATTGACACTTCGCAACATGGGTTTTGTATAAATAAGACCACCTCATCAAACCTACTGGAATTCACTACCCTTGTCAGTAATAGTTTTAAAGAAGGTTATCAAACCGATGTTATTCATACTGATTTCACCAAAGCCTTTGACAAGGTCTCACACTCAATACTTCACGAGAAACTCGATATGTTTGGGTTTCCACAATCCTTCCTCAAATGGGTTTCATCATATTTGACCGATAGAAAGAAAAGATTAATTTTTAACTCTAGTACTTCACGTGAAATATCAGTAACATCTGGTGTACGTCAAGGAAGTCATCACGGTCGTTTACTATTCCTCTTATTCATCACTGATCTGCCGAATGTGACTCGTCATTCTAAAGCACTGATGTACGAGGATGATGCCAAAGATAAACAACTCTTGTAACGTGACCTAAATAATTTGGTAAGGTGATGTGATGTGAACTGTATGTCGTTAAATTTAAACAAGTGTACTTATATGTCCTTGGCGGCCGCGATAGCCAAGTGGTTAGCATTGCGTACTGACATTCGGAAGGCCTGGGTTCGAGCCCAGGTTCGAGCAACATCCAAAATGATAGCAAATTTTTTTTTTTAATTTCGGTCGCCCCTCGGCAGGGAATGTCAATCCCTCCGAGTGTATTTCTGGCATGAAATAAAGCTCCTCATAAAAATCCATCAGCCGTTCGGAAGCGGCTTAGAATAAACTGTAGGTCCCTCCATTTGTTGGTAAAAACATCAAGACGCAAAACCACAAATTGGAGGAGGAGCTCGGCCGAAAATCGCTTCAGCAGTTAAAAAGCGCCAAATATATATATATATATATGTGTATACTTATATGTCCTTCTCTAGAAAATCTTTGCAATACTTTGTCTATATGATTCAAAATCACAATGTTGAACAAGCTACTGACTTCTTTGGCTGGGTTGTCACAATAGATCCCAAGCTAGGTTTTATTCTTTCTTTAATCAATCAAATCTATAGCTACAAGTGTAGAAGCAACCTTCGCGGTCGGTCTCGTCGTTGGGTTCGTCATACAAAAAAAAAAGTAAATAGAAACGTGGACAGTGACAAATTTAGGACACAACCATTCTTTGTCCCTACAGTTAGGACAAAATTCACTTAACTAATATCCTTACACCATCACTATCTGTCAGGTGGTTCACTGCATTAGATGAAGAAGAATTTATCTCATTTACTCATCAATCAAGGGCAAAATCTATTTGGTCCTGTTTCATATAGCGCTCTAATGACATCTGCTTTTGGCCTTCCTTATGAAGACCGACCTTACCTTCTTCGCCAAGAAGGCAGCTATTGACGCTTCATGTACAAAAATTCTGTAATGAAGATCGTTTTCGGTCTTGCTAGCTCCACCTGCCGAGAGATCCACAGCAAGGCCGTTTTGAGTGTGGTCGAAAGTCAACATGGGATTCTCTAGCACTATAGAAGTGTCTTAAGTACATTTCTGTGTATATTTTGGCCATCGGCGTATAATATTAGGGTTGTTTGAGCACCTTAAAAATTAAATAACCACGTGCGGAGTTCTGTTAATGTAGTTAAATCTACCTGGAAATTGTTACAAACTCAAATGGATTTCTTGGAATATCATTATTATCTTAAAAAACCCTAGATCCAGGTTCACTGGAAAATCAAAGCATTATAGATGAACTGTGTGGTACTTATCTACGACTAACCGCTTTGTTAAATAACCCGAATCGATGAAGAGACTAGTTTAAAATGAAAATACAGCAGGTCTTATGGTCTCCGATCACTAAATGGGGTTGATTATCTTCACAGAGAGCTGGATGGTAAGAAGTCAGAAGAAAGTTTCCGTAATACCAAAGAAAAAGATCCAAATACTTTATGATTATACTAACTCTGTAAGGCCTAAGAAATACAGAGTATTGGATTCCCATTTTAAAAGCGCTCGTCCTAGGTAAGAAAGGTTGAACGAAAGAAATAGCAAATTGAAGTTGATAGACGAAGGCGTCAACGGCCTCACAATGACTTCGTCCGAGTATTAAAAAAAAATTAAAGAAAAGATCAATAATTATTATTCATTGTAGCTGACATAAAAAATGTATCCAAGTGCACTATATAATTAACTAAACGATCAACAGTCAATCACCAACCCATCGAGTGACAAACACATTTTCCCCAACATTGACTGAACCCACTCTGAGCACACTTAACAAGTACGTCACGGAAACGTTTAAATGATACAGAAAATGAGACACGAGAGCGTGATTGTACACAGGACACGCGCCAGCCGCAACACATTGTGGAATATCGCTTGTTAACAAACGCCCATTACAGCGAGACCAGTCTAAGCATTCACTGCCACAAATTCCGCCATTAAACTTGTCGAAAACAACAACACACTAGGCTAACATCTTGTACGATTTGTCTACTTAGTAGAGATGGGTGATGGGCGACAGGTGATGTGCGGAAAGTGAGACTGATGTAAGCCCAAAGGTGAGCTGTATAACATAGTTGATGAGCCGCACCAACGTATGCGTACGTGGACATCAACGAAAACTTCTTATAAAGTCATTAACGAGACGCGAATGAGAGCACACCTGGGTGGGAGTATATCAGCGCTAGGATGATGGGTATTCATATGTTTGTGTATGTGTATTGTGTGCAGCATACAGTGGTATGACATGGAGCTTAGTGAATTCTATTGTACAAGTATATGTTTACAAGCATATAAGCACTGATTTACGTATCTGTAGAGTTCTAGTTGCCAGTAACCGACTGAGGATAACCTGGAAAAAGAAGAAGAGAAATAAATGAAATGTTCAACTTTGAAAAGATTATCACTTTATGGTTGTGGTTATTGATAATAGAAATACTCTTTTCTTAATATCTATCAGAGTTGCCGCCGTTTTCAATAATATAATTAACTAAGTGAATGTTCAAAACAAAATCCAGCAGCAGGTATTAGGCTCAACGCATTTTTGAGAGCTTATTTTGAGTTAAAAATTTGTATAAGGTTGACATTTAATTTTAAAATTAAAGAAATTGAATTAAAAATATTTTATGGTATTTTTAGAAAGGGTGATCCAAGTAGATGTACTTTTTGCAGTAGCCTCATGTTATTTTTTTTTTCAGTATTGTTTGGCATTTCATCATGGAAAGACCTGAAGACGCCTGAACAAACTTTACAAATCATTCAACTTTATTACGAAAATTCACGTTCTGTAAAGAATGTGTTTCGAGCGCTTCGCTCAACTTATGGTCAACATAATCGGCCTACTGAGCATACTGTTCGCAACACCATCACACATCTTCAGACCCAGCATACATTATTGGATAATATTCGACCTAATAGACCAGGTCAAGCACACAGTGCAGAAAATATAGCGGCCGTAGCTGAGAGTGTACACGATGACCGTGGAAAGTCGATTCGGCGCCGTTCGAAGCTACTCGGACTAACGTGTGGAACGACTTGGCGAATTCTATGTCGAGATCTTAAATTGAAAGCAAACAAAATATAAAAATTGTGCCAGAACTGAAGCCACTCGACCTTCTCAAGCGACATCGCTTCGTTCTATGGGCTCTTGAAAAGTTCCAAGAAGATCCGACGTTTTTGAACCAAATTTTGTGCAGCGTTGAGGCCCATTTCTGGCTCAATGGGTATGTGTTTCAAGAGCTGCCATTTCATCCAGAAAAATTAACGGTATGGTGTGGTTTGTGGGCCGGTGGAATCACAAGACGGCGCCACTTCCCACACCTCGTATCAATCAATGGATTTATTGAGGGAACATTTCGGTGAGCAGATAATATCACGTTTTGGGCCAGTCAATTGCCACCAAGATCGCGTGATATCATACTTTTTCCTGTGGGTATGTGTAAAGTCTAAGGTCTATACGGACAATCCCGTTTCGATTGAGGCGTTGGAGCAAAACATCACGCGTGTCCTTCGCCAGTTACCAGTCGAAATGCTCGAACGAGTCATCGAAAATTGGACTCAACGGATGGACCATCTGAGACGTTGCCGCGGCCAAGATTTTAAAAAGATAATCTTCAAAAAACACATGCCAAAGATTAATCTTTCGAATGATGATAAGCATTCTTCATTAAATTTTGAATTTTCTGTTTTTTTATTTTCTTTAAAAAATAGGGAACCTCGAAATTAATCTCGCGTTATATGAAAGATCGCTTTTTATTGAAACTGCACATACATTTTATAACAAATATTTCCCAAATCCTTCGTATTCGATCCCAGATTTGTTTGTTCGTCTTCTAAATTGGCACGAATTTACTCAACGCGTATTTACTCCTTAAAGAATTCAATTCCTTTCATCATAAACAATGGTTTATTTTACAATTCCCTATATTCTCACAGTTTCTTCTCCTCCATAGCGGTTATTCTCTTTTAAACAAACACTATTATCGAAACTGCCTCTCCTACACTGCCTTCGGTAGCTGCTGCCGCTCTTTTTATACCTGAGAATTCGGTTCACACACTCTACAGCATGCTGATTATCTGTCTCTCTCTATCACACTTTCATCTGTCATTCGTTTTATCTATAATTGTTATTTTCATCACAATATATACATATTTTTGGGTAGAGTTACCAACTGTTTAAAAATTAGAAAGTTTACAAATAAGACTAGTACGATGTGGGTATGTAAGTGAAAGTGTTTGCGAGTGCCTTAACTGTGCAATAAATTTGATTGGGCGTAATTTAAAAGTAAAATAAAATATTATTAAACATTTTTCATACAATATAGATTTTAAAGAAGACTTCAGAAGAACAAAACTTGCGCTAGGGTTCCCGAGCATTTAAAGTTCAAATAAAATTTATAGAAATAGGAAATTGTATTGACTGCAGTTATTGATCCTCAATTTTAAAAAGGGTTGCCGACCGTTTTCAAATAAAATCAATTTCATAAGTATAAGATGCAGAATACTTCTTCTTTTCGTCGCTTCTAAAGCGTCTTATGATGAGTATCTGCAATGTCGGGACTATCCTTCTAGAAGGCTGTTAACCTTACTTACTTCTAACATTTGAAATGTGCTACTTCCCCTTATCCTATGAAAAATTTTGCGGCGTGTATCCGAATGGACTGTGGAAGGTAAAGAAGGCCTTCAGTATTGATTTTTAGACATGCAAAAAGAACACACTTATTCCCTGTCCATATAATGTGAAACCACAGAGAGTGTGGTCTTTCCTGCATATCGTGTCCAAGGAATTTCAGTCAAACTAAATTTTACTAGTTGTCCTAAATGGGATTAAGCTTCCGATATCAAGGGTTTTTGCAGGACTGTATTTTGACATTTGTCAAACTTAACAGTCAAACCAAATATATTTTGCTTCAGCTAAAAGTCAAGAATTTTAGAAATTTATTTCAAAAATGCTGATTCAAACGTGGGCTCGTTTCGTCCTTAAAAAGGATATTACATGCTGTACATAATCGTCCAACTACTCAAGTAATTGGTGAAAATTTAAAGAAATTTGAAGTGACTGGATCGGTTACAGATATTGTAAAGATTGTGCATCATCGATTTGCTCGTTCCTTCTCAAATATCGCCGGTGTAAGTGAAAGTGTAGCCGAAGACCCAAATGTGTACATACCTCGACGTTCTCACGGCACACCATTGCGAATTTTGGATTTGCACTTACACCTACACCCATATAAAGACCAGCTCACATAACAATTGAAGCCAGCTGACTATTCACAAAACCGTATCTCCGAGAATCTTCAAATTATTATAGAGAAGTCATTACACCAAAAAAAAACTTACTGTCAGGTGCGCTCTTTGATCCGAAGGTGTAATTGGACCTTACTTCTTTGAAAAGGATAACACTGAGACTGCGACTCTCAATAAATGCCCACACGTCATATTTCCACGTAAAAGACATGACAGTAAACATCAAGATAAATATAAGTGAATTCAAACTAAGCGAGCAATGCAATCTTTCCGAACAGTTAAGAATAGCCGGAAGTTAAGTCCTCCAAACTTTGACGGATTCGCCCCATCATAGTTGCCTGCTAGAGGATATGGAATCATTTTTTTATAAACTTTCCTTCATTAGCGAAGCTAAGACTGAGAAATTATATGTTTTCCGGTTTCGCAATTGACGTATCTTATACGTACTCTTAAGGCAACCCGTTTTACTGTTATCAAATCCCCCAGGTTCCAAGTTAAACGTACAATTACGTACGTACGAAATTTCAACTGACTTGAAAACAGAATTTACAATTACAAAAATGTCTGACTTGGAATTAAACGCGGAATCACTCCAACTAACAGGTTCTAGTAGACTGAGGAGACAAAGGGAAAGTAAAATCCTCTCTTGACGAATAAAAGTTAAATACTACAAGTCACTTATCATTCCCATCCTGCCATATGGTACAGAAGTATGGAAGATGAGTCGACTTTGAGAGTTTTTTGAGAAAAAGGTTTTGCGAACGATTTACAGACCATTGCGCATTGTCAACGAGGAATACTGTAGACGATGAAACGATTATATGTACGAGTTATTCGCCGACATTGACATAGTTCAGGGAATCAAAAGGCAGCATCTATGCTGGTTAGCTCATATAGTCCGAAAGGATGAAAGCACAACGGTCTTGAAAGTAGCCGCTGCTGGAAGCTGTGGAACATGAATATCTGAACCCAGTTGGAATAGACATGTGAAAAAGGAACGGCAAGGGTAAAAACAACTGGACCGCGTCATTGACTTGGTAAACAGTTCCGATGCTAATCAAGAAGAAGAATAAGAGGAAGAAGAAGAAGAAGCTTAATTATATTCCTTAAATGCGGAATTTTTAATAAAACCTCCAAAAAGTGTTAAATTTTTTTTCCAAATTACATTGAGAATGAAAAAACTATATCAAGTAAGAAGAAAGTAGCAGTTTCTTGAAAGGAAGTTTCACAATTTTTCGGAAACCATTTTCGGGTGTGGATAATCGTAGACAACGCAGATATCTCGAAGAGAAGTTATCGTATCAAGGTCAACAAAACACAGAAGGGAAATTAATGCTGCACAAACAACCCTTCCGTTTCATTCATAAATTCTTCTTCTTGATATCAGCTGGATATGCGCGTTATGTCCTTATGGCCTTTATGCTTCAAATTATTTTTGTAAAACTTCAAAAATATATTTCAAAAAATAATAAAAAAGTTTTAATGCTTCACTCTCATCCACGAGGGTAGAATAAGTCTATTTCTAAAAAATAAAATATTCAACAATTGACACATAAAAAAAAACTCATGAACTGAATAACACAGTTTCATTAAAAATTACACAAATCATACATATTTCTGCCATTAATCGAGTTAGTCAAGAAAACTCCGGCATTAAGTGTCAGTTTAATGAAGTTCACGAAGGTAAAAGGAAAGCGCAACTTAATTGCAGCGCGAAGAAAAATCACTTTTTTTATAATTTTTTTTTTCCTGCACAAAAGGAAAAATCTCACATTTTATAAATGAATGAATAATTGAAAAAGGCAAAGTTAGTCCAGGATTGCTTATGTCATTTACAGTGAACAGTGAACAGTGAACAGTGAACAGTGCACAGTGTACGGCACTAAAATGAACTGCATGTAAGGCAAGCGGAAGACTTTGCTTTGCTCATGAAGCTACAAAAACTTCTTTATGATTTTTTTTGAGAAAAAAATAATAATAATAAAAATTATTATAATAAACTAAAGTAAAAAAAAAAAAAAAATTTACTATAAGAAACAACTTTGCTTCCACAAGTAGCTTACTCCTTATACCTTGCTGCACCGCTCAGTATTCTGTGCACGTTAAGAAGCTTTCTCGCGCGCGCTCTCTCTCTCTCTCTCTCTCTATCTCTATTTACCTAACAAATGGCTGCTTAATTTTTTCCAACTGATTAATGATGCTAATGAGTCAAATCTGCTTGACGTCGGCGTCGTCTTATGGCAGCTAAGCAGCACTGAACCTCTAAACGAGAGGGAGAGAGAGTGAGCAACAAGTAGTTGAACTTCCGCTCCACTTTCTACTCTTCCTTTGTGCTTTTACTAACTACTTATACATATACCCTCGGCTGTTCAGCTTCTTACTGCTTTACCTTGCCTACTTTTGTTTTTGTTGTTGCTGCTGCTGCTGTTCCTGTTAACTTGAGTACTACTGCTGGTTGGTAATTAGGCATACTTTTTGCAGTCTTGTCATTTCATTACCATTACGCTTCATTGGCTTTGAGTATGCATTGAGACAGCCAGTTAGTCAGCCAGCCAGAAAATGTCTGTGCGCAAATACACATGCATATAGTATGTGTGTCTGCCTGTCTGACTGTCTCCTTGTTTGTTTGTAGTTTGCTTTGCCAGTCTAGTAACCAGCTAAGCTTCAGACATTGTAGTTGTTGTTTTTTTTCTATTAACTTTTTTTTATCTCAAATACTCACATGCTGCTGCTCTTTGAACTTTACTCCCTCACTGCAGGCTCACATGCTGCATCGGGGTTCTATGCAAATATTATATGATTATTCTTCTTCTTTCTTTTATTTTCAGTTCTCATTTTCATTCCATTGTTTTAATGAATGTGCGCCAATCAGCCAGGAGACAAACACACTCAGATACCTCCCGGCAGTAGAAAGGTAGACTAGTATGATGTGGCATGAAATAGGATGAAATCATCAGTCGAGACTAAAAATAATTTTCACTTCAACGCCATTCTTATGTTGTTGTTATTTTAAGTACTTCGCGACTGCATTTCATTTCCTAATAAGCTCTGTCAGAGTGCGAAATATGTCGTTGCTCTTTCGGAGATGAAGTAGTTAGGGCAAATATGCAAACTAGTTGGATTCTGGGTAACAACTAGTATTCTTCCCTGCAGGGCTCATTCTTAAGGCGGCAAGCTCCGAAGTTACGTGAATGTTTGTGCTCTTCAACTTTTTGCACTCCAATCAACTGCATTAATACGAGCAGGTGGTGTTGGTAATTACAGGGAAAACTTTAACTAACAAATCATTTTTCATTTGTCATCAGTTTTATGAACTTATGGAGGCGAACTTTCGTCCCTAGCTTAATAAATAAGTGGTAGTAGTGGAAGCACTGTGGGATTATTTAAAAAAAAAAGGAGAATTTTTTCCACATATTTCAATCAATTGCTGCGAATAATGAAATGGCTTCATATTAAAATTCCTCAGCAGCACGCAACATTAAAAAACTTTTAGTATTTTAGTTTTTGAGGTTACCCCCCGAAACCCTGAGCAAGCGCACCTAGGCCTGCTGACTTATTATGATGCCTATGGTGGGTCGGCAAAAAGAGTTTCCTCTCACCTTTCTAAAATTCCCTATCATTTAGTGAGTTTTATAAAAGCCACGAGAATATTGGCGCTAGCTGAAGGAAGTTCTGCAAGGCAGTCTAAGTAAAAATGACCGAGGAAACGATATCGGGACGCACTGAGGGCAGGGCAGTGGTAGTGGTAATAATCCACCGTCACATCCTCATCTATGTATCTGCAGTTGCGACGGGACATGTGTTGGGTATGTCAGGATCGAGTCTGGATGAGTAGGAGTGAAACCTGCTACAGTATACAGATCTTAATTGCGCCAGGGTTACGCGGATCTCACGAGAAGAGAGTTCACGAAGGTGTTACGGGACTCTCGGTGAATGGTGTTTATAGCCTGCCTGTACGCCGTCCTGTCCAGCGGGTCTTGTCTGTATTGCTGTATGGCGCCCCGGTAGTTAAGTACTTCCTTCCTAATATGCCTTGGTGGTGGTTCAGCTTCCAATAAGTATCTTTTGGGATGATCCCTACGGTAGCATCCCAGCAGATATTGTTTACACAGCATAACATTATGCTCCTTAACTGGGAACATAGATGTTTCACTGTGTAAGTAATGCTCCGGCGCCATCAGGAGGTTTCCCGTCACGATCCGAAGGACGGTGTTTTGACAAGTCTGACCTTCCTCTACAGCCAGTTCTACGTACCGGATTTTATCCGGCCAAGGGCTGTCACCCTTTCAGCGACCTAACCCCGTTTAGATCATCAGGTAATTTTAGTAAAAAATATAGTGCTCTGCACTGGCTTCAAGTTGCTTCATGCTTCAAAACACTCTCAGGTTTCCAAACTGAAAGTTTCCCTTGTTTTATTTCATATAGAGTTTACTTTTCTTTTAATGAATAACGGGAAACTATAAGTTGAAAACGTGTTCATATATATAACCGTGTCGAAATTGTCAAAGAGATACAATGAGAGAGAGAGAAAGTGAGCGAAGCTACTAAGCTACGCAGATTGATACACTCTTCCCACAAGCGCTGAGTCAGTGATGGATTTACTGCTCTGATGCACCATTTATTGTTGTTGTTGTAGCGACTAGTTAACAGCACTTATGGACAGGCAAAGCTAGTCGATTACGTCGAAGACTTGCATAGAGCTGATAAGTCTCGTTCGGGAATTCATTGCATGCATCACATACGTTCAGTATATATCCTACTACAGCGATATCCAGTTCTTAATTGCAACAGTAGTACTCGGGTCGCTCAACGCAGCCCTAACACTTCGTCTGTCATTGATAGTAGTTGCATTACAATATCAGCATCAAATGTAGAAGAAACTCTTCACTAATATCGCTGATATTGTTATGAGGGTTGTTCTTTTTTGGGGGCCACATATACCTGGTGATTTTAAGAAAAGTATCAAATCATGCGAAGTTCCCTTATGGACACTTAAGTGAAAGTATTAAAACCAGAATAGAGAGAGAGAGGAAAATGTAGAAATAGAGAAATCGAGCGACAGAGAGAGAGAGAGAGAGGATGTCATAATAACGACAGCATTTGAACCGGTTCTTCATTTACTAAAGAGTTAAATCTGTCGTAGGATATCAGTGTATCTTAATTTTTCTGTTATACAGGGTTATTCATTTTGAGGTTTCCAAAATAACCGTAATGAAACTGCATTCAAAAAATTTTTTTCCATGAAACTCCTCTTTTATTATAAAGCTTGAACCTTGACATTAGATGCGAAACACTACATCATTCAAATGACCATCTCGTGATTTTTTGCAAACTTCGATCCTTTTGAGGTAATTTTCGACTACCTTTTGGCACATATTATTTGACGGTATGTCAACTATAACTTCGACGAATGTTGGTTTTCAAGTGCCCAAGATATTTTCGCATAAACACTGTCTTTCGCATAGTCCCACAAAAACAAAGTCCAACGGTGTCAAATCGCACGATCTCGGTGGCCAATTGATATCCCCAAGGCGATATCGTCGTTTTCTTCAATTGCAGGCCAAAAAGAATTCAGTTATCATACGAAATTTATGTAAAATGAGACTTCTGCAGGCGGTAACGATTTTTGGTTGATCGATTTTTAAATTAAAAAAAAGCATTATATCAAAATATGCTTAGTTTTTCCTTAAAAACTCGAACTGCAATCAAAGACCAAATAATTACATTACACATCAACAAAAGTTGTTATTCACACTGGATATCATCTCATCATTTTTTTTTTCAGGCCAAATTTTGTATTTTCATTCACACTAAATTTTCAATTAAAGGAAAATTTTTGTGATTATCATAATTAAAATAAAAATATCTTTAATTTAATTGATGTGAAATACGTTATTTAAAGCTTAATTGCGTCAGATAATTAAGCTGTGTGAACACACTTTCGGGATTCCTAAGGCTGCTAGCTTTTGAGCTTTTCATACAATAATATGTGCGATGTTTATATAATATTTATTTATTTCGCCATCTAGATATATGTATAAACTATGTCATAGATATGTAATTTCCAGCAGCTGCATTCAATGACACACACAAAGAACACAAATAGGAATTATCTAATCAAATTGACTTCCTTCCTGCCACCTCACTATCGATTTAACAACAACAAGCCGCATATTGTGAGCAAATTTAATAAATGAATCCATCACACAGAGCACAGCATAGAGCCAACCACTTATAAGCACTACTCAACTTAACTCAGAGATGATGTAAGTATGTTTTGTGGCAATTTGTCGTCGTCGTCACCGCCTCGAATCACCGGAAAAGCACAAAACTACTCGACTTAACCTCATTAATTTGCATAACACGAAATGGAAATTTTGTGCACGTGATTATGAACAGAAATTAATGAACTTGTGGGTGTGTGTAAAGCAATCGCCGCAGTCGACGTGTGCCTTGGGGAAAGGTGAAAAAGGTAGTCGAGAAGACGCTAAAACAATTTAATCGTGTTTCGTTGGCGTTGGTGAATGGGTTAAACGCCTGCGACCATTCGTATTGTTGTTGATGGTGAGATGGTGGTGAGTGCTAAGGCGATGTCTTCTTCGCGCACGTACGCGTGACTGCGTAAGTTAACATTTTCACATAACTAAAATAAATATATATGCATGTATGTGTGTGTATGTTAAGTGTAGTTGTAAGCAATTATGTTGACATATACCTGCTTATTAAATTTAATCATATTATGTTAGACACACGCTGTGCACGCATTTTGGGTGTATGTGTGTGTGTGTGTGGGTGTAAACGCGGCTAGCGATGTGGCAAATTGTGTAAGCATAGCTTTAGGCGCTTCACAACAAAAGAGTTCATCCTAAGAGAATACTCACGTAGACGACAAGTGTATAACTGTTTTACCACTTTTAACAATTGAGTGATGGGCTTTTTACTATAATTTATGAAAATTAATTCAATTATTTTTATTAAGGATTATGGTTGGAGAAAACATTTAGCACAAAAAAAATAACATTTCGTAAGTCACAGTAAAGAGCGTAATTTAGTCTCGCTTGGTATTGAATTATTAACACAATAACTTAAATGTTATACCAGTATATAAAGGTTGATCCAAGTAGAGGTACTTTTTTCAATAGCCTTTTTCTGACAGATCACGCGTGAGTCGTGTCCGGCTGTCATGGTATTTTTGTTCATTATTGTTTGGCATTTTATCATGGAAAGACTTACGCCTGAACAACGTTTACAAATCATTAAATTTTAATACGAAATTTCAGGTTCCGTAGAGGATGTGTTTCTCGCGCTTTGCTCCACTTATGATCAACATAATCGGCCTACTGAGCGTACTATTCGCAACACCATAACCCATCTTGAGATCCGGCACTCGTTATTGGATAATATTCGACCGAATAGACCACGTCCAGCAAGCAGTGAAGCAAATATAGCGCGGCCGTATCTGAGAGTTTACACGAAGACCGTGGAGAGTCGATTCGGCGCCGTTCGTAGCAACTCGGACTGATGTATCGAACAACTTGGCGCATTTTACGTCGAGATCTTTGAAATTGAAAGCGTACAAAATGCAGCTTGTGCAAGAACTGAAGCCGCTTGATCTTCCCAAGCGAATTCGTTTCGCTCTAAGGGTTCTTGAAAAGTTTCGAGAAGATCCGACGTTTTCGAGCCTAATTTTGTTCAGGGATGAGGCCCATTTCCGGTTCAATAGGTATGTAAACAAGCAAAATTGCCGCATTTAGGACGAAGAGCAACCTGAAGAGATTCAATAGTTGCCATTTCATCCAGAAACAGCAACGGTTTGGTGTGATTTGTGGGCCGGTGGAATTATCGGTCCATACTTCTTCAAAAATGATGCCAGTGAGAACGTATCCGTCAATGGCGATCTTTATCGCTCCATGCTAATTGATTATTTGATAACAGAAATTGAAGCTCGCGATCTCCTAAACATTTGGTTTCAACAAGACTGCGCCACTTCCCACGCATCGCATCAATCAAAGGATTTATTGAGAGAACATTTCGGTGAGCAGATAACTTCACGTTTCGGGCGGACGATTTGCCACAGAGATCATGTGATATATCACACCGTTAGACTTTTGCCTTTGGGGATATGTAAAGTCTAAAGTCTATGCGGACAGTCCCGCTTCAGTTCAGGCCTTGGAGCAAAACATCACGTATTTCATTCGCCAGTTACCAGTCGAAATGCTCGAGAGAGTCATCGGCCAACATTTGAAAGAGATAATCTTCAAAAAATATATGCCAAAGAATGTTCTTTCAAATTGTATTAACAATCCCTATTGAATTTGAATTTTGTATCCAAAAAAATATCCCTCCCAATTTTTTAATAGTTCAAGTGTGTTTTTTTTCATACATGAATTTCGTTTGCTCCTTTTTTTTATAAATTGTTTTATGGAGAGAGTTTTTGGGCGCCCATACTATAAGCATATAATATTAACAATCAGAAGCATTTGCTTGTCCGTAGACTGGAAAAGTGTTGTCTTCATAAACTTGTGTCATCACATCACCTCTTTGTTCCTGTAAGGTTGAGTTTAACTGGTTCACCCAATGAGCCTCACTTAAGCTATGCCACGTCCATAGTGTTACCAGATGCACTACATAAGGGCAAAACTGTACAGTCTCACACTTTATTGTATATTCCTACACATTCTGCACTGTTTTGCCCTCTACTAGACGTAGATTGAACGCATGTGGCGTTAAAAGACAGTGACTTAGTAATATTGCCACTAGCAGATAGGAGTCCGGCCTCTTTTTCGCTACTGAAGTTTCACATCAGATCTTTTTTCATATATTTTTCACGATTCTGTAGTCCTTCACACATTCCCAAACTCTGTTCACTTGACTAAACAATATTACTTCTATTCCAAGATTGGAACCGGTAAATCCAAGATTATGTCCTGTTCTAAAAGAAACCCGTCTATAGCCATTTCAGCAGCTATCTCATTGGCTTTGGCTACCCATATGTGCTGGCACCCAGCACCACAGAAAGTAAGGTCTTCATGGCCGCTTGGCTGTCTACATAAATATTGCAAATGCTGTGAAATATACTGAAGTCCACAATCCATTTTAAAAGCGTCTATATGTAAGAATATGCAGAGCTTTGGATGTAAACCTCAGTCCAGTCATTCTCCTCTATTGAAGTTTCCAGCAGCTTGCCGAAATTCAAGCGCGAGATTAGGTAGTCCATTCGTAGATTTTGGGATAACGCTATACTAAACTGCTGATTTTCGGCTGTTAAGAAGCATACAGCCTCGCGGCAGTTATGATCGCCCGATTTCAGCTACGAAATGGCATGCACAAAATCGCATAAAACGCTACAGTTATGAGTCTCTATGTGCATACTTTCACATGTATTAAGGGCCTTCTTCACTCGTCTCTCTGCATTGAGTTTCCACACAATTCCCAAGTACTTAGTGCTGAGTGACCTGCACCAGCTTTGGTTTGCTCCGTGCTAAAGTTTTGTACTACCTTGTCCGCAAAACTCGGTGTGTTTTGTCAGTATTAAACTTAAATCCTACCTATCCTAGTAGCCAGAGATCCAAGGGTTGCTAAACACTTACGCTCTGACTATGACTGAAATAACGTCAAGGTCGGATATCAGAGCTGCTAACAATCCACCATGCGGTATTCCACTATGTACATCTCGCGGCACCACGTCTCATACGCATTTTGCTTGGGTCTAATCCTCTAAAATCATTTTTATTATGCAAACAATTAATTTTTGTATTGAATTAAGAATTAAATTCAAATATAAGGAAATACCTAAACTCTCATAATACTCTACATTACATTACCACAAAATAACTGTTATTTCGAATCAATTTTCAATTTCAAAATAAATCAATGGCTTTTGTTTGCTTTTAATGCCATGAAATGAACCGCAGCTAGTTGTTATATGTCAAAAGCTTAAAGCTTAGCCAAATTTCAACAAAATACCTTTTTGTTGTATATATAAAAATACATTTATATAAATACATACATATATACTTTAGTCGCTGCACTTAAATCAAACCAATTAGATAGGCAAACTCACAAACTGTCCTCTCATCACTATCAACAGCAGCAGCAGCAACAACACCATCAATGGAATTTGTCTACATTTAGGCGTAATACAATAATTAGTGCTATATAAACACATACATATACATATTGACGATGCAACTGTGGATTTGAATGAAATCATATATTAATATAAGTGCACTTGTAGTGCACCATCCATACACAAACACATACAATATATATGTATAAAGGGTGATCCAAGTAGAGGTACTTTCTCCAATAGCTTTTTTTGATAGATCACGCGTGAGTCGTGCCAAGCTGTCATGTTATTTCAGTTCAGTATTGTTTGGGAAGCAGCATTCACAACACTGAAATGAAAAGTAAAGCCCTCTCCAGACGAACCAAAACCAAACTCTACAAGTCGCTCATCATTCCCGTCCTGACGTATGGTGCAGAAGCCTGGACGATGTCTACATCCGATGAGTCGGCTTTAGGAGATTCCAAGAGAAAAGTTTTGCGGAAGATTTATGGTCCTTTGCGCGTTGGTAACGGCGAATACCGCAGACGATGGAACGACGAGCTGTACGAGCTATACGACGCCATTGACATAGTTCAGCGAATCAAAAGACTACGGCTAAGCTGGCTGGGTCATGTCGCCTGAATGGATGAAAGCGCTCCAACTTTGAAAGAGTTGGATGGAGTACCCGCTGGTGGAAGCAGAGGAAGAGGAAGACCTCCACTCCGTTGGTAGGATCAGGTGGAGAGCGACCTGGTATCACTTGGTATTTCTAACTGGCGCCAAACAGCAAAAAAGAAGAAACGAGTGGCGCGATATTGTTGAAGAGGCTATAAACGCGTAAGCGGTACCTACGTCAAAAAAGAAGAAGAAGATTGTTTGGTATTTCATCACGGAAAGACTTAGGCCTGAACCACGTTTACAAATCATTCAACTTTATGACGAAAATTCACGTTCTGTAAAGAATGTGTTTCCCGCTCTTGGCTCAACTTATGGTCAACATAATCGGCCTACTGAGCGTACTGTTCGCAACACCATTACCCATCTTGAGACCTTGAGATACAGCATTCATAATTGTATAATATTCGACCGAATAGCCCACGTACAGCACGCAGTGAAGAAAATATAGCGGCAGTAGCTGAGAGTGTACACGAACTCCGTGGAGTGTCGATTCGGCGTCGTTCCTAGCAGCTCGGACTGACGATGGAACGACTTGGCGCATTTTACGTAGAGATATTAAATTGAAAGCGTACCAAATACAACTTGTGCAAAACCTGAAGCTGCTCGACCTTCCCAAATCATATGGGTATATAAACAAGCCAAATTCCGCATTTGAGACGAAGAGCAACCTAAGAAATTCAAGAGGTGCCATTTCATCCAGAAAAACAACGTTTTGGTTTGACTTATGGGCCGGTGGAATCATGGGTCCATATTTCTTCAAGAATTATGTCGGTGAGAACGTAACCGTCAATAGCGACCGTTATCGCGCCATTATAACCGACTATTTGATGCCTGAAACTGAAGCTCGTGACCTCGGCGACATTTGGTTTCAACAAAACGGCGCCATTTCTCACGCATCGCATCAATCAATGGATTTATTGAGAGAACATTTCGGTGAACAGATAATTTCACGTTTTGGGCCGGTCGATTGGCCACCAAGATCGTATGACACCACACCATCAGACTTTTTCCTGTGGGGATATGTAAAGTCTAAAGTCTATGCGGACAATCCCGCTTCGATTCAGACTTTGGAGCAAAACATCACGCGTATCATTCGCCAGTTACCAGACGAAATGCTTGAACGAGTCATCGAATATTGGACTCAGCGGATGGATCAACTGAGACGTAGCCACGGCCAACATTTGAAAGAGATAATCTTCAAAAAAATTAATGCCAAAGAATGTTGTTTCGAATGATAATAAACATTCCACATTAAATTTGAATTTTCTGTGTTTTTCTTTTTCTTTAAAAAGTAGGGAACCACGAAATGGATCACCCTTTATATGTAAGTAATATTGCTAATAGTATGTTTAGATTCTGCCATTACACCTCTACGCTTACAGGACATTCGCTGGCCATTTAGAAATGCGCTAAAATGTACAGCGCGTGAGTGGATAGCAGCTGCATTTAGACATTTATTACACAGTTACAGTTGAATGTATTATATATATATTAGGCATATTTACATAAATGTTTGTATGTACTCTTTTATTAAAGTACAAAAGTATAAAAGTACTCATAACAATATAATAATTTGTATAAACCGTCAACTGCCGAGGTATACAGGCCCATATTCTGCAGCAATCGGTGGGGTGCTCGATATCCTCAGTAATAGAAGAGTGTACAGAAAGTATTTAAAAAAAACTCTCTTCACAAAATATTTTACTCAAACTCCATGAAAGAGCAACAACTTTGTCAAACTCTTTTTTTTTTTGCTACTAAAAATGTTAACTAACCCTACACCTTTTGTCCCCTTAGCTAAGCACTAATACACAATGTGCGCTCCCACTAGTTCACCGCATGTGAATTGCATTGTCATTTAATAACTTAAAACAAAAACTATTTGTTAATTCAAAAGGCTTTCGGTGCTTATAATATGCGTATGAGTGACAACACGACCTCTAAAAGCTGAGCCGATTGACAGAGAGATCGCTTTGATCGGACGCTCATGTTGAACGCATTTGCATATGCGGGAGTAAGAAGATATTACGATTGCAGGGAATTGAGTGTGTGTGTGAATGGACTAATGAGCTCAAATATACACCAAGAAAATATAAATATAACCTAAAACAAACATTTTTGATTTTGCATTTGAATTGAATTTCAAAGAATAAACAAAAAAATGAACAACAAACAAATAAATATTGATAAAATATAAATGACGAAATATTGGAATTGAGGTGAGGCCACCTACAATATTTGTATTTAAATTTTGTTCCTAAGTTCTAAAAATTAAATAAATAACATAATAAAATAAAATTGTAAATCGTAATAATGATGAATTTTTAACATGACTTAACTAAAAAATTTTGATTTTGAATTTGTTTTATCAGTTAAATACAAATATTAAAAATTTATTTTAAAAAAATTCCAATTAAAAGAATGACGAAATATTAAATGACGCAGCTCAAAATTACTGAATTTCAGTATTTATGTACGTTTCTAGATTAAAAAGGAATTATAAATAAATAAAAATCATAAAATAATGAACTCATATAACTGTAAATTTTTAAATTTCAATTTTGTTTCTCAGTCTAAAAAAGAGAAATAAAATTATAAATAACTATCTGACACGGCCACGCGTTGTAGCTGCTTTCTGTATTTTCTCCAATATTTTTTTCTAATTGGTGTTGCGAAGGGGCATTAAAGTTCTAGTTAATCAACAACTAAATCAAAATTTTAATTTTTTTTATTTTGTAATATTTATCTAACTACGTATTTGTAAGTGCGTTTCGCTAATTCACTACTTAAAGTCCGCCGCGAAAATGTCAATGTGAAGGCTTCAAAGTGAAACGAACTAAGTGTTCGGTCACAGAAAAATTGAATGACGCAACGAACAAACTGCGCACGGACCTGCGCTTACATCCAAATTATCCTAATTTTTGTCTGTCTGTCAGTGATTCCTTTCCCATAAAGAAATGCTTCAAGCAAATTGAACTTGTTTCCCGATCAATGGTATTTTTAGACACATCATCGAAAATTTTAACCAAATCGATGTATAAATAAATTTTTTTCTCAATTAAATCGGTCCACAGCCTGGAAATTATCATTCACGAAAATTGAACCATAAATAAGTTTTCGAATAGGTCTGTCTATGGTTCACTACTAGGAGAAAAAAGTTGTGTTCCTACTAATCTAAGCAAAAAGCTACCTAAGTACAAAATTTCAAACAAATCGAACTATAAACAAGATTTTGAATAGATCAGGACAAGGTCACCCCCGCGGATATGTGGCTGATGCAAAAAATAGATAAAAACAATCCTTGATGGGTATTATATTTTAGAGCTCCGGATTTTGCTCAAACATTTTCGAGCAGTGCGAGCATTTGAACAACGAGCCCTCGCACTCCTGCTGATTGCTCGTTACTCGAAAAATGTTCGAGCCGAGCATGAGCATTTCGAGTATTTGGACAAGCACTTCGACTTTTTTCTCAAAACCTTTTTATATTAGTTTTAAATTTATTAATGCCAAGTGTAAAAAACATTGAAATGCCAAAGAAACTTTAACAAAAAAAATTAAATTTTGAGCAATGAGCGAGTATCGAGCGAGCATGGAACTGCTCGCGGTGCTCGGGTATCTGGAGCTCTGTTATAAATCATGCTAAAATTTCAGCCCAATCGGTGTAGAACTTTTTGATTTTTGAAGCGTATACAAACCTACATAAGATTTTTTTATATAAATAAATAAAAACTTTTTTACATCTTAAAAAAAAATTAAATATATGATATTCCAGATTTTAATAATGAAGAAGTATTGAAATGATTTAAGTCAAGAATTCCACAATAGATTTTTGAACAGAAAAATGCAAAAATAAAAACGAAGGAAAATCCAAATTCAAGGGTTGTATCATATAATTCGGGATTAAAGAACAAAAAACAATATTAATCATCAAAGTTCGCTTTAATATTTTTAAAAATATTCTCCATTAAGATCCATACACTTTTGCATGCGTTTCTAGCACTTTTGCCGCTCTGATTTAGGTATATCCAAAGCATCCGATCTGAACGCATCAACCGCATCTTCAGGTGTCGAAAATCGTTGACTCCTGAGTTTATTTTTTACGTACAGGGATAAGAGAAGTCATTCGGTGTCAAGTCAGGACTATACTACGGATGACTCATCAAATCGATGTGTGAGAACTGGCATTCGTGATGAGAGTAATTCGTTTTCGGCGGCTGGTATTCGTGACCTCTTGAAAGACAACTGGCAAGCAAATGGTTGTGTACACTCACAATTTACTATTCTGCCTACGGTTGCGACCTGTCTAGTTTTTACAAAAAAAAAAAAACGTCAAACATTTGCTTGTTTTGTGCGTAAACAACTTTTGTTGGATACAGCTCATTTTGAAACATCCATACAGTCGACTGCTGTTTACCTTCGGGCTCATACGCATAAATCCACGATTTATCACGTGCCATGTTGTCATAGACGTATTTCAAAGCACCGCTATCATATTTCCTTAACATTTCTATCATCCGATCGGCACGATTTTTTTATTTTTTTTTTTGGCGATTGTGCGTTTTATCCAGCGTGAACAAATTTTTTTTTTTTGCAATCAAATGTTTATGCAATATTGAATGTATGCTAGTCCCACTAATGCCTATAGTTGTCTCAATCTCATGATACCTCGCATGTCGCTCTTGCAATATCAGTTTGCGCACAGCATCAATAATTTCAGAAACAACAATTTTAAAATTATTAAGTAAGCAAATATATGCGTTTTATTGTACGGATAAAATTGAAAAAAGAATATTATAAAAAATTTTATGTTTGTATTTAGGATGTATTATCCTGAGAGAAAAGCTCATGCATGGCCTGAAATTAGCATCTTTTCGTTATTAAGAAAATATACATAAGCCAAAGTGAATTTTTTTTAAAAATATGCAAACGGCATAACTCAGTTTTTAAGTTTCAGAAAATTAAGCAAAAATGCGTTTACTTTTACAAAAAAAAAAAATTATAATAAAAAGGAAATACAAAAAAGTCCCCGGCATGCCACAGTAAAACAATTTTTTTTGGCGAAATTCATTTTTTTATTCAACATAGTTCCCTTCAAGGGTGATACACAGACTATAGCGACTTTCCAACCTTTCAATACCATTTTTGCAGTACGATTTGTACTTTACTTCAAAATTGGTCTCACTTCTTCATTTGACAAGAATTTCTTTCCTCGAGCATTATTTTGAGATCTGAACAGAAAATAGTCGCTGGGTGCCAGATCTGGAGAATACGGTAGGTGCGGACCCGATTCGAGGCCCGATTCTTGGATTTTTGGAATCGATTTCACTGACTTGTGCTACGCTGCATTGTCTTGGTGAAACAGCACTTTCTTTTTCTCCAAATGTGGGCGATTTCATCCTTCAAACGGCACAATAATACTATGTAATAATCACTGCCGATGGTCCATCCTTTTTTAAGGTGGTCAAAGAAATGTATTCTATGCGCATCCCAAAATACAGACGCCATAACCTTGCCAGCCGACTGTTGCGTTTTTCTACGCTTTGGAGTGTGTTCACCGTGTGCACTCCACTCGGATGACTGTCCATTGGTCTTCGCAGTGAAATGATGGAGTTACGTTTCAGCTATTGTCGCATATCGACGCAAAAACTCGGGTTTATTTCTTTTGGATATCTCCAAACACTGCTCCGAAACATCAACTCGTCCTTTGTTTTTGGTCAAACGTGAGCTTGCACGGCATCCAATTTGCATAAAGCTTTCTCATACCCAAAATTCGTCAAAAATATGATGTTCACGTTCAGTTGATATCTTTAGAGTGCCTGCTATTTGATTTAATTTCAATCTACGGTCATCCGAAATCAGTTTGTGGATTTTTTTATGTTTTGTCGATAACAACAACCACGTTCTCCGTCTTCGGTGGTGATTTCAGCTCGTCTAAACTTAGCATACCAATCCTTGATAGTTGATTTTCCTGGGGCTGTGTTCGGAAACTCGTCATTAAGCTAAGTTTTTGCTCCAACTGCATTTTTTTCCCATTCAAAAATTAATATTTTGTCAACACGCGAAATTCCTTTTTATCCATTTTTTTCACAATAACAAAAGTTCCTTCACTCAAAATGCTATAATTCACAAACTAAAATGATCCGAAGGTTAGAGCCGGGGATTTTCCAATTGACCTTTTTGTAACTTGTAAATTTATATCGTTTGATACAGCTGTCAGCGTCACTCTGGTTCCTGGTCATCATCCGTGTGCACTTAATCGTGGGTTATTTTCTTTCTTTTCTGTACTTCCTTTATACCGAGTTTCCATGGCAAATCTACTTAGATGAAACCATCAGCTTGTTAAAAGGGTTCGGTGGGAACTTTAGCGTTCGAACCAATCCATCAGATGATGGAGATTCCTCATTTAATGGAGATTGATCCAAAGGGTTATCAAACCCATTATCTATCATCAATCTTCTAATGGCTGGACCATTAAGCTAATACCTGCGAAATTCAAAACTGAGTTAAGTCCTTTCTACAATGCACAGCTAAGCTTTTTTTTTAGTCATTATTAGTATCAATGAGTTTTGCCTCCCCTCAATGTCAGGTGTCAATCAGAGTGAATGGAGAGTTCTGTTGTATCATCAAAACGGTCTGTTGTGTTGCGATAATATTAATTGTGTTTTTCTAATGCACGCAGGTTATACAAACACGCACACGTATATATATATATATATATGCAAACATGCTCTCAAACGATTTAAAAAATGCATTTGTGTGCAGGTAAAAGTAGGCAATTTCAAACAGTTAACATATATATACAAGTATGTGTGTGTTGTATGGTTTTTCAAAAATGAGTTCGATATGTTTAGATATGTGTGTATGTATGTATGTGTGTATAATTATATTATGGCTGGCAATATTATATGCATACATACTTTGAAGTAAACTTTCGATACAAATGCGCTTTTGCATTTTCAATATCACATATATGTATGTATGTATGGTTGCTTTTATTTGCACTGCATCTTCCTTCTTTATTCATTTTTGCACTTTCATCTCAGTTATTTTTAGAGTTAAGCTTTTTATCGGTGGTTATACAGCCCAAACGAGAGAGAAAAAAATATTTTTTCTATATTTTACACACATATACATATGTATGCTGTATGCGCCTGGTGCTTCTCTATATAGTTTTCACTATAATTCTCCATGTTTATGTGAGTGCTTATCAATATGTGTGAAATCCTAATTAAATTGCATTGATCCGATTATGATGGCTGTTGTGTTGTTGCTGCAGTATTCAAGGAATGCCAAAATTATTTTGGAAATTGTATAACCAAATTTCTAATGAAGGCTTTACTGCAGATATTTTAAGCTGTAATACTAACAGTTATAGAATCAAGTAGATCATTGAAATTTGTTCGAAAGAAATTTTTGGGTTGAAAAATAAAATTAAAAATAATTATTTTTATATGTATTTTCATTTTCAAATAGAGGAAGAACTCAAATTTGAACCCGAAAAGAGTAGAAAGCTACTCTTAGAGTTTTATTTATGATTGCTGCCTGTCTTCCCATTACTTTTACGTTGCAAACTAATGCAGCAAGCATATTTTTAGGCGCTTAGTGTAATGCATTTGCAAGGCTCAAAATAATTTTAGAGATAATTCTCTTCCGCATGGCATTCAGCACTAAATCTCCTTCCAACGTCAGTTGAATTATCATTTTCACTTCCGGAACACACTCAAAGGTGTAGACATTCTCTATCGAGTACTAATTTATTTAGAAACAAAAAAGTAAAACCTTTCAGCTTTATATTGGTTGGGCCTTGGCGCAAACCCTCTGTCCTCTGCTTCTAGCACGTGCTGCTACCATGTTTGCTAGTGTGACTGTCTTATCATTTTGGATCGCTGAATTTAGTTTGCGAGAAATCTACAAATATATGTATATGAGAAACAAAGCGCCGCCAAAAATTAGAATTTTCAATCATGGAATTAGTATTTAAGAACGATTATGCTTCAAGTAACTGAGTCGTTAGCTTGGGTTCTATCAATTGCAGGCCAGGCTTCATGTGTTGGTTGGACCAACATCCAAAATTCTAGAAAATTTTTCTTCTTCTTTGGCGTAGGCACCGCTTATGCAATTATAGCCGCACTAACCATAGCACGCCACTTGTTTCTTTTCTTTGCTGTTTGGCGCCGGTTGGAAATACCAAGTGAGACCAGGTCGCTCTCCACGTCAAGCCCATTGGAAGGTTGCAGGTCTTCCACTTCATCTACTTCCATCAGTGGGTATTTGAATCGAATACTTTCAAAGCTGGAACGCTTTCATCTATTTGGACGACATGACCTAGCCAGCGTAGCCGCTGTCTCTTGATTCACTGAACTATGTCAATTTTGTATAGCTAGTACAGCTCATCACTCCATCGTCTGCGATATTATAATATTATAATTTTTCCTCTCAAACACCTAAAGCCGACTCATCGGATGTCGGCATCATCCAGACTAAATTACTTTATATACAAAATGAAGTTAAATTTTGTAATTGCTATTGCCGCTCGGCAGTGAATGTCAAGACCGTTGAGTATATTTCTGACATTGACTAAAAGCTCTTCACCAGTCGATCGAAGGCGGCGTAGAAGAAATTGTAGGTTTTACATTTTTGTTTGTTAAATTTCTTTGGCATTACAAAAATGTTTACACTTTTCATAAACAAATTTAAAATTACTCAAATCCTGAGGAAAAAGTCTAAGTTTTTGCCAAAATATTCCAAATGTGCGTGCTTGAAAATATTCGAGTAACGAGCCATAAGCAAATGTGTGAGTGCTCGTTTGTCAAATGTTCAAACTGCTAGAAAATGTTCGAACAGAATCTTGAGCTCTAAGATATATGCACACTCATATATTTATATGATAGATAGTGATGTTTGATACTACGCTCATAACTCAGGAACGTAGAAACTGATTTCGATGATTCTCACCAATTCGGATTGATCTTCTGCCAAACAAGAAGAATCTGAGATTTGGTACCCCTGATCTTACAACACTTTGTTACAAGACCAACTATAAAATCTAAATACAGAAAGCCACAAAATCGTATATACTTATATTAAAAAAGGATTGAAAGGACTACTCTAATGTGTATACCATCTTTATCACTTTTATCAACGACATGAACAGCTACATTAGCAGAAGGAGTTCCTCAAGTAGATGTATTATCCCCACTTCTATAAGTGGTGGCGTTGAAAGAAGAAATACTCGAACTCAACGAAGGAGAGATGAAAAGACGATCTCATATTGATGGTACCACAGCTGTTTCCTTCTACGAACAGTGAGATTGAAAGAACAGTGGTAGTGCTATATGATAAAGAGAGAACTCTGAAAACATCAAATCGATACTTGTTTTCTGCTATCAAGAACGAAAAAATTAATTTTTAAAAACTTGAATTCCTAGTAGTTATATACCATCTTAAGCTCAAAATTTTCAGTGTAAATCCATGCAAATTCAATGTAAAACCCAATCAAGTTTTGTAATAGGAAGAAATTGTATGGAAAAAAACTGCAATATTACAGCCTAATTGTAGGCAACATTTTATTTCTGAATTACTTAATTTGAAATAAAAATATCAAAAAATCGTAGTATACATTTGGGAGGATTTTAGCTAAATTTTTGTGACCAAAGCAAATATAGGTAGAGAAATCGCATTTCAATATTATAAAATACCCTACTTTTAGACAAAACTCATTATTTCAGCATAGCAGTGTCATATGAGAGAGTACACAGATCACATACAAAGTGAATAGACAAATCCACGAATTAATCTATACAGATTGGCGCGCACACTCTGCTCCAACCTCCATTAATTTGCACATTTCTGCATAATTACTTGCAGCATATTAGTAGTTAGTGCCCCTCACAACTTAGGCTTATCAATTTATTTATCACTCACTCATTCACACGCGAAAAGGTCGGTCATCGGGTATCACTGCGTGAACAGCAGCATGTGTGTGTGTGGGTGTGTGTATGTGTATGTGCGTGCGTATGTGACGAGCTGATTGCTGATGGATTATATATAGGTATGTATATTCGTTTGTGAAATTTGAACGGCTTTCATGCGCAATACCTATATATGTGTATGCATACAGACGCATATCGCACCTATAAGCGTACACACCGATAAGCACTCTGTGTGGCCATTTGCCTGACCGCCTATTATGTTTCCTATAACAGCGTTCACACGTACATATTTTCTTTGTAAATACCATCAGTTTGATGGACATGTGACATGAAATATTGCTCAATCAGCCATGCGTGGCTTCAAACTCAATTTTTCGGTGGTAATATCTCGCGCTCAGAGCTAAATTATTACATACAAATAAGCTTGTAGTGTTGCATGTACAGATACTCGTGTGAAATATATTTATAGATACTTGTACATACATATGTACGGATATGTAAATATCGGACTAACTGGAGTTTAATGAGAATTGACATGCCAATGAATTTGTTTAAGGAGTAGCAAGCCTCAAGCAGGTCCTTTGAACTTTAAGGGGAAACTGGGAAAGGTAAGAAAACTGTTTGAGAAGTCAGTGGCTTTTTGAATTCACCGCGCTGCTACTATAAATTCAACACTGTTGCCGTCAACTGATATCGATTAATTCGACTGCTGTCAAATTTTGAGCAAACTGTGCCATTTAGTTTGTGTTTGACAGCCATTGAAATCAGGCGACCTCGTGAAATTTAACGAAAAAAACCGTCACTGAAACCAATGAGTAATAAATACTACCTCCTGAGGGTTAGGGGTTCAAGAATTCATCCGCGGTAAGGCATGCCTGTCATAAGAAAGAGGCGACTAAAATCCAATAGTTCTCGCGACAGTCGGGTCTTTATACCGCAACGACCCGAATTTTTATCCGACCAAGGACTGTAACTACCGCAATAATTCCCGCAACCCAATTTGGGGAATTTTCTGCAGTTACAACAATAACAACAAGAGATAAATACTATGGAGATTCTGCACCATCAAATTAAACGGTTGAGAAGTGGTTTACCGACTCACGTTGTGTGTTGATACCAATACATGAGATGCCGAACGTTCAGGTCGACCATAAATCGTCGATAAAATTCTCAAATCCACGGAATAGACAACGTAGATATTGGGCGATCGGAGAATAAAAGTGCGTAAGGTAACTGAGGCTGCAGGCAACTCAACTGAGCGGAGACTTCATATTTTACATGAATATTTGAAAATGAAACGACCATAGGCGCAACCGTATAACTACTTCAGAGGAGTGTTTGGCGATGTTTAACCGCAATCCAATCAAATTTTCATGCCGTTTCGTTACCCCAGACGAAACATGAATCCACCAAACTACACAAGAGGCCGAAGAACAATCAAATCAGTGGGTTTCTTCAGTTGAGTGTGCATTAAAGATGGTCAAGGTGGAGCTGCCCACCAACAAAGTCATGACAACAGCTTTTTGGCATAAACGAGGTATAACTCACATCGTTTACCCTGGGAAGTGTAAACCGATCACTAGCAAATATTATTCAGAGCTTTGGGACAGATTTGACGTTGATTTGAAAAAAAAAACGATCGCATTTGGCGAAAGAAAATTCTGTTCCATCAGGACAGTGTACAGGTGCACACGAGTGTAGTCACCATGGCAAAAGTTTATAAATTGGGCTACGAACTGCTACTCTACCCAACTTATTATCCAGATTTGGAATCCTGGGACTATTTCTTATTACCAAATCTGAAGAAATGGCTGGGTAGTAGAAGTCATCACAAAAGCAAACGCCTATTTTGAGGACCTTGTAAAAACCAATTTTTCGGAAGGAATACAAGCATTGGAAAAATGTTGGACTAAATGTATAGAGATAAAGGAAGAATATATTGAGAAATAAAACGCTTATTTGGAGAAATTTTTTTTTAAGTAACTTTCGTATCTCAAAATGCCAACTTAACTCACACCAAAGACCAGTTTAAGTTGAAAAGGGTGTAAAGCTCGTAAAGACATTAGATTTAAGGGTTCTGTAATATCTGAACTTTTTGAATTCAACCATGTCTGTCGTCACGCTGAAAAAAAAATTGTCAGATACTAGAGTATTTCAGAGCACCTTATGCTGTCAAAGTTTGTTACTATCTTTTTTACTATTCTTTATTTCGTGAGTTCTGATTAAGAGACAAACATAGTTTCGTTTCCGATCAAGTAAAGTATACATGTGAAATGTGTGCCATTCAGTGGTAGTATGCTGAAAATCTCACGTCATCTGCAAAAAAAAAATATAAAAATCCACTCAGTCTCCCGAGTAATATATTTTCCTTGAATTCACGTATCATAATTATTTCCAAATATCCTTTTTTGTCAGGAGAGAGAAAAACGAAAGGAAATAGTGTCAATTGGAATAGGTAAAATATTACTATTTGTACAATGAAGAGGAGTTACAAAAAATAGCACCGAGTGGAGTTGTCATGTAGGCCAAAGAATATAACTCGAAAACCAAAATGTCCGTTTTGGGCATAACTCATTTCTGACTAGAACTGTTAAGTTTGATGGGTGTGAAAAATATTCTCATCAGATTCTATGCTGCTCAATCAAGGTTCCTCAAGCCCTACATGAAATCAAATAAATTATTTTATATAGTATGGCAAATCCAAAACAATAGGGCCAAGAAAGGCCCATTGTTCTAACACAACACATTAATCTTCCCTTCGCAGCCTCTCATCCAATAACTTTGGTACCTTTTGAATATTTACCTTTCAGCCTGCCATTCGATCTTGGTTATTTAGAGAAGCTAAATTTTACAGCTTACCACCACCTAAGTCAGGGCCGTGATAAAAACTGACAAATTTTAATCCATTTCTAATTCTGGCAACTCCTGCAATACCTTCGAAGGGGGTAGCTAGCTATTTGAGTGCTGTTCTGTCAAATATAAGCCTGTCAGAGCTTCTATAACCTCAGAAACCCTTCGAGAAAAGAATTTGTAAAATACGTTTCTTTTGGTCTCAACTCATCTTAGTTTACCTAGATTTCTGTTAAGTCGGTCCATCAATACCAATCCAGTATGTTTGTAAATACATATATGTATATCTTCAGCTTCAGTTTTCATTTGATCAGAGACATACAAATTCTTATTTATCAGCTTGTTAAGATCACCTTCTATATAGTTTAGCAAGTATCTGATAAATTGTGACCCCAGTAGAGGAACTTTTTCCAATAGCAATTTTTTTGAAAGATCATGCGTGAATCGTGTCAAGCTGTCATGTTATTTTTGTTCAATATTGTTTGGCATTTCATCATGGAAAGACTTACGCCTGAACAGCGTTTACAAATCATTCAGTTTTATTACGAAAATTCACGTTCCGTGAAGAATATGTTTCACTGGCTTCGCTCCACTTATGATCAACATAATCGGCCTACTGAGCATACTATTCACAACACCATAACCCATCTTTAGACCCAGCATTCATTATTGGATAATATTCGACCGAATAGACGACGTCCAGTACGGAGTGAAGAAAATACAGCGGCGGTAGCTGAGAATGTTCAGGAATACCGTGGAGAGTCGATTCGACGCCGTTCGCAACAACTCGAACTGACGAATGGAACGATTTGGCGCATTTAACGCCCAGATCTTAAATTGAAAGAATACAAAATACAGCTTGTGTAAGAAATGAAGCCGCTCGACCTTCACAAGCGAAATTGCTTCGCTCTATGGGCTCTTGAAAAGTTCCAATTACAATTCAACGTTTTCGAGCCAAAGTTTGTTCAGCGATGAGGCCCATTTCTGGATAAATGGGTATGTAAACAAGCAAGCGTCCGCATTTGGAACGGAGGAGATCCTGAAGAAATTCAAGAGCTCCCATTTCATCCAGAAAAAAAAACGGTTCGTCAGTTTGGTGTTGTTTGTAGGCCGGTGGAATTATCGGTCCATATTTCTTCAAAAATGATGCCGGTAAGAACATAACTGTCAACGGCGACCGTTATCGCGCCATGATAACCGACTTTTTGATGCCTGAAATTAAAGCTCGTGATCCCCGAGACATTTGGTTGCAACAAAATCGCATCAATCGATGGGCTTATTGGGAGAACACTTCGGCGAGCAGATAATTTCACGTTTTGGGAAGGTCGATTGGCTACCAAGATCGTGTGATATCACACCGTTAGACTTTTTCCTGTGGAGATAAGTAAAGTCTAAAGTCAAAGCGGACAATACCGTTTCGATTCAGGCCTTGGAGCAAAACATTACGCGTGTGATTCGCCAGATAACAGTCGAAATGCTCGAAGGAGTAATCGAAAATTGGACTCTACGGATGGACCGTTTGCGACGTTACCGCGTCCAACATTTGAAAGAGATAATCTTCAAACAATAAATGCCAAAGAATATTCTTTCGAATAATGATGAAAATTCCCCATTAAATTTGAACTTTCTGTGGTTTTTTCCTTTAAAAAAAAAGTAGGGTACCTCCAAATGAATCACCTGTTTCCAATTTCAAGCCTCAAGTGGAAGGACCTCCTATTTTTTGTAAGCCGCCTCCGAAGGGCTGCCGAGTTTTTATGAAAAGCTTTTAATTTCATGTTAGAAATAAACGGTGTTTTTTGTAGAGGTATAGAACTTTAAGTTGCAATAAAACAACGATGGATTACTCGATTGACATGAATTTTATTTATCCGAAAGATAATCTTGTGGCATTACATTTTAAATATGATTTCTGGCATATAACCGCCACGGCTGGCGCGGATGTAGTCCAATCTGGATGTCCAATTTTCGATGCCTTTTTCCAACATTTGTGGCCGTATATCGGCAATAACACGGCGAATGTTGTCTTCCAAATGGTCAAGCGTTTGTGGCTTATCCGCATAGACCACTGACTTTACATAGCTCCACAGAAAGTAGTCTAGCGGTGTTAAATCACAAGATCTTGGAGGCCAATTCACAGGTCCAAAACGTGAAATTAGGCGGTCGGTCACCAAACGTGTCTTTCAATAAATCTATTGTGGCACGAGCTGTGTGACATGTTGCGCCGTCTTGCTGAAACCACATCTCCTGGACATCATGGTTATTCAATTCAGGAATGATAAAGTTAGTAATCATGGCTCTATACCGATCACCATTGACTGTAACGTTCTGGCCACCATCGTTTTTGAAAAAGTACGGACCAATGATTCCACCAGCCCATAAAGCCCACCAAACAGTCAGTTTTTCTGGATGTAACGGTGTTTCAACATACACTTGAGGATTACCTTCACTCCAAATGCGGCAGTTTTGTTTGTTGACGTAGCCATTCAACCAGAAGTGCGCTTCATCGCTAAACATCGCTAAAATGGACGTAGTGCGCGATACGTTTTCCGCACAGAACCATTACTTTCGAAATAAAATTGCACTATTTGCAAGCCTTGTTCAGGCGTGAGTCTATTTATGATGAATTGCCAAACCAAACTGAGAAAAAATCACTTGACAGCTGTTAAATCAGTCGAAATCTTGAAAATTAATGCCAACTTAAAGTTCTATCCTCTATAAAAAAAACACCTTTTACAATCCCTACCGAGGGGCGACCGCAATTAGGAAAAGTAATTTTCTATAATTTTGAATTTTTCTAGAACCTGGACTCGAAGCCTGACCTTCGGAATAGTAGTACGCAATGCTAAACACTCAGTCATAGCGGCGAAATTGACACATCAGCACATCGAACTAGATCTTGCCATTCAGATGGAGGAACGTACGCTAAATATTCGACGCAGTAGACACTGGTGGCGTAATGTCCTAACCTGGCAACCAAAAATTCCTCAAAACCTTAGACGCAGTCTCTTCAACTGCAATCGATCAAAAATGCATCAAATAAAGTGTAAGAATTTTTTAAGAAAAAAAAAACCGGTGCGAGCATCGATCAAAGGAAACAGAAACAAACCAAATATTTTTGCCGACTGTTGGCGTGCATAAAAGTGCGAGTACAAATCAAAAAATCAAATGCAGGCAAAACTGAAATCATAAAAAATAACAACAACAACAAAAAGTGAACAAATAAACAACGTCAAACGCGTGGCCTCACTTGCGCTAATGGAATGTAAGGCACACAGACGTGAAGGAAAGGAAAAGTGTGAAAATCTGTAAAATTCAAAACATGCGCTCAAAGCAATTCATCACAACGTCGAGCAAGATATCAACACATATACATACATGCATACGCGCAGTCACATACATACAACATATGCACATATTGAAGTCAGAGGGAAAAAGAAGCCATACTGTCATGGCGTATGAGTGCTTTCCTCACCACCACTAATGCATATACTCAACACATATATGTACATATGCAAGAGTATGAGTGCAAACGCTTAAGAATGCAAGCCATGTAAAACAACTATAAAGTACAAGACAAACACAGACACACACACACACACACACTATCACATGCATACATTCACAGCGGCATATTGCTCATTCACTATCTTCCTTCACTAATTTACACTTCTCACTACGCACACCACACACCACACACCGAATACCAAACAAACATACATACATACATACATACATACAAACTTGCTGCTTTGCTACTGTTGGTCATATTTATACACGCGTGTGTAGATTGCAAATGTTTCAGAGTTGCATTCGCAAAGTGCACAGCTAGAAAAGGATATATGAAAAACATAATAATAGAAGACAACAAAATACTCTTAAGTATTGTTTGTGTGATATATATATATGTATATACTGTATATATGTATGTACTGTATGCAGCTTAAGCGCGTAAAAGTTCGCTCGCCTGCAAAGCGAACAATCGCTGTATGGCTTGCGCATACGGATATTATGCTACGTGAGTGGTTTGCGCAAACTAGTTTGGCCAGTAATGAGCGGGAGCTCTGTGTTTATCAAGGGTGGAAAGGGCTAAGATAAGGTTGAAGTATTACGTAATTCATGGCCAGCTTTACGCCAGCATATCAACGGTTGAATGGATAATTATGCGAATCTCTTTTTCATTTTCATTTTTATATAAGTTTCCGAAAATCGCTTCAGCGATTCCATTGTGCCAATTATATATATATATATATATTCTTCTTCTTCAAAGAACCATAAATTTTCCGCAAAACTTTTCTCTCGAAAACTCCTAGTGCCATCTCATCGGCTGTCGACATCGTCCAGGCTTCTGCACCATATGTCAGGACGGGAATGATGAGCGACTTGTAGAGTTTGGTTTTGGTTCGTCGAGAGAGGATTTTACTTTTCAATTGCCTACTAAGTCCAAAGTAGCACCTGTTGGCAAGAGTGAATATGCGTTGGATTTCAAGGCTGACATTGTTGGAGTTGTTAATGCTGATCCCCAGATGGAAGAAATTATCTACGACTTCGAAATTGTGACTGTCAACAGTGACGTAAACGTTTGCGGGGTTCGTCATCAAAATGGGGATCTCTCATCCGAGGCATTTGTTGATTTTTCTTTGGAGTATAGTTTTTATGTGGTAGGTTCCAAACCCTACGCACAACCGCAAGAGATTCGCCTTCTCAATTTAGTTCGCCTCCAAATGGATGTTTATTGGTTAGCCAGAGGATACTTGGTCTAAAACCCGAAGTCGTGAGCTGCTTTAACTATACGTAAAAGAATCGTTTCTTTAAACTCCCAGTCAGAAGCTTTCCTCACCTGGGTGAACTTCTACACATGACCACATCCTCCTTTATATTCAGATTGTTATGGGTATAACGGAGTGTCGTCCTGCTTTTGGGTAAGTAATTGCAGTTTCTAGGCTATAACCAATCACCATTATATCAAACGCTGGTGGCCCTAGCCACAGTCGGAGAGCGCTACTACCTAAAGTTAGTCAGTCAGTACTGATATATGCGGCTCCTATATGGGGGGGGGGTCAACCCTGCATCAAAAAACATGTGTCAATAAGGCCAAGGCAGTCTCCAGACTAAGCGCCATGAGGGTAGCATACGCATTTATAACGGTGTCACATGAAGCAGACGGTATCATATCTGACGTAATGCCACCAGATATATTGGTTTCGGAATTTGACAGAGTCTATAAAAAAATTAAAGCTTTGAATAGGCATCTCACGGCCGACGAGCGCAGAAAGGACAGACAGGCGAGCCTCGACGAGTGGCAATCGCAATGGGATGCGACAGGAAAAGGAAGATAGACAAATAGGGTAATTAAGAGCGTACCAGCCTGGATTGAGAGGCAACGCGGAGAAACAAACTTTTATTTCACACAGTTTTTGTCAGGACATGGCTGTTTCATGAAGAACCTACACAGATTCGGCCATGATGACAAGACGGAATGTTCCCACTAGGGTAGTGCCAAAGAAAATATGGAGCATATATTCCTCTCTTGCTTGAGGAGTAATGCTATAGCTATAACAGACGGAGTTAAGGGTTTAGTACCTAGGCATTCTGTTTCGCAACTTCAGCATAGCAATCACCATCTTTGCGTTCTCGTCGCACAGTCTGGAAACATAAGTAACAATTGCACAAGATGAGCTAACCAAGTCGTGTGAAGCCTTGGGTCAGGGCTAAAGAGCGAAAACTTCAGTGGAGCCACTCCAACATATTCGGTTTAAAGGTTACCTGAAGTTGAATTGCAGTGTCTGTCCACCAAAGGTGCAACTTGCTATATAAATGTGTGTAAAATCTAAACATATTTTTTAAGCAAGGTTGAGCATGGTGCTTGAGATTCGCCTCGTGAAGACTATAGTGGCCACATAAAGGAGCTCAACTTTAGGGGTCGGGATCGTGATGAAACTGAGACTCAGTCGTCAATTCCTGACATTTACTTCACCGAAATGACTTCCATGCGTCCCTGAAACGTAATTATCAGTGTTGACCTCCCCCCAACACCCCTCCCCCCGCCTCCCCTCCTCTCCAACAAAGGTATATTCGGTACAACTGTCGGAAAATTCAGCTTCTATGACGAAACATCTCCAAATGGGATAAGACTGTTTTTGCGGTGCGCCGAAATGCGGCTATATGTAGTACTAGATTCCGACATAAGAGTGCACATCAAGCTACATGGCTGTCTTCGAATCGAAGAACTCAAAACCATATCGATATACGGACAACAAGTCTCCCATGTTCTGGAAGTGTGTACTCTCCGCGTCTCTAGCATCAACGCGAACGACAATATTGTAGCAGTCAGGTGCAGCGAAAAGCGCGTATCAAAAAATACTTGGTGGGCTTGACGTGTCGAGAAACTGTAATCACAACAAATACCCAAATATTTTTCTGCTCAACTTGCATTTCAACTCTCTGAGAGTATTCATCTTCAACTCGCTATATGAGATGGTAGAATAATTTCTAACACAGTAACAATTATTCGACGATAATGTCGGAAACAGAGCTGGCAAAATGAGAAACACTGAAGTGAGGAGAAAAATTCAGCCTATCTCGCAGCATTGCAACGAGTGCTAAGAGAGACAAAGATACAGAGTGTTGAAGAGGAAAGGAGACGCATTTGCAGAGAGAGAAGGTGAGAAAAAAGCTAGAAGCTGGTCAACTGGAGTAAAGCTCGAATATTCTATGAAAAAATGCGCTGACTTACAAAAGGTTTCAGCACCGAAACATACTCATGTAGAACCCAAAATGGTAGTCTATGGCCGATATCCAAGTTTACATGCAGAGAACTCTGCTTAATTCCAGTGAATATGAAAAATCCGGATTGGGTTGACCCAATCTATGGCTATGGAATTGGAGTTCCATTGCGCGACTATGAAGATGTTTTAATAACGATTGCTCGCCTAAGGAATAACAATGTAGAGTTTACCGGCTGAGCTATTAAAAAATAAGAGAAGAATGCGACGAGCTCACAAGGTGCAAACCTCAGCATGTTTGCAGAATATGCTCGGATTAAGGCATGCCTGATGTTTGGAGCTTGAGTGTCTTCTGCCAAATCCATTAGATGGGGGACTCCGAGTCGACGCGGTGACTTGAAACCTGGTAAATCTAGCATATACCAGATACTCACCATGCCATAAGTGCTGGAAATGACTTATTAGAAAAGGACGAACTCTTAGTCGATTTTAAAACAGCTTCCGAAAGCAAGAAAAGTATCGTCCACTACGAATAAATTCAGTATTCCGGCAAAACTTATACGGATGTGTAAATGACGCTGAGCAACACAAAAAGCCCCGTCAGGATTGGAAAGAATCTATTGAATAGCCCAAATGGAACAAAATCTCCAGCTCCGAAAGTATTCAATGCAGTACTCGTGAGTGGAACGAGAGGAAGAGGAAGACCTCCACTCCATTGGAAATATCTGGTAGTGAAGGACATGGATTTATTTGGTGTCTCTAATTGCCATCGGTTTGCGAAGAAAAGAGAGGGCTGATTCAGCGGGAAGCACGCCAACTATGAAAAAGAAGACATGAAATAATGAAAAAACATTACCTTAACTACTCTCTCCAGGGCTTGAATATTTTTGATAAATTTCAAGCATTTGCCAGCAAAAAAAAATATTTTGGTTCCGGAATAATATATTTTAATTAAACCAAACCAATTCCAGTGAAAGAGAGAGAGAGAGGGGGAGTGAGAGACTTTATAATATTCTGATACGTACGTAGACTGATTCATTTTCACTGCGTATTGCATAGTTAAATATTACAATCCCTCAAACGCGTCAAGCATTCGTTTTCATTTTCAGCATCACTTTCACATATTAATATTGCAATATCTGTGAAATGCGTACAAAGATAACAACAAATACGCATACACATAGGAAAACAAGCCCACCACACGCACCACAAACAAATGGAAGGATATGCGAGAGCGCAGTTAAGTTTCGAAAACAAATCTGCATCTATATGAGCATATTTATTTGATAAACTTCATATTTACATTTAAATGATATTCAACGGGCATTGCTGAAATGGAAAACTAAAATATATATTTCTCACACACTATGTGCGAAATGGGGATTATGCTGTGGAGGTCAAAAAAGTCTATATTTTCTCTCCTTGATGGTTTTTACTACTGCTCTCTGGCACTTCTACCAACCTCGCAACAACTACGTATGCTTCTGTGAGTGTTCTTGCAATCAGTTTCACAAATGTAGTTGGAAGTGTAGTGATAGTCGTGCGTGTGTGTAATATACCAATGAAATGGTCTTTGCCATTGGATTATGGAGACTGAAAACATTTCATTTGAAAATTTGTTAAGGATTATCTTAACCAATTTGGAATTTAATATGCAGACGCACTTACGGATCTCCATATATAAGTATATGTAAACATGAGCACAGGGTGTGACAAATAAATGGTATGAAGAAATATTTATAAATGAGATTTATGTACATACATATAGGGGAAAAATATTTAAAATTAAAACTAAATTTTATAAATTAAAAAAAATATCAATTTTATTATACTGAAGAACCAAAAAAAAATTATTATTTAATTTTTTAAAGGGTCCAAATAGAGGAACTTTTTTCAATAGCCTTTTTTTGACAGATCACACGTCATGTTATTTTTGTTCAGTACTGTTTGGCATTTCATCATGGAAGGGCTTACGCCTGAACAACGTTTACAAATCATTCAACTTCATTACGAAAATTCACGTTATGCAGAGAATGTGTTTCCCGCGCTTCGCTCAACTTATGGTCAACATAATCGGCCTATTCGCAACACCATCGCCCATCTTGAGACCCAGCATTCATTATTGGATAATATTCGACCGAATAGACCACGTTCAGCATGCAGTGAAGAAAATATAGCGGCCGCAGCAGAGAGTGTACACGAAGGCCGTGGAGATTCCATTCGGCGCCGTTCGCAGCAACTCCGACTGACGCGTGGAACGACTTGGCGCATTTTACGTCGAGATCTTAAATTGAAAGCGTACAAAATACAGCTTGTACAAGAACTGAATCCTCTCAACCTTACCAAGGGACATTGCTTCGCTCTATGGGCTCTTGAATATTTTCAAGAAGATCCGATATTTTCGGGCCAAATTTTGTTCAGCGATGAGGAGCATTTCTGGCTCAATAGGTATGTAAACGAGCAAAATTGCAGCATTTGGGACGAAGAGCAACCTGAAGAGATTTAAGAGCTGCCATTTCATCCAGAAAAAATAACGGTTTGGTGTGGTTTGTGGGCCGGTAGAATCATCGGTCCATATTTCTTCAAAAATGATGCCGGTGAGAACGTAACTGTCAATGGCGATCGTTATCGCGCCATGATAACTGACTTTTTTATGCCTGAAATTGAAGCTCGTTTTCTCCATAACATTGTGCCATTTGGTTCCAACAAGACGCCACTTCCCACACATCGCATCAATTAATGAATTTATTGAGAAATCGCATCGGCGAGCAGATAATTTCACGTTTTGGGCCAATCGGTTGGCCACCACGATTGTGTGATATCATACCGTTAGACTTTTTCCTGAGGTGATATGTAAAGTCTATTATCTATGCGGGCAATCTCGCCTTGGAGCAAAACCTCACGCGAGTCATTTGCCTGTTACCAGTCGAAATGCTCGAACGAGTCATTGAAAATTGAACTCAAAAAATAAATGCCAAAGAATGTTTTTTCAAATGATATTAAACTTTCCTCATAAAATTTGAATTTTCTGTGTTTTTTTTCTTCTTTAAAAAAAAAAACAGGAACCTCCAAATAGATCACTCATATGCTTAATGAAAACAAACTCGAGTGGTAGCAATTTTAATTGATTTTTTAAACTACACTTTTCTCATGCTGAAAGTGCTATACTCGAAAATGCTAATAGATATTCATAGATTATTAAACATAGAAAGAACTAAAATATGATAGAAAAGTCATAACGACATAAGCTCTACACAATGTCTACTTTACTAGACATAGAGGAATCCTTTCACAACAATGAATTAAGCACAATCATTAAATCTCAGACTCATCATCAGCTTGAGTGGCAAGGCTTGCAGATGGATACAAACGATGCTCAAGAACAGAATGATCATAAAACTCAATGGCTTAGCGAGAGTATCAAGCTACGATAGCAGAGGGACTTCTCAAAGAGGAATCTTATCACCCGCCCCCCATCCCTTCCTATAAATGGGGGCGCTGAACGAACCCAAAGCGGGAGGAGAGAAGAGAGTTCAGACCTGAAGGTATCTGAACTGTTTCCTTCCTGCACAATGCAACAACACTTTTATTCCCTGTAGCAAAATATCTGATGGTTGAGAGTGACACTAAACTAAACTGGAAGGTGAACATTGAAAAACGAATAATGGGAAAGAGAATGGGAAATAAAGCCTATAGTAGTCATGTGGTTGTATACGGCTGTAATTAGACCAATTCTTCCATATGGATCACTGTATGTTTGTATCATATTAGAAAATTACATAGAATGGAGCAGACTACATAATGGTTACATAAGTTATTAGTCAAGCCCTGCGAATGCACTTAACATGCTCCGGAACCAATTACCTATAGACAACTTCACTCGCAAAGTTGCAGTATTTCCCCACTATCAAGCATGTGCAGCTAGGATACTGGAAACAAAATCGCTATGCTTATAGTGAAATATAGTGAACCAGCTCACAAAGCATTTAACTAAATTATACTATATTCTCTCAAGTTTACATTTCAATCGTTTTTTTTTTAAGGTGACTGCACTTTCTAGACATAAACAGAGAGGAGGTATGGTATGGTTACCATGTTAATCTACACCGACGGGTTCAAAATCGACTGCGGAACTGGAGTATACTTCACATATCTTAAAAGCTCCCTTTCTTTGTGTCTACTGAACTAGCATTTTCCGTGGCGAAAGTATTAAGCTGATAAATGGTCTGAAGATCTATAATGAATACCTATGGGGTGTAGAGAAAATAACAATATATGAGTACTAAACCAGTCAGGCGGTGGTGCACGCCTAGGTGCCAGCAATGGTAAATTTCAGCTTCGCAAATACTTGTAGAAAAATATCAAGTCGGCTGATAGGTTAATATGACATTTTCATAATCTGGCTCTGCCGTAATAGGAATATTTTCAGTAACGAAACTGTTGACGTGTCGACCAAATCGTGAGCATCACTTGAAGAATTCGAAGCGGAATTAATGACAAGACCACCTTGTACGATCAGGAAAGAACTTCGAACAATTTGAGCAAATCGCTCAGAACAGAGGGAAATCCATATCCAACACTAAGATAACTAAGCAGATTTGACCCAAATATGATTGATTATGAACTAGTTAATATATATATATGTAATGGGCTTTCCCTTTAAAAGCCGATTCCACAGTCGCGAAATATAGGGGAATAAGGAAACAGTTGTTCATTATCGCTATAAGTTTAATTTCGGTGAGAACACCAAGTGTTTCGAGCATAAGACAGCAAATAATGAAAGCCTTTGGAGTGGTACGCAAAAATAGTGCATTTGGCACTTATTAAGCCGGGGGGCTATAATGATTCGAGCAGCATTCCTATCTAACTGTTTCGAAAACCATTAGTATTTCTTTCAGTTTTCTTTCCCCTAACTACCAAGTTTCAGTGGTATATGGTGCACCCTGTGGATGACAAATCATGATTCAATACACTGAAACTGCTAAGAAATTCTTCCTCACCGCATAACTTCAAAATTATTTTAAATACACTGAGAGACAGACATATTTACAAAACATACATATATGCATATGATGTACCTTATCATTTTATATATATGTATATTCATATGTAAACACTCTTCGGCCGGCCACTCATCCATTTGCTCAACTTATTTATGCAGATTAACTGTAATAAGTTGTTTGGCTTTGAATTTTGTTGAAAGCTTAAAGTAAATATGCTTGGTATGTATGTACATATGAATATAGTTATATGAACACATATGTATAAATAGGAATAATTTAAATTGATATGCAAATAGACAGAAGGACCATTGCAATCGTATCAAACTCAACGCGATTTCGATTTCATGTTTTCAAAAACATTAAATTTGATATGCAATTTTATGTTGAAGAAGAAGAAGATGAAGAAGGTTATAAACTTATAAGGCTATAATAAATTAAGTATAAACGAGTAAATATTTGTCAACAATAGCAAAAGTCATTGGAAATTTGAATTTCCCGATGACAAATTATCAGTATATCAGTAAATAAATTAAGTGTTGGAATCAGGCAGTCTAAAATACGAATCAATAATAATTCTCTTTTGAAAATTTTTTATCGAAAATAGCAAAAATCTGAATTTGTATTTAACGTAGTTCTCAGAACAAGCTTAAGTAAACCTACTTCCTGTGCGGAAAACTTCAAGCGAGCTGAAACGCAATTAGATTGAACGCAGTTCAAACTTGGTGGAATCGCACCCAAATAATATTTGTAGCACAGTTTCCGGAACAGCTACAACTTCTTCAACTTCTGCTGTGGCAATCTCTTTCCAACAAGAATCTCAGATGGTAACGAAAGGCTAAATACAAACGTCTACAGCCATATTTATATACTGTCTAAGGAGGGGAGCACTCCATATTCCAGACTTACAAAATCCAAGCTGACATAATCTACATAATACAAAAAAACCAAATTAAAAACCATTTCGACACCACCTTAAATAAACATAACAAAATCACGAGCAGACAAAGTAAAATAGGCCATTATATACATATGTAAATAAAGGGTGTTTTTATAGAGGTATAGAACTTTAAGTTGGCATTACTTTTCAAGATGGCGACCGATTTAACAATAGTCAAGTGATTTATTCTCAGTTTGGTTTGGCAATTCATCATGAATAGACTCAAGTAAGGCTAAGGCGTAGGTTCGTCGAATGGGCCCAAAACGAGATTACCGTTGTTCCCGATTTTCATAAGCGAATTTTGTTTAGCGATGAAGCGCACTTCTGGTTGAATGGCTACGTCAGCAAACAAAACTGCCGCATTTGGAGTGAAGGTAATCCTCAAGTGTATGTTGAAACACCGTTACATCCAGAAAAACTGACTGTTTGGTGCGCTTTATGGGCTGGTGGAATCATTGGTCCGTACTTTTTCAAAAACGATGGTGGCCAGAACGTTACAGTCAATGGTGATCGGTATAGAGCCATGATTACTAACTTTTTCAGTCCTGAATTGAATAACCATGATGTCTAGGAGATGTCGTTTTAACAAGACGGCGCAACATGTCACACAGCTCGTGCCACAATAGATTTATTGAAAGACACGTTTGGTGACCGCCTAATATCACGTTTTGGACCTGTGAATTGGCCTCCAAGATCTTGTGATTTAACACCGCTAGACTACTTTCTGTGGGGCTATGTAAAGTCATTGGTCTATGCGGATAAGCCATAAACGCTTGACCATTTGGAAGACAACATTCTCCATGTTATTGCCGATATACGGCCACAAATGTTGGAAAAAGTCATCGAAAATTGGACATCCAGATTGGACTACATCCGCGCCAGCCGTGGCGGTCATATGCCAGAAATCATATTTAAAATGTAATGCCACAAGATTATCCTTCGGATAAATAAAATTCATGTCAATCGAGTAATCCATCGTTGTTTTATTGCAACTTAAAGTTCTATACCTCTATAAAAAACACCCTTTATACCACGTCAAAACTGGCGACAAAATGTATAGGATTATCCACTTAGTGGTTTCGCATGAGCAAGGCTGTCTTTTGACATCTGTCAAACTTTACTGTCCAACTAAATATGTTTTGTTTTAGTTAAAAGTCAGAGAAAATGAAACCTACTAAAAAAATGGTATATCAACCGTCGCCACGTTTCATGCTTTAAGAGGTGATTATGAGGCACATAATCGTCCAACTACTCAAGCAATTGGTATAATTTTCAAGAAATTTGTAAAGACTAGATCGGTTACAGATATTGTAAAGCCTATGCATGACCGTTTTGCTCGTTCCACCACAAATAACGCTGCTGTAAGTGAAAGTGTAGCCGAAGCCTCAATTGTGTCTATTTCTCGACGTTCTCAACAAATTTGGCACTTGGACTTACACCTACGTCCATATAGACCATCCAGCACATGCAACAACTGAAGCCTGCTGATCACTCTCAACTTCGTAGTTACGCCAGTTGTGTGCTTGAACACCAAGAAGTGAACCGCGACAAGGCACATTTCCCACTCGGTGAATTCGTAAATGAGCAAAATTGTCGCATTTGGAGCTCCGAGAATCCTCAGATAATTGAAGAGAGGCCATTGTACCAAAAAAAAATTTACTGTCTGGTGCGCTCTTTGATTCGGAAGTGTGATTGGACCTTCCTCCTTTGAAAACGATAACAGCGAGACTGTCACTGTCAATGCGGAGCGTTACGGTCGTATGATAACCGGCTTTTTTTGGCGTGCAATTAAAAAGCAAGTCTTGGACAATATGTGGTTCCAACAAGATAGTGCCGTTGGATTTTTCTTTTTGTGAAGCTACCCGAAATACCGTGTCTATGCGGATAAATCTTTAACCCTTGAGCACTTTTAAGCCCAAATATGTGCCAAAAAGTGGTCGAAAATTACCTCAAACGGATCGAAGTACTGGCCACAAAAACTTCTTTTATGTTTGTTTGTTCAATTGCTTTAATTTACCTTTTTCTCCTCGCCCTCCAAGCGTTGGCAGTGACATCTATCGGCACCTAGTTGTAAATTTATTACGAATTTGAATGATGATAGGGTTGTATTCGGTGTATGCGTACACAGTGGTATAAGTCTCCAAAAGGAGGTGTTCTCGTCGGGAACGGTTTCTCCCCTAATAAATGATAGGGAAACGGTATGCATTGCGCGGGCATTCCGTAAAAAGGAATTCTCTTTAATGTGGCGTGCGCTATGCAACCTGGTCCCTTTTGGGTAAATGGAGGATATCGGAATATTGAAAAGTGATGATCTCACTGTCCTCACACACTTAAGGGTTTCTTTGAAAAGTAAAACAATTTAATCTGCTCACGGTTGTGAGCATCGTCAAAGGTGTGACTAGACTTCTAATGTGTATTAGAAGTGATTTCAACAAGCTCTACTCTTTTAAAATGCCACGTTCTTCTCTCTTTATCTCTCTCTCTCTCTTTCTCTCTTTGAAAATGCCGAAATGACTACCCTTTAGTTCCATCTTAACTAATTTGCAGACGATATTATAAGATTTATTTTAAATATAATAAATTAGTGGGCTGACCAACACTTTTAACTTAAATTTTTTAAAGTAGAGTAGTAGTAGTAGCTAACAGATATAACCACGGCCCCTTATCAGACTCCATATGGTAGGGATCGAACGTTAGATCTTGATATAACAAACGACTTCTTTGGTTTTACTAATAGGGAATTTTACAATTAAATTTCGCTACATATGGTTCTGCTTTTGTGGCGGAGGACTATCAAGGAATGCCTTTCTTATTGTTTTCTTCTTTGTCTATTTCTCATTCTCTCTCTCTCTCCTTCTCTATCTCTCTCTCTCTCTCTCTCTCTGTCTGTTATGTTAAAAGTTAAGTTGCATAGGATTCGTTTCAGTCTTAAAGGCTCATCGGTGGTCCGAAATGAACTAGAGCTCGGGACTGGAGCCAATTCAGCGGACGCGTGGCGAATACTATTATATTCGGGCTTTAGGCGCTCTTGAAGTAAGTTCATGAGCACAACAGTTTCTAAATACTTATACCCTTGAGATTAGCATTGAAAATTTACAAAACTCAAAAGCTTTCTATCTACTAGAATAACAATGACTTTCGGTCAATCAAGCAACACGGATTTGACAGAGCTTGTCCAAATGGAGCACCTAAAAGTATAGTTCGCTAACTAACTTATCTTACCGACGTCGTAAAGGGTTAACTCCTCTGTAATTTCTCAGTTGGAAATTTTGCCATAAAAGTTATAGAACAGTTCTATGCAGAAAAGACGAATACCACAGAAGACGCAAAATCTTCTTAGATCTAAACCCAACTCAACTAATTTAAATTCCCTTTCTAAGAGAATTATATATATAAAGGGTGATCCAAGTAGAGATACTTATTCCACCCATCTTGAAACCCAGCATTCATTATTGGATAATATTTGACCGAACAGAGTTAAGAAAATAAAGCGGCCGTAGCTGAGAGTATACACGAAGGCCGTGGAGAGTCGATTCGGCGCCGTTCACAGTAACTCGGACTGAAGTATGGAACGATTTGGCGCATTTTTCGTCGAGTTCTTAAATTGGAAAGCGTACAAAATATAGCTTGTGCAAGCACTGAAGCCGCTCAACCTTCCTAAACGACATAAATTTGCTCTATGGGCTCTTGAAAAGTTCCAAGAATTTCCGATGTTTCAAGCCAAGTTTTGTTCAGCGATGAGACCCCTTTCTGGCTCAATGGGTATGTAAGCAAGCAAAATTGCCGTATTTGGGCCGAGCAGCAACCTGAAGAGATTTAAGAGCTGCCATTTTATCCAGAAAAAATAACGGTTTGGTGTGGTTAGTGGGCCCGTGGAATCATCAGTCCATATTTCTTCAAAAATGATGTCGGTGAGAACGTAATTGTAAATGGCGACCATTATCGCTCCATGATAATCGACTATTTGATTCCTGAAACTGAAGTTCGTGATCTCCACGACATTTGGTTTCAACAAGACAGCCCCACTTCCCACACATCGCATCAATCAATGGATTCATTGAGAGAACACTTCGGGGAGCAAATAATTTCAAGTTCCGGGCCGGTCGATTGGCCACCAAGATCGTGTGATATCCCACCGTTAGACATTTTCCTGTGGGGTTATGTAAAATCTAAAGTCTATGCGGACAATCCCACTTCGATTCAGGCCTTGCAGCATAGAAGCTTGTCATTCACCAGTTATCAGTCGAAATGCTCGAAGGAGTAATCGAGAATTGGACTCAACAGATGGACCATCTGAGACGTAGCCGGTGGCCAACACTTGAAAGAGATAATCTTCAAAAAAATAAATGACAAAAAATGTTCTTTCGAATGAGAAAAAATATTTCCCATTAAGTTTGAATTTTCTGTGTTTTATTTATATTTATTTTAAGTTGGGAACCCCGAAATGGATCACCCTTTATATTCAAATATATAAAATTCATAATGGTGAAATATTTATTTATTTGGGTCACACACCAACCCCGACCCCTACCCCAATCCGAGTTTACTCAACATTAACTCATTTCCAGTTGGCATATTTGCTCATTTGTTGTACTATAAAATTATGTTGGCTCTCAAATATCTTTTGCCGACACGGCAATAATTCACAACCTTGACAGAGCAATATCTGCATGACACACAAGTGCACAAATACATGTACGTATGTATGTATGTAGGTTTGCAGGTAATTCTTCACTTAAGCCACAGAAACGCTAAAGGTGGTAGCTCTCAACTTACTCAACTTAGCAAGGTGCTGGCGGAAAATTGTGTTGAAGAACGAAACTATGGTAGCAGCAGCAGCAGAGGCAGCAGCAGTGGCAGAAACTGCAGCAACAGCAATAGTTGTTGGGCGTTGGAGTTGGCAACAATTTGTTTGCCATAATTCTACAATAACGTCGCGCATAAGTTTTCTCACTCAAATTTGTTGCAATTGCAATTTTCATTGTTGTATTGCGTGAAAGTGCGCAGTAGTTGTTGTTGTTGTAGATGTTATTGTACTTGGTAGTAGTTGTAAGGCATGAAACAGCGCGGTGAAGCAGTACACATATTCGCTGTTGCAGGTAAAACATAATAGCGAAATTTTAGCTACAGTGAAAGTTGGCATTTTCCAAAATGAGACAAAATACAACATTACAACAACAGCAACAATCGTTATCCATAAGTTTTTCTTAACAAACTCGTTGGATTTCGCTGCAACAGATTATTGCGGAAATTTTTTTCTTCTTTCACATTAATTTTTTATTTTTTTTTTATTAAAGTATAAAGAACAAAGAAAAAACTTGTAGAAAAACTAACTACTTCCTGTAAAGTATGAAAACTACTTTTATGCGCTTCAGAGAAACTTCTTACGCTGGCATATAATACATTCATATACTCGTACATACATACGAGTATGTATATTTTAAAGCATATATGAGGAGTAAGTATGTTGAAAAGATGTGAAATTGCATTGCAAGAAATATGTATTGAACGAGAGTTTATCGACTAATTTTTAACTAGTGAAAAATACACTAGTTTTCAATCAATGCCAAAAATGCTTACGTCCCAACTAGTGATAAAAACCAGCTACTTTTTATATAATGACAAAAGGAGCTGATATACAATTGAAACTATACAAAATTACCGATAGAAGGAAGCAGTCTCTTCATACCGTTTTTATCACTCAAATCTCTACGAAACCTGGACTTCTTTATTTTGTGTGGAGCAATTTTCGAACGGATTTCTTTTGGGAATTTGAAAAAAAAGCACAAGGCTCCAACAAATGTCAATTTTTGAGACAATCCGTCATTGAGGAGTTAATTTGTAGGTATGAAAATTATAAAAGGTGATCCATTTCGAGGTTCCCTATTTTCTTAAAGAAAACCGCACAGAAAATACAAATTTAATGAGGAATGTTTATTATCATTCGAAAGAACATTCTTTGGCATTTATTTTCTGAAGATTATCTCTTTCAAATTTTGACCGCCGCCACGTTTCGATTACTCTTTCGAGCATTTCGACTGATAACTGGGGAATAACACGCGTGGTCTTGTGCTCCAAGACCTAAATCGATCGAATCGGCGTGATATCATACGATCATGGTGGCCAATCGACCGGCCCAAAACGTGAAATCTGCTCACCGAAGTGTTCTCTCAATAAATCCATTGATTGATGCGATGTTTGGGGAGTGGCGCCGTCTTTTTGAAACCAAATGTCGCGGAGATCTTGAGCTTCAATCTCAGGCAACATCGGATCATAACGCGATAAAGCGATAATGGTCGCCATTGACAGCTACGTTCTCACCGGCATCATTTTTGAACAAATATGAACCGATGATTCCACCGGCTCACAAACCACATCAAACCGAACTTTTAAGAATCACGATTTTAGGGCATGTACCTGGAATGTACGGTCCTTTAATTGGGTAGGTGTCGCTACTCAGCTGGTTGACGTCTTCGAATGACTAATATCTGATATCTCCACCGTCCAAGAAGCTGGATCATTGTGAAATCTACTACAGTGGCCATATATAGGAGCGCAAATTTAAAGTTGGTTGTATGGTGGAACAGAGATTCCGTCGCAGGGACAACAGACAGATGTGCAGTTTTCTACTCGATTTGTACTCATGCGCACAGAGAGCACTCAACATGTTGATATAGGGGAACTATGGAAAGGCATCTCAAGCATACCGCTGCTACAGAAACAATTGGATTTCGGCAAGGCCAAAGAAATAGCTGATATCGAGGGCTGAAGAGGGAAGCTGGATGCATTTGCAGACAAAAAAGGAAAGAATTCCGATAGTATGAAGAGCTTGAGAATCTGTCCCACATGGTAATGCTAGAAAATTCTATGAAAAGCATACTCATGTAGAAACCAGCCGATGGCCTACCAGCCGAGCTATTCAACTGCGAAGAACTGACAAGGTCATCTATCAGCTGCTTTGCAAAATATGCTCGGGTACGAAAGCATGTCCGACGACTGCAACTTCAGTTTACTCTAACCGTTGCACAAAAAGGTGGATCCCAACCATCCGGAGACGATTCATGACTTAAAAAATGAAATTGAAGACGCCATTGTGGCTATAGAGGGACAAACTATCGTAAGTGGGTTGAAAAATTTGGTCGATATAAAGGGTTGCTTATTATTTATTGGGAGTACTCGAATGCTATGTAGAGGTGAAGTATATATGATCCAGCCCTAGGGTAATACAATGTCAATTGAACCATATATTTTTGTATGCATTGTGGTTGGTTTTGGATTACTCTATTGTTCGCGAGGAGCATATAATTCGTGCGTGATTGGAGTACTCAAGTCGCTTTACAGGGATATATGGCATAGAGTTACCAATATGAGCGGGTTAAATGTGTTCCAAGTGAACGCACACAAGAGTTAAACACTTTAGGGAGTGTGTGTGTGTATGTGTTTGTACATATATATGTATTTTTATGTATGTATGTACGCATGCGGTTAGCACAAGGATTTAGCGGTTAAATCGCGCTAATAATGTTGTAGTGGTTGTTGTTGTTGTTGCTGCTGTTTACTATTGTTGTTGCTACTGTTGACTACGTTTATCTTTATGTACTCCTCTTGACGTTTTGAAAATTATTTCGTTGCAGTTGCTGACGCCTACATTTTTATACTGCATGCGAAGTGGAGTACATAGTTCTTTCCATTTCAGATATTGCATCTTTTTCGTTTTTTTTTTTCCTTTTTTTGTTTCTTTTAATTTTCTTCTTCTCATACATTTGCTTTGTTTGCTACTTACCAACTTGCATACGCATACGCATACGTACGTATGTATGCACATAAACACTGTTATCAAGTTTGAGTTTGCTATTTTCTCTCACTTAACACAAAAAAAGTTTTCTCTTTTGCACTTTAGCAAGTGATTTCTATTGTACGAAGAAACGAGGCGGTGCACAAAGAAAGCTAACAGTGCATACAAAATGTTAATGTGAAAAATTTGTTTGTTTATATGTATATAAGTATATACTACTTATCTAAAGTAATGATAATGTGGCTTACAATGCAGGCTAGTTAAAAATTATGCATACACTCGCCCATTCACACATATACAGCCATTTGAATGCGTACAATTATGTAATCTTTTGAAAGCGCTACGCAAGAATTTTGAATGCGAATAGTTTTTGATATCGCTTTATTTTCATATGACAACTTTTTGATTTTAGAATTATTGTGTGCGCTTTTTTGGTGGAAGAAAATAAAAATTGAAAAAAGGTGCTTGAGATTAAAGTGATTTATGTGCATTTGTGTTAGTATTATGCTAATTTCACTGAAATCATTTTGAGCTAAAATACCAAACATTGTGAATAATGAAATATAATTGGTATTTTAATTTTTTGGAAAATTTTATTTATTTATTTATTCTTCTTCTTTGATTCTGCGTTGGATTTCAAAGCTGACTTTGTTAGATTTGCTAATGCTGTTTCCTAGCTAGACGAAATTATCAACGACTTTGAAGTTATGACTGTCAACGGTGACGTAGAAGCCTAGTCGCGAATGCAATGACTGTTTATCTGATGACAGGAGATATTTCGTCTTGCCCTCGTTCATCGCCAAGTCTATTCGTTCGCTTCGCTCGTTTCTCTAACCTGAAGAACGCAGAACTTACGGTGCTGTTGTTATGACCAATTATATCAATATCATCGGCATACGTCTGGTCCATTTGGCTCTGCAGCTGGTATTATTTTCTCCAGCATTAAATTTAAGAAATCACACGATAAAGAGTCACCCTATCTGAAACCTCCTGTGGTATCGAACGGCTCGGAGATGTCCTTCCCGTATAAGTTGTGTGGGAATATCAAATTCAGACATAGTGGCGTAAAGGCAGTTTCTTATCGTGCTGTCGAAGGCAGCTTTAAAATCGATAAAAAAGGTAGTGTGTAGCGATTATCTGCGCTCAGGTCTTCTCCAGGGTTTGGCGCATGGTGATTATATGGTCAATGGTGAATTTTCCAGGTCTAAAGTTATCAGGTCCGATCAGTATGCTGAAGGTGAACTTTAATCTTTCACACAATACGCTAGATAGGACCTTATATGCGATATTAAAGAGACTTATCCCACGATAACTAACGCAAACCCTTTTTGGAGCACAATTAGGTCAGGCATGCTTTCGTTCGACCATATTCTACAAACAAGCAGATGCATGCACCTTGTCAGTTCTTCGATGCCCTATTTGAATAGCTCTGCCAGTAAGCCATCAGCTCCCACCACTTAGTTAGTTTTTAAGCGGGCTATCGCTATTCGAAGTTCTTCATAGTTGGGTGATGGAACGGCTATACCATCGTAAGTTCGACATTCCTCAGCGTAACAGCTGTTTTTCTAGCGTTGTTGGAAACCAATTGTTTCCGTATTGCTTGATGAGTGCTCTCATAGAGCAGGTACGCAACTCGAAAACCTGCTTGTTGTCTGCTGTGATTACAGCTTTTCGACGTCAAACTTTCCTTATGTTTGTTGACAGGCGTTCTTTGCTGCACAGAGGCGGGTGCATATCCTTGCTACTACAAGATAATGAGCCGAGTCCATATTTGGTCCTCGGAAGGTACAATGGATACATGTCTTCCGTCTATCATGACATGATCGATTTGGTTTCGCGTGTTTCGATCTGGCGACAGGCAGTAGCTTGATGAATTTTCGTGTACTGGAATCTGGTACCATAGACGACCATATTTCGGGTCCCCAATTCATCGGGGTGAATGCCAAGACTCGGCGACGGAGTCTCTCTCACACCATCGCATTTCTTGAACGGCATTGCGTGCCCTCAAATCGTGATCTTTTAAACGTTTCCACGACCGTCATCAAAAGAGAGGTCTCTCATCCGAGGTATTTGTTGATCTTTTATTGGCGTATAGTTTTCATATTGTGGGTCCCGAGCCCTCCGCACAACCGCAGGGGATTCGCCTTCTAACTTAAGATCGCCTCTAAACCTATGTTGCACAACGCACCTACGGATGTGAATCGTTAATCTGAAATATTTATTTTACATTGCCAATTAACCATCCACGCAAATTTCATTACAATCATTTGAGCTGGTTAAAGGATTAGGCGTACCTAAGAAGGTAGAACATGTCGTCTTCAGCATAAAATACAAAATTCCATCCATTAGTCCAACAGCTCTAAACGGAGTTCGCTAAGTCTGGGGGCACCAATGAAATCTGGGCAGAGCATATTATTCAAAGATATGAAAAAGCTCCACCGCTCTCTTTATCAGCAGTAAAAAATCGGTAACTGGATTTTCGTATCCGTGAAAACACCAATACTGTCATATAATGTAGTGGCATGGTGGCCCGCAATCATGAAAAAAAAAATATTGAAGGAATTGGTAAGATTCAAAAGGTACCGTTAACTGGTATTACCGAAACGCTTGGAACCACTCGAAGAAAAGTCCAAAACCTAGTCCTTGAAATCCTGCTTAAAGAATTTGAAGCAAATGTGATGGGATTGCTATTCGCTTAAGAGAACCGAGAGAGTGGAGCTCTCTGGGTATTGAAACTTACGCAGATGAATCAAAACATAGTGGCAGACATAGAGAGGAAACTCCAAGCATACGAATTTGCTACATAAGATACGACCAAGCAGATTTTTTCAGATATCGAATGCATTTGCATGCCACTAGCCACATTCCAACTACTACTAAAGAAATGTGCACACAAGCAAGCCACGGTAACTAGTCGCATGTCGAAGCAAACTTGGGAAATGAAGCGAGAATAGGTTGAATGGCTTATACGAAAATTCTCCAAAAACGAAGAAATCTCAAATATTATTGGAATCCTGATGGGATATTACCTTGAAAGACAAAATACAGAAAGGCTAGGGACACCCCCTGTGGGTTAGGAATTCAAGAATTTATCCGCGACTGGTCTGGTCTTTATACCTGAGCGAGCAAGTCCTGTAGCCGCAATAGCCGAGTGGTTAGCTTACGTACTACAATTCGGAAGGCCTACGTTCGAGTCCAGGTTTGAGTAACATCCAAAATTATAGAAAATTAATTTTCTTAATTGTGGTCGCCTCTCGGCAAAAAATGTCAAGAGGCAAACTCACAAATTGGAGCAGGAGCACGGCTTAAAATCTATTCAGCGGTTACAAAGCGCCTGTAGCTCAACATTGTTTCCCGCAAACAAATTTGGGGAATATTTTTGCGGTTAGTATTGTAGCACCTCAAGGAGGAAGAGACAATTTTTTTTCCGATCCTGCGCTAAGCGGGTGTAGACTTCGGCATTTTGGGTTGCTTTTATGGATTGCCTTTGCCGAAGGATAGAAATTAAAGTACATGACTAAGTAAAGTTCATAAGAGAGTCTAAGTGGATTGAAAAAGAACCTCAGAGTTAGAACAAACATTCTGTGGTATTACAATGCATTCCAAGTGTGTCATTGATATCGGTAGAAATTCCTACCTACCGACGGTTTCCCATTACTAATATTTTCTCCGAATTTTTTACCTAAAAAAGTAAGAAATTATTAAGAAAAATTATCAGCGAAAGTGATATATTTTATTTTAGCTTAAAACTCTACAAATTTAATACAAAAATAATAATAAAAATAATGAAAAAAAATTTTTTTTTCTAGTATTTACACCTGTTTCTTATTTACTCTTTTTCTATTTGCACACTCCATTGTGTAAATAAAAACCAATACCTTTTAATTAAATACCTTGAAATGGAATGTTGCTGCTCATCCGAAAAAAGAAAATTTCTAACTAATTACGCTGCATTTTTTTACGAAAATAAAAGCTTTATTAGGCCCTTGGCGCTTATTCAAATATTTTTTGCAGGCAAGCACTCCTCAATGAAAAAAAAATAGATTTTTGTATTAATATTTTTTAATAAATATTTGCTTTTATATCCATATACACATAAATACTTCCGCCCTCTACATGAGCGCAAGGAATATTTAAAATATTTTCTAGTAATATTTACTATGTCAATATTTTTAGTGACATATATTTGGCATGACGGGCGAAAAAAAATTTTTTTGGAGTATTTATGTAAATAATGTTTTTTTTGAAGCATTAAAAAATAAATTTATGCAATCAAACAAAAAAAAATGCAAATATAAATGCTTAAATAAATAAAAAATAAAAAAATGCAAATAAAAAACAAATAGAATATTAATATTTTAATAAATGCTGCCGTGTTTAGAGATTTCATATTTTTCTGCAGTATTTAGCTCGCATGCGCTGAGAATATCTAATATTTACTATATATGTATGGCAAATGAATACTTTTACACTAGAGTTCAAAAAAACAGGTTACTTCTAAGCAAATGCTATAAAAATAACGGAATTTTTAATATTTTCCTTTCAAAAATTGAAAAGAATCTCATATGTACATTAGGATTTTCTGAAATCACCGGAAAAAATCAAAATTTTTGTGTAAATTGTAATTAATGCAAGAGGGGGAGAGGAGAAAAGAGGAAACCCTCGTATCGGTTGGGTGGAAAGAGGGTAACCGATGGGCTTAATTAATTAATTAATATTGGATTGCTCAAACATGTACGTGAAATAGATTGGATTATTGACGCAGCCGCAATAGTCGAGTTGTTAGCATTTCATACTACAATTCGGAAGGCCTGGGTTCGAGTTCAAGTTCGAGCAACATCCAAAATTATAGAAAATTAATTTTTTTAAATGCGGTCGCCCCTCGGGAGGGAATGTTAAGCCCTCCGAGTGTATTTCTGACATGAAATAAAAGCTCTTCATGAAAATTCATCGGCCGTTCGGAAACGGCTTAGAATAAACTGTAGGTCCCTCCATTTGTTGGTAAAAACTGAAAGACGCAAACCCACAGATTGGAGAAGGAGCCCGGCCGAAAATCGCTTCACTCGAAATTTGTGAAGACTTTGGAAGAAGTTAAAACAAATCTCACAACCACTTTAGTCGGAGCTTTTAAGGACAACTGCTGCTGCTAGTAGGACAACTGACACCTTGCTTTTAAGGCATTTTACTACACACGTAAAATCAAGAGCCATAGTAAACCGGCCTGGTGGAATACTGAAGCGTAAGGTTTCTCAGAAAAATATAAATAAATAAAATGTTTCAAGTTAGCGAGGACGGACGGACGGACGGACTGACGGACCTATAACAATAAAAAGGCACTGGAAATGTTAATTAATGCTCACGTCAGAGATGCAACTAGTAGCGACCAGTACCTCAATATGAAGCGAATGGAAGGCACAGGTAGCACGTCGACTCCAGAAACATCTTTATGGGAATACAGACGTTTTCGGTTATAAATCACCAGAGTTTTTTGGTTATTCTTCGAAGAGCCGCAGACAGGTTGGTAAGATACCTAAAAAAAACTCTTTGAGTTTTGTTAAATCACCATTTCTTGGCGAACAGCAAAAGTAATATTCCTATCCCCTAAGATGGGTAAAACAAGACATCCAAGCCCTAAGTGTTATCAACCCATCATTTTAACTACTGGCGTTTACATCGAGCGAACTGTGGATGAAAGCACAGCACGCCTATATAAGTATAATGGGCGACTCAGCAGCCACAGCATTATTTCACGTCGCGTAAAAGGTAGAATCGACACATATAAATGATGAGTGTGCTATATGCATCTCTCTCGATATGTCTGGAGTATTTCATAACATCTTTAAACAAGTCTTAATGGACGGATACACTCCATAAGAACTGGTTACTGGTTGCACGTCTTGCTAAGCTACATGAAAATTCAAGCACAATGAGGACTACTCACGTGGTAACCCGAGATAAGCACAGAGACACACCGCTAGATGGAGTTATGACACCTCTACTTTGGACTCATTCGGCCAATAACTGATTGTTGATGATGATGGAACCGAAATCAGTCATTTTTACGACCTATATGGACTACTCTTGATTCTCTGGCGAATCAGGTAATTGGTGCAATAGATAACTGACCTAACTAAGTGGGACTTAAGATGTGGTTCTATTTACGTGGAAACACAAAATTCCGATATGGATAAAAAGAGAGAGATCTGCGTGTGGTCACTTCCTAGCCGTAACTTAGCACTAAATACTTGGTGAAATGTGTTCAAATTGTTCCTTCCATACCTGACTTTTGGGAAATGATTGACAGCTAAGATGAAGGTGAATGGTAGGATCAAAGATGAGATTTTTTAGAAAAAACTGTATATGCTCTGCAGCTCTGCGGTTTATAATGACCGGCACAAAAAAGCGATCTTGTGCGATCGTGTCAAGTAAACAAACTTTTGGAGCGAGCTATGGGCTGGAGAATAGCGAAAAATATGTACAAAATGCGTGACACGAATCATACAAAGTTTTTTTACTAGAGAAAAAATATCATATTCCAGGCTGCTAATACGGCCACTGACACCTTGCATTGCTATGTTGGCACCCCATGCCTTAAAATTAGGTCTGTAAAAGAACAAAAAGTGCAGAAATGTGCAGAGACAGTAAAGCAGTTAATCTTTGAGTACCCGACGCTCTGCAGACAGTAGCTAAGCTTACTTGATGACCTTTAAGCACTAATGGATAAAAAAAAAACCAACCGACTGCGTCAGGTTGCGAAGGGTACAGAAATGCTCTCCAAACAAGAGTCACAGAACAACGAATATAGCAGTAGAGGGCTTTGGTCACACGTAGTACATTAGTTAACACTATGGATGGGGCATCGTTTAAGTGAGACTCGCTGAAGTAAAAGCGTTCCACCTAACCTTGCCCGGATTATATTGAATCTGAGTAACGTAAGCTCTGAAGCAAATGCTTGATAAACTAGCAAGAGAGCATTAAGCCACTAAGCGCGGCTGGAAGCCAGGAAAGCTGATCAGTTAGAAGGGAAGTGAGGAAGTACTTCGAACATCAAGCCACTTTCTTTAGGACTTCGCTAAAATACAAGTAAACCACTAAGAGAAAGAATGAAACAGAGAGTGAGTGAGAGGAGAGAGCGAGGTGGATGGGGAAGAGGGAGAAGGGAAAAAGGTTGAGAGATAGAAAAAGTGAGGGTATCCCATTGGTGAGAGATTAAGCTCTCTTTGTCTCTCAGTTTTTACTCTTTAGTATTTTTTTTCCCACTTACGACCTCTCAACCATGACCAACAGTGTCCACGTAAATAATTATTTTTAAACACACTAAAATAATATTTATTGAGCGCTGCTGGTGCAATTCCATATGCTAATCAAGCGTACGTTTAATGTGAAATTTTTTTCGAATTTTATTTATTTAAGTCTTAAATGTATATTTATTTAATGTATTGTTGCCACATAAAATTATATGATTTTTCTATGAATTTTCAGCATATTTTACTGCACGTTATTAAGTTGCATTAATTTAAATGCGCAAGGGACTAATTTCACAACTAGTAACACAGATGGGAACAATGTAAAAAAACAACAACAGCAAAAAGTTTGTTTATTAAATGTTTGCACAAACAAACAAAATAAAGGAAATTATGGAGAATTAAAATTTGAAAAAAAAATTGCAATAGTAATAACAAAAGAAAGGTTTTATGTTAACAACATGTTGGCAAAACGTCCATTTTATGCACGTTGCATGCATGTGGCTTTAGAGCGTTGTGGCGGTGGATTGCCAGCGGATTGCTTGATGTGTTTAATAGATGTGTTGCTGGCATGACGTGAAATTGCAGACTGTGAAGAAAAGGTACTAGTTTAGCACTCGATTTTTCTAACTGAATTTGAACTAGTCCAAAATACCTTAAACTGGTATTAATTACTTTGAATTTCTTTAAATTTTTCATAAAGAAAAATACTAAATTTGATTAAAATCAAGCTAGTTATTTAATTGGTCAACTTTGAACTAGTATGAGACTAGTATATAAGTGGCTCTTCTTCTTTGACGTAGGCACCGCTTACGCGGTTATAGCCGCCTCAACAATAGCGCGCCACTCATTTCTTCTCTTTGCTGTTTGGCGCCAGTTGGAAATGCCGAGTGAAATCAGGTCGCTCTCCACAGGATCCTTTCAACGTAGTGGAGGTCTTCCTCTTCCTCTGCTTCCACCAGCAGGTACTCCATCGAATACTTTCAAAGCTGGAACGCTTTCATACATTCTAACGACATGACCTAGCCAGCGTAGCCGGCATCTATTGATTCGCTGAACTATGGCAATATCGCCGTATAGCTCGTACAGCTCACCGTTCCATCGTCTGTGGTATTCGCCGTTACCAACGCGCAAAGGACCGACTCATCGGCTGTCGACATCGTCCAGGCTTCTGCACCATACGTCAGGACGGGAATGATGAGCGACTTGTAGTGTTTGGTTTTTTCGTTCGTCAAGAGAGGACTTTACTTTTGAATTGCCTACTCAGTCCAAAGTAGCACCTCTTGGCAAGAGTGTTTCTGCGATGGATTTCAAGGCTGACATTGTTGGTGTTATTGAAACTGGTTCCTATATAGACGAAATTATCTACGACTTCGAAGTTATGACTGTCATCAGTGACGTGGGGGTCAAGACGCGAGTGTGTTGACTGTTTATTTGATGACATGGGATATTTCGTGTTGCCCTGCTTTACTACGAGACCTCGTTGCTTTGCTTCTTTGTCTAACCAGGAGAACGCAGAACATATGGTGCGGTTGTTATGCCCAATTATAATAATATTATCGGCGTACGCCAACAATTGCACTCTTGTAGAATATTGCGCCTGGTCTGTTTAGCTCTGCAGCTCGAATTATTTTTTCTAGCATCAAATTGAAGGAATCACACGATAAAGAGTCTGCTTGTCTGAAACCTTGTTTGGTATTGAACGGCTCGGAGAGGTCATTCCCAATTCTGACTGTGCTTCTGGTATTATCCAGGATCAGTTTACATAGCCGTATGAGTTTTTTGGGGATATCAAATTCAGACATAGTGGCGTAGAGCATGATAAGGAACAGCTGTCGAAGGCAGCTTTAAAAGCGTTAAACAGGTCTTGTGTATCGATTCTTTTCTCTCGGGTCTTCTCTAAGATATGGCGCATGGTGAATATCTGCTCAATGGTGGATTTGCCGGGTCTAAAGCCACACTGATAAGGTCCAATCAGTTTGGTGACGATGGGTTTTAGTCTTTCACACAATACGCTATATAAGACCTTAAATGCGATATTAAGGAGTCTTACCCTACGATAATTGGTGTAGACCGTGGGGTCTCCCTTTTTTCGAATTTGGCAGTGCACATTTAGATTCCATTCGTCAGGCATGCTTTCGTCCGACTATATTCTGCAAAGAAGCTGATGCATACTCCGCAAAGAAGCTGTTCTTCGCCACCGTATTTGAATAGTTCTGCCGGTAGGTCATCGTTTACAGCTGTTCTGTTATTTTTTAAGCGGGCAAACGCTATTCGAACTTCTTCAAATTCGGTTGGTGGTGCTTCTGTACCATCCTCATCGATTGGAGTTTCGGGTTCGCCATCTCCGGAGTTTTGACTTTCACTGCCATAGAGCAAGTTGGAGAAGTGTTCCCTCCATATACTAAGTATGCTCTGGATCTGATCTTTAACTAAATTACCTTCATGGTCCCTACATGTGTTTGTTCCGTAACCTGCTGTAAATCGTCGCATTTTCTCATAGAATTTACGAACATTACCCTTGTCGGCCAGCTTCTCAAGCTCTTCATACTCACGCATTTCGGTCTTTTTCTGTTTTCGTCTGCAAATGCGTTTCGCTTCTCTCTTCAGCTCTCAGTATCTATCCCATTCCGCGCGGGTTGTAGTCGATCGCAAAGTTGCGAGGTAGACAGCCTGCTTTCTCTCCACTGCAGTTCGACATTCCTCAACGTACTAGCTGTTTTTCTGGTATTGTTGAAAATAAATTATTTCCCACTCATCGGAACGCAAGGAATTTACTATTTGCTTGCATGGAAACACTATTGACCGACTACCTGGCTTAGCATATACTTCTACCGAAGTAGTTCCGAACTAGTTTTTAACTAATTTACTCTCATAAATGTAGATTATTTATTGCGCCAGCTTTACGCAGTTGGTTCGTTGGTCCTATACATTTAAATATATTTATTCATATGTATTAGCTGGCATAATACCTGCGCGCGCGTTTTCATTAAAACCACAATTTATACGCCAATTATTGTATTTGCCAGACCTTCCACTTTATTATTTTAAATTAAAAACTTATGCAACATTTAATTGTGTAGTTCGAGCACGTGCGTGTGAACATAATTGTTTGTGTGTGTTTTTTGTACTGTTGTAGTTGCCCATTTTAATACAAAAAAATTGTGTTTGGTCGATTATTTATGTGCATAGTATATACTTGTATGTATGGATTGCCACAACCCACCAGTCGATCACACCACATATACTCGTATAGGAATATGAAATTTCACTCACCTTATTGTCATGTTGTTGTTGTAACTATATATGTGTACATTTTTCCGCTTGTTTGCATTTTGATTGGCAAAATTGGGTATTTGCGGTGTACCACGGCTATGCTTTAATGAAATGAAATTAATGCAATTAAAAATTTTTAGTGCCATAAAATGCGGCATGCGACACTTGGTAATGTTAGTTTTGACATATACTTATACATACGTATGCAAATGTGTGTATATACCCAGTGGTGAAATGTACTAGGCAAAAGCTATTGTGAAACTGGACCTAAAACTGACTCTTTTCAACGTAAATGTCATGAGATATGCTAATCGTCATTTTTCACTCACAAATAAACTAGTCGAATATTAGTTAATAAGAGACAAAATCGGAAGTAGTTATATTTGTATCAAAATTAAATTTCCTTGCTTAAACAGAAATTTAACTACGAGAGCTGCTTGACTAGTCAATGACTTTTTGAATTTGCCACGCATTGACTGTAAATACAATACTGTCATCGATTAATTGAGTTTAAGCACAATTTTTTGCGAAAAACCCATAACCAAAATCAAGGGAGGTGATGCCAGAAGTCGTCGATAAAATCCAAGGCATGATCGGACGATCGGACAATAAAAACTCGTGAAGTGGTTGAGGCTGTAGGCAGCCAAACTGAGTTCATACATTGATATTTTTGACTGATAGTTGCCGCGATTTCTCTCACACAACTGTGTAACCTCTACAAAGTAGTATTTAGCGATGTTCAATCGCAATCCAAATGAATTTTTGAGCCATTTCCTTGCTGCAGGCGAAACAAAGATCCACCACACCACTCAAGACGTTCACCAAAGAAGGCCAAAGTGGGTCTAACAGCCAAGAATTCTCCATATTTATTGTTCTAATAGCTGAAGAAATGGAAGAAATGGAAAGATCATCACAGAAACAAGCGCCTACTTTGAGGGCCTAGAAAAATTATATAATTTGGAAGGATCTACCAACTGGGAAAAATCTGTACTAAAACCAGATAATATTGAAAAATGAAACGCTTGTTTGCTGAAAAAAATAATGTGAGAAATATTCCAGTAGCATTCCAGTTCAAAACGGATCAAAAAAACACTGGCTCAGTTTTGAACTTAAACTAATATTTCTTTTACTTAACAAAAAAAAATGAATTAATTAAATTAAGAAGCTTATGAATATACAATAAAACAATTTTATTAAAATATTTACCCTGTTTTTATAAGGACGTGCCGCATGCATCCAGTAGTGGGTAGTAAATAATATTATTTACTAAACTAACTTGTTGAGCGAAGGTTTCAAGATCGGAGCAAACTCGTGTAGGAACCATGGAGGTAATCTGGTGACAGATGGCCAGAGCATACTTAGTGTATGGAGGGAGAACTTCCCCAACCTCACTGCTCAATGGCAGTGAAAGTGAAAATGCCGGAGATGGCGAACCCGAAACCCCCAAGCGATGACGATGGTATAGAAGTGCCATCATCCGACTATGAGGAAGTTCGAATAGCGATTGCCCGCTTAAAAGATAACAAAGCGGCTGGAGCCAATGGTTTACCGGCAGAACTATTCAAATACGGTGGCAAAGAACTGACAAGGAGCATGCATCAGCGTCTTTGCAGAATATGGTCGGACGAAAGCATGCCTGAAGATTGGAACGTAAGTGTGCTCTGCCCAATCCAAAAAAAAGGGAGATGCCACGGTCTGCACCAATTATCGTGGGATAAGTCTCCTGAATACCGCACATAACGTCCTATCTAGCATATTGTGTGAAAGACTAAAGCCCACCGTCAACAAACTGATTGGACCTTACCAGTGTGGCTTCAGACCTGGAAAATCAACCATTGACCAGATATTCACCAACATCAAATCTTGGAGAAGACACGAGAGAAAAGAATTGATACGCCCCACCTTTTTATCTATTTTGAAGCTGCCTTCGACAGCACGATATCTCTCCGCAGCTATGGCTGAATTCGATATCCCCTAGAACCTCATACGGCTATGTAAATTGACCCTGGATAATACCAGAAGCGCAGTCAGAATTGCGAAGGACCTCTCCAAGCCGTTCGATACCAAGCGAGTTTTCAGACAAGAAGACTCTTTATCGTGTGATATCTTCAATTTGATGGTGGAGAAAATAATACGAGCTGCAGAGCTAAATATACCAGGTACAATATTCTATAAGAGTGTGCAATTGTTGGCGTATGCCGATGATATCGATATAATTGGTCATAACACCCGCAATGTAAGTTCTGCGTTCTCCAGATTAGACAAAGAAGTGAAGCGAATGGGTCTGGTAGTGAACGAGGGCAAGACGAAATATCTCCTGTCATCAAATAAACAATCAACGCACTCGCGTCTTGACTCCCACGTCACTGTTGACAGTCACAACTTCGAAGTCGTAGATAATTCCGTGTATCTGGGAACCAGCATTAACAACACCAACAATGTCAGCCTTGAAATCCAACGCAGAATCACTCGCGCCAACAGATGCTACTTTGGACTGAGTAGGCAATTGAAAAGTAAAGTTCTCTCTCGACGAACCAAAACTAAACTCGCCAAGTCGCATATTATTCCCGTCCTGACATATGGTGCAGAAGCCTTGACGATATCGACAGCCGATGAGTCGGCTTTAGGAGGAGAGAGAAAAGTTTTGCGGAAGATTTATGGTGCTTTGCGCGTTGGCAACGGCGAATAACGCAGACGATGGAACGATGAGCTGTACGTGCTATACGACGACATTGATATAGTTCATCGAATCAAGAGACAGCGGCTACACTGCCTGGGTAATGTTGTGCGAATAGATGAAAGGGCTCCAGCTTTGATAGTATTCGATGGAGTACCCGCTGGCAGAAGCGGAGAAATAGTAAGACCTCCACTCCGTTGGTAGGATCAGGTGGAGAGCGATCTGGTATCACTTGGTATTTCCAACTGGCGCCAAACAGCAAAGAGAAGAAATTAGTGGACCGATATTGTTGAGGCGGCTATAATCGAGTAGGCGGTGACTACGCCAAAGAAAAAGAAGAACTTGTAGACTGATGATAAAAAAATTAAAAAAAAGTAAATAAAACTAATTGTTTCTATTGGTACCGGTTTGTTATGTTTTCGGACTAGTTCAATTAAAGTCAAAAAATTCTAGTACTAAACCAGTACCATCTCTAACCACTTCTACTACTATTCACTACAAAGTATATATGCGAATTTTTTTCACATTCCCAACACAACTAAATACTTTGGCTCACCATTTTGTTTACGGCTCGTTGGCTGCTTGACCACCTCTGACCGTACGGTTGACACAGGCGCTGGAGTAGAGCACCCGGAGGGTTGTTGCTGGAGTAGCGTTTATGTTAACAAAATATTTTATTATTTGCATGCACTTGTACTGTATGTATGTATGTATGTATGTACTCGTATATAAATATAGCAATGGTAATTAAAGAATATTTTAGCCTTTAATTAAGTATGCAAATGTGCCTAAAAATTACCGCCTAAATCCCATCAATTAAATCACACTTTTAATGAGTACTACAACGGCATATAAATACATAATTGCCTATAAACCTAGTAAATGCATATGTATATAAACTTATATATAATATTTACATATACATACATAGTTATGTGTGTGTATGGGTAGTGCAATGTACGGTATTTATAAACGAAATTATGCAATTACGTTGATTTTCTAGTTAATCATGCAATGCAAATATTTTCGATATTAAATTAAATTAGATTAAAGTGTGGAAAAGCAATAATTATGGAGTAAAATTAACTGAAAATTTTTACATATAAATTTGTAGACGTTTTTCGTCGTCTGTAAATACAAAGGGCGCTTGTATGCGCTTTTGAAATAAATAAATTATTATTCTGAATATTTTGGATTTATATTTATTGGTAGAAGAAGACGCGGCATAGTTTCGATATAAATAAAGGGTGTTTTTTATAGAGGTATAGAACTTTAAGTTGCAATAAAACAACGATGGATTATTCGATTGGCATGAATTTTATTTATCCGAAAGATAATCTTGTGGCATTACATTTCAAATATGATTTCTGGCATATGACCGCCACGGCTGGCGCGGATGTAGTCCAATCTGGACGTCCAATTTTCGATGACTTTTTTCAACATTTGTGGCCGTATATCGGCAATAACACGGCGAATGTTGTCTTCCAAATGGTCAAGCGTTTGTGGCTTATCCGCATAGACCAATGATGACTTTACATAGCCCCACAGAAAGTAGTCTAGCGGTGTTAAATCACAAGACCTTGGAGGCCAATTCACAGGTCCAAAACGTGAAATTAGGCGGTCACCAAACGTGTCTTTCAATAAATCTATTGTGGCACGAGCTGTGTGACATGTTGCGCCGTCTTGTTGAAACCACATCTCCTGGACATCGTGGTTATTCAATTCAGGAATGAAAAAGTTAGTAATCATGGCTCTATACCGATCACCATTGACTGTAACGTTCTGGCCACCATCGTTCCACTAGCCCATAAAGCGCACCAAACAGTCAGTTTTTCTGGATATAACAGTGTTTCAACATACACTTGAGGATTACCTTCACTCCAAATGCGGCAGTTTTGTTTGTTGACGTAACGATAAAATGGACGTAGTGTGCGATACGTTTTCTGCACAGAACCATTATTTTCGAAATAAAATTGCACTATTTGCCAGCGTTGTTCAGGCGTGAGTCTATTCATGATGAATTGCCGAACCAAACTGAGAATAAATCACTTGACAGCTGTTAAATCGGTCGCCATCTTGAAAAGTAATGCCAACTTAAAGTTCTGTACCTCTATAAAAAAACACCCTTTATAAAAAAAATTTCAGTAAAGCTCTGCGATTTTTTACACTGTTTTCTTCAGCTTCAAGGAATAAATATTTTCCCTTACCTTTTCTCCCGCATATTCCTACTGCTGATGCCTAAGATGTATAGCTGAAATGATGCTGGAAATTTTCTAAAAGAAAGCACATTTGCTTTATGTGAAAACATCTGTGTCAATATACTTAGTACTCTGAGAGCAGCAAAACAAGTCAGCTGGGGCTGCTTAGAGGAGTAATTTTTGATTTTTAGTCACATTATTATTTTTACTTAAGTATATGCTACTATCATCAGGTCTTGATGCGAGCCCTGATCAGACCAACATCTCAATGAAAGAGAGATAAATTATTTTCTGTTGTTGTTGTTGTTGTTGTTGTTGTTGTTGTTGTTGTTGTTGTAGCAGCTAGATTATCTTATTTTCTCACTGCAGTCATTTGCTCATCGGCAAGAAACTACGCAAATTTAAAGCACAAAATTTAAAATTTAATCCTCAATTCGAAGATCTCTTGCATTTTCCCCAAATTTTTCATGCTCGCAAATCACAAAGCGGTCTGCAAAACGAAGGCGAAACTGTGCTAAAAATAGTTTAAGTGTTTGCCTTTTCTCTTCGTTTCCCTTGACTGATCAGCCTTTAAGTTTGTATGCTTATATGTTAGTTAGCGATAGCTGAAATGATTACTCTTTTTGTAATTGTAGAGGTTCACTAACCCCACCTAGGGTTAAGTCTAGTTTTAGTCGCCGAGATCTTCTAACGATAGGCTCAGGAAACGTGCTGTTTCGACGATTGCGGGCCAAATGGAGAGGGTTATTAGATGAGACATGTTGAGTGGGCATGCAAAGAGGTGGTTAGTGTCATGCGGGGATTTATTGCATGCGGAACAAAAGTTGGGTATATCGGGGCCGAGTTTGGATAGGTAGGACTTAAGTCTACTACAATAACTCGGCCATAATTGTGCCAGTGTTACTCGGGTCTGTCGCGACAATTCGAGTTCTTATTCTGCAATGAGCAGTGCTTGGATTCAGAGAACACCATTCATGGGAATAGAGTTATCCCGCCAAGGGTTGTCAGCATATCGACTTAGTGGTTATTCTTATGGAACAATAGATAGGTTTTGATGTCATCAGGTGTCAGGTCATATTCAGAGTAAATGGAAAACTCTTTCCCTATTCACTTACAGCGACTACATCATCAGCGGTTATAAGTTCTCGTCCAGTTAGAAATGTATTTATTTATATTTTAGGCTATTCCGACTTGGCTTACTCATAAGCTTTTTCTTTACTTAAAATATTTCTTTAAAAGGGAACACATATTATGAAGCTGCCGATTTGACTTGTCAATAAGCTTAAAAAAGCCTGTTATTATTGACGACGGTATACAACGTGACTGGGGACTGGCGTGTTAACATGCCAAATCAACACATATATATCTATGACCCTGCAGCTTCGACAGAAGTCAATAGAGAAGAAACCCATCCTTCTATTATGAGAAGCCATCACACAGTGTCCACTTACTACGTAGGCTATTATACTCCTGATGGTGGTCCTGATGAGAAGGAGTAGAAATTTAGTTCTCTCCTCTTCGATCAATGATATGATGTGTCGCTCACATTTCTTGTGAGTTCACCATGTTATCTGCTATTAGCCCTGCTTATGAAGGCCGATCTCATGAGATGCTTGATACCAGGTCGTCAGCCTCGCAATTCCCTGGAATCCCACTGTTACTGGGAATCTATACTACGATGTTTCGTATACAGACTCGAGCTTGCTCTACATTTTTTTGGCACCTTTGAGGTATTGTTTGCATAATTCTTACACGATAAGTAGAGGTAATTTTTCCAACAGCCTTTTTTTGACAGATCGCGCGTGAGTCGTGTCAAGCTGTCATGTTATTTTTGTTCAGTATTGTTTGGCATTTCATCATGGAAAGACTTACGCCTGAAAAACGTTTACAAATCATTCAACTTTATTACGAAAATTCACGTTCTGTAAAGAATATGTTTCGCGCACTTCGCTCAACTTATGGTCAACATAATCGGCCTACTGAGCGTGCTATTCGCAACACCATCACCCATCTTGAGACCCAGCATTCATTATTGGATAATATTCGACCGAATAGACCACGTCCAGCACGCGATTAAGAAAATATAGCAAACAACGGTTTGGTGTGGTTTGTGGGTCGGTGGATTCATCGGTCGATATATCTTAAAAAATTATACCGGTGAGATGGTAACCGTGAATGGCGACCGCTATCGCACCATGATAACCTACTATTTGATGCCTGAAATTGAAGCTCGTGAAGACGGCGCCACTTCCCACAGATCGCATCAATCAATGGATTTATTGAGAGAACATTTCATGCGGACAATCCCGCTTCGATTCAGGCCTTGGAGCAAAACATCAAGCATGTCATTCGCCATTTAGCAGTCGAAATGCTCGAACGAGTAGCCGCGGCCAACATTTGAAAGAGATAATCTTCAAAAAAAATAAATACCAAAAAATATTCTTTCGAATGACAATAAACATTCCCCATTAAATTTGTGTTTTCTGTATTTTATCTTTAAAAAAGTAGGGAACCTCGAAATGGATCACCCTTTATAAATATAATTTAGCAGGTTAAACGCCTATACAGCTAAACTAATCGAAAAAATTTTCACTCTTGGTCTTTCTCTTCAAACCAGTCGTAGTCGCTAGTTTCCTTGTGATTTTTCTAATTCACTCCATTTCTGTATTAAATTTATATTAGAAAATTTTAAACGGACATTTTGGGTGTAACGATGCCATCTTGCATTACATTCCACCATTTCAGCAATTTTCACACATTTTTTTAATCTCATTTAAATCTTTAGTTATTCCCAGCTGTGAATTTTACACACTCATCATAAAATCTGAAATTACTTCATTAAATATTTAATAATTAATTTATACAACATTAAATGTTGTTGCACAGACACACACAGGCGAGCATTTATTGGTGCATACATACTTATACATTCATGCATACTAGTCAATGCTATTTTACCAAGCTTTTGTATGTACCGCGTGCTTGGCAAAATAGTATGGGCTGCAGCCTGGATTTAGTCAAAAATCCACTCAGGACTCTATGGACTGCGCATAAAAAATAAATTAAAAATTTTTTTTTTCAATAATTCAAAAAAGTTAAAAAAAATTTTTTGCTGTTATGGGATTGGAATACCTGATAATGAACGGATGTAAATCCAGATAGTTGTGGGCCTGAATCCGAAAGAAATTTTTCTATACACAGGTGAAAGCTGTTAAAAATTAAAAAAAAAAATACCAGCTAAGTGGAAGGGTAGACCACAGTCATGCTTAAATTGTTCATGGAATCCACAAATTTCCAACCAACAACTCCTGCGACACACACCAACGCATTTCCTATAATTTTTACACTTCGCTCATAAAGAGCTTCATGAAAATGCCGTAAAAATAGTAAAATTTCTATTGAAAAAAAATTCACTCATTTTAACTAAATTTATGTAGTACAGTACGTATGTCATAGTATGAGTGTGTATTAATTCTCCATTGGTTATATCCGCTTCTTCTCACTGCTGCTAGTCAATGAAATTTGCATAAATCCCTTGTTAATGTGTGTGTGCGTGTTTTTTTGTACCAAAAAAAAGCTTTCAAAAAAATTATGCAAAACTTTGCGCATAATTTATTTACAAAACAGGATTTACAACGGATAGTTACGCAATATGCTACAAAAAACAAAAAACAATACAAACATACTTCTAATATATATGTAAGAGTATATACAACTTTACTCTACTCTTACCTGCCATTTTACTCCACTCATGTGTTGCTGCTGCTGCTGCTGCTGCTGCAATTTGCTTAACCCGCTGCAATTACCCGAGATTATAATTAAATTTATTTGGTAAATAAGCTCATGCGCTGCAGTTGAGTTAAGAGCGACAAATACGTGGCTAAAAGCGCCATAAAGTATGTTTTGATTTTAATAATTTGTTTGAGTGGCGCGTCTGTGGTGGAGTGGAAGTGAAGTGAACTGTTTGAGGTCAGCATGGCAACACAATTTTTTTTTTTTGGTTTTTTTAACTCAAATTTTGGTTTAGCAATAAGTTTAGTTTCATAAATTTCTAGAAATTACCACAAATAAATCACTTTAGGCTAGTAACTGCCATTATTGAATCCAAAGAAAAACTCTTTTTATCATTTTTGTTCTTGTTATTTCTCAATCTGTTCGTACTTTTTGGATGGAAATAAATATTTTTCTGCTCCTTAAGTTGTATATACCTAATAGGATTTCAATAAAATATATTTCACAAATTCTTTTAGGCCAATTTCAACTCAGTTTAACCACCAAACTGCTCTCAATTGCTAAATTGAATGTCTGTGTGAACAGTTTTTAATTAATAATTAATTTTATATTTAACTAATATCATGCTTAAACATATTGTCAATATTTTAGCTGAATTTTTTTATGTATGAACAACTTCGTAAGCCAGCATATATGCACAAATACTTACTGAATGACAAACATTTTGATGTAAATAAATCTGAGTATTAACACGCTGTTACAACAAATTTACACTTTACGCTACACATAAATGCTGCTACGAACCAAGCTCATATCAAATATTCTATAAAAAAAAATTAACGCACACAAGTTTACATGTGTAACATTCGTGTATACATATGTAAGTTCTCGCTTGGTTAGCCAAAGTATTTTTAAGCCACCGCATGCCAATGCCAATATATGACCATATGACTGGACAGCAGCAGGCTTACGGCTGCTGGAGTCATACGAAGGCATTAACAACTATGGTAAATACAAAAATAATACTAATAACAGCAACAACAAAATTGTGCAACGAAAACAACAATGGCAACCACACCCAACCACTACTCATTCTACTGACGCCAGCTAGGATTTTCCACTGTGTTGCAGGCTGTTGCATATTGTTGTTATTCTTAAAGCAATGAGCATAAATATAAAGAAGTCATGTTTCCGCTTCCGTTCGTAATGTCACCACCATTGGATAAATACCAATGAACAAAACACACTCATATACATATATACAAAGCAAAATAAAACAAAGTAAAATAAACTTAAATTAAATTTAATTTAATAATGTAAAATAAAATAAAAAATAAAAAAATGAAAAAAAAAATTTAATAAAACAAAATAACATAAAATAAAATAAAATAAAATAAAATAAAATAAAATATATAAAAAAAAAAGATTAAATTTAATTAAATTAAATAATATAAAAAATAAAATGAAATAAAATAAAATAAAATTAAATTAACTAAAATAAAATAAATTAAATTAAATAAAAAAGTATTAAAATAAAATAAAATTAATTAAAATAACATCAAAATAAATAAATAAAAATAAATAAAATAAAATAAAATAAATTAAATTAAATAATATAAAATAAAATGAAATAAAATAAATTAATTTAAATTTAATTTAATAAATAATTTAAAATAAAATATAAAAATATAAAAATTAAAAAAGGGTAAAACAAAACAACACAAAATCAAAAAAATATTTTAAAATGAAATAATATATTTAAAGTAAAATAAACTGAAATAAATAAATAAAATAAAATAAATTAAATTAATTTAATTAAAATAAAATAAAATAAATAAATTAAATTAAATAAATTAAATTAAATAAAAAGGAAAATTAAAATAAAATAAGCTTAATTAAAATAAAATAAAATAAAGAAATAAATAATTAAAAAATTAACAAAATAAAATAAAATAAAACAAAATAAAATAAAATAAATAAAATAAAATAAAATAAATGAAATATATAAAATAAAGTAAAAGAAAACAAAATAAAATAAAAATTTAAAATAAAACAAACTAAAAATAAAATAAAATAAAAAATAAAATAAAATAAAATAAAATAAAATAATACAATATGAAACAAAATAATATAAAATGAAAAAAATAAAATAAGAACCAAAATAAAAAAAAAGTAAAAATTAAAAAAAAAATCCAAATTAAAAAAGCAAAATACAACAATATAATACAATATAAAATAAAATAATATATTATATATTTAATTAAAATGAAACAAAATAAAATAAAATAAATTTTATTAAAAAAATAAAAATAAAAAAAATAAAATAAAATAAAAAAATAAAATAAACAAAATAAAAAAAATAAATAATAAATAAAAAAAATAAAAAAATGAAAAAAAAATAAAATAATAAAAAATAAAAATAAAATAAAATAAAGTAAAATAAAATAAAATTAAAATAAAAAAGTAAAAGAGAAATCTGTAAAGTTTTTATTATTATTATATTTCTATTCTTGTTTATAAGGTTTTTCATATTTAAAAAAAATTCACTAACATTAAGTAGTGAACCTTCATATAAGTTGACAATGATGTTCATAAAATATGAAAATAGAAAGCTATTGGAACATGGTCTCGGTGGTGACTTCAGCGCAAAGCCAGCGCCTGTAAAAGCCCAGCAACGGAAGTGCGAATAACAGATGAATATAATGTGAACTATTCGCATGCTTGTCTTTATTTTATCTTATTTTATGTAAGTTTTTAGTATTATTATTATTACTATTGTTTTTACTGACACTTTTATACTCACTTTTTTATACATATGTATATACACAAAAATGCATATGTAATTTGCGTCATTCACTCTACAGTCTAACACCTGTGGTTTTTTGCCTTAGCGACTGCATATCCTCACTGCATACAACAGTGCATTCATAAAGTCAATACACCAGCGCTACAAGTGCCACCAATGACAACAATGACAGCAATGCCTGTGTGTGTGCCCTCCCGATGGTATTCGAGTGCAACAATGCTCAGCGCTCAGCTGTGTGAAAGCATAAAATATTATACATAAATATGTCGCACCGCAAGGACAAAAAAAAAAGTTGCCTAATGGGCAAATACGAGTATGGAAATGTTGGTGTGGGTATGGGTGAGAGTCAACGGTATGCCAATGCCCGCAGCCTGTAGGCAACAACGGCAATCGGATTGCTACGGGGGAAAATAGTTTTTACACATATGTTTATGTGTATGTTATGTATATAGTGTCTTTGTTATCGGTCATCTCTGTGACATTTTGTCGTTTATCTTTTGTTATTGTTGATTTTATTATTTTTACTTTGGCAAATGGCTGCCACATCTTGATTTTTAATTAACTTTATTTGCTATGCTTTTTCGATTTATTTCTCTCCATCATTGCACCAATCACCAGAAGTGAAAAAATCTACTAAGTAATGGAGCTCTCCGTGCAAAAGTTGAAGGTTTTGATGCGATTCAGCACTGGGGAATTTGTTTAAATAAACAAAACAAAATTAATAAAAAACAAATAAAAAGAAATAAAATAAAAAAAGTCAATTTAATTAACTACATTAAAAAAATAGTGAATTAAATAAATAAAATAAAAATTAATATAATAATAAAAAATAAAAATGAAGGGAAAGTAAAATCAAACATTAAAAATTTAAAATTAAAAACTAAAAATTAAAAAATAAAAATTAAAAATTTAAAATTAAAAATTAAAAAATAAAAATTAAAAATTAAAAATTAAAAAATAAAAATTAAAAATTAATATTTAAAAAATAAAAATTAAATATTAAAATTTAAGAATTAAAAATTTTAAAATTAAAAATTAAAAATTAAAAATTAAAAATTAAAATTTAAAATTTAAATATTAAAATTTAAAAATTAAAAATTTTAAAATTAAAAATTAAAAATTAAAAATTAAAAATTAAAAATTAAAATTAAAAATTAAAATTTAAAATTTAAAAATGAAAAATTAAATATTAAAATTTAAAAATTAAAAATTTAAAAATTAAAAATTAAAAATTAAAAATTAAAAATTAAAAATTAAAAATTAAAAATTAAAAATTAAAAATTAAAAATTAATATTTAAAAAATAAAAATTAAATATTAAAATTTAAAAATTAAAAATTTTAAAATTAAAAATTAAAAATTAAAAATTAAAAATTAAAAATTAAAAATTAAAAATTAAAAATTAATATTTAAAAAATAAAAATTAAATATTAAAATTTAAAAATTAAAAATTTTAAAATTAAAAATTAAATATTAAAATTTAAAAATTAAAAATTTAAAAATTAAAAATTAAAAGTTAAAAATTAAAAATTAAAAATTAAGAATTAAAAATTAAAAAATTCAAAATTAAAAATTAAAAATTAAAAATTAAAAATTAAAAATTTAAAAAAATATATTAAAAATAATATAAAATAAAATATATCAAAACAAAATGGATTCCATTAGGTGAATTAAAATTCAATAAAATGAATAATAAAAAATTATGTCAAATAAAATAAAAATTAATTTAATTAACCTTAAATAAATAAAAAACAAACTAAATTAAAATAAAATAAAATAAAAAATAAGTAGAATAAAATCGATTAAAATTAAATAAAATAAAAAAATTAAAGCCAATAAAATAAAATAAAAAGAAAAAAAATGTATGGGTATTATAATCTAGAGGGATGAATTTTAAATAGTCTTTGAAGCTCCGTAACAAGAAACCAATATTTTTACTGTCGATCTTTTGATAAGTTATTTATTAACATAAGAAAAATACAAAAAAAAAGTAAAATTTTTGTTTTAATTCCGCGAATTAACATCTGATAAAGTGGAGGCCGTGAAAAATTGTCACTTGACCATACCCACAATTTCAGATCTTCTAGAAATCTGGAAAAAAAAATATTATTAATCTAGAGGAATGTAGCAATGTCTGAAAGTACGGAAAACACGAAAAAAAAATTCCCAAACTGGCGACTGTTTGAAAAAAAAATTATTTAACATTTTTACTATTAGATGTTTTTTTTTTTTTAATTAGTAGAAGTTTCAATTTTCGGATGAGCGTAGTTCCAGACATAGAGAAGTCCATAAAGATGACTCTTCAAAAATTTCAAGTAAATCGGTCCAGTAGAACTTGAGAAATCGTGGGTATCTTTTTAAAAAATAAAAATTTTGAGAAAAACGCGTTTAAAGTTTCGCGTAAAGGCCGAGCTGGTATTATTGCCACGTCAGCAAAACAGTGATATCTTCGAAAATAATTTGAATTTTGAAAAATCCTCTTGCAGACATGTTTTTAAATAGATAAATTTTAAAAATATGCAAACAAAATCGAATTTTTCAAAATTCTAGACTAGAATTGAATATAGAAAAAATAAACTTAAAAAAACTAAAACCAAACAAATAATAAAATTTAATTTAAATAAATTTATTAATTTAGAATAAAATTAAAAAAATATATATATATATTTAAAACACAGGAAAGAACGGCTCTCTTCGACCATGCCGAAGTCTTTATACATTTCGTCCGATTTCGATGATTTTCACCACCAATCTGAAATGTACTTGTATTATATATGTGTAATATACCAACGTTCACGTTCTTAGGTACTTTTTTGACGGATTTGTGACAAAAAAATTCAAATATGAAAAATGAATCGTATGCTATGGTGTCCCGATCTGGCCGATTCCGACAAATGATTGTTTAAACGTATAAGATCGGATGCCACCAAGTTTGGTTAAAATATCTCAAAAATTGAGGGACTAGGTTGCGTTCAAACAGACGCAAAGAAAGACGAACAGACAGACAGACGGGCAGACAGGCAAACAGATAGACGTTCAGGCATACATGGCTACATCAATTCAGCTCGTGATTCTGATATGATCTGTATAAACTTCAGTGAGTCTATCTCTTCTCCTTCTGGTACTTACATACTTCGGACCAAAGTTAATATAGCATTTCATGTACATCCCCCCTTTTGTATTAAATTTTTATTTCTAAATTAAATTTGCAGCATTTCTTCTTTCACTTAACTCAATTTTCAACAACTTAAAACCTGGAAATCTCATTAAAGTAGGAAAAATATATATTTTTTTAATGTCACTCCTTTTTTTGCGTTAATTCTTCACACTTCTTTGCATACAAATATAAAAAAACTAAATAACAAAAGGGTTAGAATTTGCATTATATTTGTAATTTAATTCATATACAGAAAAAGAAGGCATGTCTTATACACATATACTCGTATGTATGTAACATAGTTACATAAATTAAATTGTCACCCTATTCTAAGGAACTTAAAAACTTTAGTTTCCAACAAGAATGATGTGATTCTGTAATTTTTTCGTTGTTCTTATGGATGAGTATGTAACTACATACACATATTGATATGCAACTATGTATGTATATGGAATATAGTAAATGTATACATAAGATGTTAGCAAGTTTTGTGAAATGACCCTTCTAAATGGCAACAAAGTCGACTTAATCCTCTTTATATACCTCCTACTTCTATTTACTTTTGTTTATGAATGTTGTTAAAATTATGTACATATAAAGGGTGATCCAAGTAGAGGTACTTTTTTTAATAGTCTGCTTTTTACAAATCACGCGTGAGTCGTCATGTTATTTTTGCTCAGTATTGTTTATCATTTCATCATGGAACAACGTTTACAAATCATTCAATTTTATTAAGAAAATTCACATTCTGTAAAAAATGTGTTTCGCGCGCTTCGCTCAACTTATGGTTCACATAATCGGCCTACTGAGCGTACTACTCGCAACACCATCACCCATCTTGAGGTCTTGAGACCCAGCATTTATTATTGGATAATATTCGACCGAATATACCACGTCCAGCACGCAGTGAAGAAAATATAGCGGCCATATAGCTGAGAGTGACTGACGTATGGAACGACTTCGCGCAGTTTACGTCGAGATCTTAAATTGAAAGCGTACAAAACACAGCGTTTGCAAGAACTGAAGCCGCTCGACCTTCGCAAGCGACATGGCTTCGCTCTATAGGCTCTATGAAAAATTCCAAGAAGATCCAACGTTTTCGCGACAAATTTTGTTCAGCGATGAGGGCCATTTCTGGCTCAATAGGTATGTAAATAAGCAAAATTGCCGAATTTGGAACGAAGAGCAATCTGAAGTGATTCAAGATCTACCATTTCATCCAAAAATAATAACGGTTTGGTGCGGTTTGTGGACTGGTGGAATCATCGGTACATATTTCTGCAAAAAGGATGCCAGTAAGAACGTAACCGTCTATGGAATGGCCAGGATAACCGACTATTTGATGCGTGAAATTAAAGCTCGTGATCTCTGCGGCATTTGGTTTCAACAAGACGGTACCCCTTACCACACATCGCATCATTGAATGGATTTATAGAATTTTCAGTGAGCAGATAATTTCACGTTTTGGGCCGGTCGATTGGCCACCAAGATCGTGCAATATCACACCGTTAAACTTTTTCCTGTGGGGATATGTGAAGTCTAAAGTCTATGTGGACAATCCCGCTGCGATGCAGAGCTTGGAGCAAAACATCACGCGTGCCATTCGCCAGTTACCAGTCGAAAAGCTCGAACGAGTCATCGAAAATTGAACTCGACGGATGGACCATCAGAGACGTTGCCGCGGCCAACCTTTGAAAGAGATAATCTTCAAAAAATAAATGCAAAAGAATTTTCTTTCGAATGATAATAAATATTCGCAATTTAATTTGAATTTTCTGTGATTTTTTCTTTAAAAAAGTAGGGAACCTCGGAATGGTTCGCCATTATGTAACTAAATATGTACACATGTATATAGTACGTAATATTTTTTCAGCTTGAAATGTTAATGGAAACTATTTAATATGAGCAATTTTTTGATTTCTGATAATGAAATTGGAAAAAATTTTGAATTTTGAAATTTGAAAATTAAAAAACAAAACAATATGAATTTTAGTTGCTCTTTAGTTATGGGGATTTAATTTTATTAAGTTTTTCAACATTTATTAATTTTTTTCGCATTTTTTTAAATACTCTTGGCTACCGATATCTTTTTGAAGCGAGTTTTACATACTATGTAGATTTTTTGCACAGTCTACATTAGTATATACATATATACATATAGATCAAAATGTAAACATCCGTCGGTTCGATTCCTGGCAAAAGAAGTCTGATGAGGAGATGCGGTGATCTCCGAAACTGCTGTAACTTCTACCAATTTTTCTTTGTTGTATAACAAAATATTCAATGAAAAATGATTTTCCTAACAAAAATTGGCCTTTGAGTACAGCTCATTTACTTATAACCAAAAACAATTACAGGCCGCATTAAAGAACCCGCAAAAATATTTTTTAGGACATTTTTATAGCTAAGTTTGTAGAACATCAGAATTGATTAAATATTATGCACTAAAATTATATTTTTTTAACAAATTGCATACTTTAATTTTTTTGAATATACATATATATAATTTTTTTTTATATAATATAATTTTTTATTTTATTTTATTTGTTTTTTGCTAATAATTACTAAAAAAAATTTAAAACCAAAAACCCAAAAAAAAAAATATAGATAATATACATGCATATATATAATAGCCAATATGCTCTTAAAACTATTAATTCAAATAACTAAATACACATATCGCCTCTCCATACTCTGTTATAATCGTACATATAAATCAATAAGCATTTAGCATTACTTTGACCAACTTTCGTTGCATATTTGTGGGCGCCACTATTTGTTGAGATACCTTTCCATACATACATACATTTAAAATGTTCATAAGTTTTCAAAATGATTGATGCTGTAATGTCAACACCGCATTTGGGTTTTATGCACACACACGCTCACCCGCATACGCGCACACACACACATACGCGCATGCAAATACACTTAACAAATAAAAAGCATTATACAGGCGCTGGTAAATTATACGCCCTGTAGTACAACATATTTTACGCTAAGCGACCTTAAATACATGACTCTGGGCTAACCACAAAACTATGTATGTATATGTGTATATATACATATATACACATACATATCTGCCGATTTATATGTTGTATTTAGTTTCAAAGGTTGACAGCTTACACAAATGTCAGTACAAAGAACAACAATATTTTGTTTGTTTGTTGTTGTTATTATTGCTGTTGTTGTAAACTGCGGTTCCGACATACACCGACACTACCGGTTGCGGTACAAGTAAACATAATATCTGTTGTATGCGCCTAAACATTTATATATCTATACATACTAATGCGTGTATGTATGTGCATATGTATTTAGATATATATATGTGTGTGTGTGTGTGTGTATGTATGTGTATACATGAAAAAATATTTGCCATTATATTTGTATTAATAGTTGCAATTTTGTAAATATTATCACACACACATGCATAAAATACATATACTTGTACTAACATATATAGATATGTATACATACACATATACATATATATATGTAATCGTTTTTATCACATTTTACTGTTTTGCTTATTTTGACATTAACAATATTTTAGTGAAAAAGATGTCATTCAAGATTATCTGAAATGGAAATTTTGCATGAAATGTCGGTCGGAAGAACGGCTGTATTTCCATATACGCTTACGTTTGTACATATACATATATGTATATGTGTGTGCACAATAAAAACTATTTATTTAAATTTGCATTTAATTAATTTGGTAAGCAGCACTTGAAAGTATGGAAAATAATACAAACAAATAAAAATTAATATATTTGCGTATATACATACATACGAGGTGTGTTCAAAGGAAAGGGTGAGTTTTGATTTTTCGCAGGCTGTATACATTCGATGATCGACATTTTGTTTTTGATATAATCGAACGTATATGTTTATCATGTGCTTGCATTAGGAGCCAATTTCGTTTAGTAGCTTGTTTTTGACAACAGAGGAGGTTAGATACGTTAAAAATAGAATAAAGTGCTCCAAGACACTTGAAATGTTGACTGTGGCATTCGGTGAGTTCACATTGTCTCAAAACAAGTTTTTATAAGTGGTGCAAGCGCTTTACAGCAGGCCGAGAAGACGTTTATGACGATGAGTATCTTAAAGGTGCGACCACGTGAACAAGCGTAGAAAACATGGAAACAGTGAAAAAGATTGTTCTTGAAAATCGTCGAATCACTATTAGAGAAGTTACAGAGTCTGCTACCATATCAATCGGCTCATGCCATTAAATTTTTTCGTATGTTTTGGGCATGAAATGTGTAGCAGCAAAGTTTGTTCCGAAATTGCAAAATTTTGAACAAAAGCAATGTCGCATTAGTATCGCTCAGGGGTTGTTGAATGACGTCAATAACGATCCAGGTTTGCTCAAACTGGTCATAACTAGTGACGACACGTAGGTATATGGTTATGACGTTGAAACCAAGGCCCAATCATCCCAATGGAAACTGCCAGATGAGCTAAAACCGAAAAAGGCGCGCCAAGTTCGATCAAATGTGAAGAATTTGTTCAAAGTTTTTTTTCATTACAATGGTGTGGGGTGCCTCGTGAGCTCCTGCCAAAAGGTCGTCGTACGGTTAATAAGGAATACTACAAGGAAGTTATGCAACGTTTGTGTGAAGCAATGCGGCTCAAACAATCGGAATTGTGGAAAAACAAATCGTGAATTCTGCATCACGATAATGCAGCAGCTCAGCTCACACATCAATGTTTATTCGTGATTTTTTTGGCCAAAAAAAAATCCGTACTCATGCCTCATGCACCGTATTCAGCAGATTTGGCTCCCTGCGACTTTTTCCTATTTCCAAAACTAAAGAAACCAATGAAAGGAAAGCGTTTTGTCGCAATTTATGAGATCAAGTCAGAATCGTAGAAAGAGCTGATGGCGTTGGCATAAGTGTATTATATCCGAGGGCTTTTACTTTTAAGGGGACAAAATAGATATTGATGAATAAGTAAGTAATTTGCAGAAAAATTCAAAATTCACCTTGAATTCCTTTGAACATACCTTGTATGTAGTTAACCATGAATGTATGCAAACAACGGTCAGCTGCAAGTGGTTAGCAGAAATTCTGTAATAAATTACCTCATATACATACATACATAGCAGATATACATATAAACATATATATATATATGTATATATTTACACATATTTATATAAATATAAATCATTACATACGTAAATTTGTATAATCTAAATTTAAACAATCATAATTGCCCACTTGCACATACAATTACTATAGTAACAATTGCTCATTTTTTCATACCTTTTTTGTTGTTGTTTAATTGCCGTTAGTCATGTTATAAAATTTATGCGGCTTTACGCTCCAATTTTCACCACAAAAGCCACATGAGTTGTCATTGGAGTGTTTGCTTTGCTATGAAATGCGCATTTGATAACATTGCATTAACACTCACACATACTCATGCATACAGGAAAAACATTTTTAAACATTTTTAATGTGAGCAATTAATTATGAAGTGCTCATTTTTCGGATATATTATTAAATTTTGATTTTCGAAATTTTTGACGTTTTTAACTCAAATATGTATGTATGTATTTGCATTCTCTTAGTTCCAATTAGGGTAATAAAAATGTATAAATTAAAATAATTAAATTAAAATTATTTTTAATATGCGCTTGAAGCAATTTTTTCTACTTTCTATTAGTAGATATTCGCGAGACAAACAGAGAATAAAAATATAAAAAAAAATTGTTTTCTTTGTTTTTGCACTGAAATTGGTCTCATTCAAAAAAAAAAAAATTCTATTTCTTCTATTTATGCTCAGTTTGTTGGTCAGCTTTTATTCTTATAATTTTTCCATTTTTATTTTATACCTTTGATGTACATGAAATGGTATATTAACTTAGATCCGATGCATATGTAAGTGCCGGAAGCAGGAGAGTTAGACCAAACGAAAAGTATACCGTTGGTATCAGAAAGACGAGCTGAATTGATTTAGCCACGTTCGTCTGTCCGTCTGTCTGTTTGAACGCATGCCAGTCACTCAGTTTTTGAGATGTTGCAACAAAACTTAGTCTGGCGTGTAAAGGTTTCAAAAGTGCAGGGCTGTCTGTATATTGACATCTGTCAAACTTAACTGTCAAACCAAAAATGTTCGGTTTCATTTCAAAATCAGTCATTTATGAAAATGAATCGCTTAATAAACGCATTGTGAAACCTATGACAAAAATTGTGATTCAATCGTGGCTATCGTGCTTTAGGAGGTAATTATGGTGCACATAGTCGTCCAGATGCTCAAGCAATTGGTAAAATTTTAAAGAAAATTGAAGAGACTGGATTGGTTACAGATACTGTAAGGTCTGTTCAATATCGGTTTGCTCGTCCCACCTCAAATATAGTTGCTGTAAATACTTCAATTCGGAAGGCCTAGGTCCAAGTACTGGTACGAGCAACATGGAAAATTATGGAAAATTAATTTTTCTAATTGCGATCGCCCCTCGGTGTTAAGCCTTTCGAGTGTGTTTCTGGCATGAAATAAAAGTTCCTCATAAAAATCCATCGGCCGTCCGGGAAAATAAGATGTGTGTCCTTCTAATTTATTGGTAAAAACATCAAGACGCAAGACCAACAATCGCTGCAGCGCAGAAAAATATATATGTATAAGTGAAATGTAGCTGAAGATCCAACACCTACATCCATATTAAGTCCAGATCACACAACAACTGAAGCCAGTTGACCATACACAATGCCGCAGTTACGTCGATTGAGTGCTTGAACAACAAGCAATGGAGTGAGATTTTTCCAACAAAATTTTCTTCAACGACGAGGTACATTCCTCACTCGGCGGGTACGTAAATAAGCAACTTTGTCGTACTTGGGGCTCCCATAATAATAAAATAATTGAAGAGAGTCCATTACACCAAAAAAAAAACTTCTTGTCTGGCGCAATTTTTGGTTCATATGTATGATTGGACCTTCTTCTTCTTCTTCGTGCAGTATCTTGTCGCGCTGTCGAAGGCAGTTTTAAAATCGATGAAAAAGAGGTATGTATCGATTCTATTTTCTGGAGTCTTCTCCAAGACTTGGTACATACGCTGCATAGGACCGTATATGCCATATTTAGGTGGTTTATCCGACGAAAATTGGCGCGGACCGTTGGGTCTCCCTTTTCTTTGGATTGTACAGAGCACCCTTACCTTCCATTTGTCGGGCATGCTTTCGTCCGACCATATTCTGCAAAGAAGCTGATGCATGTACCTTGTCAATTTTACGCCGCCGGTAAGAACTGGACAGCTCTGCCGGTAAGCTCCCTCCGCTTTTTTATTTTTTAAGCGGGCAATCGCTTTTCGAACTACTTCATAGTGGTTGATTGAACGTCTGTACCATTGTCATCGATTGGGGTTTCGGATTCGCCATCTACGGGGTTTCCACTTCAATTGAGCAGGTTGGAGAAGTGTTCCCTCCATACTAAATATACTCTAGGCATCTGTCACCAGATTACCTCGATATTCGATATTCTATGCAGATATAATAAATTGGTATTGGAGATCCGAGAAATCGGAAGACTCTCATACAACCGATTCGTTCAGATATGAGGTTTCGCATCAAAAATCTGCCAAAAAATCTTCTAATACTGAGAAATATGGTATTTTACAAATGAATATTCGAAAAAATATAGACACTGAATATCAAAAAAATCGGAAGGCTTTAACTTATAGCCTCCATACAAACGATTCGTTAGGTTTTGTATAAAAAGCATAGAATAGCATGGAAATTCTTTTTCTGCTTACGTTATGTTAAATAAATATTGGTACTGAAAGTCATGGAAATCGGAAGACTATATCATATAGTACAACCGATTCGATCGGATATGACATTTCGGGTCAAAAATCCGCCAAAAACCTCTAATGGTGTGAAATTTCGTATATTACTCACGTAAATTCACATAAATATAGGCACTGATAAGCATCGAAATCTTAATTAAAAAACGAAAGTTAATTTTTAATTTTCCAATAAATTTTAGAGATTCATGAAACGTATAGAGACTTCGGCTGAAACCACAACAACACTTCATCCTTTTTTCTCTTTACTTTGGCAAATAACAGCTTTCTTGATATCCTTGTATGATGTATTGTTAATTTTATTTACTTAATTAGTCTGCTGGACGCATATGTATAATTAAATTATTTGCAAATTTGGTAAAAACACATATACTCAGCTGTACATACATGCAAAAGTGAGTGAGCTTTGTAACTAACACTTGGTTGTCATATATGCTAATTGGATTTGATAAGGCGAAAAAGTGTCAGAAAATGAAAATTTATTGTAGATTTGCAAGGAATCAAATAACTAAAATGTGACAAAAACTTACAGCTGCACATATGTACATATGTTTGCAAAACAAGCAAAGAAAGTTATTTTGGGGTGGAACCGAACATTAAATATATATAAACCCCATAGATCGGTTAAAAATACGTTCACTTCTGAACTTATGTCAGTCATTTTTAATAGAACTTTAATCCTCATTACATGTAGCACATCTACCAAGTTTGGTTCATTAATCTCTCAAATACTCAATCTTGAATCAAATATGAGTTGGAAAGAAAAAAGTCTGTTGTAAGGGACCGATTGAGCCCATGTTCAATTGCTCCAGTTGGTAGGTAGCGTTCAGTCTCTCCAGTTTCTTTGATATATTTTTTGAATCAAAAACTGGTTTACACCACGCCCACTCGAAATTTTTTTCTTTTCCCATATTTTTTCATTTAATGTAATCAACGTTAGGTAGGTAGAATATGTAAAATTGGTATCTGATGACGCACCTACGACCTTTAGGAGCCCTATTGCAATACTACCAGCACTGAAATTTCCCTCAAACTACCATGTTCTCTCTGAATAACTCTGTGGTCCTAATAATTTTAAGTAATTTGTAGAATTTAATAATCGCAAATTCCGAAATATCGTCAAGAAAACTGAGCCCGGTAGATGCGAGCCTTTTTCTATGTTCTTCACATTCTTCTTTGTGGCAGCTTATACAGTAATCTATTCCTAGTCTACTGACGTGTCGCCAACAAAACATATTCGGTTCTGGCAACGTTTGTTTACTTGATGAGCAAGTGATTGATTGCTTACGGCGAGACACCGTCTTAATCTGAGCCTAATTATAAGGTAGTGCCTTATCTGGCTAGTTCATCTGTCTCATAGTTATTTAGGATATATTTGTGTACTGGAACTTTTTGCAGATTTATTGTATGGTAGGAATGTTAGTCCTACTTTTAAAGAATGGCATTCTTTCACTACCCCTGAAGGGATCATAGGACACTAAAATGATTTCAAAGCCACTTGGCTAGAAGTATAAATCTCACCTCACTTGCAGAAATCTTCGCTGGAAAACATTCCACTGATCGGATAGACGGATGGCGATTCTGAATGGCGAAGGACACCACCTCCCACTCAACTATCGAATTTACATCCGCCCGTATACATAAATACTGATCCTTACGTCTGTGTCCACCACACCCTTTTCCCACTTCTCTCTGCAAGGGAAGGAATTTAAATTCATCTCCAAAGGATTGCTAAAATTCTTAGTATTTGGAGAAATCATAGTTTGCACAGTATATCAGATCATCCCAATAAATATAACTTGAATTGGTTTTTGAATTATGGTTATTTTTGTACTTTTAGAAATCACCGTTATTTGGTAGATGGACGTGAAATTCGCCCAATTTCAACCATTTTAAATAGCGTTATCTTTGTCATCTGCATCTCGCTGGTTCTCGGTGTCCAAATCGCTCTGTAAGTTGCGAACCACGTTTAAATGTTTCCTCCCCAAGTGCTTTCACTTAGCGACATCAAGATTTTATTGCAGCTCTGTACCTTTATGTTAATCGCAGAAGGCTCACAGTGAAGAAGTGAAAAAATTTTGGATAGATAACAGTTTAATTTTGAACAAACATAATATGTATAATAAAATCCTGAACAGATGTCAATATTGGGCAGTAATTTCTAGGAATCTGGACATTTATAAATTAAAGAATAACGAGAAGAAGACACCACTCCGAGGAATCCGTAAATAAATTTTCCTGAGCTTGGAGTTGCAACTTCTTAATTCTACCGTTGACTGTCGGTCAAACAATTAATGGCGGAGCTCTTCAATCCCACAGTAATTAGGAGCTTTTAATGTTCGATAGTAGCACTGCATGGAGAACAATGTTAAAGAATTTTGACAGGGGCAGTACTATTAGCACAGTTCGCATCGATTTTGTTTTGAAGCAATGAGTTATCTAGGTATTAATGGGGTTAGGAGCGAAGCAGGTGTTATATACTTAACGAAAGTCATACTGATGTGCAGGTAAGCTCAGGTGGTGGGTAAAAGACGGAAGCAGCAAGGCCAGTAGTATATTCGCTATTAGGGGAGGAGGTATATTGACTGATATGATTCACTTTTATTGGATGGTTTCCTTGATTTCAGTCACGGCACTACTCCACCCTATTTCCAGATGCCTTTTATTGTTAGAGTGATCAGAAGCAAATTGAGAATCTTGGTGAGAAATTTTAGTGTACCTATATGGCGTTTGAATCGATGATTTTATAGGCTTTCCACTTCCTTATAACTCTCTGAGCCACTTGCCAGAAAAATGAAGCATCACGCTGGTGTTTGGCCGTTTGCACTGACGACTTGTCATTTGCCGCTTCCTTCTGTCAGCTAGAAGAGAACATTGTGAAAAGATGAGCTCGCGCAGTTCTCCGCGCTCAATGAGACGGGATCTAGGAATGAAATTTTCACATTGATTTGATGGTGGCCAAAGCTTGATTGCATCATAGAAGAGGTTGCACAACCATAAGTGTTCTTCCCACTTTATGCGCTTTTCCCCAATAAGCCGAGTCGCCAAATTGAGATTTGGGGTTCTCCGGAATCAGCGTGGTGTAGACAGTCACACCTTGATGCAAGATACACCACTTTTTTGGGGAAAATTTGGCGGACTTAGATTCCTCTAACTAATAATTTCTGGTGGCCGCAATAGTAATGATTTTGCAGTGCGTACTGACATGCGGAAGGCCAGTTTTTCGAGTCCTGGTCTGACCACCATACAAAATTATAAAAAATTCATCCCCGTGAGACCCGCGTAACCCTGGCACAATTAAGATCTGGATATTGTAGTAGACTTAACTCCTACCTATCCAGACTCGACCCTGACATATCCAACACATGTCCCGCATGTAAAGAATCCCCGCACGATACTAACCTCTTTGCATGCCCACTTAACCCGACTCATCTAACACCCCTCTCCCTTTGGTCCGAACCCGTCGAAACAGCACGTTTCCTGAGCCTCTCGTTAGATGACCTCGATGACTAAAAAATTAGTTTTTCTAATTGCGATCGCCCCTCGGCAAGGAAAATCAATCATTCCGTATGTGTTTTCTGACATGAAATAAAGGCCCCTCATGAAAATCCATAAGCTCTTTGGAGGCCGCTTAGTATAAACTGTAGGTGCCTCCATATATTGGAAAACATCAAGAGGCACACCGAAAATTGGAGGAGAAGCCCGGTCGAAATATGCTTCAGCTGTTTTAAAGCTACTTCAAAATGTTCTTTTGAATTTTTTTTTACTTATTATCTTGTCCATAAATAATTTATTAATTCTAAAGATCAGCAGAAGTTAGCTTTTCACACCAGCCCAGACAATTAGTTGTTGAGGCTGACGATTGGAGCATTATCAGCGTACGCCTGCAGTTGTACACTCTTATAGAAAATTCTACCTTTTCTGTTTATCCCTGTGACTATTTTTCTCCAGCAATACATTAAGGATATGAGACCATAAAGATTCATACTGTCTGAGACCTCGCTTGGCATCGAGCGGCTCGGAGAAGTCCCTCTCCATCCTGCTGGAGCTTTTGGTGTCGATCAATACCAGTGTAGGCTACCGTATACGTTTTGCTGCATGGAGGCAGCTACTTTTCATGCTGTCGAAGGCAGCTTTAAAATCGGCGAAAATATTCTTTGTGTTGGATCTTTTTACACGGTTCTTCTCCAAGATTTAGCACAGTTTTATGCTTTAATCTGTTACATAATACGCTCATGTTTGTGGATTAGGCAGAGAGCACTCAGCTTCCAATCGCCGGGCATGCACTCATCCTATAAAATTTGGTGCCAGTTCTTTGCCAACATATTTGAATAACTCAGGCGGTAAGCAATTGTTATCGATAAGAAATTCGGTTTCATCATCTCTGGATGTTTCAATTGCAATCGCTTCCATCCATAAACTCAGTATACGCTGGGTTGTTTAAACCGTCTGTAAACATTGTAATATCATATTTAAAGCCTTCCAGGGCACATTTATGTATTAAATTTAGTTCTTACCTTGTGTTTGGTGATTCCTAGATGTTTTCTCGCACCAAATTCAGTTTTTATGCTTCCATTTGTACTTTTCAACTGACGAGCAATACATTTTGCTTTTGCTGAATTCTTTCCAGTATCGGAATACTTTTCGATATAAACAAAATTCGACAATACACAAGAAACAGCTGTTTATTGTTTACCTTTACTATGGCAGCGTTCACTTCAAACGCAATTCACCACAACGGCAATTACAATTACACCACTTTTTGATTTGAGGGACGCCAACGATTTATGTTAAACAACGCTCAAAAATTACAAACAAATCAATACTACGCAAATTGATTTTATTTGAAATTTTTAATTTTATCAAACATTATTCAACAAATTTTTGGAAGGAGGTATTTTATATTTATAAATCTCTTACTTCTGTTTTTTATTTAGTTTTCAAATAAATGTTTAATAATTCTAATTGTCGTTGGAAATAGAACAGAATTTGATTGTTTACAAAGGGGGGACAGTAAAATTTTTGTTTCCAGAAAATCAGATTTTAAAGGGTGATCCAAGTAGAGGTACTTTTTTCAATAGACTTTTTTTGACAAATCAGGCGTGAGTCGTGTCAAGCTGTCATGTTATTTTTGTTCAGTATTGTTTGGCATTTCATCATGGAAATACTTACACCTGAACAACGCTTCCAAATCATTCAACTTTATAACGAACCATCACCATCATCATGAGACCCAGCATTAATTATTGGAAAATATTCGATCTTTAATTGAAAGCAAACAAAATACAGCTTGAGCAAGAACTGAAGCCTCTCGACCTTCCCAAGCGACATCACTTCACTCTATCGGCTCTTGAAAAGTTCCAAGAAGATCCGACGTTTTCGAGTCAAATTTTGTTCAGCGATGATGCCCATTTCTGGCTCAATGGGTATGTAAATAGCAAAATTGCCGCATTAGGGACGAAAAGCAACCTGAAGAGATTCAAAAGCAGCCATTGCATCCAGAAAAAACAACGATTTGGTGTGGTTTGTGGGCCGGTGGATTCATCAGTCCATATTTCTTCAAAAATGATGCCGGTGAGAACGTAATCGCGTCATGATAAACGACTATTTGATGCGTTAAATTGAAGCTCGAGATCTCCGTTACATTTGGTTTCAACAAGACGGTGCCACTTCCCACAGGTCGTATCAATCAATGGACTTATTAAGAGAACACTTCGTAAAGCAGATAATTTCACGTTTTGGGCCAGTCAATTCGCCACCAAAATCGTGTGATATCACATCATTAGACTTTTTGCTGTGGGATATGTAAAGTCTAAAGTCCATGCGGTCGATCCCGCTTCGATTCAAGCCTTGGAGCAAAACATCACGCATGTCATTCGCCAGTTACCAGTCGAAATGCTCGAGCATCGAAAATATGGCTCAACGGATGGACCGTCTGAGACGTAGCCGAGTTTTAAAAAATTAGGGAACCTCGAAATAAATCACCCGTTACTATCTTGTAAATTAATAAAATATTATAAAACAAAATTTTAAATTGTTTCTTAGAGAAAAAGAGGTTTTATTAAAAAAAATCATTTGTTAAAGAGAAAGCTGTGTGGGACTGACTGCAGAGCGACAGTACTTTAATATTGGCTCTTGAAAAACAAATGTTTTTGGCGCCAAGTCTCCAAGTCCCGCTTTGCAAGCTTTTTTAGGAATTGTTCTTAAAAGAAAACTTAAACTTTATAAATTAAAAAAATACTTAATCGAACACATTTAAGCTTAAACTTTTACAATCGACTATGCAGTCAAATACCCGTAACTAGTTGGAAAAAAATTGTCATTCCTAGATAGAAAAAAACAGAGAAATATATAAAAATAAAATAATTTTTACAATATATTTAATATAAAACGTATTTGTATAGCTAACCTTTGGCATTCAAGCAAAATTTTTAACGATTTAATTCGAACGTTAAGCTTACCGCAATATTTTTGGACAATTCCCTGATTGCCATTGGAATTCTGGACCATTGTCAACGAACGTGTATAAGTAAAATATATTTTTTATCTTTCACCCAAACTATCAAAATGATGGAAGTACCGGTTTTACCTTGGGAAAAGATCGACTGGAGCGATGAACGTGTGCAAAAAATCTATCTCGATTGGGGTATATTCAATACTCACAAACAGCAATTGGATATAGCAGCGCATTACTATGACAAATCCTTGGAACTCAAGGCGGACGATGCACGCGCATTATTATATCGTAGCTTGTGCAAACGTGATATTGCACAAACACACGGTGCTTTAGAGGATGCTCTAGCGGCGTTGGGTGAGTGGTTTGTGACTTTGATAAGAGCTCCAGAAGCTCTGAGTAGGCAATAAGCGCTGGTGGGGTTTTCGCCTGAACGCAATCGTGTTCTTCGATATATTTAAAATCTTTGAAACAGTTTAATCACGTTCCTGAAGAGGAAAAATATTTTACCGAGCGTGTTCTAAAATTGATTTGCTTTAACTATTACCCCGCTATCCTCTTTGAGCTAACCTAACCTGCCATTTTTTGTTTACTTTAAAGAGGTCGAACCCCAAAGCGCCGTGATCAATCAAGAAATCTGTGAGGCGCTGCACGAGTTGAACCAGTTTGAAGATTGCAAAGTGGAATTGCATAATAATTCACGAAAATATATCGGTAGGAAGGCTTCAAGGTTTATCAACAAACTGATTGTGGTAAGCAAAATGACTATTTATACGTAGCAGACAAACATAACCACAAAAGTAATATTTCAAGGTCGATGAAAACTTCAATGACACCATCGGCGATACCTTGAGTCCCTTTATACTGAGGAATGAGAAAATATTCGCTGATGTTTTGGCCTATTTGGAACGCGAACATTTCGTTGACTCGCGTCCATTATGGAAGATACTAAATGAGCAGAATAAATGCGATGTGCTGAGCATGCTAGAGAAACCGGTGAGTGGCATCGAAATTTAAAGAAAACCAATAATAAAAAATAACTTTTACTCCCTTTTGCATAGGAAATACTGCTCTCACCGCGAGAGGTCGCACGACGCGAACGCGCTTTCAGAGTCTTCAATCAAATATATTACAATAAAAGTTGGATTGATGTACTCTTCTTGAAGAGTCTGCGCGATAATCCCAATTTGCTATTGCCACAACACAAAGTTTCTACACCTTTCCTGAAGAATCTTGTCAATAACAAGTATGATGTGGTGAAAAAATTCTTGGTGAGATGAGAAACAAAGTAATCTGTTGGATTTGAGTTTGACTTAATTTTTCTTCGTAGAAAATGCTACAAGCACGTAGTCCGGTCTATACTGAACAATTGCGCAAATGTCCGAACAGGAAGATCTGGGAGGCTCAACGTCAGAAGCACTTGAACCACATACAATACCAGACGCGTCGTAATATGTTAACGATATTACGAACTATACGACAATTACGCGCAGCAGGCAAAATTAAAGTAAGTTAGCAGTGGGTTAAGATGTCGAAAGGCTATCTCTCTCTCTCTCTCTCTCTCTTCATCTAAAGCAGCGGCAGGTGTTTGAGTTAAGATATCGTTAGTGGCTCTCTGTTGAAGCAAAATTTAGACCTGTTCTAACAAAGTGAAAGTCAAGGATATCAGAGACAAGTGGAGTTTGTGATAGAGATTCCATTTTATCATCGAATTTCAAAGTTTTTTCTGGTATTTCTAAATCCCTCTTGCCAAAAATATAGGAAGAATTAAAAAAAGTGACGAAAAATACCAGTTTTATCCGCTGCTTTAGCTGCCATACAGCTAACACCCAAGACGAGAAGTCCACCTAAAAATCTAATAGGCTCAAGTCGGGTTTTTGCTTATGTAAAGGTTCTATCCACTCAGGACTGAGTTTCTGTGACAGGGTCGCACCAAACGACTCATTCCATGCGGAACGTACTTTGATGTCAACCTAACACAATATATTCTGACAGCAAAGCTGTCAATTAGTCTCATAAGTTCAAACACACCACCTCAAAGTTGGTAATAAGATCTCGGGAGAAATGAGGCCGCCGAGCTAGCTACCAAGCGAACAGTCCTTCCTAACCATCATAAATACATCATCCTGTTTCTTCGGCGAAGTACCTATTAAATCAAATTTATCTACCTCACAGCAACCAGATGACGGGATGAAACTATATGTTTGATTTGGCCTCAAACGAGAAGGAGTCGGTAGAGCAGCCCTCAGTGCAGTTTTATTTTGTCTGTCTAGTAGAACTTGCTTCGGCCAGCATCAAAAAGCTCGTGGGTTTTGTGAAGCGCACCAAACGAGTTAAACATCTAGGATGATGGGATAAACCTCGTTTCATAAGCCCAACATAAGTATCAAAACGGGCTACCAGGCCAAAGTGTTGCTCGGTATCGAGCAACCTCAATAACTAACTAATCCTTAGTAACAGTATTACACAGATCTCGTAAATTCGTAGAAAAGACATAGAAAGATTTTAGACGACTCTGAGCATATCTCTATATATTTTCATCCTCTGCGGGACTCTACGCGGAGTACGGGCGTATTTCCAGATGCGCATTTCTACTTCAAGTCGAATATCGCTCAATCGTTTTTACAGGCGTTCACGACAGCCGAATTTGGACGGTTTCTTCTCGTGTAGGAGCGGTTATCCTTTACACGATCTCATTCCTTCTAAATTTACAAATGAAATTTGTTGTACCCAGTCTCCCTCCCTTTATGGTGAATATATGCTCGAAAATCTCCTTGTTGTGGCTCCGCTGTTCTTCGATATTTTTGCTAGAGTAATACCATTTCCATAGAAGAACCTGCAATTTCGCTCGGCTCAGCTGTTTTGCTGGAGTTTCTAAAGAACGTCGAGCAGTGTTATGGGGCTAACATGCTGCAAGCGTTAACTTCATCAACTCCACAGTCTTGGATTAAGCTTCAAACGTTAATTGACAATTTATTCACCTCTCTTTCCAGCAACTCAGTAAATATGTCGAAGAAGTTATGGGGGATTATGTAGTTTTGAAAACCCATCGCGTAATGCCGTGGAAATTTCAGTTTATCAATGAAGTTTACAACACTTTGGCTCTAGCCTACGCGGACATATTCATGGAACCGCCCGACATGAACGTACATTATGATACGAAGAATCGTCTAATAAGGCTATTGAAAATGCCAATTGATAAGAATAAGGAACGCGTTATGAGATTTGTCTTTGGCGATAAATCCACTTATCAAGAACCAGATGCAATTGATTACACGCTCTTGGCCTATAAGTGAGTGAGGAGCTGAGGAGCTGAGAAGCTTGTTTGAAGTTGATCTAATTAATTTGTTTACAGGAAATACTTGGCACGCCTGGAGAAGCGTATGCATTTCGCTAAATACTCGATCGAAAAATGTTATTTGCTCTACGAAATCGCACAGAGTCATTTGTCGCAGAGTCGCTTTGAAGAATGCTGTTCGGTGGCGCGCAAGGCTATTGAAGGTAAAGAAAGCTAAATCCTTTTTTCTTTAGTTAACATAATTATCTTTTTCTTTCTTCTATAGAAACGAAGAATTGCAATAGCTATTTGTGGCGCTTTCTCAGCATTCTACTCATTTGTAAATCTCATGCGGTGCTGCATAAGGTCGAACGTGGACGCGATGCACTGAACGAAGCTTACGAGTGTGCCGTTCAGCTCAAATGCGACGAGCTAATGCATTTCATAGATGTTTGTCTCGTTTCGGTCGAAACGGAAATATCTCTGAAGAAGCGTGTGCAATCCATTGACTCGGTGCGTAGACGTAAAAGTCGATTATCGCTTGGTGGCAGCAGTCATATGTCACAATACTCTAGTAGTTCGGCAAATAACAATACAGAAGAGCTTATTGAGGAACATAAGCAAGAGGAGCAGCAGGAGCAACAGGTGGTAGGGCAAGAACTTTAATAAACTTTTCTGTTACTCATATATACTCGTTTATTGCCGAGTGCTCGTTTGTGGATATTAAAATTGTTTGTTGTTTTATTCCCATTTTGTTTTAATGGGCTGGGGCAATTGGGTAGATGCATTCTCATAACTGAAGAGGGGAGCCAACTGAACCAGGTACAATTTTTTGCAAGGTATATTGATGTTATTGGCCACAACAACCGCGCCGCAAGTTCCGCTTTCTCCAGAGCAAACCGAAATAACTCCTGTCATCAAATAAACAGTCATCACATACGTGACTTGGCTCCCACGTCACTGTTGATACGAAGTCGTAGATAAATTCCTCTATCTAGGAATAGGCATTAAAAACACCAACAATGTCAGCCTCGATATCGAACCCGGATTTGTTTTTGCCAACAGGTGCTTGTGTGGACTGAGTAGGAAATTGAAAAGTAAAGTCCTCTCTCGACGAACCAAAACCAAACTCTACAAGTCGTACATCATTCCCGTCCTCACATATGGTGCAGAAGCCTGAACGATGTCGACATCCGATGATTCGGCTTTATGAGTTTTCAAGAGAAAAGTTTTGGACGATGAGCTTTACGAGCTCTACGACGACATTGACTCAGTTCAGCGAATCAAGTGACAGCGGCTTCGCTGGCTAGATCATGTTGTCCAGATAGATGAAAGCACTCCAAATTTGAAACTAATCTATGGAGTATACGCAGATGGAAGCAGATGAAGAGGAAGGCCTCCACTTCGTTCAAAGGTTCAGATGGAGAGCGACCTGATTTGACTTGGTATTACCAACTGGCGCCAAACAGCAAAGCGCTATTATTGATTCGGCCATAATCGTGTAAGTGGTACCTACGGCAAAGAAACAAATGAAGTAAGATGGGAAAGTTAAACAACGCCCCTTTCCAAAACACCAAGACTTGCACCGTTAACCCTTTCATCGAAGGACAGTAGCACCAGGAAATTGACGAGACCCTGCTGTGAGGAAAAGGACTCAGTAAGCAATCAGCTTAGAAAAGCTGCAGAGAACCGATCAATGCTTGCTGTAACGAACTGGAGAAGGCACGTGAGATGCAGAGACACTTGCCGAGAGCTATTGAAATCATTCTTGCCAACAGGTGGGACAATTAGCTGTGCAAGATATACAGCGACATTGACAAAGTTCAGCCAATCAAGAGACGGCGGAAAGTTTAGCACCTCCACTCCGTTGAAAGTGGATCAAGTGAAGAGTTACCAGAATATAGATCCAATTGGCTCCGAACAACGTTATGGGGAAACGACTGGGACTGATGAATGTGTGTGAGAAACTTTAATTGCATGTCAGAAAATACAAGGCTCTAATTAATTTTTTTATTTAAATAAATTTTCTATAATTTTGGTTGTTGGGCGGGAAAAGACTCGAACGGATGAACTTTCGCACACAAGACTAATCGAAATTAATTGCTATATGGGCTCATAATGTGTTCAGCTATGAGAGGTCCAACTTATGACAACTCAGTAGGCACTTCCTCGTACGAAATTGTGAGTATTTTCAGTAGTTAGAGGAGTAAAGAGGGTTCAAGTAGTTTTCTTACATACTCGAGTTCACAGCTCTCGCAGCGATGCTTGGAATTTCGTTTGGTCTTCATGTCAAAAATATAATAAAAATTTGATCGTAAACCTTATTATATACGAGATCTTCTAAGGAAACTTTGATTCTATATGTGGCATAAAACGTAAATTTTTAGATTGAGATCATTCTTGCGAAGATTTATATACAGAGTAAAGTATGCCAGATGAAATTTGGTTGAGGGTCTCTACGAAACATTTATGTTCGACATAAAAGGTCAATTGAAAGGTCCTCGGTATACCATAGTAAAACAAATTTTTTTGGCAAGATTCATTTTTTTTTTATTCAATATAGTTCCCTTCAAGGGTGATACACTGATTATAGCGACCTTTCAACTTTTCGATAACATTTTTGTAGTATAGTTTGTCCTTTGTTTCAAAATAGGCCTCAGTTTCGCCGAAAATTTCTTCACAGCGAGCATTCTTCTGAGATGTGAGAACAGGAAATAGTCGCTGTGGGCCAGATCCGGAGAATACGGGGAATGCGAACGCGATTCGAAACCTAATTCATGGATTTTCATGCACTCGATTTCACTGACTTTTGACACGGTGCATTGTCTCGATGAAACAGCACTTTCTTTTTTTTGCGGCCGTTTTTCGACGATTTGTCCTTAAAACGGCCCAATAATGCTATGTCATATTCGCTGTTGATTGTCCTTCCTTTTTCAAGGTAGTCAATGAAAATTATTGCATGCGCGTCCCAAAATACAGACACCATAACCTTGCCAGCCGATTGCTGCGTTTTTCCACGTTTCGGGGTGGGCTCATCGAGTGTGGTCCACTCGGATGACTGTCGATTGGACTTCGGAGTGAAACGATAGAGCCCTGTTTAATCTATTGTTTTATGTAGATGCGAGAACTCGAGTTTATTACGTTTGAAGATCTCCAAACACTGTTCCGAATCATCAACACGTCATTTTTTTTGGTCAAATGTGAGCTCGCTAGGCACCCATTACGCCCAGAGCTTTCTCATACCCAAATATTCGTGAATGATATGATGTACACGTTCATTTGATATCTTTAGAGTACCTGCTAATTCAATCAATTTCAATTTACTGTCATTCGAAATCATTTTGTGGACTGTATGATGTTTTCGTCGGTAACAACCTCTTTTGGGCGCCCACTGGGTTCATCGTCTTCGGTGTTCATTTCATCACCTCTAAACCTAGCACACCAATCCTTCATGGTTGATTTTCCTGTGTCATAAAATTTGGAATGAAAAACACCTTTCAAATAAAAAACCAAAGATTTCTACACCAAATGTACTTCAAGGGGTTTTACATTTTTTTTTCCTTGGCAGCTGAGAAAGAGGAAGACCTCCACTCCGTTGGAAATGGATTAGGTGGAGAGCGAACAGACTACAATTGATGTATCCAAATGGCTCTAAACAATGAAAAGAGGAAACGTCTATGACTGATGGATGTTTTTGAAAAGCTTTAATTGCAGGTCAGAAATTAACTCGGAAAACTTGACATTCCCGGCCGATAATTAAATAAATTTTCTAAAAATTTTGGATGTTGGGCGGGATATGACTCGAAGCCATGAACTTTCGCACGGTATTGCACACAAGACTAGCCGGAAGTAGGTGATTTTTTGGCTGATAATGTACTCTTCGGCAGGCCCAGCTTATGATAAATCAGTAAATAATCTGACAATATCTGTGACCGATCCAATCTCATCAAATTTCTTTAAAATATTATCAATTATTGTAGTTGGACGATTATTTGCACCGTAATCTTCTTTGAAAGCACATGGTCATTTTTGAATCACTATTTTTGTCGTAGATTTCAACAATTTCAACGCCTTGTGCGGTTGTTTAGCGATCAATTTTCTTAAATGCTTGAATTTTGACTAAAACAAAACATGTTTGGTTTGACAGCTAAGTTTGGCAGATGTCAAAATTTAGCACTGCACTTCGAAACCACAAAAAAATTGTTTGTGCTTGAAAATACCAATATGCTATATATATTTTTTTTAATCAAAGATTACTACTTACTTTCAAGGGAATTACAATTTTTTTTGAAATTTCATTCAATCTCAAATGTCAATTGTGCCTAAGAAGAAAAATCTGAAAAGCAAAATTCATCGGAACATAAAATTTCAACTGTCTGATTTCAAAAATAAAAATTAATCCATTAAACTTTTTTTTTAAATTAAACTCTTTTATATATTTTTATAACAAACGGAAGAAAAATATTGGACGTTGAAATTTACTTAAACCAGGGACCACAACTAGTTACTTAGAAGCTATTTAGAATATATCAAAATGCAGGAGGTAGCGGTGCTGCCATGGGAGAAGATTGCTTGGAGTGATGAGCATGTGCAACTCATCTATCGCGATTGGGGCCTCTTCTACACGCATAAACAACAATTGGACATTGCGGCAAAATATTATGATAAATCGCTGGAGTTGAAGCAGGATGATTCGCGTGCACTCTACTTTCGCAGCCAGTGTAAACGCAATATAGCACAGACGCAGGGCGCACTGGAGGATGGCTTAGCAGCGGGAGGTACAGAAAATCTAAATATTTCCACTTTAAGGGGCTCTGAGAGATTTTCATTAATTAAAAAATTATATTTGATAATTTTTTCAAATTTTTTGATTTTTATTTTTTTTACTTTTTTCTCTATTCTTTGTTTTTTTTTCTCTCTGTCTCTCTCTCTCCCTCCGCCTCAGCCATCGAACCGAATAATGCACCAATAAATCTGGAGATCTGTGATGCACTCTACGAACTCAATCAATTCGAAAATTGCAAAATCGAACTACACGATAATACACATAAGTTTTTTGGCAAAAAAGTATCAGCATTCCAAAATCGTTTGATTGTAGTTGATGAAAATTTCAATGATTCAATTGGTGAAACTCTCGGTCCGTTCATATTACGCAATGAGAAGATATTCGCCAAAGTGTTAGAGCAATTAGAACGTGAGAAATATGTTGATCCACGGCCGCTGTGGAAGATATTGCGTGAGCAGGGCAAATGCGATGTGTTGAGCATACTCGAAAAGGAGGTGTGTTGAATATAAGTAGGAAAAAATTGTCTAGTGTTGCTCATTCATATTTTCCAGGAAGTTCTGCTATCGCCACGTGAGATCGCAAGACGTGAACGCGCCTTTAAAGTCTTCAATCAAATTTATTTTAACAAAAGTTGGATTGATGTGCTGTTCCTAAAGGATCTACGTGATAATATGAATTTATTATTGCCGCAGTGCAAACTATCCACACCCTACTTAAGGCATCTGACAAATACCAAATATGAAGTACTGAAAAAGTTTTTGGTAAGATTAGATTCTCGGATAAGCCATCCACAATCAGTGGTTCGAAGATCACTCTATTTAGTTTATAAAAAAAAAGCTTGGACCTTTTAAAAAATTTCCAAGACTTCTAGTTGCCTCTAGAGATGTTGGATACAAGTTTTCGAACGATACTAGCAACCCCTTTCAAAATACGCTCTTGTCTCATTTTCCTTGCTCTTCACTTGCGCTCCGTTGCCGTCGATGTATTTCTTGTTTGAGGGCTACTCAACAATATTTTCAAACGGCACTCTTGAATATGAATAATGGTTGATAGTGAGAAGAGTGACAGGGCTCATCAAAAATACCTCGAACAATATGAACGCTCTTCTTATTATGATGACATTCGCCTTAACTTGTTCATTTATGGTTTTCTAGTTCCCATCGTTTGGACACTGCGAAGGTAATGAGAAGGGTGAGTCTTATATGAACCCAGCATTTTACTCGTCACTATATTAGGATCTCGCGAACAGGATCCTTGATATAGGATTCATGGTGTGAGAGAATCTCAGTCGCCGAGTCCTGCCATATACGCCGGGCGATGAACGTTTCGCCATAATCCACACAAAAGCGACATATCGGTGATTTGCGCCGAAGCCGCGAGGGAAGACAATGGGACCAAAGATGCCTTTGTCCTCGCTGCCACGATGTAAAGATTGTGTTTGGCGACTTTAATGCTTTAAAGAAGGCATCTTTGGAAGATTCAGCCTCTACGATTAAATTTCCCAAAAGGGTTGACGCTGATCGACTTCGCCGGAGCCCGAACTATGATTGTCTCTATTTCTAGATTCCAGGGCAAAATAATTCATAATCTATGGATCGAAAAACTGACTATCAGATGGATGGACATATCTCTAGTGTTCGATGAGGTCGTAACATGAACTCGAATAACTATATTGCAGCAGGGAAGATACGAACCCGCCTCTGTGCTACAAAGAACTCCTTTCAACAAACGCAAGAAATACTCTACTTCGAAAACTGCAATCACAACAGACAGTTTTTCTACTCGACTTGCACTTCTGCTCTCTGAGCGCACTCACCAACTTTACTAAGAACTGTTGATACAATAATGATTACCATATTGCAGTGCAGAGCAAAGACTAAGTGGCTACATAGCTTCCCAACGTAGTGTGTGGGGCCTCAACGAGCTCTTTGTGGAAGCAATACCGTAACATGGAGAGGGAAGCGAGACGCACTTGCATACAGAAAAGACGAGAAACCGAAATGCGTGAGTATGAAGAGCCAGCGAAACAGGCTGACAGGGGTAATACCCGAAAATTTTATGAAAGAATCCGGCGGCTTATTGACGGTTTCAACATTTCATTATACTCATGTAGAACCGAAAGTGGTGATCTAGTTAGTGATGTTCAGAGTATACACAACACTTCTCCAGCCTGCTGAATGACGGGGACGATGTTTTTTCAGTAAAAAGATCTATTTTAAGCCCATAAATGAGATAGGTTAGTTTTGGCTCACCTTAATGAATATTTATTTGTAGGATAATGTTAGATTAAGAGAGCTGATCGATTCCTTGAAGGTAAACGACGCCGTCCGTGGAAGATACTGCAGTCATTTAGAAGCATAAATGACTCCTATTTCTTGTCAGCCGCAGTAGTTTTCATCCCCGACTTACTCGTACATTTTAGAACCATCTTCAAGGATATGCAAAGCTAGATCTGAAAAGGCTTTTCATTTCATTATATTTATTTTTATTGTATTCATAGAAAATGTTGCAAGCGCGTAGTCCACTTTACAACGAACAAATGCGTAAATGTCCGGATAAGAAGGTTTGGGAGAAACATCGTGAGGCACACCTTAATCACATACAATATCAGACACGACGAAATATGCTAACGATATTACGAACTATACGGCAGTTACGAGAAATGGGCAGAATTGGTGTGAGTAAAATAATAAATTTATAAATCACAAAATAATATTATTAAATCACTAAGGATATTGCATTTTGGAAAAAAAATTTATATATATTTTTATTCGAAAAAATTTGCCAGAAACTCAGCAAGTACGTCGAAGAGGTTATGGGCGACTATGTTGTGTTGAAAACACATCGTGTTATGCCCTGGAAATTTGAGTTTCTCAATGAAGTCTACAACACCTTAGCATTGGCCTACACTGATCGCTATGTTAACCCGACGGAATTGTATCCGGCAACTGAAAGTAAGAAAACTTTATTGCAACTACTACGTGTGCCAACCGATAAGAATAAAGATCGGGCTGTTACATTTGTATTTGGCGATAAGTCGACATATCAAGAACCGGATGCCACGGACTATACAATGATTGCATATAAGTAAGTGGGAAAGTGTGTGGAGTTTAAAGGTGCATTGGGCTATTTTCTCAAGGGTTTCTAAAGACCTATTGTGATATGACTCGCTCAATGAGAGAGAATGGAATCTCTTTACAGGTTTAAGCTCATAGCACCTTGATTAGTGGAGTGAGAAAAAATAATTTGAAAAAAAAAATATTTATCTCAAGAGAACAAATGACTCTTATTTTTTAAGATCAAATGAGCAAATATATATAGAATATTCCTCAAACCTTTTCTTCGGAAATTTAGACTTCTGAAGAGTTCAAAAAAAAAATTTTATATTATTTTTATATATTTTTTAAAACGATTATATGTTCTTCAGTTCCACTAGACTCGTCATATTCATGTATTCGAGTTTATTCCTGTCTTCTAGAAAATATTTAGCTCGCTTAGAGAAACGCATACACTTTGCGAAATATTCAATTGAGAAATGTTATTTGCTACACGAAATCGCACGAAGTCACTTGGGACAGAGCCGATTCGATGAGTGTTGTTCCGTAGCGCGCAAAGCCATTGAAGGTATGTACATATGTACTTGTATATATGCCTTAGAAGTATATTTAAGGCCAAACCATAACTATAAGTAGGCCTAAGAAAATCTTCAATTTTCCCCTCCTCAGAATCAAAGAACTGCAATAGCAACATATGGCGCTTTCTGAGTACCATACTAATATGCAAATCTCACGCGGTGCTCCATAAAGTGGAACGTGCCAAAGAGATACTCGACGAAGCTCATGCGGTAGCTCAAGCTCTAAATAGTAAGGCTTTACTAACATTTATCGATAATTGTCGGCATATGAATGATGCTGAGTTGTCGTTGAAGAAACGTACACAATCAATGGAGTCGGTGCGTAAGCGCCGAAGTAAGGTATCGCTTGATAGCGATCGAAATTCACAAAACTCTCAGCAAAGCAATGAGACGGAGGGAAGTGGGCAGGAAGTTCAAAATTAAATATGCAAAATTTAGAAAAAAAAAAATTAATTAAAAAAATAACAAAATTAATATATGCATATGTGCGAGAAAATAATTGTATACACACATATTTGTACAAATAAACTACAAGATGCAATGAATATTTGCTTTTTTCATGAATTTTATCTGAAAAATTCAAATAAAAATTTTGTTAAAAAAGGAAAGGGTAAAAGAACAAATTAATTCAAGTTTTCTGCTTAATTTTTTTTTCTTAATTTTGGTTACCTTTTTTTCAATGTTGGATAAAGATGTTAAGACCAAAAAAATGCCAAAATTTTTTTTTATTTTATGCGCAAATTTTCACCCAAATATTTTTCAGATTAAGAATTCAGATCAAAATTGCACTACACAAAGAAGTACTAAAAACTGGCTTGAAAAATTTTGCATGAGTACTTTCATGCGAAAAAATGGAACTAACAGTTAATCCAAAACAAAGAAAAAATATGTCAAAAATGTCAATTTTTTTTTTGTTTTTGTAAAAACAATTTTCATGTGCAAATATTCCTTTCAAAAGGATTACAAAAATTAATATGAAAAGTGGAAAAATTTGCTCAAAGTTTTCACATGAAAAAGTTCATATGACAATCGAAATGCCAAAAATCGATTTTTTTTATGTTATTGTTAAAATTTTAACCCACTTTTTTCACATGAATAGTTCTAATGAAAATTGTACTACACAAAAAAAAAAGTAATAAAAAGTCACCCGAAAATTTTCTCATGAAAAAACTCGGATAAATTGAACAAAAAAACAATTTCGAATTTAAATTTGAATTTAATTTGTTTTTGTTCTTCTTTTTTTTGCAAGAATTAAAAAAAACATGTGAAAAAATTTGTTTCGAATTATTAAAAAAAGGAGTAAAAAATTAATTTATTTTTTACGTTAAAATTTTTACCCACTTTTTTTTATGTGAAAAATAGATTGAAAAAACTGGATCAAAATTTTAATTTGAAAAAAATTTAAAAAAATTTAAAAAAAATTGAAATTTGTTTATGTTTTATGTAAATTTTTCTTTCGAAATTTTTTTCACACGAAAAAATTATGAAAAATTGGAAGCAAGGATACAGAAAAATATAAAATTCTCTAAATATCGGCTTTTTTATATTTTAGGTTCAAATTTTCATCAGAATTTGTCCACATGAAGAAAGTACGGAAAAAATTTAATTTTTATTTTTACATGAAAAAAGCAGATTAAAATTTTGATACAAAAATGGTGGTAAAAATCAAAAATTGCTGATGTTCGTATATTCAGTTTTTCGCCCGAATGTGAAAAATTTTCACCCAATTTTATTTATTTATAAAAAGTCACCCGAAATATTTCACATAAAAAATCGGATACACTAAGCAAAAAACTTGCCAAAAATTAAAATTTTTTTTTTCAAAAATTTCACATGAAATTTTTTTTTTACAAATTGTTAATACAAAAACGAATAAAAAAATTCATTTATCTTTTATGTTTAAATTTTACCCAATGTTTTTTATGTGAAAAATGAATGGCAAATTTTTTTTTTATAAAAAATTTATTGAAAGGAAAAAAACGAAGAAGACATTGGATGCAAGGATACAGAAAATTATAAAATTCTCCACATGAAAAAATACGGGAAAAATTTAAATATTTTTATTTATATTCAAAAATTGAATTTTTTTATGTTTCATGTAAAAAAAAAATTTTAAAGGAAAAACGATGAAAACATTGGATGCAAGGATACAAAAAATTATAATATTCCTTTCACATGAAAAAAATGCAGATAAAAAATTTAGCCAAAAAAAAGTTAAATATCGAGAATTACTGGTGTTTATATTCAAATTTTCACCCGAATGTGAAAAGTGGATGGTAAAATTGGCTACAAGTTTTCACATAAAAAAAATTCGGACGAAAATTAAAAGAAAATCTCCAAAAATCAAAATTTTTTTACCAAAATATTTCGCATGAAAAGAGGATGAAAATATTGGCAGCTAGAATACAGAAATATATATAATGCTCAAAATATCGAAATTTTTTTAAATGTTGTTATCAAATTATCTCCCCAAATTTATCACACGAATATTTTCTAATGAAAAAATTCTGATGAAAAATTTAATACAGAAATAGTCAAAAAACTGAATTCCTTTATCTTTAACATACGTAAAATTTTCAGCCGAATTTTTCATCTAAATTTTTTCCATATGAAAAAAATATGAATCAAAGTTATAGTACAAAAAAAAAAAGGGTACTGAAAAAAAAACTTTTTTTTGAACAAATTTTTAAACAAGTCTTTCCTGATTTTTTTTCATGTGAAAAAAATATCTAAAACTTTAAACAGAAAAATAGCAAATTTTTAATTTTTGGTACCTTTTTTGTATTAAAACTGCGTTTTTTCGTGTGAAAAATGCGGGTGAAAATTTAAAAAAAAATTTCAATGAAAAAAACCCTATTTTTGTTCACATGGAAAAACCTATGAAATTTTCTTTCACTTTATAATTTCACTTTCACTTTATAATTTACAAAATTTAGTGAGAAAAATATCGAATTTTTCAACCTTTTAAACATACATATATCAAAATAATAACAATTTTCAATTGAACTAACAAAATTTTGGTCAAATATTATTTTCCAAAAATATTTACACGAAATTCCAGCATTTTCAATCAATTTAGAGTGAAATTAATATTTAATTAATTTTTATTTGTTAAAGAATTCCATTAATTATAGTACATATAATTACTTTAAATTTTTTTTAATAATAGGTAAGTGCGTCGTCTTATTTTCCTAAAATTATGCTTAATTCAATTCAATTATTTACTTAAAATGTTAACAATAATTACATTAAAATTTGTTTTTATTTTATTTTTATATATGTCTATATATATTTTCTTAATTGGAAGGAATGGTTCTGATGATAAATTAACGAACGGTATCTTAATGTACTTTCATTTAATCTAAGGTACTAAGGAAAGAACAAAAAAAATATGCAAACAAATTTTAAAATAGTTGAAGAAAAATATTTAAAAAAATAAAAATAAATAAAAATACGAAAAAATTAAAAAAAATAAAAAAATTAAAAAAAAATTACATATAAAAAAGCAGGCAGATAAAAGAATTAAATTAGTAAAAGATTTTGCTGATAGTTGTAATTCTGTAGGAAATATAGTTTTGAAGAAATCGTTTTTCGGAGATCATTTTTGTAGGCAGCTCATGACAAATTATTATGGTCTTTAGGGAAATTAGAAGTTTTCTTTCTCAGAAAATGATAATAGCAATGGAACGACCTTTATGAGAATTTTTGGAAGCAAAAATGGGCAGGAGTATTCTTTATATTAAAAACGAACTGGAAAAGCATCCTCAAGAGCAACAACAATTATTGCTCTGGACAGACGGAATCATTAAAGATCTTCGAATATGACAGAGAGTGAAAATCAAAAAGGTACTGAATTCAAACTATTGCCCAGCGCCCAGGAAACATATCGGTAGGCTGTAATCTGAGATATTCGAACAGATAATTTTTCCCCAATTGTACTGAAACTCAATGAAGTATGGAGCAGGCATATTCCCCAAGCTAATACTAATAAAAATTCAGATGAAACTGAAATTAATATTCGTCCATCAAAGTTGTACTAGACATATCACTGTACACTGAAGGCTAAAAGACTCATTCCAGCGAACATAATGGACTCTTCTTTACTCGTTTCAGCTGCCAAATGGAGTCTTCTCTTTTCGAGCGTCTTGATTTTCTTCTTCCTTTTATTTGGTGTAGGTAGTGCTTGTACGATCATAGCCATATCGACAATAGCGCGTAGTTAGTTACAGACACCAGAAACACTAAGAGAAGATAAATTTTTCATCACTTTATCTTACTAAGGGTTCAAATTTGTCTCTTAGTTTGCATTCAACAATGAGCACTGCATCTATAACTTTCAGATCTAAAGTGTTTCCATCCAAGCGGCTGATATGAGCTAGCCAGTGCCAGCGGGTTAGGGGTTCAAGAATTTACCCGCGGGAAGCATGCCCATCGTAAGAGACGACTAAAATCCAATAGTTCCCGGATCTTTATACAAGAACGACCCGGATTTTTATCCGGCCATGGGCTGTCACTCCCGCAATATTCCCCGAAGCACAATTTGGGAGAATTTTTCTGCGGCCACGACAACAACGACAACAGCAACCTATCCAGTGTAGGGTCTGTTATTGTTGTTGTAAATGAAAAAATATTCCCCATTGATTTTCGAGATATATTGCGGAGGTGAGAGAGTTCTTGACCGCTTAAAAATTCGGATCATGCCGATATAAAGACCCGACAGTCGCAGGAACTACTGGGTTTTAGTTGGTAAATTATAAAACCTTCAAACCCACAGGGAACAGCGTAGGTTCTGTCTTTTTATTCACCGTATATTCATATATGAAATGTAATGTGGTGTGGTTCTGCTTCTACTAGGTACACTGTTACAGGTTACTGTCAAGGGTTATACTCAATCCCTATTTCTTGCGTTCACGAAACGTGAGCAACCCTTGTGATGGCTGCGGTAACCGAACTGTGTGAAGCCTGTGATGACATACCCTGGCACAATTAAAGTCTCGATATTGTAGCAGGCTCAACTCCTACCTAACCAGACTCAACCCTGACATACACAACACATGTCCCGTATGCAACGAATGTTCGCAAGAAACTAACCACCACTTTGCATGCCCACTCAATCACCCGACTCATTGAACGCCTCTCTCCCTCTGGTCCGAACCCGTCGAAACAGCACGTTTCCTGTGCCTCCCCTTAGATAACCTCGTTGACTAAGACTGGACCTGCCTACCAAACCTGGGCGCGGTTGGCTAGCCGCTACAGCAAAAACAACAAGTCTGGGGACATATTCGGTTTATGGATTTGCTAAAGTCCACTTGCTGTGTCTGTTCACCAGTGGTGCGGTTGCATTCACTCAATATGTCCCAATTAATAGTTCTCGTGCAGCGGAGTTGTTGCACATAACAAAGGCAAATTTCAATATTGCAGACAAGCGACTTAACCAGGGTATTGGTTTGCAACTAATTAATCTGAAGATATCAACTCAAAAAATATACAAAGTCAACTATAATAAAAAATTTAGTTTTTTATAGCAAAAAAAAAATCAAAATATTAAAAAAAAAGTGAGAAATAAATATATGATAAAAGTAAAAAAATTCGCAAAATTACTTAAAAAAATATTAATAAATACAATGCTGGGAGACACATTAACATTTTCTGGTCTTCAATGCATTACATATACCCACTTAACGGTGAGTCAAACAAATTAAGTAACAAATATAAAATCTTTAAGCTCACTACGTAAGCCAATCTCAATCTCAAATACAATATTAACAGCTAAATATATGTGTATATATAAACTTAATAGATATGTTAATTTGAGTTAAAAGACGCAAAATTAATTTAATTCATATATGTAACACATACATATACATATACATATGTACATACATACATATGTATGTGTGTCAATTGATTTTTTGAAATTAATTTACTAATTTATTTTAACGTACATGCTTACGCTTTTACATTTGTACATACATAATCAATCTGAATGCGTCATGCTATAAAGGGTGATCCAAGTAGAGGTACTATTTCCAATAGCTTTTTTTTGACAGATCACGCGTGAGACGTGTCAAGCTGTCATTTTATTTTTGTTCAGTGTTGTTTGGTATTTCACCATGGAAAGGCCTACGCCTGAACAACGTTTACAAAATACAAAAAAAAAAAAAAAATGTGTTTCGCGCGCTTCGCTCAACTTATGGTCAACATATTCGGCCTACTGAACGTAATATTCGCAGCACCATCACCCATCTTGTGACCCAGCATTAATTATTGGTTAATTTTCGACCGAATAGAACACTTCCAGCACGCAGTGAAGAAAATAAAGCGGCCGTAGCCGAGAGTGTACACGAAGACCGTGAAGAGTCGATTCGGTGCCGTTCGCAGCAACTCAGACTGACGTATGGAACGACTTGGCGCATTTTACGTCGTGATCTTAAATTAAAAGCGTACAAAATACAGATTATGCAAAACCTGAGGCCACTCGACCTTCCCAAGCGACATCGCTTCGCTGTATGGGCTCTTGTTCCAGGAAGTTCTAAGAAGATCCGACGTTTTGAAGCCAAATTTTGTTCAGCGATGAGGAGCATTTCTGGCTCAATGGGTATGAAAACAAGCACAGGGCTGCCATTTCATCCAGAAAAAACAATGGCTTGGTTTGGTTTGTAGACCGGTGGAATCATCGGAGCTCACTTCTTCTAAAATGATGCCGTCAATGGCTAGCGTTATAGCGCCATGAAAAGCGACTATTTGACGCCTGAAATTAAACCTCGTGATCTCCGCGACATTTAGTTTCAACAAGACGGTTCCACTTCCCACACATAGCATCAATCAATGGCTTTATTGAGGGAACACTTCGGTGAGCAGATAATTTCATGTTTTGAGCCGGTCGATTGGCCACCAAGATCGTGTGATATCACACCTTTAGACTTTTTCCTGTGGGGATATGTAAAGTCTAAAGTCTATGCAGACGATCCCGCTTTGATTCAGCAATTAAGGCCTTGGAGCAAAACATCACGCTTGTCAATCGCCAGTTACCAGTCAAAATGCTCGAACGTGTCATCGAAAATTGGACTCAACGGATGGACCATCTGAGACGTAGCCGCGGCTAAAATTTAAAAGAGAAAATCTTCAAAAAAATAAATGCCAAAGAATGTTCTTTCGAGTGATAATAGACATTCTCCATTTAATTTGAATTTTCTGTGTTTTTTTCTTTAAAAAAGTAGGGTACCTCGAAATGGATCACCCTTTATATGTTATGTCTTTCGAATTATGTATGTTGTGCATGCCTGCATGTATGTGTTTATATTTCTAATTAAACTACACAAGTATTTTTAGTGAAAATGAAAAATTTAAAGCTTTGTATGTTTAACGGTGTCCGTCCAGTAATTTTGTATTGTCATCGCCTCCAATGAATTGAGAAATGAATCATTGTCCAAACTATACATCTCATCGGAATTATCCTGTAAATCATCAAAAGAAATTAACTTTATTTACGCAGACATTCAATACATATCGCCTATGTAAACGATTCCTTACACTTACACGCATCGTGCTATCATCGATGTAGACACTCGAATCAGGCTCACTCAACGCCTGCGGTTTATTGAGATATCTACGACGATAGAGCACTATGCCAATGGTGCCCATCGTACAACAAACACCAAATATGGTGAAACAAATGGCGGATATAGCGCCGGCGTCCAGGAAGTAGGTGCGCTGTGTGGGGGAGAGGTGACGTTAAAAAAATCTTTAAATTTAACTCACACAAACTCACCTGTATCGAAAGCGCCTCCGAGGAGATATTACCCCCTTCGCCGCCATCGAAATCATTGGGCGCCGTCGAAGCGCTACGCGTCAACAGACTTTTACTATCCGTTGAGTAATTGATGAAACGATTAATGTGCTTGTACTCGGCTGAGAGCACTTTCGATTTGCGTGAGCGATGTTCGTTTTCGGCACGTCGCAATTCTTCCTCTTTATTGGCATTCTCCAATGTAAAGGGTATGCGTTGTTCTGTCGTCGCCGCCGCCACTGCATCTGCCGCAGATTCTGTTGGCACAGTGACTACCTCACGATCAATTTCGGTTGCTTGTGGCGTATTGGTGAGTAGTTTGGGCACTGGCAGCGCTGCGGCTGCAGCCATCGCATTCAACCACTCCAATGTGTCGGAGTGTTTGGTGTTCAGGCGAGTTTTAGCTGTCGCTGTTGAAATATTTGTTGGTATTTTGGGAGAAGCTAAAGTGCGCATTGGCATTGCGGTGCTATTGAGCTCCTGCTCTGCTGTGACATTAGTTCTAAAGAGCGAGATCGCGAGAGTGAAAGTTAATTATTAAACTTTCTCTTAATTTTAACTCATACTTACCCCACGTCTGCCTGAGTACGACTGTGATTCGTGTAATTGCTCATTTCCACATCAGCACGTTTCAACTTCTCTACACCTTCCTCCTGCTCAACAGGCGCTGATCTTTGTTCGGCCACAACTGCAGCAACATGTGGTTCCTCGAAACTTCCATCATCATCATCATCATCAACGTCATCGGCGTCTTCTTTAGCATCTGCTAAAGTTTTATTGAAGCTCTCTGCAGATCTTTTATACTCCGCTTCTTCTACGCTGGTTCTACTTTCATGTTGACTCTCATGATCTACAATATTATCTTGGTCCCGTGCTGTTTGTTCCTCTAGTTCGCTTTCAGCATGCTCTTGTATGGGTTTCTCATCTACCTCCTCGCTGTGTAAACCTTCCTCGGCGCTTCCCGTATTATCTGTTGGTCTCTGTTGTTGTAGTGGCTCAATAATTTCAGCTTCCTTTGCTGTCTCCTTCGTATCCGCAGTCGCTACTGGCGTTGCCGTTGTTGTGGTCCATGCTAAACTTGTCGTTGGCTGTTTTTGTAGTTTTGTAATTGCTTTTACCGTTTTACTATTTTGATTGTACTCTAAGGAAATCTCTTGGCTGGGATATGTTTGCACGAATGTTATGTTAAGAAGGATAGCTGAAAGGCAGAGACAAATATCCTTAGTTTATGTGAAACTCATTTATGTACATACATATGTACAGTTATGTTATATACTCACTGCTCAACGTTGTTATCCAGAACCAATGTGACCACCAATAGAAGGTCATGATGTTGCGCGTTGTATGATTTTGTTGTGGAATGCTAGAAATGAGAAGAAAAGAAGTAAACAAAATCAAATTAATCTTTTGAGAATTTCGAATTTATTGTCAAGATTTTGAACGCAATTTATACTTTAAAAAATCAAATTAAGTTTTAGAAGTTCCAAGTTGTATTGTTGGACAAAGAACTGAACTGGAAAGAACATCTGCTTAGATCAGAGAAGGAATTTTACGAGAAGGCCATCATCGCTCGCTATGTCTGTGAAAAGAGTTATCGGTAAAACAAAAGGGTTCTAGGATCTGGATTTTCTATCTGTGCTAAGGGCAAAACTCTTATGTAGTAGCCTGAAATTGCCTCCGGCTAGAAGCATATGCATAAGCGGTTCAAAACATGATCGTTGATTACGTGAAAGTGTTTATAAGCGTAACCGTTAAATCGAATTATTATTAAAGATGTCGGACCACTACATCAGGCTTCAAACTCTTCTATATACTTAAAATCCGAATGCTCAGGAGGTTTCTAAGCAGAACAAACTATCTCTCTTTCGGCTCAGAGAATAAAGGGAAACTACAGACCCACGAACTTGTTCTTCCTTCTTTCCCTTTGCTGTTTGGCGCCATTTGGAATTACCAATGTCGCGCTCCAACTGATCCTTCCAACGGAATGGAGGGAGGTCTTCAACTTATCTGCGGATACTTCATCGAATACTTTAAAAGCTCGAGTGTTTTCATCTACTCGGACGGAATGTCCTAGACAGCGTATCCACTACACTATATCCATGTCCTCGTATAACTCGTACAGTTTATCGTCCAAAACTTTTCTCTAGAAAACTCCGAAAGCCGTGTCATTCGATGTTACCATCGTCCAGACCTTTTCACCATATGTCAGGACGAAAATAATAGGCGACTTGTAGAGTTTGGTTTTGGTTCGTCGAGAAATGACTTTGCTTTTCAATTGCCTACTTAGTCCGAAGTAACACCTGTTGGAAAGAGTGATTCTGCAATGGATTTGAAGGCTGAGATTGTGGGCGTTGTTCCTAGGTAGACGAAATTATCTACGACCTCTAAGTTAAGACTGTCAATAGTGACATGGAACTGATTCGCAAATGCGATGACTGTTTATTTGATGACAGGAGTAATTTCATCTTGCTTTGGAGAAAGCTGTTGTTGAGGCCGACAATATCAAAATCTCTCGTAAAAGATTGTACCTGGTCTATTTGGCTCAGCAGCTTGTATTATTTTGAAGAAATTACATGATAAAGAGTCCACCTGTCTGAAGCCTCGTTTGATATCGAATGGCTCGGAGAGATCCTTCCCAATTCTGACAGTTCTCTATTGCGCTGTCGAAGACAGCTTTAAAATTGATGAAAAGGTGGTGTGTATCGATTATTTTCTCTCGGGTCTTCTCCAATATTTGGCACATGGCGAATATCTGGTCAATGGTGGATTTCCCAGGTCTAAAGGCAAACTGATAGGGTCCGATTAGTTTGTTGATGGTGGGCTTTAATTTTTCACATAATACACTAGATAGGACCTTATATGCGAATTAAGGAGGCTTATCCCACGATAATTGACATAGACGTTTTTTGAATTGCGCAGAGCACACAGAGGTTCCATTCGTCGGGTATGCTTTCGTCCGATAGGAGTTTAGCAGCACACCCGCAAGTAGATGGACCATTATGAGATTGGTAAACATGTTTACCGAATCTGGAAGCATGGCAAAAAGATCGTATCGTCGGGATCGAGATCCGCATGTTCGTTTTCAAAACAAAATCGCGGCTGTTTCATCGTCATTCAAGTAAATTCAAGCGTTTTGACTCCAAACTTATCGGCCCAACTAAGAGTAATAGTAACTGTCAATGGGTACCGTTATTTAAAGAAGTTGAAGGAGTTTTCAGCGTTTGGTTCCAGCAAGATGGAGCAACTGCACACATGGACCGGCTATTTGGGAACTCCAAAGAAAATTTCAACAAATTAATTTTCAGAAATTTCACCTTTCATTCACACTTTTCTTTGTAATTTCAAGTATAAAAAATTAAGGTTAAACAAGGAAGCCTTTTTTTTAGATATTAAGAAAAGTCTTGAAAAGATTGCCAAAATTACTATCAAATTTTGACTCACACATTTTCATTTTCAGTCAACATTAATGATTTAAAAATTGTAATCTAAAAGATTCGTCAGTCAGTTAGTTTTAAATGTGTTGGATGATTGCCATTTCGCTGAAAACTGAGAGATGACAAACAACAGTTTTTGGAATATGAAAGTAATAATGAAATTTCATATACAAAAACACTTCAAATTATAGAGAAAGTGCTCCAAACCTGGAAATTCTTTACTTCAAGATCGTAAATGCTTAGAAGCGTTAACTAAGATAACATATGATGGGATTTTAGGCGCAGACGCAATGGGGGTTAACAAAAAAAAAAAAAAAGCAGAAAATTATATTAATTTGAAATTCAGTTGAAAAGGCGTGTAGGGTCTAATACATTTCTTTTTTCTTTAATCATTTATTATTTATTCACATTTTAACTGTAACATTTTCGAGCATTGCGAGTATTTGAACAACGAAAATTTTCCGAGCCGAGCACGAGCATTTCGAGTATTTTTTATTAACTTAAAATTTATTTATGCAATGTGCAAAAATCACTGAAACATCAAAGAAATTTAACAAACACAATTTAAAATTTTGTTTTGTTGAACAGTTGAGCAACGAGCGAGTATAGAGCGAACATCGAGCTGCTCACAATGCTCAATAACCGGGTATCTGGAGCTTTAGTATATATATGTACTCATAAATAAATTACAATGCTGGTAATAAGTATGTGTAGTACATATTTATGTTATAATATTCAAATGCAAAAGCTATGAACTGAATAAAAAAATTATTTCAATTCAAAAATTTTCATCTCTTCTATTGCTTTTAAACCATTGTCATTACTGTATCATATTTCCGTTTTCCACTTCGTGGGAGTGCTTCACGCATGCGTTGTTCATAAAAGATGACCTCCAAAATATGCTAATGACTTTCAGAAATTTACATCAAAGAAGCATGATTTTTCAAATTTAATTTCGATTTTATACATAATTATACATATATACATACATATGTAGTAGAGTGTAAAGTAGCTACTGACTACTATCCTAATAAAATATTCTGTATTTCTTTTTCAATTTTTACTCTGTATTACATTCAATTAATTTAATTATAATTTTCTGTTCAAGTTCAAGGTTAATACGCTAGTCTCACCATAGAAGAATTTTTGATTTCCTGTAAAAAAAAATTCACTATGAATAATAAATTCATAAAATAAATTGTAAGACATAAGTCGTAGTCACGATGGAAGTTAGCACTAAGTTATTACAGTTTGATTTACAAAAAAAAAAAAAAAAAAAAAAATTAATGAAAATATATATAATCAAGCTGCGAAGTAAACATTTAGCGACAGAAATGATTCATGAATAGTTGATAAATTTACTGAAACTCTGCCGACCTTTTAAATTACCTTTTCCATTTGAATTGCATGGGAGAATTTTCTTTAACTAAATTATTACTTCACATTTATGTAGATGGTGCTGTCGTCTTTAGAGTTATTTTCATTTGTAGTCCATCTCATAGCATATCATTGTCATAGTGTTTGGCATTCATGTATATAAACAAATAATTTCCTTGTAATGATTTCCCTTCAAGTAGTGTCAATTGAAAACAATTAATTTTAATGTCATGGGAAATTGCAACCGTAACTAACATTAAACCCGACGGAACTCGCCTTTTGCTCAGGTTGAATGAGGTTACGAAGAGCAGAAGATGACAATGAAAGCAGCAAAATCATGCAAATCTCATGAGAACCATAGAATTAAGAAAGTGGAAAACTATAAAAACCGAAATGAAATGTCATGGCAAATAAAGTAAAAGAAAGGAAAATAAATTTCAAAAATAAGCTAAAATAATATAAAAACAAAGAAAATAAAATAAATAAACTATAATAAAATCAAATGAAAAAAAAATAACTACAACAAAATTAAAAAACTTAAAAAAATTAAATAATATTAAATAAAATTAAATAAAACAATATACATTAAAATAATAGAAAGTGAAACGAATAAAAAATAAAAATAATTATTTAATTTTAGTTATATAATAAAATTAAATTGAAGTGAATTAAATTTAACAAAAATACAAGAAAAAACAAAATAAATAAAATAAAATAAACAATATAAATTATTTAAAAAATAAAAAATAAAAATAAAAAAAATAAATAAAAAATAAATGAAATGAAGATACAGACAACTTAAAACAGAAGAAAATAAAATGAAATGAAATAAAATGGAATTAAAAAAAGTTCAAATAAAAATTAATAAAAAAACTTTTAAAGAAAAGATTAAATATACTAAAACAAAAAGGGAAAAGAATTAAAATAATATAAAATATACTAAAATAAAAATAAAAATAATATAAAATAAAATAAAAATTAAAAATAAAAGAAAATAAAACAAGGGGAAAAAATAAATTAAATTAAATTAAATTAAAGAAAAGAAAATGATAAAATAAAATAAAATTAATTTAAATTAAATTAAATCAAATAAATTAAAATAAAAAAATAAATAAAAATAAATTTATTTTAAATTTAATTAAATTAAACTAAGTTAAATAAAACAATACAAATTATACTAAATTAGAGGAAAATGAAATAATGAAAATAAAATAAATTTAAAAAATAAAAAATAATTTTAAATAGAGAAATTAAAGTTAAATAAATTGAAATAAAATTTAAAATAAAATAAAGTAAAATAAAAATAATAATATAAAATTAAAAAAATAAAATAAGATAATTTAAAATAAAATTAAATAATTAAAATAATATAAATTAAACAAATCATTTTCGCAGATTCCGTTTAGGACACAGCTTTGTGTGAAGAACAAATTTGATCAACGAAAGCCAGTAATTAGGGTTTTAGTGAATGAGCTTTATACAAAAGGCCTATTTTGTTAGATTTTTTTTTTTTTGGAATTAAATATTTTGTTCTACAACAAAGAAAAATTGGTGGAAATGACAGCTGTTTCGGATATCACTACATCTCTTCATCAGATTTATTTTGCAAGGGATCGAACCAACGGATCCTGACATCACAGGCGAGTGCTCTACCACTGAGCCAACGTCTTCTATGTAATATGTTGTTGTAATATACAATTTATTACCAACCAACAACTATTAAGTGCGGTAATATTTAGCCGTTATTATTAGTTAATTTTGTGTAGTGGTTAGTGAGTTTTTTACAATTCTGCATACATTCACGCATTAATTGTCTGAGAAATATATATAAGTACGCATAAGTATACGCATATAGATTTGAGATTGAATCAGGAGCTGAATATATTATAAAGCCTGGAGAACCAGATTTGGTTGCTGCTTCAAACGTTGTAATGAGACTGGCAAGAAATATTCGCAGGAATCAAAATTATAGGCTTTCTAGTTTTATAGTAGTCAGTATTTCATGTTGTTGCCACCGATTGTATACGAGTATTTGGCCAAAGAAGTAATCCTTAGCTTAAGAACAATACGAATAAATAGAATACCTAACTGTAACTTACCAATAGATAAAAATATTTCCGAAAAATGTCGTGGGCATTCGTCAAATACATTGCAAATGTGGGAGGAATAGATATATGTAGCTACCGTTGTTTGGAAGGACAACCAAACTGTTACTCTAGCATCTGGTTTTGCTGGAGAGCTACCGAGATCCTAAATACGGCGCTATGATAAGACCAGCAAAAAATATATATTACAATGAAGAGACCTTACATAGTGGGTGAGTAACATATAATCGCCACATGGGTGGCGTCCAACTCATTGATAGCATCATGGACCGTTATAGGATATTTTTGAAGAGTAGAAGATGGCAAGTTCGAATGTTTTACCCCTTATAGCAGCCGGCCTGACACATAGATGGCGCTACTAGCATAAATTAATTAACGATTTTTAGTTAACCCTAACCTTCAAAAGATGCGTGTATAAATTTGACAGTTGTCGGATTATTAGTTTATGAATTAGAGCATTTTGAGTGAAGCAACTTTTTTTATTGTGAAAAAAATTCTTAAAAAGGAATTTCGCGCAGTGAACGCAATGGACGCCGAAAAGAGGTTGTTACCAACGGAAATATCAAAAAATCTGCAAAATTATTTTGAATGACTGTAAATTGAAACTGAATGAAAAACCAGACACTCTAAAGATATCAAATGAACGTGTACATCATATCATTCACAATTACTTTGGTATGAGAAAGCTCTGCACAAAGTGGGTGGGAGCTCACTTTCGACCAAAAACATCGACAAGTTCACGATTCGGGGCAGTGTTTGGAGATTTTCAAGCGTAATAAACACAATTTTTTGCATCGATGTGTGACAATCGGTGAAATATGGCTCCACCATTTCATTTCGAAGTCCAATCGGTAGTCATCCGAGTGGACTGCACACGATGAATCCGCTCAAAAGCGTAAAAAAACGCAACAGTCGGCTCGCAAAGTGTGGGATGTGGACGGAATAATTTTGATTGACTACCTTGGAATATGAAAGACCATCAAAAGTGACTATTACATAGCGATATTGGACCGGTTGAAGGACGAAGTCGCCGAAAACGGCCGTATTTGAAGAAGAACAAAGTGCTGTTTCACCAAGCCAATGCATCGTGTCACCAGTCAGTGAAATCGATGACAAAGATCCATGAATTAGGCTTCGAATCGCTTCCGCAGCCACTATATTCTCCTTATTTGGCACCCGGTGACTCTTTCTTGTTATCAAACCTCAAAGGAATTCTGTCTGGGAAGAAATGTTCGTCGATTGAAAAGGTGATCACGAAAAAGAGGACTATTTTGAAGCAAATAACAAATCATACTACCAAAATGGTATCGAAAAGTTGGAGAGTCGCTACAATCAGCCTAGTAGGGAATCATGTTGAATAATAAAATTATTTTTACAAAAAAAATGTGTTTTACTATTGTAGGTGGGAGACTTTTCAATTGACCCGTTAAATTATAAATTCTTTTAATGAGTAGCAGCAAAATAATGTTGGCAAATGTATACCATCTGTTATACTTTTTAGCAAAAAACCATTTTTGTACGTCAAACGACAAAGGTAAGAGAAATTTAACAGTTTATGAACTTTTTACTCAAAATGAGACAAGTTAATCTACATGCCTAAGGCTAAAGATGAGACAAATGGCATGCAAGTACTTTTAAGCGACCCTTACCCATGTGCCGGTGTATGTATTTATAAGTATTCTTTTAAAAAATATGTATGAGTCAAATATGAATAAAAGAAAAACTTACAGAAAAGGTCAAAAGCTAAAAAGATGACACACAGCTTTGCAAAAATAAAATTTAAAGTTGCCTTGCTCACTATATACCCACATATGGAGATATGCAAGTATATATATATATAAATATATATGCAGGTGCATGCAAATCGCTGCCATAAACAACCACGTTTTACCCTAACCAAATTGGCTTAAATTCGAAACTAAATTAACTTCAAACTCAAATCAAAATTGTTTTGATGAACAAAAGTTGAGTCAAACGCGAGAGTATGCAACAAAATTCAATTAGAAGACAGATGAATTTTATTGCCTACAATTAGGCGGAAACGACACAAGTTAGCGAAGACACATACCCCATGGGTTTTACAAGTAAATTAATGAGTTTTATTAATAAATTAATGTCAAGCAAGTGTGTGTTTGAGTATTTTTATTTAAAAAATAATAATAATAAATTAATTATTATTGTCATTGAATTTAATAAAGTAATGAGCCCTTCAATTGCCACTTAAACCTAAGCTATTCAAATCTTTTGCTCGTACACACATATGTATAACATATAAATTTAAAAAAATTATAAAATTTAATATATAAAAGATCCGCTTAGTGACCTCATCGGCGTATCATCATCACACAACAGGTAATTCTCTCACAGGTAGGTATAAATTTATGAAGGCACAGCGAGTAGCAGTAGCAGAGCACAGTTGTCACCACATCGATGACTCACAGTTAGCAAGTTTTGTGTATTTTGGTTTTTTTTTTTGTTTTAATTAAATTCCTTCTGTGAAATTGCTTCATTTTGTTTGGCCATCATTAAATATGCCGGTTTGTTACCAGTCCAGTTTCACTGTTTAAATAACAGTCATAATAAAAAGCACAATTTGTGTCACTTGTGTGGGTGTATGCTAATTAGCTCGAAAAGTTGAAAAAAAAGCCAAAAAAAAATTGGGTGGTGAGAAGAACTGGTATAAAGCATTTTATGCTTATTTAGACTTTAGTAGGCTTACTACAGTGGTATTTTTTGTAATTTTGATATGAAAATAAAAATAAAAAAATTGTTGTATGTTTTTGTATTGCATTTCGCTGTGTTCTTAATTTGGAAACTGTCATTTATTATTTACAAATATGCATGTACGAGTATATGTGTCACTGCCTTTTTCGGTGATACTTTTTATGAGATTTTGAGGCCAGCCAATAAAATTGCAGCTTCTTGTAGGTGGAACATCTTTATTTATTTTCTCAGCACACTTGCTTTTTTTTATATGTATAGAGCAATAAAAGTCACTGCCTTTATGAGACTATGTATGTACTGTATGTTGAGGTAGATATTCATAAGAGTAATTAATTAATTTGATTGTACTTGAAATAAATGACTTTGCTCTACAGTTGAGCATTCAATTGAGCTACTTTTGCATTAATGACCATTAACACTAGGTCTACCAGCATTTGTTGTATACCTATTTCTACCAAACAGTCAAAATGACCGCTTTGATGTTTCGTTTGAAAAATATTAAAATTTGAGAAAAACTTTTTATAAGATTAAGTTGTTTTTAACTAAATTAAAATACATTTCAGTAAAAAATTAAAACTACATGGTATATATATTTATATAAACAGAAGAAATATTATACATTTTTTTAGTTTATATTTTGATTATCGCATTTTTTGCAAATAGAAATTCTTTTTAAAAGTACATACACCACAAACATATTTTTTACAACCACCACAGATATTGGTGGTTTTATTTTTATTGCATAAACCTATTTGGCAAGTTTTTCGTATATTAGAACTTTGATAGTTTGTCAAAAGATTGGTAAAGTTTTCTAGTTCAGATGAATCTTGTTTACTTTGATGAAAGTTCTTCCGCTAATTGAAACAGGAAATCTTTTCTTGATATATTTTCTCCACATGTTTCATTATACAAAACCCATGCATTTATTGCTGCCAAGTCGAGAATATTGAAAAATATTCGGAGAGGCCATCTTCGAAAACAGGACTTCACAGTGTATTTTCTGGCCATTTGATCGGTAATATCTACCCCGAATTTAGTTTTTTTTTTATAAAATATTATAGTTTCAGGCTTATTTTTGTCCCCTTCAGTTTTGACCGAATTATGTTTCAGCACTCAGCACCAGCACCTTTTTCGTTGGCTTACTTTGATAAACGGACAATGTAGCATTATTTGATCTATAAATTACAGATGTATATAGAGGTAATATATATATATATTTTTTTTGTGTAGCAGATTTAGATAATTCCCTTCTGTTTGCACGGATAGTTCCCACCAACGTAGTATGTTTCTGCAATAACTTTGATGCTAGTGATAAGCTAGTAAAAAAATTGTCAGTCGTTACATTTCTCCAAGAAAACGTAAACGGTTCAATCAATTTGAGGACGACAAATACACTCAGAGGAATTGTTGATGGCTTTGTTTCGTCCTTTCTCAAATAAGGGAACCCATTTACAATATATTTACTATTTACATCAGATGCCAACCAAAATTTTATTCCAAACTTATTAGGTTTGTTTGGCATGTATTGATTGAATTTGCATCTTTTCGCTCTTCGTCCTGGACTGGATCCAGCTTTTATTTCATTCCACATGGTTTCATCAGCAGCAATTTCAATCTGGTCGTCACTTTCATCAGAATATGTTGGTATTCTGTTGGTGTTCTTCCTGGTCTACGCCTATTGAGGATATTTTCTACCTCACTATCGGTGTCTGAGGATTCATATATATCTTCGTATTTGCTTCTTGGGTTTTTCAAACGTCTATGCATCTTTACGGTAAAGATTTTTACTGAATAAATATAATATATATTACATACAAATTATAAGAATATTTGTTACAATTTACTTGTACAATTTAGTTGTATAAAAATATATGCCAAAGAATTTTTCACTACGTATTTTTATTATTATTATTTTATTATTATTTGCTAATGTTTTTATATATCGGTCAAAATGACCGCTTGGTAGAAATAGGTATACCATATACTTATCTCTGTAAAATAAAAGCGCACGAATCTAGCAATTTGTTATATTAAAGATTACATAAATTTAGTAAAATACATAATACATTTACAAAAAAAAAATTTTTTTTTAATTAAAAAAATTTTGTGATGAATTCATGCAAGCGGTCATTTTGACCGCTTGGTAGACCTAGTGTTAAAATGATAGTAAATTACCTTGTAAAAACTATAGAATTTTGGGAAAATTAGATATTTAGACTTATATGTCGCGGGCATGCCACAAGTATTGTGGGTAATTAATGTTGAAATGAATGTTATCTTAGATATAGCTTGCTTCATTCATAGTTAAATTAAAACTTATGGCTCTCTGACTTTTAATAAAGCGGTATCCATTTCGAAGGCGCGGGGATGTATTTTGACATTTGTCAAACTTAACTGTCGAACTAAACATGTTTTTTTTAGCTAAAAGTTCAGGTTAAAATTTTTAAAACCTGCTACAAAAATGGTGTTTCAAGCGTTGCCATGTTTTGTGTACTTTAAGAGGATATTATCGTCCACCTACTCAAGCAATTGGTAAAATTTTAAAGAAATTTGAAGTGACTGGATCAGTTACAGATATTCTAAGGCCTGGGTATCGTCGTTTCGCTCGCTCCACCTCAAATATCACTGTTGTAACTGAAACTGTGGCCGAAGACCCGAATTTCTCGAAGTACTCAATAGCTGGGACTTTCATATGACACATTATGGTGTATTTTGTACTTTGACTTAAACCAACATCCATATCATCTCCAGTTTACACAACAAATGACCATTCAAAAGGTCATAGTTACGTCATGTTGAGTGCATGGAAACCAAGCCGTGGACAGCGATTTTTTAAACGAAGTTTTTATACCCAAAAGAACTTACTGTATGGTGCGCTCGTTGGTCCGAAGGTGTGATTGGACCTTCTTCTTTAAAACATTCTTCAATTGAAGAACAGGACTTGGACAATATGTGGTCCCAACAAGATGGTGCCACATGCCACACAACACGTGCGCATATGTACAGCCGCGTAATCTCTCGTCTTGGCGATGTCAATTGGCCACCGAGATCGTGCGATTTGACACCGTTGGAATTTCTTTGTGGAACTACGCGAAAGACCGTGTTTGCGTGGATTTACCTTTAACTCTTGAGCTCGAGAAAACCCAACATTCGTTAAATTATGGCTAAGCTAGCGCCAAATATATGCTAAAAATTACCTCAAACGGATCGAACCTTGCAAAAATTTACGAGGCGGCCATTTTAGTGATGTAGCGTTTCACATATAAAAGCCTAATTTTTAGATTTGGTGCTCTATAAACATTCGATCAGGTGGAGAGCGGTATCACTTGGTATTTCCAACTGGCGCCAAATAGCAAAGAGAAGCAAAGAGTGACGCGCTATTGTTGATGCGGCTATAATCGCGTAAGCGGTGCCTACGCCAAAGAAGAAGAAGTTCCATCGGAGATGAAAAAAAATAATAAAATATTGCAGAACACAATGGACATTGCAAAACGCAATGGTCATCTAAATTGGGCGGTAACACCAGAAAATAACAAAAAAATTACCAAACTACGTCAGGAAAGAGGGATTCTTCATTCCGAAAACAAAACGATCGTCATGTGAGTGAATAACAACTCGTTCCTCAGGATTTGGGGCACGGTGTAATATTCAACGACTATCTCGAGAAAGGAAATATCATCAACAGCGCGTATATAGCATTATTAGAGCGTTTGAAGGCTGTAAATGTCGCATATAGGAAGGAAAAAAATAAAAAAAATATCCGACTTCGAATTACCCCACATCCACATCCGATTTGCCAGACTTGACTCCCAGCGTCTACCAGCTGTTCGTTGTTCTCAAAAAAATTCTTACCCTTTAGAAATGTTGATCCATTGAAGAAGTTTTTGCTGAAACATAATCCCATTTTGAGTCAAAAAATAAACTGTTCTACAAAAGTGGTATTGAATTGTTAGAGCGGCAATGGAATGATTGTGTGACTCTTGACAGAAATACGCGTTGGTGAATAAAACCAATTTTAAAGAAAAAATAATTGCGTTTTTGTTGTAATTCTCTTCTTTTCAGATTATTATATGAGAGGAGGCTACTTTTAATGAAACAAAATTGTAATCGTCGAAATTGATGGAGAAAACTTAAAATATGCCTTATTTTGTGAAAAATTCTTCTTATTACTAAAAAATATTTCAATTTAGTACAAATGCAAACCCCATACGAAGACAAGAAATTATGCATAACTCAACATTTTTTAAAAATGCATAGGGCAACCTCCTACAAATTTTGCATTTGGTTCTGATTTCTAGAACTAAATAATAGTCTTTGCAATATTCATATGGAGTTCTCATGTAGAAATAAACTAAAATTCATCAGCTCGGACAGAAACAGAGTTTGGATAAAGTGAAAGCTGCAGCCAAGTAATAAAAGTTTATTGGCGAAGAATCTTCAAACCATCACGAAGGAGACTGCGAGTAAGAAGATAGTGTAAGGAAAACGTATTTTTAATTCAAAGCTTAAAAAGATTCTCTGTAGTCTTCTGAATAAGTTTAACTCTGATCTCAGAAACTTTATTTCGTCATTACAAGCAAAAAGAATTCTAAATGCAGAAGCAATGATTGCATTCAAAAAAACGGAAGAATTTTTGTTCGTCAATAAAGTAATTAAAATATTTTTTCGATATCACTTTTACAGGTTCCCACATTTACTAATTTTTACACACACTCAACAATAGTTGTTTCTTTATTAGAAAAACTAAAAATCCAACAGAACTTATGTACGACCTTTCACTATTCACAGAGGTTATTTGCACTTGGACCAATTCATAAATACAAATTATAACATATTTATGTATATTTATGTGACAAATAGTTGTAAGCTCATTAAAATTACGCTCAAGGTTGTTGCAGCCACACAAGAGACAGCTATGTGAATAATTGTGCACTCGTACATATGTACATATATTGTATAAGTGTCACAAATAGTTAGAGCAAGGCATAAAGTCGTGACATATTTCATTGCATTACAAACAGCATAAAAAAGAGACACAGAAGCTTAATGAACACTTGGCATTTGTTATTCTTTATTTTCAATCTTTTTTATTCTATTTGAAAGGTTCCATCAACAAGGGGTGGGTGAACCCTATTTGTTATGGAAAATTTTTGTCACGTATGCTGCTTATTGCATATAAAGGGTGTTTTTTATAGAGGTATAGAACTTTAAGTTGCAATAAAACAACGATGGATTATTCGATTGACATGAATTTTATTTATCCGAAAGATAATCTTGTGGCATTACATTTAAAATATGATTTCTGGCATATGACCGCCACGGCTGGCGCGGATGTAGTCCAATCTGGACGTCCAATTTTCGATGACTTTTCCAACATTTGTGGCCGTATACCGGCAATGACACGGCGAATGTTGTTTTACAAATGGTCGAGCGTTTGTGGCTTATCCGCATAGACCAATGACTTTACATAGCCCCACAGAAAGTAGTCTAGCGGTGTTAAATCACAAGATCTTGGGAGCCAATTCACATGTCCAAAACGTGAAATTAGGCGGTCACCAAACGTGTCTTTCAATAAATCTATTGTGGCACGAGCTGTGTGACATGTTGCGCTGTCTTGTTGAAACCACATCTCCTGGACATCATAGTTATTCAATTCAGGAATGAAAAAGTTAGTAATCATGGCTCTATACCGATCACCATTGACTGTAACGTTCTGGCCACCATCGTTTTTGAAAAAGTACGGACCAATGATTGCACCAGCGCATAAAGCGCACCAAACAGTCAGTTTTTCTGGATGTAACGGTGTTTCAACATACACTTGACGTAGCCATTCAACCAGAAGTGCGCTTCATCGCTAAAATTGCTAAAATGAGTAGTACGCGATACGATTTCCGCACAGAACAATTATTTTCGAAATAAAATTGCACTATTTGCAAGCGTTGCTCAGACGTGAGTCTAATCATGATGAATTACCAAACCAAACTGAGAATAAATCACTTGACAGCTGTTAAATCGGTCGCCATCTTGAAAAGTAATGTCAACTTAAAGTTCTATACCTCTATAAAAACACCCATTATAAGGATTATTCCAAATTCAAAAAAAAAAAAAATTAAATAAAATTAAATAAATTAAATTAAATAAATTAAAATAAAATAATATGAAATAAAAAAATAAAATAAAGTGAAAAAGAAAATGAAATGAAAAAAATACAATAAAATAAAAAAAATTAAAAATAAATTTAAAAAAAATGAAATTAAAGAAATGAAAAGAAAAGAAAAGAAAAGAAAATAAAACAAAATAAAATAAAATAAAATAAAGTAAAATAAAATAAAATAAAATAAAAGAGTGAACAGAATTATAAAATAAAATTAATTAAAATAAAATAAAATAAAATAAAATAAAATAATATCAAATAAAATTAAAAATTTATAAAATAATATGAAAAAAAAGGAGGAAAAAAAGAAAAAAAATTTAAAAATGAAAAAATATAGAATGAACCAAAATTAAAAATTAAAATTAAAAAATTTCAAAATAAATAAAATTATATAAAATAAAATAATATAACTAAATAAAATAAGATAATTAAATTAAATAGAATCATACAAAATTAAAAATTAAAGAAATAAATTTATAAAAATAAAATGAAATAAAACAAAATAAAATAAAACAAGATTAAATGTAATATAATAATATATTACAAAATAAATAAATTAAAATAAAATAATAAAAAATAATAGCATCTATAAAATAAAATAAAATTAAAAAATTATATTAAATTTATTTAAATATATAAAATTAAAATAATATAAAGTAAAATAAGTACAACTAAATTAAAATTAAAAAATTTAATAAATAAATTTAGAAAAATAAACTTAAATATATTCAAATATTTTTCAAATTGGAAATATTTTTTTCAATGATATTCAAGCAGCTTTTCAGTTTTATTTCTCAACAAATAAATAAAATAGAAATATTTAAAACAAAAGTGAAAAAGAAAATAAGTATATATACCATGGGTAAAAATATGTGAGAAACTAGTGCAAGTGCAAGTAATTGCAAAAATATGTTTTTGTAATCGAAAACAAAGTAGCGGATATATATACTCCATAGTATATATGTAAGTATTAGCGTAAGAACAATGAGCAGCAATTAATTTTATGTGCACTTGGTAAGTGTCAACATTCAAATGCATGTACTTTCGCAGCTATGTATGTATGCATATATGCATTTAAAACTTTGTATGAATTTCTTTTTGCACGACTAAAAAAACGGTTGCCAACATGAAATGAAAAGTTACGACGAGGCCTCTGACTTTTTACACATGATTTAGTTAAAGTGGGTTGAATGGATGCACATGTCTACATATATATGTATGTATATGTAAAAAAAAACTACACAATTCCCACAACTCACTTTCTTTAGCTACAGCGACAGCACGCGATGTCAGTCATTGGCGCCTGCAGCGTATGTATGTAGGTATGTGCCATCCCGCTAGTGGGAAATTTATGTAGTATACAAAAGGGAGCAAAATGCTGTTTGGTAGGCGTTGACGTGAACCCTTTTCGCTGTAATCACTCGCAGCGATTTTTAATTTTTTTTTTTTTGCTTTTTATATCTTTTGCATTTTATGCTGTATATGTTGCATTTGTGTTTTTAATTCTATTATGCATGCTTTCTTTTTCCTTCTGTCTTTGTTTTTGCATTGTCTTGCATTGAAAGTGTTAACATAAAAGTAACAGGAAAGCTGTGTCAGGGCTGCGCGACCAACTTAATTAGTGGAGACATCACTTTGTTTTTACTGTTTCGAATACACACAAGCATATGGAAGCATATAAAGGGTGATCCAAGTAGAGGTACTTTTTTCAATAGCCCTTTTTTGACAGATCACGCGTGAGTCGCGTCAAGCTGTCATGTTATTTTTGTTCAGTATTGTTTGGCATTTGATCATCGAAATCCTTACACCTGAACAACGTCTACAAATCATTCAAATTTATTACAAAAATTCACGTTCTGTAAAAAATGAGTTTGGCGCTCTTCGCTCAACTTATGGTCAACATAATCGGCCTACTGAGCGTACTATTCGCAACACCATCACCCATCTTGAGACTCAGCATTCGTTATTGGATAATATTCGACCGAGACGTGGTCTATCTAGCACGCAGTGAAGAAAATATAGCGGCCGTAGCTGAGAGTTTACACGAAGAGCGTGGAGAGTCGATTCGGCGCCATTCGCATCAATTCGGATTGACGTATGGAACGACTTGGCGCATTTTACGTCGAGATCTTAAATTGAAAGCGTACAAAATGCAGCTTGTGCAAGAACTGAAACCGCTTGATCCTCCCTATCGATATCGCTTCGCTCTATAAGCTTTTGAAAAGTTCCCAGAAGATCCAACATTTTCGAGCCAAATTTTTCTCAGCAATGAGGTCCACTTCTGTTCTCAATGGTTATGTAAATAAACAAAATTGGCGCATTTTGGACAAAGAGCAACCTGAAGAGGTACAAGAGCTGCCATTTCATCCAGAAAAAATAACGATTTGGTGTGATTTGTGGGCCGGTGGAATCATCTGTCCATATTTCTTCAAAAATGATGCCGGTGAGAACATAACCGCCAATGGCGACCGTTATCGCGCCATGTTAACCGACTATTTGATGCCTGAAATAGAAGTTCGTGATCTCCGCGATATTTGGTTTCAACAAGACGGTGCCACTTCGGCGAGCAAATAATTTCACGTTTTGGGCCGGTCGATTGGCTACAAAGATCGTGTGATGTCACACCGTTAGACTTTTTCCTGTGCGGTTATGTAAAGTCTAAAGTCTATGCGAACAATCCCGTTTCGATTCTGGCCTTGGAGAAAAACATCACGCGTGTCATTCGCCAGTTACCAGTCGAAATGCTCGAGCGAGTCAGCGAAAATTAGACTCAACGGATGGACCTTATGAGACGTAGCCGCGGCCAATATTTGAAAGAGATAAACTTAAAAAAATAAACGTCAAAGTATGCTCTTTCGAACGATAATAAACATTTCCCATTAAATTTGAATTTTCTGTGTTTTTTTCTTTTTTTTTTAAAAAGTATGGTACCTCGAAACGGATCACCCGTTTATAATACACATATGCATATGTATATACTTATAGTTTTATAATTTTTTTTATAAATTAAATTTATTTTATTTTATTTTTATTTTTATTATTTTGCTCAATTTTATTAAATTTTAGTTTATTTTGTTTTAATTAATTTTATTTAATTTTTTTCTTGTTTTATTGTATTTTATTTTAGTTATTTTTATTTATTTTCATTTTATTTTTGATTCTTTTACTTATTTTATAATATTTTATTTTATCTTAATTTGCTTTTTTTTATTTTATTTTATTTTGTTTTATTTTTATGTTCTATTATTTTTTTTTTTTATTTTTTTGTGTGTTATTTTTAGTTAATTTTTTTTCTTTTTATTTTTATTTTTTTTTCCATTCATTGTATTTTATTTTATTTTAGTATATAATATATTTTATTTTATTTTATTTTATTTTATTTTATTTTATTTTATTTTATTTTATTTTTTTTAATTTTTTTTTATTTCGTTTTATTAATTTATTATTATTTTTTTATAATAAAATTTAATTTAATTTTATATTTTTAAAATTACATTCGTATTTGCTTGATACTCCAATTATGAGATAGTTTTTAACTAGTTAGTTAGCGATTCTAGGGCAATGCCATAATGTGTAGGTGTGTATGTAGTGATAATGTACGCTGCGCATGCGCATTGTTTTGCGTAGTACATGAATAAATAATTTTTTTTTTGCATTTTGCATTTCGCATTTTTGGCCTCAAAATGAATTAATTTTTTCATTCGCTTTATTATACTGAGTTGGAGTAGTTGCAGTTTGCAGGTGATGACTTTGTCAGCAACACAAAAGGCTCGAGTTACATATACACATGCATGCGATTGTAACTATTGCAATTATGTATGCCAATGCTGCATTCGCGTTTTTTTTTTTTCTTAAATATTTTTTATATTTTATTTAATAAAAATGCATAAACTAAGCATAAAAGTACATACTAATGTATTTGTACTTATATATGCACACATTCATCTGTCTAAATATTTGTGTTGCTTGCAATTTGCTTTATTGCCGCATAACTATTGCAATTGTGGCATTGTGACGTGCTGCTCTTGAGCGAATAGTAGCCGTTGCGAAGCTCTGGCTTAATGCGTTGTTAATAATTTTAAAGTAATTTGTGCAATGCTGATTATTTGCACTGAAATAGTTTATGGTAATGTTGAGAGGCAAGCAGAGATAATTTTCATTACTGATACACAATTGAATTGCTTAATTAGAGCAAGAAAAAGTTAGTTTTTATTTCAAGGGAAAATATGCAAGTAAGATTGAGAGAGTAAGCAAGATTCAAACGCCTAATACTCAAAGTTGGCGATTTCAGCAACTAGGCTTGAGAAGGAACTAAGTCATAAGACGGAAATAATTGATTATCTGTGGGGGGGAAATGTTAGATTAAGCATCAAATTGTAGCTTTCTCCAGATGGAAATATTATTTAATTAAATCGATCTTCCTAAGCCGAGTCCTACATTGTTAGAATATACTATTCCTCGTTTGGATTCCTGGTCACAAAATTATAAAGAGCATCTGCCAGGCAAACGAACTTGCTAGGCATGGTAAATGCAATAAAGTGCAACAAAATGTGTGAAAGGCTAGCAAAGGTCTAACGTTGGTCTTCGATAAGTAAAACAAGAGTTTACGAGTGTTACAAGCGTTCGCAAGAAGGCTGTGAAGACATTGAAGGTGACGAATGCCCTGAACGCCCCAGCACATGAACAGCCGATGAAAACGTAAAAAGATGTAAGAGAAATGGTTATAAACGATCGCCATATCACAACTAGATAAGTCGCTGACGGTGTGGACATATCGATTGGATCATGAAAGGCGTGGCAACAAAATTTGTTCAGTAATATCCAACGCAGCGGAGACAATCCCTGTCGCTAAAACCACGAAAAGCTCGTAAATGACAGTCGATCATGAAGTCACTCACTCATGAACTGAAGATCGAGTTTGAGAAGTGTTTCGAAGATTTGAAGAGGAGCTTTTACAAATTCATAATCACTAATGGGAGCTATTTCAAAGGCGACAACACCAATGTAGACAAATAAATAAATATAGAGTTATCCATTTTCCGGTTTCCAAGATAAACGTAAATAAAATGCATTTAAAAGATTTTTTTTCATAAAATTCCCTTTTTATTATGAAGATCAGTTTCCTTGAGAACGATGAGAAATAGACAATTTTGGGTCTTCGGCTATACTTTCGTTTACAGCAGTGATATTTTGAGGTGGAACGAGCAAAATGATGATGACCCTGTTCTTACAATATCTGCAACCAATCCAGTCTCTTCAAATTCCTCTAGAGTTTTACGAATTGCTTGAGTAGTGGAACGATTATGTGCATCATAGTATTCTCTTAAAATACGTAAAGTGACCACGTTTGAAAATATTTTTTTGCAAAAGGTGATCCATTCCGAGGTTCCCTATATTTTTAAAGAAAAAAAAACACAGAAAATTCAAATTTAATGGGGAATGTTTATTATCGTTCGAAAGAACATTCTTTCGCATTTATTTTTTGAAGATTATCTCTTTCAAATGTTGGCCGCGACTACATCTCAAATGGTCCATCCGTTGAGTCCAATTTTCGATGACCCATTCGAGAATTTCGACTGGTAACTGGCGAATGGCACTCGTGATGTTTTACTCCAAGGCCTGAATCAAAGCGTGATTGTCCACATAGACCTTAGACTTTACATATTCCCACAGGAAAAAGTCTAACGATGTAATATCACAAGATCTTGGTGGCCAATTGACCGGCCCAAAACGTGAAACTATCTGCTCACCGAAGTGTTCTCGCAATAATTGCATTGATTGATGCGTGTGTGTGTGGGAAGTGATGCCGTCTTGTTGAAACCAAATGTCGTGGAGATCACGAGCTTCAATTTCATCTGTATATTGTACGCTTTCAATTTAAGATCTCGACGTAACTGCGCCAAGTCGTTCCATACGTCAGTCCAAGTTGCTTTAAATTTCATTCAGTCGAATATTATCCAATAATGAATGCTGGGTCTCAAGATGGGTGATGTTGTTGCGAATAGTACGCTTGGTAGGCCGATTATGTTGACCATAATTTGAGCGAAGTGCTCGAATCATATTCTTTACAGAACGTGAATTTTCGTATTGTTCAGGCGTAAGTCTTGCAATGACGAAATGCCAAACAATACTAAATAAAAATAACATGACAACTTGACACGACTTACGTGTGATCTGTCAAAGGCTATTGAAAAAAATACCTCAATTTGCACATTCTTTAGTAGATTTCAACAATTTCAACTCCTTGTGCGGTTGTTAAGCGATCCAATTTCATAAATGCCTGACTTTTTCTAACCCAAAACAGTTAAGTTTGACAGCTATCAAATTGGAGCACTGCACTTTCGAAACCACTAAATGGATAATCCTTTATATATTTCAATTATGAAAATGCTCATTAATTTTTGCACATACCTCGTATTTAGTTAGTGAAGTTTTTGTAACTTTCTAACATCAAATAGGCGAAGTGTTGACTGAACTGCACACCATTGCAAAAGAAAGTTCTCATAAGTGAAGTAAAATTGTTTTTTATGTATAAGTTCAAGTGCACAAATTTTATAATCGAGCCAAAATTTTTTTATTTGCATTTTTTCCCTAAACTAAACTTGGCAATAACACATGTTTTCGACAACATAAATAACAAGTGAAAATAAGAAATAAGTACTTTCTTACATATCAAAAGCAAGATTCGATTTCGAGCATTTTCAGTTTCAATATTTATTCCTATGTTATATTCGTGTGTAGAATAGATAATCTCAAGGTTTTAGATGCATTTTTGACAGAATCATATCAGAACAAATCAGTTATATATTTTATAGTGGTCCGGTCTGGCCGGTTCCGACAAGTGATTAAAACATTAGAAATATATACGCAGACGGAGAGAAAGGCATAGCTGAATCAACTCAACTCGACGTTCCGATCCGATCGGTATAAATTTGATGAATCTCTTTTGTCTCCTTCTGGTGCATAAATACTTCGGACAAATGTTAATGAAAGATATAAGAAGCTGGTGGCGAGAAAATTACGGAAAACAACAGGAATAAATGATGGAAACATAAAAAAATAATACAAAGGCAATAAAATTAAAGAAACAAAAACAAATATATGTACAAATATAGATAAAGTTATTTTTACACTCGCTATAACACATACGAGGTATGTTCAAAAGAAAAGGTGATTTTTGATTTTTCGCGGACTGCGTGTTTATCATGTGCTTGCATTAGGAGCGAATTTCGACTAGTAGTTTGTTTTTGACAACAGAAGAGCTTAGTCACGTTTTTGTGTGCTCTTCGATTTTTGACTTTTGAAAGAAATGGATCACAGAATATATATTAAAATTTGCGTTAAAAATGGAATAAAGTGCTCCAAGTGCTCTTGAAATGTTGACTGTGGCATTCGGTGAGTCCACTTTGTCTCAAAAAAGTGTTTATAAGTGGTACAAGCGCTTTACAGAAGGCCGAGAAGATGTTGATGATGATGAGCGTCCTGGATGTGCGACCACGTAAACAAGCGAAGAAACTACCGAAACAGTGAAAAAAATTGTTTTTGAAAATCGTCAAATCACTATTATGGAATTAGTGTGGCAGCAAAATTTGTTCTGAAATCGCTAAATTTAGAGAAAAAGCAATGCTGCATTAGTATCACTGAGGAGTTGTTGAATGTCATCAACAACGATCCGGGTTTGCTCAAACGGGTGACTAAACGTAGATATATGGTTATGACGACGAAACCAAGGCTCAATCATCTTAATGGAAGCTAACAGGTGAGCCAAGACCGAAAAAGGCACGCTAAGTTCGATCAAATGTGTAGCTTTTGCTCACAGTTTTCTTTGATTACAATGGTGTGGTGCCTCGTGAGCTCCTGCCAAAAGGTCATACAGTTAATAAGAAATAATACAAGGAAGTTATGCAATGTTTACGTGAAGTAATATGGCTCATACGATTGGAATTGTGGAAAAATAAATCGTGGATTCTGCATCACGATAATGTACCAGCTCAGCTTACTCATCAATGCTTATTCGTGATTTTTTTTTTTTTTTTTTTTGGCTAAAAACAAGACCGTAATCATGCCTCATGTACCGTATTCAAAAGATTTGGCACCCTTCGACTTGTTCCTATTCCCAAAACTGAAGAAATCAATGAAAGGAAAGCGTTTTGTCACAATTAATGAGATCAAGTCAGAAACGAAGAAGGAGCTGATGGCCATACCGAAAATTGCATTTCAGAAGTGAGTCGAGGGGGATTACTTTGAAGGGGACAAAATAGATATTGACGAATATTTAGCGCTTTGTAACCGCTGAAACGATTTTTGGCCGAGCTCCTCGTCCAATTTGTGGTTTTACGTCTTTCAGTTTTTACCGACAAATGGATATTATTCTAAGCCGCCTACGAACGGCTGATGATGACTTTTATGAGGAGCTTTTCGTTCATATCAGAAATACGCTCGGAGGGCTTGACAATGCCTCCCGAGGGGCGACCGCAATTAGAAAAATTTATTTTCTATAATTTTAAATGTTGCTCGAATCTGAGCTCGAACCCAGGCCTTCCGAATTCCAGTATGAAATGCTAATCACTCGGCTATCGCGGCCGCCAATAAATAAATAATTTTCAAGAAAATTCAAAATTCATCTTTTTATTTGAATACACCTCGTGTACAGGTGTAGGCAAAGTTATTTTTATACTCGTACTAACACATACATACTAATATAGGTAATTCAGATAGCTTTTCAAATTTACGCTGAAGTTGAAGAAACTACTCCCTCGAGATAACAACAATAATATCAATTTATATATATATATATATATATATATATATTTAAGTACGTAAGCTCATTATGATCATAATAAATAAAGCCTTTAATGACTGGTGACTTTTGTATTGCCGGTGAGTGAATTGCAATTGATTAAGACGGACGTAGAAAGTCCAACACTGACGATAGTTCAACAACAACATACTAATAACATATTATGGAATAAAAAAAACTATGACATTGTGTATTTGCCTAGTTTTGGTATGCCACCATAATTTGGCAAATTAGTTTGATAATAAACTGATTCAAAATATATGTGTAAATTAATTTTTAACAAATAAATAAATAAAATAAAATTTTATTTTTTTCTTTAATTTTAATTTTCTTCTTCTTCTTTTTTTTTGCCATGCTTACTTATTACATATTTACACTTTCCCTATCGAAATAATAATATAAAAGGGAAATTTCTCTGCTTTAAAATATAATAAAAAAATTTTTAATGATTTTTGAATTGAAGAAAAAAAATTTATTTAGAAAATTATGAAATAATAGGCAAATGAAATGCTGTATAGCCATTCACTTAACTAAGCTAATTATTACTTAATAGTGGAAAGAATCACTGAGAAATTTTTCATATTAATTTGTGTATTAAATGTTTTTCTGTGAATTTTATCGTTACTTATTTAGTATGAGTATTGACATGTAGCACTATATTCTAACGCGGCACTGCTCAATTATGCAACCCTCCGCGCTTTTGCTCTCTTTTCAAATATTGCTTAATGACTAATTAAGACCTGTTTTTTCCAGCAGCTCTAAAAGTGTTATTATTATTATTATTTTTTTTAATTGCAGCTTATCCGGGTAATTTGATATAAAAACGTGTGAATAGCATGCATAGCTGTATAATACGATAATTAAATCCATTGAATAAATTGAATGTATAATAATTATTTATTGGCATCGAAAAATGTGGCAGAAATCATGGTGGGAAATGATAATTGAGTAATTGAAATGCTGAGTTTTTGTCGAAGTCATACTCGTAGATACAACAAAATTCAAAGAAAAATCGATGTTGAAAAGTTGTAAACACAAAAGGCAGCCAAATAGCTTTTCCTTCGACTTGCACTACTGCTCTCTGGCAGCACTGGTCAACAAATTGGTATAAAGGAGCTGTGAGAAGCATTTCCAAGCATTGCAGCCAAAGCAAAAATTCTTCTCGAAAATGTCGAAAAGACAGCTGCTGCTATGAGGAATATGCAGTAAGTAGAAAGGGTACTGCCACTCTCGCCAAGTTGCGGTCATTAGCAACACGCGCCATTTGTGAGAGATTTCAATACCTGCAGATGGGGTTAAAATGCTTTTAGAAGAAGAATAGATGGACTAAGCGACAGCGATAATCACTGATTTGATTAATATTCAGCGTGTTTTTTGCAGTTCCAAATAAAGGACGCTCCAAGTAGAGATACTTTTTTCAATAGCCTTTTTTTTGACAGATCACACGTGAGTCGTGTCAGAATGTGTTTCGCGCGCTTCGCTCGACTTTGGTCAACATAATCAGCCTACTGAGGGTACTATTCGCAACACCGAATAGACCACTTCCAATACGCAGTGAAGAAAATATGGCGGCCGGAGCAGAGAGTGTACACGAAGACCGTGGAGAGTGGATTCGGCGCCGTTCGCAGCAACTTGGACTGACGTATGGAACGACTTGGTGCATTTTACGTCGAGATCTAAGTTGAAAGCGTACAAAATACAACTTGTGCAAGAACTGAAGCCGCTCGCTCTTCCCAAGCGACATCGCTTCGTTGTATGGGCTCTTGAAAAGTTCCAAGAAGATCCGACGTTTTGAAGCCAAACTTTGCTCAGCGATGAGGTCCATTTCTAGCTCAATGGGTATGTAAACAAGCAAAATTGCCGCATTTGGGACGAAGAGCAACCTGAACAGATTCAAGAGCTGCCATTTCATCCAGAAAAAAAAACGGTTCGTCAGTTTGGTGTGGTTTATGGGCCGGTGGATTCACCAGTCCATATTTCTTCAAAACTGATGCCGATGAGAACGTAGCCGTCAATGGCGACCGTTATCGCGCCATGATAAGCGACTATTTGATGCCTGAAATTGAAGCTCGTGATCTCCGCGACATTTGGTTTTAGCAAGACGGTGGCGTCACTTCCCGCACATCGCAAAAATCAATGGATTTGTTGAGAGAACACGTTTTGGGCCGGTCGTTTTTTCCACCAAGATCTTGTGATATCACACCGTTAGACCTTTTCCTGTGGGGTATGTAAAGTCTAAAGTCTATGCGGACAATCCCACTTAGAGTCAAGCCTTGGAGCAAAACAATACGCGTGCCGTTCGCCAGTTACCAGTCGAAATGCTCGAACGAGTCATCGAAAATTGGACTCAACGGATGGACCATCTGAGACGTAGCCGCGGCCAATATTTGAAAAATGAAAATAATCCGGGCATATATTCTACAATTTTTCAGTTTAATCATCGTAAAAAAATATCTACAAATACAAACAACTTACTCAAAAATCGACAAAAATCATCACTAACAGAATAACGGTTTATATTTTGTGCCAATATGGAAAATATTACCTCAAAATTCGAATGCCAAAGATGGCATGCTATTACCATTGCTTTTAAATTGAGTATGCTAATAACTGTAAATATAAACAGTTCTCTGTATATGGTCATTTATACCCACGCAGCTATATATTTATTTTTATTTATTTTTTTTTTTTTTTGCACTCTCCTCAACTCATCACTTAATGACCGAATTTGGGTATAACACTCCGCCTAGCATATACATATATACGCACAAAAGTGTACATATTTATTTTTCCATGTTGAAAAATAAAACGAATTCTATTGTATTCTCTTGTAAGAATAATTACAAGCTAAAGTGCCAACAGCAATTTGAGCCGCCGCCGTCACACATTTAACACAAACGACCTTAGTTTACTTTACAGTAGTAAGCTAAAATAATGGCAGTGGCACAAAAGAGGCGAGGGAGGAGAATGAGAAGAAGTAGAAGAAGTAGAAGAAGCAATAAAAATTAGTAAATAAAAAGAAAAATGTTTTTGAGTTTAGCAAAAGTTGCTTAAAACAAAAAAAACTATGATAGTAATGAAATTGAACGTCATGATGAGCCGCCCGCAAGCACAGAATTTTTATTACAGCAACAAGTATGGAAAGAAAAACACATAAGTATGAAAAAGAAGGAACGAAAAAAAACATTTACAAATTTATTGTCTATCTGTCGGTAGTATGCATTTTGCATAAGTATTCGCAACCACCTTGCATTGTGCGCCTTTTTTCGGCATAGACAAACATGCACATGCATTCATACTTTTTATACGCACTGTTGATTGTATGTATTCGCATTGCTTGTTTACCTTATGCAAATAGTCACGATTTTGCAATGCGCAAAAATATTAGCAAAAAAAACAAACAAACACACTTGTACATCTGCATATACAAGTATGTTACTCATACGCTGTGGTGACTTCCAAAGCAGAAAATGTGAAGTATTGCCAATTGCGCTGTTATTGCAGTAACTTTTTCGTGCAGATTTAGGTAATATGTCTAGTAATTAGCAATTTGCATTGCTTTTATGGGCGGCATAAAGTACATTGGCAACTTAATTTTTACGTTTACAGACAGTTGCAAAGGCAAATGTTGTGCCTTAAGTCTTTATGTATGGACAGGAAGTGAGTGAAAAAGACAAAATGTGTCTATTTCTGTTATTTATTTACTGTGTAGGTGTGAAATTCATAATTTCTTTCGTTTTTTTTTCACGCTAATTATTTTCTTAAGGTGTAAGTTAACCGTTTTTTGTCTGCTTTTGTGTTAATTTCTTTCTTAAAAACGTATATACTTATAAACAAACGTACCTTTGATGAGGTGTAGAGGTAAAAAACCAACAGTAATTCACTTATGACAACAACTCAGTTGCTTGTGTGTGGCTGGCATTGGGCTGTAAGCAAAATAAGGAGAAATAAAATTAATTAGTAAAATGAAAAACAAAAAAAAAACAAATACTAACAATAATTCATTTAAGCATTCCATTAGTTGTTATTAAAAATAATACATTTTTTATATAATTTTAACATACCCCACCATGCAAAGTGCACAAATCAAAAATCAAAGTTCTCACTTTTAATAATTTATAAATTCTCCTTTGCTCACTTTTGAAAGTGAATTTTCTCACAAATCATCATTGGATAGCTATGTCGCTTGTGTCGATGCAATTATCATGCAATTGAAATGCAAAGCTTGTGTTGAGTACTTTTTTAAATGGATTTATTTTTAATTTTATCGCGCATATATACATAACATTCAATATAAAATTCTTGAGGTAAGGCGAAATTCCTTATAGGGCGGCGTAGCTACTTTAAGCGCAGCTTTTCGTAGGAGAACAACAATAATTATTTACTGGAGTTACTCATCACTTTTAAGCTGGAAATTAACAGTATGAACATGCAGTATGATTATGAATTGACGTCAATTATTTTACATATGTATATATTTATAAGGCTGTAAAAAATTACATGGAAATAATTTAATTGGAATATTTTTTAGAAATTACCGAAGGCAAAAAAAATTGATTTCCTACTTTGCTTTTTGATTTCATTTTTATTTTTTCTATTAATTTCATTTACTTATATATTCAAAATTTTTTATATCTTAATTTAATTTAATTTTCAATTATTTTTATTTTTAATATCTGCTTTTTTATAATATTTAATTTTATTTTATTTTATTTTATTTTTCTTTACTTTTTTAAGTTCATTTTAATTTATTTTATAAAAACAAAAATTTATGTGCAATTTAATTTTATATTATTTTTTGTTTTATTTAAATTTATTTGACATTATTATTATTTTTTTTTTTTTTTTTTTATTAAATTATATTTATTTATTTTTTTAATATAATTTAATCTATTTTATGTTATTTATTTTTATACCTTTCATGTACATGAAATAGTGTATTAACTTTGATCCGAAGTATGTCAGTACAAGAAGGAGAAGAGAATAGACCCACCGAAATTTATAGTGCTAGTATCAGAATCACTGTATTGATCCGCCCCTCCGTGAACTGCATTTTGGTTCTGAAAATCATCGAAATCGGTCTACTATATCATTTAGCCTAAGTACAACCGATTTGTTTAGTTACGGGTCTCTGGGTCGAAAATCCATCAAACAGCATCTTAGAGCGTGAAATTCAAGCTTATATTGACACTGAATATAGACAAAATCGAATTTTGCAATTCGCACAAAAATTTGATATGTTCAAGAAAGCTATGAAGACTCCGATTATATTATTTTATTTTATTTTATTTTGTGGTATTTTGTTTTATGTTATTTTTTATTTTTTTATTTTTTTATTTTTTTTTATAATTGTTTTTAATATTTTTTAAAATCTTTTTTTTTCTTTTTTTCAAACTTTTTTAAATTTTTTGTTTTATTTTATTTTATATTATTTTATTTCATTATTTTTTAAATTTTTTATATATTTTTTATTTAAATTTTTTTATTTTTTTTTTTTTATTTTTATTTTTTTTTTTTTGTTATTTCATATTCTTATTATTATTTTATTAAGTTTTTTATATTTTTTTTTTAATTTTTTTTATTTTCTAATTTATTTAATTCTTTTTTAGTTTTTTATCTATTTTTTATTTTTTTATAATTTTTATTTATTTATTTATTTTTATTTATTTTTTTTATTATGTTACTAAATTTTAGTTTCTTTTAATTTTTTTAAAATTTTTTCAATTTTTTATTACTTTTTTTAAAATTAAAATGTTGACAACGAACATTTTGCCTTTTTTTTAGTTATCGCTGTAATTTATTGACTCTATGACCGAGTCATATAAATTCAAGTTTCCTTATATGAATAAAGATGAACTTGAATTTATGTTAATTAAAATTCTGAATGAGGAACGGGCTCATTGTGTCAAGCGCAATGGATAACAGCTGTTTAGCTGCAGTGGAATATTTAAAAATAAATTTCATTTTTCAAAAACTACTAACTCAATTTCTAATTTATTTTTACTATTTGAGTGCTAGACACAAGCAAATACCACATTTTGTGTGATGATCTTAGCAGGAAATAAATTAGATATATATTTGGATCACAAATTGCTAATATTTATAGTTATTTTCTATAAAATTTTATTTTTTTTTAATCTTAACTACATAAATATAGTGGGTGAAGCGAGTTTCGGCTGTATTCCTCCTCCAATTTGCTTCTTAATTACACTTGATAAGAAACTTAAAAATTACAAAGGAAATTGATAAAAATTGTAAATTAATATCATAAGTTGGAAAAAATTGAAATTTAGCCAAAAATTCATACATTTTATTATATTTATTTGTTTTTTCTCTGATTTAAGAACTTTTCTTCGAATTTCCTGCTCTGAATGACTTAAATTATTATATATATGTGTAGTTAAGCACACAAGTCGTAAGCATCCATCCATGCTATGACATCTGTGATTTTTGCTACGCACCAATTCCAACAACATCATAGTTTACCACTAAACTTAGAGATAAATAAATTAAAACAATGTATGAGATGAACGCTACACACTAACTCCAATGCCAAAGAGGGTAAATCACTTGTTTAAGACACGATAATACTTCTATATAGAAGGAAAAGAAGAAGAAGAAGAAATACTTTGTACAAAACCGTTAATGGAATTAGTGTGTATTCGTAGCGTGTACGTGAAGAAAAATTTTTAGTGCGTAGAAAATTATAAAATAATTATTTATGTATTAATATATAAGTACATAAGTACAGATGCGAAACAAAATGCATAAATACGAAGCACTTAATAAAGGCAGACTAAAAAATATTTTAAGTAAAGAATTCTAAGAGAAATTGAAATAAATGTAAGCTTACACGTTGCCTACATTCAGGCGCATTGCAATATTTTATCCGAGACTCGCACCTTTCGAACGGTCAGCCGAGGTTCTCGTTAAGGTTTCAATTGTCAAAAACAGATAATTTCATTGTAGGAATAATTAATTATTTAAATAAACAAGCTTTTCGACGAAATAGTTCAGAGTGAAAATTTTAAATAAGTGTATTTATTGAAAATTAAAAACGAATAGATTCTGCAAATCTGAGCTAATAACTGGAGGAGGAACCTAATTCTACAGTCTACTTAGGAAACGATGAGAAAGTGATTTCGTTTAAAATTTGTTGGCATTTTTGGGTGTGGATAATCGATAGTGGAAGGCCCAGTAAAGCTCTAAACTATTTCCGCTATACAGTTCTCACTCAATTTGGGCATAAGTTACTGAGTTAGGGAGCACTTTAAAGTAGGTCTTAGAATTAAAGAACTTTTGGAGTAAAGATAGTATTTTTCATCTATTTATAAGATCCATAATATTATTAAAGGTATGTAAATAATTTGTTCTCTTCACAGAAAAATATAAGATTCCATAATTACTAACTCCAATATTCTCAAAAGCGTGGCTGCATGTCACTGAGCTACAAAATAACTCTCATTTATGAGAAGAAATTGAACTGGTCACAGAACTGGGATGAACGGATTTGAAAAGCATATATTGCACTCTAAACTTGTAAACAAGACAATAGGCAGAAATGGGATATGTACCTTAGAGTATTGCGCTAGCTTTGCGGTAATTGGGCAGACACTTCTCTGTGGAGTAGTGGTCTGATAGTCAACACTCGAGTGAAAATCACCACAAAAATAGCACTCATATGTATTAGTGGAACATTGAAGACCTACGGCCTCTGAAGAAGATCTCTTAACAGAAGGTGGCAAGCCACAGTCATGAAAATTTTCTAAAAAGGTTTCAGCTACCAGAAGAGACCAACAACTGCATAAATTTCATGGCCATTTCATTTCAAAAACTATAAGGTGTACATATCGTACAGGAAGGACTGGGCCAGGGTTGTTGCGGCATATATAGATTTGATCCACTTTTATAAGGTTGGTTCAAAACTAGACACCAGGGTCGGTAGGGAAATCTACTCAAAGGAACATGGATAGAACAAATCCTTTCGGTTACAGGAGCACAGTACTGTTTTTCAAGCTGAGACTGTTAATTGTCTAAATCTAATGGTACTCTCTGCAAATTGTACGTAATTATATTTTCTCCGATAGCTAATAACGCTACAGGCCCTGGAATCAGAAAAGCAGATGAATAAGAGCTTTATTCATCACAAATTCAGGTCGAGTAAGCTTACCTCGCTAAAAGGGAACGGAATATCTACAATAGCAGGTCTTCTTACGGGATATATTCTATTAGACAGGCAAGCAGAGAGGCTGGACGTACCATCAAATGACTTCTGCAGGAGTTCGAGAGAGGAGGCATAAGCTTTGGAGGCATAAACTGAAACTTTAAAGCACTTCCTTTGCAAAAGTTCCACACTTTTGAGGTCTAGGTTGAATTCCCTAAGGGTGACAACATTTACAGGCTCTAACAAGACGTCGATTTCTCTGTTTTGTCATTGGCGCACGGTGGGAGCTAAGGGATGGTTAGCTGTATCACTATGGGCCAGTTTGATGTCCTAAGTGAATACTTCAACTTAAACTTACTATTATTGGCGACTGTTCTAGGCGGGTATTTTTGAGAGGAGTTCTAACCTACATATATATTAGATGTGCAGAAGCTGCTTAAAGCTACCAAACAAGTAATGAAGAACTCAGTTTTATGCGCAGCGTGTTTTGGTTCGAAGTGTATTTGAGGTTATGTTGAGTGATATCATTTTTCAATGCGTTGAAAGTACCACATATAGTAGATAGGATAACTACGTTGCTACTGTTTCATACATTTGAATCTGTTAAATTTATGCGAAAAATTATATAAAACAAATAATTAAAATTAATTAGCGCTTTAATTTGAACACTTAAAAAAATTAATAAATAAATATTTATGTGCATATATATATATGTCTGTAAATATAACTTTGCCTTCTTATAGTTTTATATTAAGTGATAAATGAGCGTTTCAGGTACACTTTGAAATGCATGCAATCTCAAGTTGACGGCTAGCCAACGAGCGTTTACTTTTAATTTCCAGCACAACACGAACGTTATTGACTAACAAACGCTATTAAAGCGGTAAACATATACACATTTATATATATATATTTATTTACTATATATGTTAGTAAATTTGTCTAGCGTGTCACTGTGGCTGCTATGAACGACACAAAACGTCTGATTAAGGTGTGTGCTGTACTTCAACACTACGTGTGTTGACCAATAAAATGAAAGATAAAAATTTAATTTGGAAACAAAACATACACAGAGACATACATATATATAATTTTATATAAAAAATTGTAGCTGTTAAGATTATACGCTTAAGTTCTTTAGGCAGAAAGTGAAAACGAAGCGTAACAAACAGCAGCACTCAAGAACTTATCTACTACAAATGTATAGAACTTGAGACATTTTTTCGTAAAAAGAAGCTACATTTTACATTTACAAACACACAAATCTATTCCCCTTTGCATACCTTAAAGAGCGCACCTACCCAGTAGAAAGGCCTACTGCGTTTGACCTTAATTTGCTTTTGATATGCGCGCCAGCGTGAAGACTGAGTTAAGTTGCACCTCAGAAAACACTCCAATAAATATCTAAATGCGCATGCATACATACATATATATAAGATCTATACCATGCATGCACTTAATATGCACACACATATCTATCCAAATTGTTCTTGTGTGTGACAGTGTTTAAGGCAAACAACTATTCTTGCTAGCTCGCAGGCGACTTAGACCAACCGCACCCAACCCAAGCAACCTGAGCAAGCCAAATTAACCTATTTTATGGGTTCGTTGAATATACCTAAATAATTCATTTACTTTCAGCCCATTCTGTGAGAGAGAGGGAGTGAGAGAGCAACTTTATAATGCATGGGTGCGCAAGTGTGTTTGACTGTCCACTTCTTGGTGTTCTGTTTATATGTATATAACACTTTATCGCACAAACTTGTAAATTGTCCACTTATCAGATGCAGAAAATGAACTAAAGAAAATTTTAGTTGAATTAAATTGGGTCAATCGGCCGAATTTCGATTTTCGATTTTGTGGTGAACTGGTTTTGTGCTTATGACTTATACACACATACAAATGTAACCATAAAAAGTAATTAATGATAATGAAAAATACAATAGGAAATTAAAATAATTAACTCTTCTAAATTTTACATTTGATTGCTTATTAGTTTTATATTTTATTTTATTTTATTTTATTTCACTTTATTTAATTTAATTTAATTTTATTTTGCTTTATTTTATATTATTTTATGTTATTTTATTTTATTTTTTTTTTTTTTTATACTATTTAATTTTCGTTTCCTTTATTTATTTTATTTAAGTTTATTTTATTTTATTTTATTTTAACTTTTTTAATTTACTTTATTTGATTTTATTTTATTTTATTTCATTTTATTTTATTTTATTTTAACTTTCTTAATTTATTTTATTTTATTTTATCTTATTTTATTTTATTTTACTTTATTTTATTTTATTTTAATTTATTTATTTTATGCTATTTTATTTTATTTATTTTTTATTTTATTTTATTTTATACTATGTTATTTTATTTTATTTTATATTATTTTTATTTTTTTTTTTTCATTTTATTTTTTTTTTCTTCAATTTATTTATTTCATTTTATTTTATTTTATTTTACTTCATTTTATTTCATTTTATTTTATTTCATTTTATGCTTATTTTGTTTTATTTTACTTTTTTTAATTTTTTTTTTTATATAATTTTATTTTATTTTTTTTTTACTTTTTTAATTTAATTTATTTTATGTTTTTATTTTTTTTTATTTTTTTTTTTTTTTTTTTTTATATTTCTTTATTTTATTTTATTTTGTGTTATTTTATTTTATTTATGTTATTTTATTTTATTTAATTTTTATTTTTTTTAGTTTCATTTTATATTATTTTATTTTACTTATTTTACTTTATTTTATTTTAGTATATTTAATTTTATTTTATTTTATTTGTCATTATTTCAATTTTTTATTTTAATTTTTTTATTTTAATTTATTTCATTTTATTTTATTTTATTTATATTAATTTTTTTTAATTCAATTTATTTTTTTTTGTTATTTTTTTTACTGTGTTTTAATGTATTATTTAAATTTTTTTAATATTTTTAATTTTTTTTAAATTAATATTTTTGCTTTTTTAATTTTATTATTTTAATATTTATTATTATGTTTTTTATTTTTTTATTTTAATATTTTTTATTTTTTATTTTTTTTCATTTATTTAATTTAATTTTATTTTATTTTAATTGATATTTTTTTCATTTCTTTTTTATTTATTTTTTGTTATTTATTTTGTTTTTCATCATTCGCCGTTTGACGCAAATTTCGACCTTAAACTTGAAAGTTTAAGAATTAATTTCTAGGTGTGCAGAGGTACACATACGTGCATACTTACAATAAAATTTAATTTTCTTAAAGGACATTTTCGCGACTTGGATTTGAGCCAATAACTACTCTACTACTCTAGTATACGTGAACTTTGGGCACCTAAAACATGCAAACAACAGTTTTTAATTTGTTTGTAAGTACTTATAAAATTTTTGGCACTAAGAAGCACGAAAATATATATCATGAAGTATTGAAAGAACAATTATTTTGATTTGTATAATTTGTTTTATATTATCGATCAAAGTGGCTGACGGTCAAGGCTGTAAAAGCCATTGCTTTAGGTTTGCCTTTAGTAGAGCGTTGAGAATGTTATGTAATTTTTTAATGTGGGTTCAAATTGCAGGAGAATATTGTATTCAAATAATGAAATGTGTGTTTATAGCAGGACACGACATAATGGTTGGGGTTGCTTAACCACGAAATCCTGATCCAGAGCACTAAGGCCTGCTGGCTCGCTGTGATATTTATAGTGCATCTGTCTAAGAGATTCCTCTCACTTTCCTATTAGAAGGTGACCTGTTGTTACGCCGATTGTTATGATAATGGAGGTCCTGTTTTGGAGAAGTAGAAACTTTTTTCTTCTCTTCGATCATTTCAGCACGCTATTCGAAATAGGCCATATTGGTGAGGACCGATGTTAGCAGGTATTTTGCCGAGGAAATATATGTGTCTACTTTGTGTGCAGAATTTACCATAGTTAAGACTGTATCTCTTCCTACTAGCTCATTCCCTTGGACATCCCTGTGTCCTAGGAGTATGTTCTAAACTTTTCTAAATCTTATTGCCACCTTTGATGTGGTGCAATAGTTTTGAAGAGACTTAATGAGAGATTAAGTATCAGAATATATTGTATTTGAATGTGAAATATCGTAGCGGGAAGTAACTCCTATTAGCGCTATTACTTCTGCCTAAAGAACATTGCTTTGCTCAGAAAACCTCTTTTTCATGTTGATTACGAGTGGTACTCAGTTAGGTCCACAGTTGACCTAACTGTCGATACTTTAACCGTCGTTGAAGTTGATGGCAAGTATGACCCCTGCAGGTTTGGAGTTAAAGAGTTTATCCGCAATAGGGTATGCCTTACGTAAGTGGCGACTAAAATGTCATAGTTCCCACGCAAGTTGGCTCTTTATATTCGCATGATGCGAATTTTTCTTCGACCAATGACTGGTACGCCCGAAATATTCGCCAAAGCCCATTTTGAGGAATATTTCTGTGGTTACAACACAACAAAAACATGGCTACGCTCCTTAATCCACAGCTATTACATTTTCTCATGATTTCCTCACTGGGATTTTTATCAAACATAAATTGTTGAACTAAAAAACTAAGGTGATGTTGTCTGTTCTGAGAATGGTGTGGAGTTTAGAGCGCCTCAGGACTTCAAGGACTCTCATACGGATGCCGATAGCGCTCTTATAACGAGGATAGAGGCCAGCCGTTGAATTTTTTCCATCTTGGTCCTAAACGTCTCTTTGTCGTATCCCGGCCCCCACACTTTGACTTTGTAGAATAATATGGATCTCATTACGGCTTTGTATCGCCGGCATGCAATATTAGGCCTTAATCACCCGTTTTCACCGATTTTCGTCTTACAGTCATAGAGTGTGATCATAGCTCTCTTACTTCTCTCTAACGTATTTTAGTTCCAGACTAGTTTTCTATCTAAGATTATAGCTAGGTATTTGGCGACAGTGGAAAGTATGAATTCGGTCTTTGTAGGACTTACAATCAGACATGCAATCTGTAAATTTCAGGACATTTTGGAAGAGATCATTTAGAACTTGTAAGTGTTTAACAGTCCCTGTGAGGCGTAAATATTTAGGGTTAGACATTATAAAAATCGCCTTGAATGCCGAGAAAGACACCAAATGTCTACTCTTTCACTGATTTGCCTTTAGAGTAGGCATTCTGGTTATCCAGTAGACTGTTTCGAGATATCCCTTGATGTATACAAACATCGAGAATTCTGTCTAAATTTCTAGTAAAAAAGTTGTAAGGCTGATTGGCTAAAAATCTTTCCAATATACATATGTATGTGACTAGATCTGCCAAATGTTTCTATACAGTCATTTCACATTAAATGTGACAAAAATGCAAATTTTTTGAGCGATAATCTTCAATTCGACTGTGATTCGAATATTTAATATTTTAAATTAATATTTTTATTAATTAATATTTTATTTATATTATATATATAAATTATATTATTATATATTATATTATATATTTTAAATTAATTAAAAATATTCCAAAGTCATAAAACTAAAAAATCATAAAAATTGTGATTAAAATAAAAATGAAAAAAATTAATCAGTTAGCTGCACTGTCAGTCAGCTGAATAGAGTACCAGCGTATGGGATTCTATCACATTTTGTTTAAGAAAAAAATTGTTATAGAATTTTTTTTTCGAAACTCAACAGCAGAAAGGCATACGAAACATCACAAAAAAAAAGTGTTAATAAAAAGAGCGAGTACAAAATTGAAATGAAAAAAAGAAACATAAAAATTTGCCCAGCTCAGTGCTGCCAAAAATCAGGAAAAAATGAATAAGTCACTGGGCAAAGCTAACCCAGTGACCTACATGCATTAGCTGCAAGCATAGAAATAACCAAATCCCCGCTGTAAAAAGCGCACACAAACAAGGGAAAAACTAAAAAAAAAAAAAATTGAAGCATAAATAAATGCACATAAATTGTGAAGATTGCATAAGCACTGCAAGTGGCATAATTAAAATTAATTAAGTTAATGTGTTTTCCCTTAACTTAAGCTTTAGCTTTGAATTTTCACATATTTTGGGGGAAGATGTGGAAAAAAAAATTAATCAACTTATTTCGAAAATGGTTTAAGCGGGATTAATATATATGAACAAACTTCGATTTTCCTCAGAAATCGTTGATTAATGGAAAATGGGGAGATAGTAATGGAAATTATTGCTATAACCGAATGGGAACGCGCAGTGTCATTTGCCAGAAAGAGAGAAAAATGAAGGCACTATTTGAGTGCTAAAAAAAATTAAATTTACAGTTACAGTTATGTAATGCTAAACTCATAAATTTCTTTACAATTTCTTCTATCAAAAATTTTACTACTCACAGTGTAGAGGAAAAGTTTTCAAAAGCACTTAAAATAATTTCATTTTAATAACAAAAATTGTAAATTATGAAATTATCATACAAAGTATGTATGTGTTTGTGTGTTTGAATATTACAATTTTGTTATGCACTTGCAAGTTCTCCACTGCAGCAGGTCTACCGAATTTCGCTTTTAGTTACAATGGCTCCGCATTAAATTCAGCACGCAAAGTGTGCAGCGCCAAAAACCAAAAGAGTCTCGCGTTGTCAGCGCCATAAAGGCAGCAGAAAAGAAAAAATTGAAATAAAAATAAAAAATAAATTACTTTGAGTAGTACGTGTAATTGAAGACTCAAAATGCCTAAAAGTATTTAGGAATTTTTATTTTATATTTTTATTTTTTATTTTTATTTCTTAATTTTTTTAATTTTTTTTCTGTATTTTATTGTATTTTTTGTGCTAACTAAATATTTTTTTGTAGTTCTTTTAAAATTTGGTTTGCTAATGTTTTTGTATACTTTAATTTGTTGTTTTACGTGAGTGGTAAAACAAGCAAATGCTGATACAGAGCACCAAATCAGTGACTACCAGATTACAGATAAACATACATACCATAGACGAGTGTACACCCAATAGCTAAATATAGCAAAGTAGCAGTTTGTAGAAAATAATGAAATAAAAAAATTGCAAAAATTTGGTATTTGGTTTGCGAGCACACGCATGTGCAAAATGCAGCGGAAAACAGTTGTGGAGAAAAACTAAACAGAAAATAACAAACAAAAATGTGTTTAGCAAAAATAAAAATAAAAGATAAAGTAAAGTCAAAAACGCTTGACAAGGCTATAAATAATTATCTCGTTGAGCTTGCTCTGCTGCGTTGCATACATTTTGAACTCTTTTATGCTTAGCATTGAACTTGCAAAGATGTGACGCTGCTAATTAGCGAATGGATGTAATTAAGTGCAATATGAAAAACTACAAATCAATAGAGGTCAATGTACATAATTATCGTATATAGATATGTATGTGAGCAAAACTATATAAATGTGAATATTTGTCTGCGTAAGCACTTAAGGATTTTTGTTGGCATATTTAGTGGCAAAGGCATGTTCACTAAGAGGACCATATATGTACGTATGCACGAAAGTGATGCAAAGTCTTTTGCGCACTGCTATATGCGTGAGTGATTTTATGAACGTGCCAAAAGCGAAATTTATTGCGGAAAGTTAAAAACTAATATTAAAAGAAATAATAAATTATTGGTAATTTGATATTAATTTCTAGTGAAAATTTTTCGTTAATTTTTTCAATTGATATGTTTTTTTTTGCAATTATGTAACTCTGATTTATTAAATTTTCTTATTCTATTTTATTTCTTTCATTTAATTTTACTTCACTTCATTTCATTTGATTTATTTAAGTTTATTTTATTTTGTTTAATTATATATATTTTGTTTTTTATTTTATTTTATTTTTTTATATATTTTTTATTTTATTTTACTTTATTTTAATTGGCTTTATTTTATATTTTGTTTATTTTTTAATTATTTATTTTTTTAATTTTATGTATTTCTGTTTTTAATTTTTTTTTTTACTTTATTTCATTTTAATTTACTTTACTTTATTTTATTACATTATATTTTTCTTTATTTTATTTCAATATTTATTTCATTTTTTTATTTTATTTATTTTTTATTTTACTTAAATTAAATTTTTTAATATCAATTTTTAATTTTTTTTTTCATTTTATTTTTTTTTTTTGTTTTTTTTTAAATTTTTTTTTACTTTATTTTTTTTTTGATTTTTTTTTTTTTTTTTGATTTAGTTTTTTTTATATTTTTTTTTTATTTTTTTTTTATTTTTATTTTTTATATTTATTTTTTTTTTTTTAATTTTTTTTTCATTTTATTTTATTTAATTTTATTTTATTTTATTTTATTTTCATTTGTTTTATTATATTTTATTTTATTTTGTTTTATTTTATAATATTTTATTTTATATTTTTTATTTATTTTAATTTAATTTATTTATTTTTTCATTTTATCATATTTAATTATTATTTATTATATTATTTTATTTTAGTTTATTTTATTTTTTATTATGTTTTATTTTGTTTTAGATTATTTTATTTTATTTATTTATTTTATTTTATTTTTTTATTTTTATTTTTATTTTTTTTTCATTTTTTTTTATTTTTTCTTTATTTTTTTTTTTTTTTTGTTCATTTGTTTTATTATATTTTTATTTATAATATTTTAGTTTATGCTATTTTATTTTAATTTTATTTATTTGTTTTTTATTTTATCATATTTTATTTAACTTTTTTATATTATATTATTTTATTTTTTATTATGTTTTATTTTATTTTATTTTATTTTAACCACGTTGTTTTAATACCTCACTCGATCAGTTTGGTATTGAATTTACCAACTTATATGTTTCCTCAGCTGTAATTCGGGACCATTCTGTCAGCATAACTTTTCGCAAACCCTCTTTACTTGTTATTATATACTGACGAATTCTTTTTCCTAATATATCCCAAAGTTGCTATATTGGATTGAAATCGGGTGACTGAGCAGACGTTTTAAGCTGTCTACGGGCATTCTACAAGAGCCAAAGTCTGGCTATTTGAGCAGTATGTTTCGGATCGTTATCCTGTTGAAACCGAAACGTTGAACATAAGCTCAGATTTTCTTCACTTTTTTTCAAGTTATTTTTTAAAATGTTTAAATATTCCCATTTATCCATTGTCGATTCGATAAATTCAGGCTGACCCACACCATTAGCCGCTATGCACCCCCACACCATAATTCTACCACCACCTTGTTTCACTCTACCAACAAGACTTTGTTTTTTAAGTGTAATTCCTGATTTGTGCCACACAATTTGACGACCTTTTATGCCGAATATACAAAATTTGGTCTCATCCGAAAAAATGCTTTGTCTCCAGAATTCCGGAGACTTATGTATATAATTATAAGTAAACTCAATGCGCTTTCGTCTGTTTACAAGTGAGATGTAAGGAGTTTTTCGAGCGACTCTCTCATGATATCCAGCTTTACGTAAATTTTTTTTTGCAGTTTCTGCACAAATTGTTTTTTTAAACATTTTATTTACGTTTTCAACTTTATTTGTTGAAGTACTTCGCGGGTTAACTTTCACCAGATTTATTATTTTTTTATTATTGAAAATACCGGTTTGCTTGAAATTATTTACTGTGCGCTGGACGGAGGAATACGTTCTTCCAATAATTTGTCCAATAGAAAATATGCAAAAAGAAGACAGATCTTCATGAAAAGTAACGGTATTCTCAAATAAAGCAAACTGAAAGCAGACTTTATGGTGTCCATGTTTATTTGCACTTAGATACCGTTATCTCGAAAATGAAAATAGGAATATAAGCTGAGAAATATGATGATTAAATTCATGCAAAAAGTTGGAACTGAATTAACTATTTCATTTGTGTTTGTACTTTACTTTAAAAAATACGTTGGGTGAACGTAGACTTTATGGTCTATGTGTAGCTGTCGGTGATTATTCGTATCTTAATATAATGATGAATTCTTCTTGCTTGCATAATACCTAGTTATTTGTGGGTAGCATCAGTGCGTAACGCCTCTATACTTTCATTGTCTGTTAGTGGGAAATGTCGTGATACCACTTTGCCACTTTCCACACTGTGTCTTTTACACTTGCGTAGGCCAAAGGACATACATATGTTCCTGGAAAATTATTCTGTCATTTGCATTAGCTCGTTTATATTGCACTCAGATCCTGCGTACAGCTTTATATCGTCCATATAGAGGAGATTAGAGAGTTTGAAAGGTATTGTGTAGGCTTTTCTTTATTTTGAACTCAGCTTTAACTGAATTGTGTTAGGAGGATAACGTATAAAGTGCAAGGCAAAATCAGAAAGGGCTTAGACTGTTCCCTTGCCAAATACCTCTTCTAATAGGTATTGCTGTTAATATATTATACAAAGTACATAAACATGTAATTGGCGGGTATTTCGCCGGATTTTTAGTGCCATTTTTATTTTCCTTTTATTTTATTTTATTTTATTTTATTTAATTTTATTTTATTTAAATTTATTTAATTTAATTTTATTTTTTTTAATTTTATTTTATATTATTTAATTTTTTTATTTTATTTAATTAAATTTTTTTTTATTATTGTATTTTAATTTATTTTATTTTTTGTTTACTATTTTATTTCACTTTATTTTATTTTTTGCTTTATTGTTTTTTTATTTAAATTTTTTAATTTTTTTTTGTTTTATTTTTATATATATTTTATTTTTATTCATATGTTTTTTTATTTTTTTATTTTTATTTTTTTTTTTTTTTTTTTTTTATTATTATTTTTTTTTCTTTTTTCACTTTATTTAATTTAATTTAATTTTTTGCTTTATTGTTTTTATTTTATTTTTTTTATTTACTTTTACTGTAATAATAAATTACATACTTAAACATGCTTAAGGAAATATTTAATTCTATATTATTTTTATTAGGCAGAAAAGGAAATTTTTATTAAATATTTTTAAGCGATTTTTAATGCAAATTGATTTGTTTTGTGTTTAATTATGTAAAAAATGCACTTTCACGTTTAGGCGATATCAAATTGCGTGTCTCATTTACCGTTACAATTGAATGCAAACAATGCTCAATTGATTATGATTTTTAAATTATTTTAAATGCAAAAAGAAAATACTTTTATTGAATTTCCTATCATTAAGTCCGACGATCAGGCATAACTGTTGAATAACCAATACTTATTTATTATGGTTGAATATTTGTTGATATATGCTGTCAGCTGTTGAAAGCATTTATATGAGTTTAGTTAAAATAAGCAAGAAAATTATTATTATTATTTCTATCATCAATAAATATGTCTTTTTTATAAGTATAAATACAATAAATCTGCCACGTGCCCTTCCACAAATTCGGCTGGCGGTAACAAACAGAGCAAAGAAAATTTATGTTGATTTATTATTATTGTTATTATATTTTGGCATTTATTTTCTTTTGTTTGATTGCTTTAGTTTTCTTCATATTTTTTGGCTCGAAACTAAAATACATTGTTGTGAAAGAAAGTAAAAGTGCATAAAGCGTAACCAATAATCTTCCGTGAGCAATGAGCTTCACGCGCGGGACATACAATGACAAGAGTACTTTTTCTACAGTTTTATATTGTAATATATATATATATATGTATATACAAATGTACATATATATGTGTATTTTAAACACCAAAAAGACTTGTGAACATTGCCAGGCTTGAATCAATATTGATACCTCTGCACATACCTATACATGTGCACAACTGCAATATTATACAATAATATCAAACATATGCTCTTTCTTATACACAAATTTAAGTATATAAATTATTCCACCACTATTTAATTTCAATGAACTCTAATATAAATTGTCTCCAACTTGTCTTACAACACTGTAGCGTACTTGTTACAGCTGCTCGTAACAGCTTTTATCATGGTGAAAAACCATTGCTACATATATAACTAACATTGAATTGTAAATATGCTTGTACCCGCAAGCATATACCGCGCATATTTTTGTGGTTTTGCTTTATAGCCGCTTTCATTGCTCTATTAATGATAATTGTTTTGAAATTACTTTATATTTTCTATATAATTTTTTCCACGAAGCCATTACATAATATTTGTTGTTAGCTCATGGTTATCCTTAGTGTATAAGCCTGAATGTTGTACTCTCGTCGCAACTGATTAAAATTAAATAAAAAAATAAATTAAATAATATAAAATAAAATAAAAAAATAAAAACAGAAATTTTAAATTTTTCATTTATTTAAAATTAAATTAAAAACCATAAATAAATAAATAAAATTTAATAAAGTTAATAATATTAATTTAAAGTAAATTAAAAGAAAAGTAAATTTAATTAAATAAAACTGAAGCGATAAAAAATTTATGGAAATAAATAAACTTAAATTAAACTAAATTAAATAAACAATTTACTAAAATAGAATAAATAAAAATGTATTAAATAAAGTGAAATAAACCAGAATAAAATAACATAAGGCAATATGAAAAAATGTTTTAAAATAAAATATAATATAACAGAAAAAAAAATTAAAATAATATAACAAAACAATAGAAAAAAAATTAAATTACATAGAATAAAGTAAATAATATTAAGATACAAAAAAAAGCAACTAAAATGAATAAAATAAAATGAAATAAAAAATTTAAATATAAAAATATAAATTAAATAAAATCAAATTAAAAATAAAATGCAATTAGGCAATAGATAAATATTATAGGGCTTTCCAATAAGAGAGATGTGATTTTTTTTTTTTAAGAAAACACACCTATTGTTAAGGAAATACAAATGTTTTTTATTTGATGTGAGCTACGGTCGATACAATTAAGTTCTGAATATAATATCATTCAATTGACCTTCACGACTTCTTTTGCAGGAACGAATTCGATAAACCCAATTTTTCCACTTATCAAGTCGGATGTCATGAAAAGCACGTTCAATATCGGCTTTTTTGACTTTTAGAGCTTGAAGAGTGTCTGGTTTATTGCTAAAAACCAATGACCTCAAATAACCACACAATAAGTAGTCTAATGGTGTTAATTCACAACTTCTTGGAGGCCATTCGATATCATAAATTCTTCAAATAATCGAATCTCCAAACCTTTCTCGCAATAAGTCGGTTGTTGCATGCGCTGCGTGACACGCAGCCCCATCCTGTTGGAACCCGATATTGTTGAGATCAACTTCTTCCAATCGTGACCATTAAAAGTTGGTTATCATCGATCCAGCTTCATTTCGAAAGAAGTACGGACTGATGATTCGATCAGACCAAAAACCGCGCCAAACCGTCCATTTAGGTGAATGGAATGGTTGTTCCTGAATAATGAATGTGGATTTTCTTCGCAACAGAATCGACAGTTTTGTTTATTTACCTCACCACTCAGATGAAAGTGAGCCTCATCGGAGAAGATGATGTTCTTAAACACTCTTTATCGTTTTCAAGTTGTTCCTAGGGAAAATCATCAAATTCACGACTATTATGATGGTCCAATGATGAAATTAAATACAATGAAAAAAAATGACACTTAGAAATCATATCCTCCCTATTGGATAACCCTTTCTAAAATAAAATTAAAAAAAAATACAAATAAAATCAAATAGAATAAAATGAAAGAAATGTAAAATAAATCAAACAAATTATAAAAAAAAATGAAATGAAATATAATAAAAAATTCTCAACCATCTTTGAGACTCAATTTGTTTTACATGGCCGGTAATACAATGTTGATAATTAGCGTAAAGCCATGATAATTATGCATATTATGCTACAAAATGGTGTTCATTCATATACTCCTTCATTCCGATATTAAGTAATTATTACAAAATTACTGTTATTTATTTTGGTTTCTGCCACCAGCTAAGTATTATAATTTTACTTAATTTAATTTTTTTTTTCTTTACATCTTATCACTTTTACGATTGGTATTTTTAAGAAATGGAAGCCACATAAATAAAATAAAAGAATTCTTTACGTATAGTAGCAATTCGAAAGTAAAGCGTGTTTTTTATAGAGGTATAGAACTTTAAGTTGGCATTACTTTTCAAGATGGCGACCGATTTAACAGCTGTCAAGGTGACTTATTCTCAGTTTGGTTTGACAATTCATCATGAATAGACTCACGCTTGAACAACGCTTGCAAATAGTGCAATTTTATTTCGAAAATAATGGTTCTGTGCGGAAAACGTATCGCGCACTGCGTTCATTTTATCGTCGACAAAATCCTCCATCAGAGCAGTTAATTCGATTAACCATGGAACGTTTTCGCACCACGTTTACTCTTATTGATAACTCGCATCCCCAGAGACGCCGTACGGTGCGTACAGAAGAAGCTATTGCTGCTGTAGAGCGTAGCATTGAGGAAGACCCGAATGAGTCCACCCGCCATCGAGCACAGGAATTCGATCTGTGTCCATCCTCTTTATGGAAGATTTTGCCGAAAGATCTTGGTTTGCGTGCATACCAAATCCAACTCGTGCAAGAATTGAAGCCAAACGATCATCAAGTAAGGCGTAGATTCGTCGAATGGGCCCAAACGAGATTACCGTTGTTCCCGATTTTCATAAGCGAATTTTGTTTAGCGATGAAGCGCAATTCTGGTTGAATGGCTACGTCAACAAACAAAACTGCCGCAATTGGAGTGAAGGTAATCCTCAAGTGTATGTTGAAACACCGTTACATCCAGAAAAACTGACTGTTCGGTGCGCTTTATGGGCTGGTGGAATCATTGGTCCGTACTTTTTCAAAAACGATGGTGGCCAGAACGTTACAGTCAATGGTGATCGGTATAGAGCCATGATTACTAACCTTTTCATTCCTGAGTTGAATAACCATGATGTCCAGGAGATGTGGTTTCAGCAAGACGGCGCAACATGTCACACAGCTCGTGCCACAATAGATTTATTGAAAGACACGTTTGGTGACCGACTAATTTCACGTTTTCGACCTGTGAATTGGCCTCCAAGATCTTGTGATTTAACACCGCTAGACTATTTGCTGTGGGGCTATGTAAAGTCATTGGTCTATGCGGATAAGCCACAAACGCTTGACCATTTGGAAGACAGCATTGCCGATATACGGCCACAAATGTTGGAAAAAGTCATCGAAAATTGGACGTCCAGATTGGACTACATCCGCGCCAGCCGTGGCGGTCATATGCCAGAAATCATATTTAAAATGTAATGCCACAAGATTATCTTTCGGATAAATAAAATTCATGTCAATCGAATAATAATAATAAAGTTCTATACCTCTATAAAAAAAGACACCCTATATATACATATATATCGCTTTATGGTCTTCAAAATTTTCTATGCACATTATCGAACAAAAAATAAGTATTTTTCTTGTTTCTTGTAAAGGTTGTTCAAGGTCAGCTCAAAAAACACAAAATTGCTCTATGCGTACTTATAAAAAAAATAAAATAAATAAATAATAATAAAAAAATTCTAAACATCACACACTTGCTGAGAAAAAAAGAACGAGTTTTTGAGCACAATAAGAAAAAAAATTTTTACACACATAAAATATAAGTGCTTACAAAAGCATAAAAAGCATTAAAAGAAGAAATAAATGCGAATGAGTAAAAACGGAGGTAATATGATCTGTCATAAGCCGTCTCTTCGGTCATTTGATCGTGAGTCTTGGTTTTAAGCAGTTAAGTTTTATATACAGAAGCTTCTGATTTTGGACTCAAAAATATATTGATACTTGCATATTTTGGATAATAAGCAAAAAGTTACAAGTTTTTTTTTTTTTTGAAATAATGAAATATTTAGCACCTTATAGGGCTTCTTTTATTGGAAATAAAATGCTAACCGATGTACAAAAAAGTGAAGTGTTTAGCAATTTACCTTGAAATTTGTGTAATTTCAATAAATCAAAACTTATTTTAAAATAAATAAAACTTTAGTTAGTTAAGAAATATTTGTAATACAAATAAAATCGAAGTTGTACGTGTCGTATGAGTAACGACAAGAATTATAAAAAAAAATTTAGTTAATTTAATAGAACTCAAAAAAAAATTATTTAAATATTTATTTAAATAATAAAGCTAACTTTACAGTATTAAAATAATAGCAATAAATTTTAAATTTTATGCTTATGAGCTTCTATATTCCGTAGTGATGATTGGAGAACAATTTTTTATATAAAACCCATAAATGGAGCATAGTTCTTGTTTAATTTAATGATTAAATATATATGTATAAAAGCTCTCTTTCGTTAACTGCACCTATCGTTTTCCGCAATTTATAGTGAAAGTCATTTCTAAATATAATTATTTTATATGACTTTCAAGCGAAAAATGGTAATAGCGAACAAATTACTTTCGAAACTTTTAAATTTGCAAAAAAGTACCACAAAAAGTATTACGCAAAGTGCTGACGTATTGAAATTGCATGTTATTTTTTTATTTATTGTTGTTGTGTGGCACTTCCGCACTCAATTTTGTGCATTCAATTTACTCTATTAAAACAATAGTAATAAAACATAAACGCTTTAGCTAAAGCAAAGTAGAAAGCATACACAATTATTTGCGGAACAATTTATAACAAAGCATTGTTGCTAAATTCTAATGCTAAAAGCGAGTAAAGGGTGGTTTGAAGGTAGACAAATTTTTTAATTTCTTTTTAAATTTTTTGAATTTAATTTTTGTGTTATTTATTTCATTTCATTTAGTTTATTATATTTTACTTCATCTTAGTTTTTTTATTTTGTTTTATTTTATTTATTTCATTTTATTTTAGGTAGTTTAATGCGTCCTGTAACTGTTTTTGGTTATAAGTAAATGATCATTTTATTTTATTTTTTGTCTTATTTTATCTTATTTTATGTTATTTATTTAATTATTTTAACCTTATTTTTTATTTTATTTTATTTTGTTTTATTTCATTTTATTTTGTTTTAATATATTTTATTTGATTTTGTTTTATTTATTTTAAAATTTATATTTTATTTTATTGAATATTATTTTATTTTATTTTATTTTTTATTGATTTTATATTATTTTATTTTATTTTATTTTTAATATTTTTTTCCATTTTTTTTTTGTTTCATTTTCTTTATTTTTTTATTTGATCTAACATATTTTCTTAATTTTTTATTTTTATTTTTTTTATATTTTTTTTCTTTTATTTTTATTTTTTTTATTTTTTTATGTTATTTAATTTTTTTTTAATTTTTTTTTTAATAATTTTTTATTCATTTTTTATTTTTTTTTGTTTATTTCTTTTATTTTTATTTTTTTTTAATTAAATTTTTTTTAATAAATTTATTTGCATTTTTTAAATTTTTTTTATATTAATTTTTAATTTTTTTATTTTTATTTTTATTTTATATGTTTTAGTTTGTTTTATTTAATTTTATCTTATTCTGTTATTTTTATTTTTTAATTTTTTTTTTGTTTTTTATTTTTTTATTTTTTTTTACTGTTATTTTGTCTTTTTTTTATTTTATTTTTTTTTATATAATTTTTTTAATTTTTTTTTTATTTTTTTTTTTGTTTTATATTTTTCTATCTTTAATTTTTTTATTTTTTTTCCTTTTTTTTAATATTTTATTTTAAGTTATTTTATTTTTATATTTTTTTAATTATTTTTTTTTCACTTTATTTTATTTTTTTTATTTTCTTCTATTTTCTTCTAATTCTTTTTTAATTTTTTAATTTATTGTTTTTTTTTTTTTTGCTTTATATGATTTTATTTTATTTTATTTTATTTATTATATTTTAGTTTCTTTAACATTTTAATTTCATTTTCTTTTTTATTTTAGTTTAGTTTATTTTATTTTATTTGATTTTTATTTAATTTTATTATTTTATTTTATTTTATTTATTTTTTCCTTTTTTTATTTTTTTTTATATTTTTATTTTATTTTTTATCTTTTTTTTTATTTAAATTGGTTTTAAATATTGTCAACATTTTATATAAACAAAATTTTATATTAAAACCGATCACCCTGTATGAATTTCCCATACACAGCTATTTTAATAGTCTCCACATACGGATTTGAAAAAGTATCTGGGCAATGGAATTTGCATACTCTATGCACTACAATGAGAATATATCAAAACCAAAAATGTGAAATGTAGAAAAAAACACACACAAAAATGTTGCAAAATCATACGTGTATATGTGCGAGTATGTATGTGTGTATGCATGTTACTCACTCAGTTCGATGAATTATTGTCTATTGTCGCTGCTGTGCAATATTTGCGCTCATTAAATTCATTCCGGTTGTATATTCATGCTACAAAGCTAGATATTTAGCGCAATAGACAAATGTACATAAGCATAGAGCGTGTTTGTGTGAATATTTGCAAATTTGGACATACAATACTCAAGCAACAAAGCAACAACGATTATTTCACGCCGACAATTTACTTCCGCAGCTTAGTTTGCGGCATCGCATGGAAAAGGAAGCAATAGATAGCCATTGACAAAAAAGTTTGTAACATAATAATACAAAAAAAAAATAAAAAATATAAAAAAAAATAAAAAGTTGAAATTCCAAAAACTAAAAAAAAATATTTAAAAAAAATTAAAATAAAAAGAAATTTAAAAAAAATTATCGAAAAAACTCCTCATCAGCCAACACACTCTCCATGGCATCATTACGAATACATAAATGAGCATTAGATGATTATTACCATAAAAGGCAAATGACTGACGTGCCCCCAAGTCAACTCGTTGGTTGTGACGGTTAATGACTTACTCTCACACGCAAACACTCACGCTGCATTCATAGCAAATGCCGCCTCTGGTAATGCGAGTTTGGAGCAACCAAAAAAAGTTTAAATAATAATAATTTTTCATTCTTTTGTGCACATTTTCATGAAAAAAAAGTTTGAAATCAAAAAATTGTAAAGAAAATAATTTTGTTTAATTTTTTTTTTGCGCCAAATTCAATTAACAAAGCAAAGATTGACTTTAATTGGCAACAACACTTATTTAAATGAGAATTTTTCTTTTGTTTACTTTCTCGTGCTTTTGTAAAATTGTTGTTTGCTAAGCGTGAAAGCAAAAATACTACATATTTCACATATATATATATATAGATGTGAAAATTTATGTTTGGGTGTATGTTTGTATGTATGTACGAAAAATTTTGAAAACCATACGTTCGTAGGTTAAAGAACTTTCGCCCATTTCATTGTAAGCACGTACATACATACTCCGGATAAACAAATATTGAATATTGATTTCAGTCACGTTTCGAATGCTTTGTCTTGATTTGCAAAATAAAATTGTTTGCTAAAATGTAGGGAGCGTTTTATTAACAGAATAATGCTGTTGTGCGCTGAAAAATTTAAATACAAGTAATGCAAAAAAAAACAATTTATTCTAAAGAATTTTACTCATAAAAAACGTTTGAACCTTTTATTTGAAATAAATATTATCAATGTGCTAAAAAAATTCTTTGGCTACTTCAAAAATTCTAAAACAAAGTTTTGTTGTTAATTTTTTCACAAAAAAAAATTGAAATTCAACTCCAAGACCTGGCGAGTCAAAAGGCTACTGTTTTCCATATAAAATCTATTAATCATTAATAGATAATGGATACAGAAAAAAAATTATCTAAAAATTTTTCCCTGTGGATTATATATTATGATATATAAAAGGATTTTCGAATAGGGATGATATGATTTCTAAGTGTCGTTTTGGCCATTTTTAATATTCCATGATCTGTAATTTTTTTTTTTTTTGTCATTGTATTCAGTAATGTTTACAATTTCATCATGGCAAGATATACGCAAGAACAACGTTTCGAAATTTTTCAATATTATTATCAAAATAATGGTTCTGAATTTTAGATTTTTTTAAGAAAATCATCTTCTCCCATGTGGCTCACTTTCATCTGAGTGGTGCGGTAAATAAACGAAACTGTCGACTCTAGTGTACAGAAAATCCACAAATTATTAATGAACAACAATTGCATTCACCTAAATTGCCAGTTTGGTATGGTTTTTGGTCTGGTGGAATCATCGGTCCGTACTTCTTTCGAAATGAAGCTGTTAGCACCGTTCCTGTCATTGGAGAGCGGTATAAATCGATGATAATCAACTTCTTATGGCAATTACAATTGGAATAAGTTGATCTTAACAACATCTGGTTCCAACAAGATGGAGCTACGTGTCACACAGCACGTGCAACAATCGAACTATTGCGAGAAAGGTTTGGAGATTCGATTATTTCAAGAAATTGTCACATTGACTGGCCTCCAAGAAGTTGAGATTTAACACCATTAGACTACTCATGGTGGAGTTATTTGAAATCTTTGATCTTTAGCAATAAACCAGACTCTCTTCAAGCTTTAAAAGTCAATATTGGGGGTGCTATACATGAAATGAGACTTGATTTAGTGGAAAAAGTGCTCAAAAATAGGGTTAATCGAATTCGTTCCTGCAAAAGAAGTCGTGAAGGTCATTTGAATGATGTTATATTCAGAACTTAATTGTATCGATTGTACATTAAATAAAAAACATTTGAATTTCCTTAAAAATTAATGTGTTTTTTAAAGAAATCATATCACTCCTATTAGAAACCCCTATATATATTATAATACACGATTTATGTGATAAATTTGTTATACGAGAGTTGCAGTTTATATTTCGGGATTAAAGAACAAAAACAAATATTAATCACCAAAAAATCGCTTTAATGTTTTTAAAAACTCCGTTAAGATCTATACACTTTTTCATTCGTTTGAACCAATTGTCGAAGCACTCTTGCCACTCTGATTGAGATATCTTCAAAACAACCATTCTAAGCGCAGCAACCGCCTCTTCAGGTGCCGAAAATCGTTGATCTCTCAGTTAATTTTTTACGTACGGGAATAAAAATAAAGTCACTCGGTGCCACCTCAGAACTATACGTTGGATGATTCATTAAATCAATGTTTTGAGTGCTCAGAAATGAAGTTGTTTCAATCGATGTTTGAGAGCACGCATTATCGTGGTGAGGGCTAATCGGTTTTCGGCGGTTGGGTTTTCTGATTTTTTGATAGACAACTGGCAAACAAATAGTTGTGTATGACTTAGAATTTATTGTTATGCATTTTTCTAGTACTAAGGTTGCGATATATCCAATCTTTCCGAAAAAACCGATAACCATTTGCTTGGCAGTGCTTCGTGCGCGAACAAAATTTGTTGGATTCGACTCAACTTGTAACAACCATATAATAGACTGTGCTTTACTTCCGGGCTCATAACCCCAAATCCCCGATTCAACACCTGTCAGATTGCCATAGACGTGTTTCGAAGCACCGCTATCGTATTTTTTTAACACTCCTCCCGACCAATCGATCCGAGCCGTTTTTTGAGCGATTGACAAATTACGTGAACAAACTTTTTTTTATAATCAAATGTACGTGCAATATTGAATGTGTGCTAGTCCCACTAATACCTATCCGACGATTGTCACATGTCGATCTTGCAATATCAATTTGAGCACAGCATCAATGGATTCCGGAACAACAACCTTTTTTTGGACGACCTTCAGGAAATTCGTTTTGGAATGGTCTACGACTTCGATTGAATTCGCCATACCATCGTTGAACTTTGATCCTTGTTGGAGTCTTATCGCCAAAAATTTAATTAAGCTCATCGGTTCACTGATGCTGAGTTAATGCACGTCGAAAATTGTGAAAAAATAATCGATGTAATTCCATTTTTTGGTCGAGATGAAACATTTATTTGATTTGATTTGATGGTTGTGAGTAAACTAAATCCGGTGGGTCAGTGTTATTACAGATCTAAGGTTTATACATACGATTATTAGTCGTAGTATAATCCGACGAGTATATACTATCCCTCATTCACTTCCTACTTCCTTATTTATTACTTCCTCGATTCTCAAGACATTTGCTATAGTAATACGATGGTTGATTGTTGCTTTAATTACCGCCAGGTTATTAACGCAAGTATTGTAGCCATGAATTTGCTTTGCAGTTTGCTTACTGTAAAGACCGTTGTGTGAAAAATTGTGTTGTATTCCAGAAGCTTGGACGGTTTGTAGTATGCCCTGTTTTACTCTTTTCTTACTTATTGGGCTATGCCAAAGGTTCTGGCTCAGAATTTACTTCAAATACTTATATGAATTGGGAAAATATTTCCAATATAATAAAACAATTATAGAGTTGTTTTCATGAAATAACGAGAATTTTTATATTTTGATCTACTTTGAGAAATTTATAAAGAATATGCACTTGTGCCAGCGCTTCTTTCAATCCCCGAAATATTTCTCAAACTCATTCTTTGAGATAGTCTTTAGTTCATTCAGCCATGCACTTTCAATGTCATCTACGGTTGTAAAAGGACGACGCTTTAACGTCCTCTTTGTTTTTTGGCGAAGTCAGACGTAACACATGGCTGGAGAATGTGGAAGCTAGAGCACGGTTACTATATTTCTTTTTGGTTCAAAATTCACGAACAACAAAAGAAGTGTGATCATAATTTTGGAATAAATTTTACTGCTGCGTTTTTTATACCTAAAACATTGAAATATACATATGTCATGACATGGTCCAATCGATATGCTAAGAGCATGAGCAACTTAGCAAATTGTAATTCGGCAATCGTTCATAACCATTTTTTTTCACTTTTTCCAGGTTTTTATCAATGCTTGAAGTACTGGAGTATCCTGGGCGCTGGTCATCGTCAGACAATCGCTGAAAACCATCAATTAATTAAGCTGAAAGTTTTATCATACTTGAGGTGGGTGTAAACCAAATTAATAAAGAAAATGTTTGACGATCAGACTTTCAGAAAATCTCGTAATTTTTTAACACTTCTCGTAAAACGATTAATTTTTTGGATCAACTTTTGTCATTATTTCGGTAAATTGAAAGCTCTACGTTCGAGGAAGCACAGGTTTTGAGAAGTGAAAAAACTGTGTTCACCTGATTTTTAAAAGCCTTATCGAAATCGAAACTTTTACTTTTTAAATGGTATAGACGGAAACGAGACAAATGATGATCTGCTGGTGCTAAGTCGGGGTTATAACATTACGATTGGCTAGCTCAGAACGTTCTTTATTTTTTTGATAGTTGATGACAGTACAGATTCTGGTCAATACTTTGGTTCTTCTGCATGCATGAGATGCATGAGACTCGTGGAAGTCAACCAGTTTAATTTAACTTAACTATACCCTCCCAAATCAAAAAAAAAAAAACAGAGAATTATACGAGGTATGTTCAAAGAAAAAGGTCAAGTTTTTGCTCACTGTTTTCTTTGATTACAATGGTTGAGCAACGTTTGCGTTAAGCAATACGGTTCAAACGATGGGAATTGTGGAAAAACAAATCATGGATTTTGTATCACGATAATGCATCAGCTCACACATCAATCCTTACTCATGATTTTTTTGGCCAAAACCAAAACCGAAAAGTAAAGAAATCAATGAAATGAAAGCGTTTTACCACAATTGATGAGATCAAGTCAGAATCGAAGAAAGAGCTGATGGCCATACCAAAAAGTGCATTTCAGAAATGCTTCGAGGATTGGAAAAACGGTTGGCACAAGTGTATTATAATCGAGGGGGCTTACTTTGAAGGGGACAAAATAGATATTGATGAGTAAATAAGTACCTTTCAAAAAAAAAAAATTCAAACTTAACCTTTTCCTTTGAACACATCTCGTATTCTAGTGGTGAATATATGAGTAGTGGTTGGATAACTAGTATGCGGTGCACTCAGTACATATTTCCATTCCAAAAACGACAGCCAACAAAATAATGCTGATACTGTCGTTCGAGAATATGTCACCAAGTTACCAAGTATTTTCGGTTTTATGCAAATTTTACTGTTATTACCAAGGAATAATTTCTACTTTTGAAAACACTAATTAATTTAGAAATATTTTCGATGCACCCTGCCATTTTTGAATGTTACAATTTTTATGAAATTAAAATTAGTTCAATTTTAATTTTCCTAATATGGCAACACTCCTGTCACCCTGCTACTAATCACTAACCAACGACCATGCTTTATATATTTGTTAACCTATGCGATATTCGATTGGCAGCAGTAACGCAACGAAAAATCCATGTTGAATTCAGCGAAAAGTGTGCCAATACTTAAATAATTGAAATATCAACAAAAGCATGTGATGATGATATGTATCTCCACCATAGGCAATAGCAAACCGTTACAGATATGTAGATACGCGTGCGTAAAGTGTTGTAAACACGCTGGATCGGCATATGGCGGAGTGTTGCTTTGAACATTTGTTTATATATGTTAAGTACATATGTATGAAAATATGAACAATTGTATGCATATAAGTAAAGAGATGAGCCAACATAAAAAGATGCGATGAAAACAAAAGCCAAACTGAATTGAAATAGCAAAAAAAAAAACAATAAAGAACTGTCGTCTTCAGTAATGCCGTAGTCTTTATACCTTTCATGAATATACGGATGAAATTTATTGCAAATTGTAAAATTCGATTTCGATGATTTTCAGTGTCATATTTATTTGAACTTACGTGGGTCGAAACCAAATTTTACACTATTAGAAATTTTTTTGGCAGATTTTTAAGCCAAACCCTCAAATTTAAACGATGCGGTTGCAAAAGGTGATCATAGTAGAGGTACCTTTTTTTTTTTGATAGATCACGCGAGAGTCGTGCTATTTTAGTTCGGTATTGTTTGGCATTTCATCACGGAAAGACTTGCGCCTGAACAACGTTTACACATCATTCAACTTTATTACGAAAATTCACGTTCTGTAAAGAATGTGTTTCGTGCGCTTCGCTCAATTTATGGTCAACATAATCGACCTACTGTGCGTAGTATTCCCAACACCGTCACCCATCTTCAGACCCAGCGTTCATTATTGGATAATATTCAACCCAACAGACCACGTCCAGCACGCAGTGAAGAAAATATAGCGGCCGTAGCTGAGAGTGTACACGAAGACCGTGTAGAGTCGATTCGGCGCCGTTCGCAGCAACTCGCTCTGACATATGGAACAACTTGGTGCATTTTACATCGAGCTCTTAAATTGAAAGCATACAAAACACAGCATGTGCAAGAACTAAAGCCGCTCCCCTGCCCAATCGACATCGCTTCGCTCTATGGGCTCTTGAAAAGTTCCAAGAAGATCCAACGTTTTCGATCCAAAATTTGTTCAGTTATGATGCCCATTTCTGGCTCAATGGGTATGTAAACAAGCGAAATTGCCGCATTTGGGACGAAGATTAACCTGAAGAGATTTAAGAGCTGCCATTTCCAGAAAAAACAACGGTATGGTGTGATTTGTGGGCCGGTGGAATCATCGATCCATATTTCTCCAAAAATGATGCCGGTGAGAACGTAACCGTCAATGGCGACCGCTATCGCGCCATGATCCCGCGTGATCTCCGCGATATGTGATTTCAACAAGACGGCGCCACTTCCCACACATCTTCAAAAAATAATTGCCAAAGGATGTTCTTTAGTATGATAACAAACATTCCCCATTAAAATTGAATTTTCTGTGTTTTTTTTTTCTTTAAAAATTAGGGAGCCTCGAAATGGATCTCCTTTATTTATGCTATCCGGAATAGTATTTCCATTTGGATGATTTTCGGTATAAATATTTATTTGATATAATGGAAGCAGAAAGCCAATTTTCACGCCCTTAGACAAAGTTTTGACCAAAGCCTCATATATGAAAAAATCCGTGTATCAGTCATCTGATTTCGATAATTTAAAATTCAAATAGAAAAACTCACTCGCATTTATGTATGCTACAGTGGTCTGATCTGGACGGTCAGGCGGACATGGCTAAATCAACTCAGTTCGTCATTCTGATATGAACGGTAAAAATTTTGATTGATATATATCTTCTCCTTATGGTGCTTACACACTTCGGACCAAAGACCATAGCATCATGTACATGAAGGGTATAAAAATTATTGCAATTGCATACAACAGCTGTCGGCGTCGGCGCTTTGTAAATGCACAAACTCACACATACACACACACTTAGACGCGGCACAATGAAAATATCCAACACATTTCTCTAGATAGTTCATGTTGCATTATTTTCAGTATGCAGACCTATTTCACGTTTTACAAAATAGTTCAACAGTGCAACAACAGCTACAACTACAAAGCATTAAGCGCAACAATGTATGAAAAAGCAATCAGCGAAAATAAGACAATAAGCCAACAACAATAACAAAATATTTAGCACAATAATTGTATGGGAATTTCAAAATTGTGGCGAATCAATAAAACCTTAATTTAATAAAAAAAAAATATTAAAAAAAAACAATTATATATGTATGTATCAATGAGTTGAATAGCAGTTCAAAGTCTTTTATAAAAATTTGTAATTTATTTTCTGTAATATTTTTTCATATTTTTTATATTTTTGCATATTTTATAAAAAATTTACATTTTTTATTGTTTAATTTGTTTTATCAGCTTGCGTTTAATTTATCACTCATTTGTATTGATATCAGTTGTAAATATGTGTCAAATATATTATTCATCTTTATTTTATATCTTCTTTACAAAAATTTATCATTGTGAATTGCCTTACATCATTCATCATCGGCTCAAGAGTGCAATAAAATACTTTTCACATTCACAATGGCAGACGCAACATCCAATGTGTCATATTTCAATGTTGTTTTTGTTTGCCTGCATACTCGTCGATGGCATTGCATCATAATTTTCTTTCGTCTATTATTACATTCGTACGTTGTGGTAATGACGCTTGAACCACTTATAAAGCTAAAAAAAAATGTTTTTTATATTCTTGTAAATTTTGTTAAATTTTTTATTTCTATGTATATGGTCGCGACTGCTTTAAATTTTATTTAAAAAAAAAATTATTTCAATATTTTAGAAAAAAAGCTCAATTCAATCGTATTTAATTTTAAAACAAGGTATGTGACTTAGCTAAATTTATGCTTAGCTAGCCTAGATGTAGGCAACGTTTCACGCACTTTTTATTTTGGTAAAATTTTATTTAACGAAACTTAAGAACTGTAAGAAAAATAACGGCCATAATATCTATGTTAAGTGGTTCTAACATGCGAAGGTTCATGGCTTCCAAATCTGAGCAGATCAATTTCCAAATTTAAAAAAAAAATTAAGTGTGGTCTGCCCTCGGCAGTTCCGAGTGTGTTTATGAAATGAAGTAAAAAGGCTTCTCAAAAAATACAAAGAGCGTTCGAAGGTGACACTTCCCGCCATTTTTTGAAAGAAGATGAAGATGCATACTTTAAGTCAGAGGAAGCTATTGGCCGAATATTTATTCCATGGCTATAAACCGTCATTTCAAATTATTTGATATTAAGAATAAGTACAAAGAAATATTTTTTTAACTCATAAATATATCTTAATTAAAAAAAATCTTTCTCTATTACTATTTACTTATTTTTACTTTTTTATTTTCAATAAATCTTTAAAATTATCGCTATTCACTGTTTTAAAGCAAAAGCAATTAATTTAGAAAGTCGAAAATTACATATTTTAATGCAATAGCTGCTTAAATCTTGAACAAATAATATTCTTTATTTTAGCTGCTTTTTAATTTTTATCTTCACTTCAGTCATAATTTTTAGAAATTAATAATTGAGTATTTTCTTTCTTTACCAAGTCCTTTAATATTTCGTTACTGTACATGAATACTCTTAAAATCAGGTATATGACTCCGCTAAAATTTCATAATTAAAAAGCCTAAATGTAGGCAACATTTTCAGCCGTTTTTTTTTTTTTTTGGTACTTGAAATAATTAGTGGTTTTGAAAGTGCGTGGCTATATTTTGACATCTATCAAACTTAACTGGCACACCAAACACGTTTTGTTTAAGTTAAAATTAGAGCATTTATAAAAATGGATTGCTTAACATCCGCGCAATACATTAAAATTGTTGTTAAAACCTACTATAAAAATAGTGAATCAAACGTAGCCACGTTTCGTGCTTTAAGAGGAGATTATGGGGCACATCATCGCCCAACTACTCAAGTAATTGCTACAATTTGAAAGAAATTCGGAGAGAGTTGATCGGTTATAGATATTGTAAGACCTGTGCATTATCGTTTTGCTCGTTCCACCTCATATATCGCTGCTGGAAGAGAAAGTGTAGCCGAAGACCTGAAGGTGTCTATTTTTTGACGTTCTTAAGACTTTCTCGCGGTACTTTATGGCGTATTTTGCACTTGGACTTACACCTAGATCCATATAAAATCCAGCTCACACAATAACTGGAATCAGTTGACCATTCAGTGCTTAAACAAATAAAATTTTCTTCAGAGATGAGGCACATTTCTCACTCGGTAGATACGTTAATATACAAAATTGTCGCATTTCGAGCTCCGAGAATCCTCAAATAATTGAAGAGAAGCCATCACACCCAAAAAAAAAACTTTTTGCCTAGTGCGCACTCTGGTCCAGAGGTAGAACCTTATTTCTTAGAAAACGATAAAGACGAGACTGTTACTGTCAATTCGTTAACCGACGTTTTTTGGCCATCAATTGAAGAACATGACTAGGACAATATGTGGTTCCAACAAGATGGTGTCACATGTCATACAACACGAGCGAATATAGCTTTATTGCGAGAGAAATTTGTGAGTATTTGTGGGACTACGCGAAACACCGTATTTATGAGGATAAACCTTGAACTCGTGAGCACTTAAAACCAATATTCGTCAAGATATGGCTGAGATACCGCCCAAAAATTTGCCCAAAAAAAAGTGGTCGAAAATTACCTCAAACCGATTGAAGTTTCCAAAAATTCACGAGACAGTCATTTGAATGATGTAGTGTTTCTCATATAATGCCAAGGCTCAAACTTAGGAATAAAAAAGTATTTATTCTGGAAACTGCAAATGTACATTAACATTGTTACTTAAATTTAGTGGAAAAACAAAATTTTATTTTATTTTATTTTTAATTTAACTCCATAGGATTTTTAATTAATAATATCAGAAATTTTTAGTTAACAAATCTTTTTTATCTATTTTTTTTTTATAATTTGATTTATTTTCCAAGGACATTTTAAAACCTTTTTTTAGTTCATCACTCCTCTGAGGGATGTGTCTCGGCTAAAATTTATTTGTGGACAGCCTAATTGTAGGCAATGTTATTGAACAATTTTTGTACTATTTGGCTTAACAAAAATGGAGGCTACTGATTAGTGAATGCAGAAAATATATTTCAAAAATAGCTATATAAAAGATATGCTTAAATTTAATACAAAAAATTTTTTATTTTTTTTATTTCTATCTTAACTCCATAGGTGCACTCCAGGTATGATTTTTAGAATTTTTTTGGGGCAAAATTTACATTTTATTTATTTATGTAATAATAAATTTTTTTATTTAACAATTTATAAATAAATAAATTTATTTATTTAAATTCATTTATTTTACAGAATTGAAATAAATAATGTAAGATCCGCGCGCTGGGCGGTGTCCGCATGACGTACGGAACTTGTTTTATTTTTCATCAATGCCGAGTCACGATGAGGAGAGGTTTGTTTAGTGTCGAGAACTAAATGAGTTCAGCTACAGAGCAAAATTCATGAGCTGATTTTCAAGAATTATGTAAAATATAAAATGTAATATAACGGTTAGTTGAGAGTTGACAAAATAGTTTTCTTAATATGAAAAAGCGAGTCAGATATGCCAAATATGCTTGAATGAGAGTTGAAATCTAGACACAAACAATGCAAGGGCTCGTTAAATTCAAAATTCGTTTTACAAGTTTCAGAAACAAGAGGCAAAAATGTCTAGACATTCTGAACGGAACATTAAATTTGATTTCAGAGAGAAAAAGGGAGCTGCAAATTGAGCCTGTTATTATTTAACCATGAAAATTACACCAAGCCTTTCCCGACGACTGGCGATAGTAGGGAGATTGATAAGTTTCAGACGACTAGTATAAGAGGGAAGATTGTATTGAGAGTCCCAATACAAATTTCTTAAGGCAAATAGAAGAAATTGTTTTTGAATAGACTCTAACTTGTCAGAGTAGATTTGATATCTAGGGTTCCAAATCACCGAGCCGTATTCAAGAATGGGTCTCACTAGTGTTACATACAGAGCTTTTGTAACATAAAGATAATTAAACTCCTTTGACCAACGTTTAACAAAAGCCAATATGCCTTTGGCTTTGTTGACTAACACACCAATGTGATGTGTGAAGTTCAGTTTAGGGTCCATAGTGATCTCCAGGCCAATAAAGCTGTGAACCTGCTCCAAACTGTAATTATCTATGGGGTAAGTAATTGTCTGTGTGGATCTTCGGGAGAAACACATAACTTTACATTTTTTAAGATTTAGAGGCATCTGATTTATTTTACACCATTCAACCATGATGTTATGTCTGTTTGCAGTAATATACCTTCATTTGCCGAAGTGTAAGATTTATAAAAAAAAGGCTTTGTTAAAATTATCTTATTTTAGCCTAAATGTAGGCAACGTTTTAGTAATTATTTGTACAATTTTATCTACCAAAATTTAAAAATATATATTTTTTTTAAATAAAATTATTTGGTCATTGTTTTTGAAGTAACCAAACTCAATTTATATATTTATGCTCACGCACCTACAAATGTAGACATCATAGTCACTACTACAATATTCAATACCAATATTTGCCAAATTCAAGTTTATCACTAACAAAAAAAAATTTATTAATTTATTTCCGATTTTTTCTTTTTTTTCTTACTTAAATTTAACCTTTAAATAAAAGGAAGACGTAGAAAATAAAGTAATTATTAATGCACGAATACAGAAAAACACTCAACTGCCAATTCATAAGCCTAAAATGTTTGATATACTTAAATACAAGTACATATGTGTACATATGTCTTATATATTCTACCTTGAGGCATTTAAACAGTTAAATTAGTAGCCAGCGGTATGAATGCCCATACTTTTTTGTACAACTCACGAATGAAGCAAATAAGTAAAAAAAAAAACAAATACATTTTTAACAGCTGCAAAAAAATTAGTTTCGTATGTCAATATTGATCGTAAGTACTGGGTAAATATGTACATATAAGTATACATAGAGTTATTAGTAGAAGTACAGGCGAGTAGGCATAGTGTGTACTTATAATTATGCATATTTACCTTAGCACATATAACTATTGGCCTACATATTTGTATATATTGTTAAATATATATATATGTATCCATAATTGTATATACTCTAGCAAGTATTTGACTATAACCCCAAAAATCAAGGCGACGTGCGCGAAATGAACAATTATTTATTTATATATGTATCTCAACACGTGCAACAGGTGAATTTATTGTATTTATTTCTGTAAATGTGTAAATATATATGTGACTTATGTGACTTAAGTACAGAAGAAAAACTGTAAATCGCCACGTTTACTTCGCCTGCTTGAATTTACTTCTAATGGAAGGTAGCCACTGGAAGTCACTGGTCTACATATAATTATTTGTTTGTACACTTGTTAAGTGGTTTAGCATGTCTTCGGCTGTTACCTGCAACTCGTGCAAACACAATTAACCGTTTCATAGTGGTAAGTAAACAGCAAAAAAGTGCCGTTGTCGTTGGTTTTTTTTCAGCGTATTTCCTCTGTCTTTGCGTGCATTGAAATGACGTTCTTTGGATTAAAGTATTTTATAGCAGTTATTGTTGTTGCCGCCAACTGGTAGCGACAAAAAATGTGACTTTTTTATCAACACAAACAGTTGTTGGTATAAAGTGTTATTATTTTATCTTTTTTTTTTATATTCGCATATATTTTTATCTACTTATGTTGGCTATACTCGCAAATGAATATAAGAAACGCAAATCAAAGCAAAGAAATGATAAAAAGGTGTGTGAAAAATATTAACAGCTTTAATGCAGTGCAAAAAGCCTGTAAACATACCTATGTATATCGGTATGTTTGTATTTTATAATTACTACTCAGCTTGTATTTATTTTATTTAAGGCGTTAACCATAAGCGCTACTATAAGGAAGATTTTCGCTACATACATATGGTGACATTTGTACTTATACATACACATGGCAGAAAAAGTCTGCGGTCACTCACTATATTAAAATATTCAATTTAAAAAATGTGATGCATTTTAAAACAATCACTATTTTATTATTTATTTATTTCGAAGTCAATTATTTGTAGAATGTTTAGGCAAAATTTTGTAGAATTTGAGCTGCGTCATTCTGAGTTAGCGTGATTGTAGTACCGCTACTTAAGTAAGTTGAGCAGAAAAGTGTGCGTTCACTTTAAAAAGCGATGGTTTATTGCATTGAAAATTCAAATTATTTATGTTGAATTTAATTTTAAATGATACACGATAGTAATCGCGATAAAAAGAAGCTAAGGCGCATCTAAATATAGGAGAATTTCATAATTTTTTTTGCCAATGGAACAAAAGCTTTAATAAATTAAAATTGGCGAAAGGAAAATCATTGTTGTTGGCAGAATGGTAAAAGTTATCGGGAATTCGGAAAAACTATTTGGAGGACAGTACTCCTCTGTCCAGAGAGTAATAGACAACTTCAAACAAGCAAACAAAATCTTATTAGTCTAAGCCACGTTCTGGTCGTCCAAGGAAACTGACAGAAAGAGAAGAGCGCAACCCAACCATTCTTGTGAAGTCTAACCCACGTCTAACAGCAAGCCAACTTTCAAAAACATTGCATTAAATATCCAGTAAACGGTACGAAAAATTCTGAAAAGAACCGGATTTCATGGCAAAGTCGCACGAAGGAAGCCCTTCATACCGAGAGTAAATCGTCTCATGCGGATGGCCTTTGCGACGGAGCACCTAAACAAGCCTCCAGAGCTTTTAAATGAAAGGCAGTTTTGCATTATTGGGATAAAAGGCCGTAAGATTATTTGGAGCAAAAAAAAAGCAAAATCTTGTACCTACGGTAAAGCATGGTGGCGGAGGTGCTATGATGTGGGGGTGCATGGTCAAGTTCGTGTGTAAGAAAATTTCAGTTTATTGAGTCGATCATGAACAAGCATGATTATCTTAATATTTTGAAAACAAATTTAGGAGAGATCGATTTTTCTTCCAAAAACACACTTTATTAAACTAACTTTTGCACACAATTTCGACCGCATGTAATTTTAAAATAATATTTTTAATTTGTTTTTTTAATTATTCATTATATTTGTTTCATTATTAACATATATAAATTATTATTTCAAAAATTTTTAATACAAATATCAACAAAATGAAACTATGAGTAAAATTTTTTCGAATAGATCGTTCCCTGGCGCATCCTTCATATACAAGCCTAGGCAGAGAGCTATCCATATATACATACTCCAAGTTTCAAACCAATCGAAAAAATATCTAAATTCTTTTAAATTTATTGATTGTATGTTCATTTGCCGGCAAAGAGCTGTCTATATTCAAAATATAAGGTAAAACGATCCACGAATTTCAAGCAAATCCAACTAATGCCCAATTTTTTGGAATAGATATGTGCCTTTTTCACTATCCAAAAAATGTTTGCTACACAGAAAGGGAGTTTAATCCACCAGACATTCAAGAGAAAGCATTTTACATATATATACAGAGACATCCAATTTGCGTTTTCCAAATAAACGTAAATAAAATGGACTAAAATTTTTTTAAGGAATTCTTTTTTTATTATAAAGTTTGAACCTTATATGTGAAACACTGATTATAGCGACCCTCCAACTTTTCGATACCATTTTTGTAGTACGATTTGTCCTTTGCTTCAAAATAGGCCTCAGTTTCGGCGATCACATCTTTATTCGACGAAAAATTTTTCCCAGCGAGCATTCTTTGAGATCTGAGAACAGGAAATAGTTTCTGATGGAGATATCTGTAGAATATGGTGGATGCGGAAGCAATTCAAAGCCCAATTCACTGATTTTGTCATCGATTTCACTGACTTGTGGCACAGTGCATTGCCTTGGTAAAACAACATTTTTTTTCTTCAGAAGCGGTAGTTTTTCATGTACAGTCCATTCGGTTGATTATCGATTGGACTTTGCAGTGAAATAATGGAGCCATGTTTCACCGATTGTCACAAATCGATGCAAAAAGTTGCGTTTATTACGCTCGAACATCTTCAAACACTGCTCCGAAACATCAACTCGTCGTTGTTTTTGTTCAGAAGTGAGCTCACGCGGCACCCACTTTACTCATACATAGAGCTTTCTCATACCCAAATATTCGTGAATAGATATCTTTAGAGTTTTGGATTTTGTGGATTTTCTTCTTGTTTTCGTTGGTAGCGTCCACTGCTTTCACCGTCTTCGGTACTCATTTCACCACGTCTAAACTTAGCATACCAATCCTTGATGATTGATTTTCCTGGTGCAGTGTCCGAAAACACGTTTTCACCCATTTTTTTTACAATAAAAAAAAGGTTGCTCCACTCAAAATGCTATAATTCACAAACTAACGGTCCGACAGCTATCAATTTTATACACGAGTATTTTGAAGATTAGTGCTAACTGAAATCCTATGATATAGATTTAATTCTCGCAGCGCCATCTGTGTGTCAGGTCGGGGATTTACCTATTGACATGATCACGCATTTAGTGATTGTTGCATATATCAAATATACTTATACTAACCACAAAGGCACAAAAATAATTTTTCCTTATTTTTTTTTATAACTGATAATAATGATTATTATTTATTACTTGCCTTTAGGGTCATCTATTTATTATTATTGTTTACTTTCAGCGCTCTAATGGATTTTATTTATGCGAAAAGGTGTGAAAATAAATTCCAAAACAGCCAACGATAACCATTATTTGCAGACGCTTGACGTAGAGATATGTGCCTACATACACACATATGTTTTACATACGAGTATGTTTATGAAGTAACGTTATCTTATCACAATACTAAAGGTCTTTTTCAATATTATGGAAGTAGAGTTTTGCTAATTTGCAATCTCTTATCTTTTTTTTATTTCTATATAATTTTTTTCACCGCCCTGAGTCATCAATGTTTCAGCATTTCAGCATTTATGCCTCAATTTTGATTAATAGCGAACTGGCTGTGCTGGCTTTCCTTGACTTGGCTTGTTTTGAATGCTTGTATGACCAAATTAGCGCTTTTAATGCTGTAAAAATTGGCAAATCTCAGCCGCAGCGGCTACCGTGGTCACAATATCTATTGGCAAACGCACAGGCAAATGGAATATAGATCTCTTCGATGCTTTGCAGTGCTTCAAGTGCTTAAACCCAAGCTCCATTTGGTCTCTTTTCATACGTTTTGGTATAGTTCTATTCTGCTTTAGACAATTTTCATAGCAAAAAGAAAGTAAAACCAGCCAGCATTGGGACATCAGCTTGAGTTTTGTGTACAATACCAATGTATTCGTATAACTATGTACCATAAGAACATTTCTAAAAACTAATGAATCATTAAGAAAATGTTGTTATTTCAGTATTTAGCTAAGAACAAAACAGAAGGTGAGTTCACAATGAATGTATTGCTTTTTCGCCCAGTCAGGGCGAGCCATGCGGCACTATCGCTTTGCGTACTCTAAACTCGTGTAGTTAAGTACGAGGCTGGTTTGATAAGTCACTGACTTCTTGAATGAAATTTTTTTTTTCGGAGAATTAGCGTCTCAATATAGTCTGCTTTTAGCTCCATAAATTTGTTCCAGCGTTGTTGTTTTTTTTTTCAGTATTCGCATTCCTACCAAATAATAGGTTTTTTCAAGGCCCTCAAAATAGGCGTTTCTTTCTAAAATGGCCTCTTCATTCTAATCTTCACCCGAATCTCTTACCTCCCAGCTATTTCTTCAGGTATGGAAACAAGAAATAGTCATAAGCGGCTAAATCTGAAGAATATGCCGGATGGGGTAGCAGTTCGTAGCCCCTGATAGAACAGCGCCAAATACGGTCGTTTTTGCTTCACATCATTATAAAATCTGTCCAAAAGCTGTAAATAACACCGGCCTACAAAAAATTTTTTTTGGTTTGGTGCAACCTCTGTTCACATCTGTAGTCGGTAAGGTAGGTAGTATGAACTACATTGCTGCTACTAGATGTCAGCTGACACCTCTGGTTTACCTACGATTCTTTTTTTAACTTTTTTCCGGTTTTATTCGAAATCAGTCAATGTTATAACGACTTTTATGACATTAATCGTATAAATTTAGTATGGCAAGTAAGTCGAGATATTGCATTAACGATCTTGATATGTTTTGTTACATATCAGGTGAGTATATAATGAAAGATCAACGGAAACCGATTAATGACACGGTAATTCGCTTGTATTCTGCATACTTTTGTATTGAAATTAAAAAAAAAAAAACAAGAACTGATATGAAAAATGTGACTAGTTTTCTCGTATCAGCTCACAAAATATACCCAAAATCAGATCTAAAATCTATGCAGAAGCGGCATATAATATTCGCCGGTAACAGTCTTACCCTTTTCAAATTAAACGATGTGAATGACACCTCGCGCATCCCAAGAAACTGTGACCTTGTTGGCATGTAGGCCACCTGGGCCTTCTTTGATGCACGTTCATGGGGAGAAATCCGCTGTCTTGATTGTTCTTTGGCCTCCGTTGTGGTGTGGTGGATTCATGTTTCGTCTAGAGTAATGAAATAGCGCAAAAATTCGTTTGGATTGCGGTTGAACATGGCCAATCACTCCTTTGAAGTGTTTACACGGTCTTGTGTGTGAGCAAACGTGGCACCCATTGCGCGAATAGCTTTTTCAAGTTCAACTATTTTTGTAAAATGTGATGTACCCGCACAGTTGAGATGCCTACAGCCTCAACCACTTCACGCACTTATAGTCTCTGATCGTCCAATATCATTCCATATATTTTATCGACGATTTCTGACGTGACGTGCTCTCTTGGGCGACCTGAACGTTAGGCGTGACGTGTACCGGTACACGTCTACAACATAACTGAGTAAGCTGCTTCCTAACCATTGAAATTGATGGCGCAGAGTCCCCATAGTATTTATCAAGTTTGCTCAAAATTTTACAGCAGTTTATTAATCGATAACAGTTCAAAAAGTTGCTGACCAGTTCTCTTATATAACTAATTGATCTGTTCTCGAGGAACTAAGTGGGTATGTATATTATGAACTCTATTGTAACTTTTCTGGAAACTCGAAAATGACAATTTTCTTAGACTTAAAAAAGAAAACAAAATAACTCGGCCAACATACCGACGTACATGAGACTAAAGTAGACGAGAGTGAAGATTAATTCGAGCTTTTTAGCACGAAGCTAGAAGCTACGTTAGTTAGTAGGGTTCAGTTGTTTGATAAAATTTTAGTATTTGATAAAATTTTAGAAAATATAATTTTCAAAAATATTTGTAAGATTCTCCAAAACTTAAAATTTTTCTAAATTTTTTGATCGTTTAAATTTATAAGCAGTAATGAATTAAGAATATAATGGTCTCTCTCTGTTGTTAAATTATAGTCTAGTAGAAACTTTCAAAACCTTTAAGAAAGTCTTACAATTCAATAAATAAAGCTAGAGACCAAAAATAATATGAAATTCTAAGAATAGGGGGAACTTTTTGAATACATTTTTGGTAAAATAGAAAATTCTATTGTATTTTGAGGATAAAAAAAGAACTTAGTTTTAGTAAAAAGCTTTAACAACAAGGATCAAAGAAAAACTATAGTAGACTTGGGAGAAGCTTCCTTCTCTAGATGGGGCTAGATAGATAGATAAATCATAATAGTTAGTGAAGTCTACTAAATATATTTATATTAGTAAACTCTCCAGCTCTTATCTTTTTAAATGAGATCATACTTTTGCTGCCCGCTTTGCTTAATTGAAATTATACTTCAACAATCTGAAAATGAGATCGTTTGGAAATCCAACTTAACTTTCAGAGCATCTATAGATTCTGATTGCATACAGCAGTAGCCGCAGCGGTTGAGTAATAAGCATTGCTTCCTTTCATGCAGATGCCTAAGAGTTGGTATTCTAACTCCAAACTAATATTCAATATTATACAGCAAAAAGTTTTCCTATTTATTATCCTTCAGCTACTTCTCACAAGAAATGTGAAGCTCCTCATAAAATTACCATCCGTTCGGCGGTGGCTTTAAAAACAACTGTAGGACTTTCCATATATATGATAAATAAGTTAAGTTTATGCTAGTATATATATTTTATTGACAAAAATCGAAATAATATTCAAAATCCGTCAATGCATCTAAAATACGTACTTGATAAAAACAAAGAACTACTTACAAATATTCGAAATGGAAAATTATTTTTTTACCAGCAAAAAAAGTATCATAAAGAATGAATGAGCTCTCACCCACACTATGAATTCAAGAGAGACTTAGAAAATATTGAGTGATTTTCAATACTTATATAAGGCACGCCAATATAAAACCACTTTAGTTGTCATCATTTTTGAGTATAAAGATATACAAAAACTTAAAATAAATTATTGAAATGAGTCTTTTCGACACATACATATATAAAGTGTTATCCATTCAGTGGTTTCGCAAGTGCAGGACTCCGTTTTGACATCTGTCAAACTTAACTGTCAAATCAAGCATGTTTTGTTTTAGTTAAAAACAGAAATTTATGACAACTAATCGATTAGCAACCCCACAACTCTTTAAATTTGTTGAAACCTACTACAAAAATGGTGATTCCAATCTGGTTCCATTTCGTGCTTTAAGAAGAGGTTTATGGTGCAAATCAACGTAACAGTACTAAAGCAATTGGTAAAATTTTAAAGAAATTTGAAGAGACTGCATCAGTTACAGATATTGTTAGGCCTGCGCATGATCGGTTTGCTCGTTCCACCTCAAATATCGCTGCTGTGTAGCCGAAGGCCTCAATGTGTCTATTTCTCGACGTTCTCAAGAGCTAGGACTTTCTTACGGCACATTATGGCGTATTTTGCAATTGGACTTACATCTATACCCATATAAAGTCCAGCTCACACATAAACTGACCCCAGCTGATTATTCACAACGCCGTGGTTCCGTAGATTGGTTGCTTGAACAACAAGCAGTGGACCGCGATTTTTCCAATGAAATTTTCTTCAGTGCAAAGGCACATTTCTCACTCGTTGGATACGTACATAAGTAACCACAATTGTCGCTTTTAGGGCTCCGAAAATTCTCAAATAGTTGAAGAGAGGACTTTACAGCCAAAAAAAAAAAACTTACTAGTCTGATCCGCTGCTTGGTCCGGAGGTGTCATTGGACCTTACTTCTTTGAAAACAATTCGGTGCGTTATGATGGTAGATTAGCAGACTATTTTTTGGCTCGAAATTGAAGAACACGACTTGGACAATATGTGGTATCAACAGGAATGTGCCGCATGACACACAACATAAACGAATATGGCTTTATTGCGAGAGAAATTTCACAGCCGCGTAATTTCTCGTCTTGGCGATGTCAATTGAACACCGAAATCGTGCGATTTGACACCGTTGGACTTTTTTTTGTGTGGCTAAGCGAAAGACCGTGTTTATGCGGATAAACCTTTAACTCCGGAGCATTTGAAAACCAACATTCGTCATATGTTTAAAAAAGTGTTCGAAAATTACCTCAAACAGATCGAAGTTCGCAAAAATTCACGAGACGGTCAATTGAATGATGCCAAGGTTCTAACTTTATAATAAAAAAAATTATTTCATTGAAAAAAAAAATTTTCAAATGAATTTTTTACGTTTATTTCGGAAGCCTCACAAAATTTATTAATGTTTGATCCATTCTTCAAAGGTTCAACAAATTTATCACTCAACTGCGACGACTTCAATAACAGCAGTCAATACTGCTATTGCTTTCCTGTATGTATTTTGTTCGCCAATCGGAAGGATGACTGCACTTCAGAAGCGCCAGTCAAGCGAGTCAATAAAGAACAAATGGATAGACAATGAAATGAAATGAGTTAAAAAAGGAAGTCATTAATAGAAGAAGGTGAACACAAGTCAAAGCCCTCAACACATGAAGTAAGTGAAAAAATAAAATGTTTAAACGCGATGAAAAAATACATACGGACATACCTACAAACAAACACACAATCTTAGTAGAGATAGTAAAGCGAAAGCAACAACAACAGAAATATATGTATATTAAATTTAGCAACAACAAAAACTACAATAACAATAACAATTTAAGCCATGAATCATAAAGATTGCTTGCTAGTGACGAGGCAGTGATTCGCCAGCTCACAAGTTCCAAGATGAGTTTGTTAGAAAAAAATTTCTTGTTTTTGTACTTATAACACATTTTTGTTGTAAATGTGGTTGTTATGTGGTTAATACTAATGATGAGTAAGACGCCAAAGAAGTTGCAAAAATAAAATACAACAACAACAACAACAACAAAGCACACAGCTGCAACAGTAAAATAAGAAGAAGGAAAGAAGAAGAAGAAGAAGAAGAAGAAGAAGAAGAGAAGCAGCAGTCGAATGTTAAAGAAAAACGTCTCAACACATGCAGCGCGGCAACTGTTGCAGTCGAGTGAGGGCAACATCATCATATGATGAAACAACAACAACAACAACAACAACAACAACAACAACCACATCAAAAGTCAACAATATTAGTTAGCTGATGACTGAGATAGAATGAACGTAAAGCGCACATCCAGCCAGCGAGTATGTACAAGGTAAGGCATTCCATCAAGCAAGTAGTCGGCGGAGGCATGCATTGGCAACAACAAAAAGTTACATTTTCCTTGTCAGCGCGTAGCAGAGCAGAACACTCGTAAAGCGGTTAAACCAGTTTCGGTACGATACACTCACTTTTTTGTTTGTTCGTTTTGTTGTCGGTGCGATTATGAGCTGGGCGACAGACATACTATTATGTGCTTACATACCCGTACACATAAGTGTGTTTTTTTACTTAATGCATACATTATACAAGTATATGAACATACATTTGTAGATATGTATGTATGTTTATATTGGCAACTGTTGGTTTTCTTAACGCTTTGTTCTTTGCTTGCTTTCAAATTTACTATTTTTTCTCTTCTTCTTTGCTTTTATTGCACACATCTTTGGTCTCCACCATCCATTTCTTCTTCATTTTGCAGCGTAACAACTTCATTCCTCAAGGAAGATACTTCCTTGTTTTCAGCCTGTGGCTGAGTGTTGCCTACATTTGTGCCTCTACATATCACTAAGTGACTTTCCTTTGTCTTTAAGTATGCAGTCAAACATGTACTGAGGCTTATGTGAGTGCACAAAGTGCCAAGAATGTTTGCCATTGTTGACATGACTTCAACGAACTGGTAGAAAACATACTTTTGTATGCTCTAAAGTTTTTACTACAGCTTCTTAACCCATTTTGAGATAGACGTGATTTTAAAGAAAAGCTTTTGAGTGGAAAAAAATGGAAAACAAATAATTTTATATTATTTTTGTACTCAAATGCACCGCATAAATCAGGAAAATTATTATTATAGTTATAGCACCCTCAAGCAAGAGAATTTCTCTATAAATTACTAATTAGCTTTTTCAACTTGAGAAAAATAGCATTCTCAACTCATACTCAAATAAAATTTTTAAAGATTTGAGCACCACTGGAGAATTCGTTTATAAATGAAGAGGAGAATATGATTTTTTTTTACATTTTATCAAACTTCAGAATTATGTTAAATATCAATATAAGAAAATTAAAAGTATCTGAAAGGTTTGGGATGCTTCTAAGATCCAAAACGATATACTTTAATAAGTGAACCCAAAAAAAATTTTAAAAAGAAAGAAGAAATGTTGGATTTTTCACGAATTGATAAAATCTTCTGAAAGATTGTTAGAATATTTTCTTCAGATGGTTATTGTGTCTCAAAGGTTATGCTATAATAGTAAGTGATTTCACTAAAACTCGAGAATTTTATAAATATCTATTTCAAAATAGATAGATAGATATTGAAAATTCATTATTAAAAATATTCACTGAAAATGTAAAATGAATCCGACAACAAAAACTTTTCGCATTATTCGACAATTAGCAAAGAACTCGAGCGCTCTCTAAAGCTTTTACAAAGCTTTAAAAACTAAACTATGTTTTAAGGAACTGGTAACTACTGCAACTCGAAATCTGCTCAATAGATTTCAGTGAAATTTATACAGCTTTTAGAAAACATAAAAACTAGTGCCTAATTGAAGGACTCGTTCTAAATTTCGATTTTTTTATAAATAATTGTTCATAATTTTTTTTTAATATTTTTTTTTTTTTTTGTAAAAAGAATTTTATGAAGCCGAAACTTTTTTTAATTAAAGCCTTTTTTTTGACCGATTTCTAAGGATTTAAAATGGTTACTTCAAGGTATTTCTTTTGGAACTCATCAAAAAAAAGTTTAATGTTTTTGAAATTAAGTTAAGTTGAAAGATGATGCATTGATGCCATATTATCACCATATAAATATTCTAAAAATTTTTTATTCCTCTGACTATCCCAAATCCCTTGAATATCAGCTTGTAATTTAGTACATTGTTGAGAAGCAGTTGAGAATATTTTGATATCAACATGAGAATTACTTACGGCTGTCTCAAATGCAATTGCAGAACTAAATATCGTATAACAATTGTATATATTTCTGAAATAAAAAGCTCCCAAAAAGTTCAAAAAATACCTAAGAAACTAATGAGTAACATTTTAGGTTCCATCTAAACAACTTCTGTAAATTTCGAACATTAACCGATGATAAACTGATGTGAACTGATTGTTATAGAAATTAATGAAAAATGATTTAGTAAGTGAAAATGGGCTTTTAAAATATTACAAAAATCAAATTCATTTGGAAAAGTAGGAAAAGAGACTAAACTTGAGAACACTAGCTCCCTGCAAAACATTGTTAAGAGGTTAGATGGTGTGAAAAATATATATTACTTTTAGAAAATAAAATTATTTACTGAAAAATAAATATTGAAAGTTCAAATCTTTCATTCCTCTGACCATCCCAAGTCCCTTTGGTTGATTTGTAGGAAATTGTACGAAATAAAATGATGTACAAGTTTAGGAAATAGTGAAGTTTCGCGCTTAAAGTTTTTACTTTTTTCAATAGATTTTTTTTTTTGACAGATTACGCGTGAGTCGTGTCAAGCTGTCATGTTATTTTTGTTCAGTACTGTTTGGCATTTCACCGTGGAAAGACCTACGCCTGAACAACGTTTATAAATCATTCAACTTCATTACGAAAACTCACGTTCTGTAAAGAATGTGTTTCGCGCACTTCGCTCAACTTAAGGTCAACATAATCGGCCTACTGAGCGTACTATTCGCAACACCATCATCCATCTTGAGACCCGGTATTCATTATTGGATAATATTCGACGGAATAGACTACGTCCAGCGCGCAGTGAAGAAAATATAGCGGCCGTAGCTGGGAGTACACATGAAGTCCGTGGGGCGTCGATTTGGCGCCGTTCGCAGCAACTCGGGCTGACGTATGGAACGATTTGGCGAATTTTACGTCGAGATCTTAAATTGAAAGCGTACAAAATACAATGCAATATTTGAAGTTTTCGAGCCAAATTTTGTTCAGCGATGAAGCCCATTTCTGAAATTGAAGCTCGTGAACTCCGTGACATTTGGTTTACGTTTCAACAAGACGGCGCCCGCACATCGGATCAATCTATAGATTTATTGAGAGAATACTTCGGTGAGAAGATAATTTCACATTTTGGACCGACCGATTGGCCACCAAGATCGTTTGGTATCACACCGTTAGACTTTTTCCTGTGGGGATATGTAAAGTCTAAAGTCTTTGCGGGCAATCCCACTTAGAGTCAGACCTTGAAGCAAAACATCACGCGTATCTTACGCTAGTTACCAGTCGAAATGCTCGAACAAGTCATTGAAAATTGGACTCAACGGATGGATCACCATCTGAGACGTAGCCGCGGCCAACATTTGAAAAAGATAATCTTGAAAAAATAAATGCCGAAGAATGTTCTTTCGGATGATAATAAAAATTCCCCATTAAATTTGAATTTTCTGTGTTAAAAAAAGGTAATTTGTTTGAATAAAATATTGAATTTTATATTTACGTCAGAAAAAAAATCTTTTTTTGTTAACTTTTGCGTCAAATATTAAATACTTTTCTAAAATGCAAAGCTTCAAAAACGAGAAAAACTTAAATTTATAGTCTAAACTTTTCTTCAGCAACTGTTTAACCAAGGGTTAAAGCATTTAGTGCTGCAGTACCTACAAACAGAATTGTTACTTGATTCCTTGAATGTGGGGAGTCAATGGCATGCTTGCTCGCCTGCTTGTTTACTTGTTGGTAATTGGTGAAAGGCAAGACTTAATACAACCGCAAACGAACCGTTATTATTAGTGAATGTATCCTACAGCCACTCTATACTCTTATAAGTACATACATATATCTACGACAAAGGTATATAGAAACTTATATATTCACAAGTATATATAAAAAAATAATGGAGTTAAGCGGAAGTGACCCACATGAAAGAAAGAAAGAAATTCCTTTTGCTTGGCAAACAAAAAAAGAAAGAAGAAAAAAACGGATAAAGATTGATTTACGAGAAAGATATTTTGCATTACTTTTAATTGCACATTAAGCTGATTTAATACGCTATTTCACTATAATAAAATCCAATTATTTTTTTTTAGACAAATGCATTTCCTACATTTTTTTATGTATGTATATATGTACATATGTTTGTATGTAAGTCATAAAAAAAAACATTCTAGTTCAATACGAATAATGCGCGCTTGAAAACCGCAACCGAATAATTGGCCTAATAACAGTTTAAACCAATGATTGTACATAAATAAACCGTAATGTCATGGTGGCATACCATTTGCTATATAATTTATAATTTTATTGCTTGAGTGAACACCGGCATACTCGTATATATATATCTATGTGTATATATTTATTATCGTACTTGCAAATATATAGCTGCTTAGCTTGGCAGTTAATTCTCGATGTTCAATTTAATGTGCTCATTTGTTCTCGAGCATTACTAGCTTTTAATACTTCTAAGCACAACATTATTATGCGCCAATATGTACATATATATGCACATATAAGTAAGTATGTATTTATGAGGCGGTTAACATTTAAGTGATTTTTAATGAGCAACCGAATTGGTGCATGTCAATCTGGCAAGGTGTAACTGGCTCACTCACTTGCCTACATATAAAGGGTGATCCATTTCGAGGTTCGTTACTTTTTTAAAGAAAAAAAAACACAGAAAATTCAAATTTAATGGGAAATTTTTATTATCATTCGAAAGAACATTTTTTGGCATTTATTTTTTGAGGATTATCTCTTTCAAATGTTGGCCACGGCGAATGACACGCGTGATGTTTTCCTCCAAGGCCTGAATCGAAGCGGAATTGTCCGCATATACTTTACACTTTACATATTCTCACAGGAAAAAGTCTGACGGTGTGATATCACACGATCTTGGTGGCCAATCGGCCAGCCCAAAACGTGAAATTATCTGCTCACCGAATTGTTCTCACAATAAACCCATTGATTGATGCGATGTGTGGAAAGTGGTGCCATCTTCTTCAAACCAAATGTCGCGGAGATCACGAGTTTCAATTTCACGCATCAAATAGTCGATTATAATGGCGCGATTATGGTCGTCATTGACGGTTACGTTCCCACCGGCATCATTTATGAAGAAATATGGACAGATGATTCCACCGGCTCACAAACCACACCAAACTATTGAGTTTTCTAGATGAAATGACAGCTATTGAATCTCTTCAGTTTCTCTCCGGCAATTTTGCTTGTTTACATACCCATTGAGCCAGAAATGGACTTCATCGCTGAACAAAATTTGGCTTGAAAACGTCGGATCATCTTGGAACTTTTCAAGAACCCATAGAGCGAAGCGATGTCGCTTGGGCAGGTCGAGCGGCTTCAAGCACAAGCTGTATTTTGTACGCTTACCATTTAAAATCTCGACGTAAAATGCGCCAAGTCGTTCCATACGTCAGTCCGTGTTGCTGCGAACGGCGCCGAATCGACTCTCCACGCTCTTCGTGTAAACTCTCAGCTACGGCCGCTATATTTTCTTCACTGCGTGCTAGACGTGCTCTATTCGGTCGAGTATTTTCCAATAATGTATGCTGGATCTCCAGATGGCTGATTGTATTGCGAATAGTATGCTATTAGACCGATTATGTTGACTATAATTTGAGCGAAGCGCGCGAAAAACATTTTTACAGAACGTGAATTTTCGTAATAAAGTTGAATGATTTGTAAACGTTGTTCAGGCGAAAGTATTTTCAGGACGAAATGCCAAACAATACTGAATAAAAGTAACATGACAGCTTGACACGACTCACTCGTGATCTGTCAAAAAAATGGCTATTGCAAAAAGTACCTCTTCTTGGATCACCCTTTATATGCTCAACATGGACATATTGAGATAGGAGAGATTTATCTGTATGCGCTTAAAACTGCAACTACAGACTAATTAAAAGAAAAAATTGCAAGTAACAGTAATAAGTGTAATGAAATTTAAGCCTGCAATTGAGTTGCCTTTTACTGTACACACACGTTAGTAAATGCCTACAAACATATACAAACTTCGTTCCTGCTTACCGAACGGTAGTTACCGTTTGTTGTATAATATACTGTAATTAATTTTGAGTAATGTACACATCTGTAGTTATGTAAATAAGTAATAACAAACTATGTCTCAAGTATAGATAAGTACTTTTATATATATGTATATGAACATGTGCTAAATTTAATTTTATGAGCACTTAGAGTAGTTAATAATGAGATTTGAGGAAGATCTCGTAAATACTCATGTAATATGTTTATATAGCAAGTACTATTAATCAAGTCGAGTATGAATGCTTTTCCGGAAGCGAAGTGTGTTGACTAAACATCATTTTTTGCATACAACAGCATTGCAGAAACAAAGAAAAGACCTAATAAACACTATAGGAACTCTGGATAAGAAGTGCCAGTACAGATGACGCCGAGCGTTCAGGTCACCCAAAAGAGGTCTTCATGCCAGAAATCTTCGATAAAATACATGGAATGATTTTGGACGATCGGAGAATAAAAGTGCATGAGGTGGCTGAGGCTGTTGGCAGGCATCTCTACGGAGCGAGTACATAACGCTTTACGTGAACATTTGCAGATGAAAAAGCTATCTGAGTAATGGGTGCTGCAATTGCTCACACACGATCGTAATCGCAACCATGTAATCACTTCAAGGAAGTGTTTGACGATATTCAACCCAAACCAAACAAACTTCAGAGCGAAACTTGGATCCACCAAGGCAGTGGATTTCTTCAAGTGAACGTGCACCAAAGAGCGCCAAAGTGAATATGTATGGCAACAAGCCACAATTCTTTTGGGATGCACGAGATCTCATTCATATCGATCACCTTCAAAACGGCGATCACCGGTGAATATTATTCAGAGCTTTTGGAGAGATTTTATATAGATTTGAAGCAGAAACCACCGCATTTGACAAAAAAAGTGCTGTTTCATAAGGACAATGCTTGATTACACACGTGTGTAGTCACCGCGGCAAAAATTCCTTAATCGAGCTACGAACTGCTACCTCATCCAGCATATTCTCCAGATTTAGGACCGTACGCATATTTCTTGTTTCCAAATCAAAAGAAATGGCTGGGCGGTAAGAGATTCTGGTTGAATGAAGCTATTAACTTAACGCAGTATACTAAATCTGCCAAACGGATAAAATATCGTTTCGATGGAATCGCTGAATAGGGCTAAATATTATTGTTATTATTCTTTTTAATTCAATTATGACATAAACAAATATGAAATACTGCCTTCGGTAATGCGGAAGTCTTTATGCTGTTCGTGAACAAATTTATTCCAAACACGAACATCGATTTCGGTGATTTTCAGTGTCAATATTTATTTGAATTTAAGCGAGTAGAATACTAAATTCCATGCCCTTAGGTGCTAACAAAGATTATTTAGTCCTTTAGGGAATACTCTATTTGAAATATTGCACAAAGACTACGTTTTTCGTTTTGATGACGCTTTTTCTAGTAAAATACAAATTAGTTATCCACATATGTACAAGCGTACTCGGTAATTAAATATTTCTGTATAATGATTCACATTCTAAGTACAGAAATATGTTTAAACATCTCAGAAGTAATGTTTGAGTTAAGTATTTTTTTTTTTTTGAATTTGAAATGCTGGTAAAAAGCTTACAGAAGATATGACATAATTTCAATTAGCTAACGACAGATAAAATAAATGGAAAAAATTTTAAATATAATATACGCGCATACATACAGCTACATTATTATTCCCGAAATAGTTTCATCTTTTTGTTTTATTAGTTAATTATTTTGTTTATTATTTTTTTTTTTTCTTAATATATTTTTTTTAACATTTCTCATTTTGATTTATTTTATTTTAATTTTTTTTTTTATATATATATATTTTTTTTTTTATTTTACTTTATTTTTTTTAGTAATTTATTTTATTTTTTATTTTTTTTTTTTTTTTTAATTTAAAATTTTTTTAAATTTTTTTTTGACTTATTTAATTTTCATTTTTTTATTATTTTTTTTATTTTTTTTAATTGAATTTATTTCATTTCATATTAGTTTAATTTATATTTTTTCTTTTTTTTTCTTTTTATTTTAATTTTTTATTTTATATTATTTTTTTTTTATTTTTTTTTATTTTATTTTAATTGTTTTTTTTTACTTTTTTATTTTATTTATTTTTTTTATTTTATTTATTTAATTTAAATTGAATTTATTTTATTTTATATTAGCTTTATTTATATTTTTTTATTTAATTTTAAATTATTATATTTTACTTTGCTCTACTTTGAATTTTTAAATATTATTTTAATTTTATTAAATTTTTTTATTTGTTTAAAAAAATTTTTTTTGTATTGATTATTTAAAATTTTGTATTATTTTATTTTATTTTAAATAATTTTATTTTATTTTACTTCACTTTAATTTATTTTATTTTATTTTTTTTATCTTTTATTTTTTTTTATTTTTTTTTTATTGTATTTTTTAAATTTGTTTTATTTTTTTTTTCATTTTGATTTTTTTTATTTTATATGATTTTATTTTTTTTTTTTGTTATATTTTATTTTATTTCATTTTTTTTTTTCAATTTATTTTATTTTATTTAATTTTTTCATTTCATTTCATTTTACTTTATTTTATTTTATTATTATGTCTTTTATTTAATTTTTTATTTGCTATATTTATTTTTTCCATTTTCAATAAAAAATTTTAAATCATTTACTCAAATTTACTCATTAACCGTATGAATTGCAAACGCTTATGATTACCTTGCACGAAATTCAAATTCATTGTTTATCAAATTCACAGAAAAAGCAACGCGTAACGCTTTTGTCTGTACGCCTTTTACATAAATTTTTTAATTAACCAAATGTTTTTGCTATTCATTCGGTTAACTAAAAGTATGAACTTTGATTTTGCAACACATTCACACGTAACGTGCCATACGTTATGCGCTGGATAATTAGTAATTTTTATTATACATTATTTTCACTTACGTAAAATACAATAAAATATATTTGTAGACGATATAAAAGAAAAACTATTTAAATGAATTGAATAGGTAAGCGAATTTTCGGTATAAATTTTGATTTATAGCAATAGACGAGCCCTAATCACTTGATTTGGCTCCAATGTGACTGATGCCGAAGCGATTCAAAAGGTGACTAGTTTAAGGGCAGTTGATGAATTTTTGATAGAAGTTCATATGTTTTATCAAAATTGTAATACACAGTTTGAACACGTTTTTATTTGGAATTATTTCTGAGCATGAAATAAAATAAATAAAATTTCCGTGAATTTTTTTGTTGCTTTTTTTTTATCACAATTTGAAAGAAAAAAATAGGGAAATAGGAAGCGGATACACCACAAGTAAATACTTATGCAGGTAACAAAAAATGCTTAAATATAGAGCAGATGAAGAAAAAAGCTTCAAATTATAATAAATATGTTTCTCAAACGCGATATTCGTACGCCGCACCGCACGGCACTGCCACTTTACTATAATATGGTTTTCGCACAGTTGCTTTGTTTTTAGCTTTCTTGCATGTTGTTAATAAGATAAACGTAGTCAAATCTACGTATATACATATGTATGTATGTTTGTATATATTGTACAAACATTTATTTTTACACATTATGATTAATATGTGCGCTATGTATGTTGGTATGTAGTTAATTATGTGTTCAACAACATTGTTTAAATACAAACGAAAATACGCACAACTAAAATACATACATAAAATACATACACACATAGAAACAGTAATTCCATATGATTATTCACGCTGCTCATGCTACTGTTTGGGCGAATATGCGAAACAAAATGTAAAATGCGTTAATTGCATTATTATTTGGGGGTATAAAAAATAAAATTAAAATAAAAAATTAAATAAAAATCTAAAAGAAAATAAGAAAAAGGAAAAACAGTTTACAGCTTAGCGTAACACATTATTTATTGCATTATTAAGTCTCAATTAATTTTTAAAAGCCTCGCCGATGAAGCCTAAAACAATATTTGCCCACTATGTATGCACATTTGTATGTTTGAACCTGCCACTGAGGCGTTGTAGCGCCATGGAAATTGAGGGAAAAGGAAAAGTGTTGAAAATTTCGCACAGCAGCATTAGCAATTTAGGTCGCCCCATGAGCAGTGGCAGTAAGCTGAGCAATCAACAAATAAATGTGTGAAGTAATACCCACAGGCATGCATACACACATACGTATATTTAAATAAATGTCTATATTTTCCCTTTACTTACCAACTACTTAATTTTTGGGCTTGGCACTCAAACTTTCATGTATCCAGTTGCAAACATTCTCCCTACTGGAATGCTTGTGCGCCGCCGTTGAGATAGTTTCCAACAAACCCAGCTGTAATGCAAAGAAGTATCCTGCCGAATTTGGCGTTGCTAATCGCGCACAAGTTTACATATACGTGTATGTATGTTTTTGATAAATTTCACTTTTTTTTTTTTGGTAAAATCCCGAACCTACAAAGCAAACTTGCCACACTTTTATTGCTTTCTATGTGAAAATACAAAGCTTTGTATGTATGTTTGTATACAATTTTTGTGTTATTAACTTCTACACACTTTATACACACACAAGCGGTATATTCTTTTCTTACTATGCGGCATGTGAGCTTTTCACTTTCTTTCTTTGCGGCGGCAGACACCGCCTTTTTACGGCTTAGAATGTCTTAAAGCGCACTGTGAATATACCAATATAGATACATACATATAAAATACTGTAATCAAAGCCAACATTTGTGTCTTTAATTTTTCCTATTTTTCAACACAATTTTATTGATTTTTGCCGTATTAAATGCAAATAAAAAATTTTTTTCTATTTATTGGCCATGGAAATTTATGTATTAATGCTGCTTGAATTGCTGGGGCTTGTTAGGCCAATATCACGAATCAAACCACCCTTCTCAACAATTAGGTATGACTTTGTGTTAGCAGGTTTCGTAGCCCTTAGATACCGAAAATTAAACACAAAACATAATTTCTGTTTTGCATTTATGTACGTACACCTGTTTTCTCATTATCATCAACAATAACAACTTCAAAGCAGCAATTGTGGCTTGTGAGTAATGCAAGCCAACTAGAGAACTAAAAAAAATAAGCACAATAAACTGCTTAATGAGAAGAAACAAGTGCAAGTGCCTGTGACATCGAATGTCAATTACAGATATAAAGTGTAATGCACATACACACACATAAAAATATATGTATAAATATGTATAAAGATTTGCAACAACTCAGGGCCAGCCATGCACAGGTACTTGAAAGGTCGTCAGTTATACATTTTATATGTATGTATATACGAGTACACATAAATGTTCGTATGTATCTCTTAACAACTGAAGGCCCTCCTGTGTCACTTGCTAACGTCACTGACTTTGTATTTTGTTGTTATTGCCATGTGTGCAGCTGATAACTGCTGTTTATGACTAGCTGACTGCCAATAGGCTTGGTTTTCTGCAATTTGCCATTTGCATCCCCTATTTAGCATAAATTTTCTGGCAACAAACACATTAAAATGAAAACAAAATTTAGATTCCCCTTTTTTCTATGCAAAAAAAATGTAAAATTGTTCGGCCATTCAACACCACTATTGATTTTTAGCTTGAACAAAAATTTTATTTTCCATAAATTTCATTCATTATTTTTCCACACACACTCACGAAATTTTTCTGAGCACAGCTGTTTTTGTTATTATTGTCATTTCGTTTATTTAACCGAATTGTTTTGGTATGCGCGCGCTTTTCCACTTCCGTTCACTCAAACGGCAATCGGACATAAAAAATCGTCATATCCGCGTTTGAACGTCCAAACAACTTGAATACGCTCTGCTTAATGAATGTGTTGGTTGGTTGGTATTTGGCAGCTCTTCGCTTAGTTGTTGGAGCGTTGGAGCATATTTGAAATGCGCATCTGCTCTCTTGAATTGATTTTCTGTCGGTGGGAAATTCTTCAGTGAATGCCAGCTGGCAATGCCGCTATTGACAGAGTTGCCCATACAATTAAACCGAGCAACACAAAAAAATTTCAAAAGCAAAGAAATAAGTGATTTTACATTTAAAACATTAAATACTTAAATGAAGCTGAATTTAAATTTTAATGGTAATATCTGTGTATCTGTTTATTCAGAGTTTGGTAATTGGTGACAGATTCTTAATAAACATTTTAATTAATTTTTATAGTATAAAATTGGATTTTTGTCAAAATTTTATTGCTTGCAATGCTGCCAGCTCAGAAGAAATGTTGTGAAATTTATGGTGAATACATTTACTTTACCGAACGCCAGTTCATAGTTGGTTCGCTCGTTTTCGCAAATTTTATTATACAGAATGTGCCACCCCTTGGCGATTCAGCCATTACTGATGCCCACAAAATAAAGACGTTCACAAGACTGAGGTTCGTATAACAGCTTGACACATAACAGAAAAGTTTAACAACTAGCATTGATAAGAGTTTGAGTACACACATAACCTGTAACCAAAACCCTTCCTTGCAATTTGAAGAACGACCACCGAACGCATTCACATGTTTTTTCGCTCGCTACTGAATTGTAACCAAAAATAATTATGAGTGAAGGTGACCAAATATGTGTTGCTTATGTTAAGGGGTTAGGCCACTCTAGAATTTTCGAAAAATATTTTTTCCCTTTCAAATGATACTTTATGGTCTCAAAAATGTTATCCGGAAAGATAATGACAGATAAAAAATTCTAAATACCCCATTTTCGCTCTCTAGTTGAAGCGTCTGTTTCAGTCAGTAAGGCATACTCATAACATTAAACGCGTTTATCTCAAAACTCTTTTTTTGAAATTGAAATTTTAACAAAATCTCCAGAAATACAATATCTACAGAAGTACGTAAGATTTTATTTTATCTTGCATAATTTTTTTTTATTAACAAATTTCAAAGAATTTTTTAGGTCAAATTGTTAGTTTTTCTTTTAGAGACCCGTTATTTTGTTAAAACTGCATATATTGAAAAAATCCTACGTACTTCTGTAGCTATTACTATTTACAAGCAGAAACCGTCCAACAGCTTATGAAAATAAAAAAGTTACAGGAGCTGTGTGTCCGGCCGTGGTTCCCGAAAAAATGGAGACATCCTAGGGAGAACGCTATATAGCCGGCATTTTTATATTAATTTTTCTTACAAAAAAGTTATAAGCAGTTAATCAGATGCATAATAAATGCATTTTGTCAATAATCAGATTTATTTAATAGTTTTCCAGGAAAAAAATTCAAAAATTCCTATTTTGTGGCCCTCTATAGTGGCTTAACCCCTGAATGTATGTCAAAAGCGATCATAAACATATTACAATGATTCAATATAGTAGGCACTTTCTGTGAGATAGGATCGCAATGGTTAAATTTACTTTGAACGACTTCTTTACAGAAATTGAACCAAGAAATTGTAAACTGGCAAATTGCAAAGTCGTTATGGCTGTATCAGAATAGCGCTGGACCCCACCGTAATTCTGTGATTAAGTACCATCTGATTACCATTTAATGGCACTTTAAAACAATTTGATCTTGGCATTCCGTTCGAATTGATAGATACCTGTTTTTCTTCTAAAATTTAGGGCTTTTTTCTAACAAGCAATGTTTAACTTACCAAAACCTGACAGAGTGCTATCCAACGAGGTTATAAATTTGCCGTTGATTAATATATGTTTTTAAAACATACAAAAATATTTAATAACTTTTTCGAATTATGAATAAATTCTGTTATACTAGTTGCAAGGGACAATAGATGTGGGAAACTATTTATCTACCTAAAACCAAATATTATTTTAGGCTCTGATGGCCATCACAATTGGTTTTGATTTTGTATGGAATTTTTCAGTAATATAATTTAGGCAAAATCCCATGGTGTATTATTTTAATTATATTCACTTTCACTTCTCATTTCTTCCATGCAATTGTCCCTTCATTTATTTATTATTTACGCGAGAAAATTATCACAAAATTCAAAAAATTATAAAAAAGCAATTTACAACTGTTCTTCTCAATAAATTATCGTGCACACCCTTATCGGAGTTAAATTTCCAATTACGCCAGTTGTGTGGGCAACTCTGTTTGAATGGTTTGGGCAGCACTGCACAACTGATAATCAAATGTCAAATCCAAATTGTAAATAAACAAATAGGGAAAGTGTAATTGGCAAATGTAGAAGAATAAAATATTTACAAAAAAATGCAAATTAGCACAAATAATTATTATGAAGGATGTGGACGTGAGGGTCAAATACGCTGCATTTTCCTTAGCGAGTTCCATGCTACCGCTGGCTGCAAAATCAGCTGTCAGGTTAGTTGCATAAAAGGATATTGGTAGAAATAATACAATATTTTATTCGTCTCATATGTATTATTAACAGGTACCCGCCGATTATGTTAGCAAAGAAGTTTTCGATGCCATCAATGTGTATATTATACCAAAGCCGCATTTACAACGTTGCATACTAACTGTCAATGCGATGGACATAAAAATCGTTGGCTATCCCGTGGGTATTGAAAATCAACAAAAATATGCACGAAATGCATTTCTCTTCAATTTGTGCTTTGTTTGTGATTCCTGGGCACGTTCTGTACAGTATGAACCAGTGGTTAAAAAGTTGTCGGAGTATCTGGTAAAATATACCTTGCAAATTCGAATAAACCTGTGAAATTTTACATTAAACTTTTTATTTATTTAGATAATGATGGAAGAAGAATCGTGCTTTTTATCCAAAGAAGGCGATCATAAGTTGAAATTGCAGAAAATCTTTGAAACAGTAATAAAAGATTTGAATGAAAAGAAAGTTACAACGATTGTGGGTATGTTAGATTTCCAAAGTATCACTTTGCGTGCACTTTTTATTCAATAAATAATTATTATTACAGAGGGTGATACCACAATTTATCTCAAAATCGTTATACACAAACCCGATCCGCCTGTGGTAAAAGATCATATGGTGCCTTTACTTCTAGTGGATTTCAAAAATACACCACTGGACAAATGGGATTTAACTACGCAACAGGTATGCAAGTGTAATGGAGTGCAAAGGGTTTCAATGTTTTTTTTAACTATTTCAATTCTTTTAAGATACTACCATATATAAATGGCATAAATCACATTGCGCGCATAGCCGCAGAAGCGGATGTCGAAACAAATCTCGTCAAGTCTTGTGTACAAAATTTATCATACTATGGTGTTGTACACTTACTGCCCATACTAAAGTATAGTAATGTCTATATGTGCACACAACATTTGAAGAGTTTAATTAAAATACCAACACTGAGTCATGCTTGCCGTAAATATGTTGCTTTAAATCCGGATAAAACACTGCCCTCCATACAAAAAGTCTTCCAATTTTATGCCTCCATGACACATGGTGTTACACTGCGTGCTATTTGCCAACGTTTATGTCCACAAAATTATAATATTGATGAGCGAAAATTGGTTATATTTGGTTTGCAGCATACATTTATACGTTGCATACATAAATATCCCGTCTTTACGGGTAGTGTGCCATCGGGGCGGCAAAAGATGTATACGGGACTGTCGAGTTTTGATGAGATTTGCTGTAAGACGGGTCTATCGCCATCGGATATTGAAAAGGACATTGATAAGGATACCAATGTGACGGTGATATGGAAGTGAATGCAGCGGGTGGTTCATTCCGCGAGTGAGAGATGATGGCGAGAGGACTGAATTGTGCTAAAAGATATATTTCATTAATTTTTTTGCTTAAAATAAAAGATATTCTAACAATAAAAATATATTACAAAGTTTTTCGGTTAAATTTATGAGATACAGTTATTAATATTGTTGAAAAAAATATATATTTTTATCAGAATGAAATTGTTTTAAATATTTTGCCGCTTTTGTACAAAATATAATGTGAATTTTTTAAAAATATCAATATAATGCATATTGAAAAACACCGAAATGTTTATACCACTTTATAATTTTTCTAAAATAAATTATTTTTAAGTAATTATATAAAAATTTTTACCTTAATTCATACTTATATATATGATTTCTTAATTTTCCCCTTTTTTTTGAGTGAAATTTCTACCCTTATCAAGTAGCAACACTGGCTATTTGAGTGAATTGCACAGCGTTTCGCATTGAAAACGCTTACGTTTGAAATTGTCTGCTAGTAAACATATTTGTGGTGGCAGATCGTGAGGTACACATGTGTGGCGCAGTTACGGAAAACAGTCAAGCCGGCTTGAGAGGACTTAAATGACTTGTACATAAATACATATATAAAACGTGAACGGACATATTTTTATGAAAAACGCTTTTCTCAAGTGAGCAGATACGAAAATAAGCAATTAGAAGTGCATTAAGTGATATGAAATTGATGAATTTGCCTTGATTTTGTATTGATTTAATGTTTCTAAATTTTCTGAGCTACAAAAACGATCGTCAATGCTTACATACACACACATGCGAGTCACAACTACAAGCGCTTAACTAAAAGATATTTATATTTTTGTTAGTGTTTTGCTGATAAATCATAGAATCAACCATCAGGTATATGCATGTGTGCGTGTCTTTGGAGCGAATTACGTATGTACACATGTAAGTGTTTGTATGTGTGCGACATTGCTGTATGAATCATCTGCGAGTGATACAACAAAAGCTACAAATTAAAAGCAGCGCAAAGCGATAACACAAAAAATATAAATAAATGTAAATAAAGCAAAAAAAAAAAACAACAACAAACAGTGCGAATAAATGCTAAAAAAAAGCCCAAAAACAAATCCATGCGACACAATTTTGCAAAAACAAAAACAAAAAAAGGCAGTGTTGGCATAAAATTATTGCTAAATATCCACATACTGTTGTTGTAAACTAAATTAAATTGCAAAAAATACATAGTTGTATATGCATAGTGTGTATTATGTGTTGAAGGGTGAAATTTGCTAGCTTTAACAAAAATATTGTACATACATATATATGTTTGTATGGCTAAGCGTTGAAGAGTGGTTAGTGCGTCTTTTGCTCTTTTTTTTCTTTCTCCACTTTTTCAATTAACGCAAATATGCGAGAAAACTGGTTGTGCGTACAATAAAAAAATATAATAACAAAATTATTATTACTTGAAAGTTGTATAATTAACACTTGTACCGCTACGAACGGAACCCAAAAGAAAAAATTAAGCGGCGTCAGCAAGTTGATGGAGTTTTGAAAAGGTAAGAAACTTATTTGCGGAACTTTTTCCAGGCCGCATTAACATGTATGAAAATATGTACATAGATATGTGTTAACATTTAGCATAACTAAAAAAAAAGTACATATATACATATATAAGTATATTTCTAAAATCCAGTCAACAAGAATGACAAGAATTGAGTAATTAAAAGCAGTCAGGCGGTGGTAGGGTATACATACATATGTATGTGTGGGTGTGGGTGAATGCCAGCTAAATGTTTGTTGCAGTTGTGATAGATGTTTAGGTTGGTTCGTTGCTCGGTGTACTGACTGGTTCATTTGTTTGTTGTCTCATTGTTTTCATCTCAGACTGCTTCCAACAGTTCAACAATCGTGCTAAACGTGCATATGTAATAAGTATGTGTGTGCGCCTGTGTGTGCCTTGCATCCATTTAACTCGTTTTTTGTGCCTTTTTGTGCTCATTTTGAGTTGTCTGACGACTTTTTTTTTCAAAAAGTAAACACTTAGCATAAACACACAAATATACATATGTACAATATGTATTTATACATATGCACATACAAATTTACGCATATACATAGGTACGCTCGGAAAAAATATTAGTTGCTCATTCAGAAGAAAAGTTGCGCAAAGAAATTTAAATCGTTTTTTTTTCATTTTATAATATTTATTATATTTTTATTTTTTTTAAGATTAAATAAATTTATTATATTTCATAAATACTATTTTTTTTTAAATTAAATTTACTTTATATAATTTTATTTTATATATTATTATAGTTTAACTTATTGTATTCAATTTAATTTTAATACATTTTTTCTAATTTTTTATTATTTTCCTATAATTTCTTTTAGTTTATTTTATTTAGTATGTTTAGTTAATTTTTCTTGCCTTTTATTATATTTAATTCAGTTCATATGAATTATATACTTATACTTTAAGAGGAGATGGTGATCTAGAATTTAATTTTTTTTTTAATATTTCGAAAGCACAGTCTTTTGCGAATATACTGTTACAATTTTATAGTGATATCTACAGTATTTTCGGTTCTACAGGTCTTTGAGTAGGTAACGGCCGACCGTTCGACTTCATACACTTCAAACTTTAAACAGGTTTTCGTAGAAACACACTTTTCTGCACGCGCAGTATTTAACTCGACTGATCTGAAATTTGAATATGTTATCCCGTACCCTAGCTATGTGTACTATGCCCCTCTGCATAAAAATTTTATTTTGTTGACAACTTATTTTTTTAGCTCAAAAAACTATAATTCGGTTATCGAAATTCAAAAATTCACTATTTTTTCTAAATATTTTTTTTTTTATAATCATGGTACAGGACATAGCTGCACTTGTACAAATTAATCATCTTTCTTGTTTGAAAATGCCTGAAATTTACAAACTCTAGACTACCCTTAAAGAAATTTTTTAATATATTTCATTTTATTTCATTCAATTTTAATTTATGTTATTTTATTTTGTTTAATTTGTTTTTATACTACTTTATTTTCTACAATTATATTTTTCCTTATTTTGTTTAATTTGATTTAGTTTATTTTGTTTTATTTTATAACAATTTATTTCATATTATTTTTATTTATTTTATTTAAATTTTAATTTTGTTTATTTATATTTAAACTTATTTTGACTTATATTATTTTTATTTTTTATTTTTTTTATTATCATTTTTTTTAAATTTATTTAAGTTAATTAAATTTTATTTTATATGATTTTTAATTTTTATTTATCTTTTATAATATTATTTATTTTTATAAAATGCCAAATAAATTTTTTTATATATTATTTAATTTAAATTAAACAAATTTTTTTTATATTTAATTCAGTTTAATATTTTTCTATTTTATATAATTTTTAATTTAAATTCATTTTATTTCATTTTTTTGTTTTATTTTATTATTATTTTTATATGATAATATTTTTATATTTTTTTTGTTATTTTTTTTTAAACTTTTTAACATTTTTAATTAACTTTAATTATACTTTTTTTTGGGTTTTTCATATGTATTTTATATTTTCTATATTTAATTTAAATTAATTATTTTTATTTTATTTAATTTTGCTATATTTTATATTATTATTAATTTAAATTGGTTTCATTTTAATCTATTATATTTTTTTATAATAAAAATCTTTGTTTTATTTATTTTATTAATTTTTTTTCTTAATTTATGTTTTCATTTAATTTAATTAGACTTTCTCTGGATAATTTTTTATGTATTTCTTAATTTTTCTACATAAAATTTTATTTAATAATTTTAATTTTATTTCATTTTGTTTTATTTTTTATTATTTTTAATTAAAATTTTAATTTAATTTAAATTAATTTATTTTTTATTTTTTTATTTTATTTAATTAATCCTTTTTCGGTTTTTTATATATTTTTAATTTTTTCTGTATTTAATTTTATTTAGTAATTTTTTTTAATTTTATGTTGCTTTATATTATAGAATTTTTAATTTAATTTAATTTATTTTATTTTATTTTTATTTTATTATTCATTTTTTTAATTTTTTGTTTGTTTTTTAATTTATTAATTTTTTATAATTTTTTATTTTGCTTTATTTTTTATTTGTTTAATTTTATTTTTTATAGTAAATTTCATTATTTTATTTATTTTATTAATTTTTTTTAAGCTAATTTTTTCATTTAAAGTAATTATAATTTTTTAGAATATTTTTTATTTACTGTTATTTAATTTTATTTAAAATTATTGATTTTATTTAACTTTGCTTTAATTAATATAATTTTTTATTTTAAATACTATTTTTAATTGATTTTTTTTTTATTTTACTTTTTATAATAATTTTTTTAAATTTAATTATACTTTTTTGTTTTTTAAATTTTTTTTTTATTTTTACGGTTTTTAATATTATATAATAATATTTATTTTATTTTATGTTTAGTTTAAATAAATATTATTTTAATTCAAATTATTTTAATTAGATTTAATTTTTTTTTATTATAAATTTCTTTTATTTTTTAATTTAATTTTCTTTAATTTTTTTCATTTATTTTTGCATTTAATTTAACTTTGATTTTTATTACTTAATTTGGTTTTGTTTCTTTAATTTAATTTTAATTTTTATTTTACTTTACTTTTATTTTTTATTCTTCTATAATTTACTTAATTTTATTTTTATTTTATCTTATTTGATACTATATTATTTTATTTTATTTTATTTACACTAATTTATGGTAATTTTTTTATTATATTTTAATTTATTTGATTTTGTTTTATATCATTCTTTTTTAATTTTTTATTTTTATTTTTATTTTACTTGGGTTTGTTAATTTTTATTTTTTTATTTACTATAGAATATATGTGATTTTAATTTTTTATTTTTATTTATTGCTTATAATTTATTTTTTATACTTTCTTTACTTTTTCAATTTTTTTAAATTAAATTAATTATACATTCTGCCAACAAAGAATTATGCCGGTACATTGAAGGATGTACACATATGTAGGTGCGTACCACTCGCTGCTATCTTCAGTTAGCTATTATGATAAGGAAATAAACTTTTATCAAATTGAAAGACAATACGTTGTTGTATAATTTATACAATCGTATCGTGCATGTCCAAATGTATGTATGTAGGCATAAATGTTATAAAAAAACTTATTAGAAACTATGACTCGTAATATATAGCAATTAAAATTGGATATGGATATATTTAGAGGCAGTATTTGTAGGCATCTGCATGATTTGTACATATGTACATAGGTCAAAATACTACAATTTTTGTAGTTGATCTCTCAAACAAAATGGCGAACAAGCGTATTATATTACTTTATTTTATTATTAATTTTTTTATATGAAGACTATCTCGAGGGACATATAATTTTTCGTACAGAAAATAACTTTTTTTTTCATATAAGAAAATATCCTTTAACAGTGAATACATAACTTAACATTATTAGTTCCAATGCTGCCAATGAAAATCGATAATTCTACAATAATAATATATAATTTTTACTTCAAATATTCCTTCAATTGACTAACAATTTCCAGCGGCTGTATTGCATTACTCAAAAGCACACAAACACAAATGCATTCGATGCAACTCCAAGCAGACAAAGTTGGAAGAGAGAGAGAGAGAGAGAGAGGGTGAGACGGTGAAGCTCTGAAGCGCTATGAGCACACGCCTCTGCCACTGACTTCCACTTACATTTACAACAATAAACAAACACTCCCAGACGTACCCATACACTCATGCATACATATTTACTCATACATACAAAGGCATTATCTGACTGTAAGCTGACAAGGGCCGCATGTCATGACAGCAGCAACAAGACAGTGTGTGAATTACTGATTAAATGCAGCGAAAAATGTGTCAGGCAAAAAAAAAATAAAAATATAAAAATATATGAAAAATCAGAAATAACAACAAAAATGATTACTTATCAGCCGTGCATTGTACCGCTTTTAACACCAGCAATTTTTTATTTATATAAATTTACTTGTGTGCTAGAGGAATGCTGCTTAAAGAAATACAATATGATGTATGTATGTATGTATATATAAATATTAACGTGTGTATATACATTGAGCTCCTTATCACACTATAAATGAATTTTTTTTAATCGCACGCCTGTTACTGCCATTGCTCATATTGAGCAACTCTTGTGAAAGTAACTGAGAAGTAGTTGAAAGGGAAGGGTATGAAAGAAAATTAAAAAAAAATTAATAATATGCAGTTGCTAATTTTGTGGTATTTTTATGGTTAGTTACTTGGAAAAATTTATTTCAAAACAATTCACTAATTCTCATTGTAAATATATATATATATATATCAATACTTTTTTAATTTAATTTTTATGAAATAAAATTCATGGTATAAATTCCATGCGCCTTCACATGCACATTCATTAATGCAAAGGAACAGTTGTCACATTTTATAAATATAAATATATGTATGTACATGTGTGCCTGAAATGCATAACATTTTTATATGGTATCACCACCTGTTGGCATTAAATAGATATTTATGTGTTGCCTTGTACTTATTACAGCGCCATTCGTAATTCTATAGACGACAAAAACTTACAAACACATATGCATTTATATGATATATATATATATATATATATATATATATTTGTAAAAATAAAAATTTATAAAAAGAAAGTGATTAATTATTTTTTTATTTATTTCTTTTATTTTTTGTCGTCAATTTCCAGCTTTTATAAAAAAAAGGCAACTAATTGATTTTTTATGGTTTATGTTAATGTTTGTTGTTATTACTAATAATAACATACAGCTAGTTAATATAACATAATGATGACTGACCACTAAAAATGTTAAACACTTTCGCGTTCAAAAATAGAAAGCCATTTTTGACAAAATTACCAAATAGTTGGCGGAAAATCTTTTGGATTATGATATATGAAAAAAAAAATTAAAAAAAAAATGAAAAAAGAATAAAATTAAATATAAAAAAATATAAAAAAAATAAAGTAAAAAAAAAAAATAAAAATAAAAAAAAAATAAAAAAAAAATAAAAAATATAAAAAATATAAAAAAATATAAAAAATTAATTTAAAAAAAATTAAATAAAATAAAATACGATAAAATAAAATAATATAACATTAAAAAATTAAAATTAAATTAAATTAAATAAAATAAAATACATTACAATAAAATAAAAAAATAAAATAAAATACAATACAATAACAGATAAAAAATATATATAACAATAAACAAAACAAAATAAAATTTTTAAAAAAAATTAGTTAAAATTTTATTAAATATGATAAAATACATTAACACAAAAAACAAATATAAAAAAAGAAAATAAAATAAAATAATATAAAATATTATTAAAAAATAAATAAATAAAGTAAAAAAAAAAAATTAAAATAAACCAAATAGAAAATAATATATGAAAATAAAGAAATCAAGGAACCCAAAATAAATAAAATAAAAGAAAATGAAATGAAAAAATAAGTCAAATCAAAAAAAAATACATACATATATATTATATATTATATATAAATAAAAAAACTAAAAAAATTAAATAAAATGTAATAAAACAGATTAAAATAGCTTAGAAATAAAATAAAATAAATTAAATTAAATTAAATTTAATGCAGTAAAAAATAAATATAAATAAAATGAAACAAAATTAATTTAAATAAGTAAAATAGAAGTGAAATAAATTAAAATAGAATAACATAAAACAAAAAAAAATAAAATAAAATAAAATACAATATATTAAAAACAGGTAAACATTGATCCATTTCGAGGTTCCCTACTTTTCTTTAAAGAAAAAAAACACAGAAAATTCAAATTTAATGGGGAATGTTTATTCTCATTCGAAAAAAAATTCTTTGGCATTTTTTTTTTTTTTTTTAAGATTATCTCTTTCAAATGTTGTTCGAGGCTACGCCTCAGATGGTCCATCCGTTGAGTCCAATTTTCGCTGACTCGTGCGAGCATTTCGACTGGTAACTGGCGAATGACACGCTTGATTTTTTGCTCCAAGGCCTGAATCGAAGCGGGATTGTCTGCATAGACTTTCGACTTTACATATCCGCACAGGAAAAAGTCAAACGGTGTGATATCACACGATCTTGGTGGCCAATCGACCAGGCCGGGTTGTTTTCATACCCATTGATCCAAGAATGGGCCTCATCGCTGAACAAAATTTGGCTTGAAAACGTCGAATTTTCTTGGAACTTTTCAAGTGTAAAGCGATGTCGCTTGGGAAGGTCGAGTGGCTTCAGTTCTTGCACAAGCTGTGTTTTATACGCTTTCAATTTAATATCTCGATGTAAAATGCACCCAAGTCGTTCCATACGTTAGTCCGAGTTGCTGTGAACGGCGCCGAATCGATTGTACACGGTCTTCGTGTACACTCTCAGCTACATCCGCTATATTTTCTTCACTGCGTACTAGACGTGGTCTATTCGGTCGGATATTATCCAATAATGAATGCTGGGCCTCAAGATGGGTGATAGAGTTGCGAATAGCACGCTCAGTAGGCTAATTATGTTGATCATAAGTTGAGCGAATCGCGCAAAACACATTGTCTACGGAACGTGAATTATCATAATAAAGTTGAATGATTTGTAAACGTTGTTCAGGCGTAAGTCTTTCCATAATGAAATGCTAAACAATATTGAACAAAAATAAAAGCATCACAGCTTGACATGAATCACGCGTGATCTGTTAAAAAAAGTCTATTGGAAAAAGTACCTCTATTTGGATCACCTTTTAGAGAGGACTGCCTTTGGCCATGAATATATCAAATTTATTTAGTAATTTCACGCTCTCAGAAGCTTTTTCGATGCAAGACCTCACATATGAACAAATCTATTATAAGGAGGCTATAATAATATTCTTTCGATTTCGATGGTTTTCAGTTTCAAAGTATGTTTCTTTATATGGGAGTAGAATAGCAAATTTCAAGCTTCTAGATGATTTTTTTTCAACAGATTCATGGCTCAAAATATAAAATTTGAAAAATTGGTAGTAAATATGATATAGGAGTCCGATCTAACCAGTTTCGCTCAGTCATTCTGGTGCGATTGGTATAAATCTTGGTGGGCATATCGCTTATCCCTTTGGTACTTCCATATTTAGATTTTTTTTTTTTTTTTTTTTTTTTGAAAAAGGTAGATATAATAGTTTGAAAACTCTGTAAAGAAGCCAAATTCCCTATATTCTACATAAGGCTCTATTTTACGTTTGGTTTCCGAAAAAATTCCGAATTAAAAAGTGATACAAACTTTTTTAACTTCTACTAATTTTTTCTAACTACAGCAATTATTTTTATTTGAGACTGCAATTTGTCTTGGCTTGAGTATATATTTTTCTATATTTTCTAACAAATCGCCAGATAAGACAACAACAGCAAACAACTGCAATAAATTGTAAAAATAAATGCAAACATTTTTTCTTTTCTTTTTTTATGCTTGAGCCATTCAAATATTATCAGGCAAATGATCTGACATATAAACAGATGCGGCTATACATAAACAAAAACAAAAATAAAAATGAAAATGAAAATAAAAATATTTTTATTACTTGCAAATGCGTTTATAATGGTTTTGGCGATTTAATGTCATTACCCCTAAATCCCAGCTGCAGTGAACTACATTTGAATGCGGCCATCTGTCTCGAATGTAATTGCTATAGCTTTTTAAAGATTTTAAAAGTTCTACAATTAAAATTGTTTCTAATTTTCTTCACCACAATCATTCATCAGTTAAGCATAACTATCGCTATTACCGCTAAATTGACTAGTGTCTACTTAGGCAAGCTGAATTGCGCACAGCGACGTTGAAGTGATCTTCATGTAATTGTTGTTGTAAGAGTACTGTTTTAATGCCTTGAGAGTTCCACTTTTTAAAAGTATTTTTCAATTATTTGAGTTGCTCTGGTTTTTGTTATATTTCATGGTGACATTGCTTAGTGCTTATATGATGATGTTTAGATACGTTTAAACGATCATTTGCCGGAACCGGCCAGATCGAACTACTAGCTTATACACGACCGTATACGATCGTATTTCAGACTTGAAATTTATGATTAAAAATCTGTCAAAAACATACCTAAGAACGGTATACTTCATCTTCTTCTTCTTCCTTGGCGTAGGCACCGCTTACGCGTTTATAGCCTCGTCAACAATAGCGCGCCACTCGTTTGTTCTTTTTGTTGTTTGGCGCCAGTTAGAAATACCAAGTGATACCAGGTCGCTCTCCACCTGATCTTTCCAACGGAGTGGAGGTCTTCCTCTTCCCCTGCTTCCGCCAGCGAGTATTCCATCGAAAACTTTCAAAGCTAGAACGCTTTCATCCATTCGGACGACATGACTTAGCCAGCGTCTCTTGATTCGCTGAACTATGTCAGTTTCGTGGTATAGCTCGTATAGCTCAGCGTTCCATCGTCTGCGTTATTCGCCGTTGCCAATGCGCAAAGGACCATAAATCTTCCGCAAAATTTTTCTCTCGAAAACTCCTAAAGCCGACTCATTGGATGTAGACATCGTCCAGGCTTCTGCACCATATGTCATGACGGGAATGATGAGCGACTTGTAGAGTTTGGTTTTGGTTCGTTGAGAGAGACGACTTTACTTTTCAATTGCCTACTCAGTCCAAAGTAGCACCTGTTGGCAAGAGTGATTCTGCGTTGGATTTCAGGGCTGATATTGCTGGTTTTGTTAACGCTGGTTCCCAGATAGACGAAATTATCTACGACTTCGAAGTTGTGACTGTCAACAGTGAAGTGGGAACCAAGTCGCGAATGCGATGACTATTAAAGTCTCCTTGTCTGAAACCTCGTTTGATAACGAACGGCTCGGAGAGGTCCTTCCCAATTCTAACTGCGCTTCTGGTATTATCCAGGGTCAGTTTACAAAGCCGTGTGAGTTTTGTGGGGATATCAAATTCAGACATAGCGGCGTAGAGGCAGTTGTTTATGGTGCTGCCGGAGGCAGCTTTAAAATCGATAAAAAGGTGGTGTGTATCGATTCTTTCCTCTCGGGTCTTCTCCAAGATCAGTTTGTTGACGGTGGGCTTTAGTCCTTCACACAATACGCTAGGTAGGACCTCATATGCGATATTAAGGAGACTTATCCCACGATAATTGGCGCAGATCGTTGGGTCTCCCTAGTTTTGGACTGGGCAGAGCACACTTAGGTTCCATTCGTCACGCATGCTTTCGTCCGACCATATTCTGCAAAGAAGCTGATGCATGCTCCTTGTCAGCTCTTCGCCACCGTATTGGAATTTTGGTTAATAAGTACGTCAAAAACGTACCTAAAAACGGTATACTACACATTCAAAATGAACTTCATATTGGTTCTGAAAATCATCGAAATCGGACGACTATAACATATGTATATCTCCCACACAACCGACTTGTTCAGACATGAGGTTTTGGATCAAAAACCCGAAAAAAAGCATCTAGGAGCGTGAAATTTTGTATTCGACAGATGTAAATTCAAGTTGATATTGACACTGAAAATTATCAAAATCGAATTTTGCAATTCGCAATAAATTTGATATGTAAATGAAAGGTATAACGACTTCGGCATAGTCGAAGACAGCCCTACTTTATTGTTTCTTTCCAATTTCTTAAATTTTTCTTTTTTTACCATCAAAAACTGATTAAACTTACTTAAATAGTTTTCTCTTGAATTTTTTGTTTGTTTTTGCTCGATATATAATTTTGCAAAGAGGAAGAAACACGTAAAAAAATATTAACGCGAGAATATCACAAAAAGTTTCACTTTCAATACGTCGCTGTTGTCATTTAAGCAAACAATTTTTTTTATTTATTTAATTTAATTTTTTTTTAAGTTTATTTTACTTTATTTTTTGAAATTTCGTGGATAAACAATTTTATTAAGCAATTAAATATGTTTTCGATGGAAAAATTGTTTAATAACGCCATATAAGCGAATCAAAATTGGAACAATTTCTGATGCGTCTGAAATAATAAAAGAATTAAATACATATATATACATACAGTGGCGAGCATAAGTGGATGAATGTTTGTCACTTCTGCACTTATTTGTTTATAACATCCGTTGTACTTATTCAAATAAAACCATTTCTTTTAAAATTTTTAATCCATATATTGTACTAACATATTATGCAAGGAAAAGTCAAAAAAAAATTAAATGCAAAAAATTCTAAGGCAAAAAACTAAACTCCATCTCCATCTCCATTCATCCAATTTTGCACCTTATGCTTTTTTTGAAAAAGTTGGCTTTGAGTTTACTGTTTTATGAAAATCTTGAGAATTTCGTTTACAGCTCAACACTTTGTTTTCAAAGGCACAATTTTTGTCACTTGTTCAAATATAATCGAGCGTTTAAATGTGCTTAGTTCAACTATTAATAAAACAGTGTAAATATGCGAAATATATCGCAAAATTTAGAAAATAGCATCGTGGCGTTAACATAAAATGGACAGTCGTCTCGAGAAATAGCAAAAAAATTAAAAATTTGTCACAGTACTGTTTTATGTGCTCAAAAAAAGACGGAATGTGAAGCCTGATTCAAACGTTAAAGGTCGTCGAAGGCTACTTACAGATGCAGATGCTCGCGTTATGGAGCGGTTAATGCGGCGTAAAGACTCCATAACACCAAAATTGGTTGCGGAGCAAATAAATAAGGATGCTAATCAGTGGACTGCGTGGAGAGCCCTTCGACGGATCGGTTTGGTATCAGCAATCAAGCAAAAAAAAAAAAACAGCTTTGTCTGACAAAAATGTGGAAGCACGGTTAAAATTTTGTAAAAAATATAAAAATTGGAGCGTTGACGACTGGAAACGAGTGATATGGTCAGATGAAACCAAGATTACTAGGTTCCAATCAAATGGAATGCAATACTACTGGCACCGGTCACAGGAGAAGTTACAAAAGCATCAAGTGAAACAAACTGTGAAGTATGGTGGAGGTAATCTAATGGTTTTGGGATGTTTCACCTGGTGGCATGTCGTCCCACTTGTGAAAATAGAATGCATTATGAAGAAGGAAGACTACCTTAACATTTTGCAAACATATTTGCCAGATTTTGTCGATCTAAGGGCGTATCCCGAAGACGAGGTGTGTTTTCAACAAGACGGTGATCCTAAATACACTGCTAAAATCGTGAAAAATTGGTTGAATTATCAACGTTTCCAAGTGCTAAAGTGGCCTGCACAAAGCCCAGATCTCAACCCTATCGAGAATCTATGGGCCCTTTTAAAAAAAAGGTTGGCAGTGTATGAAAGAGCCCCTAAAAATATGGACGAGCTTTGGGCAAGGATTCAGACATAATGGACCGAAATACCTAATGGAAGAGTTGAAAAATTGGTAGAAAGTATGCCAAAACGAGTCCAAAGTGTAATAAAAAACAAAGGAGTGTGGACTAAATACTGAACTGATGTAACTAATTGAATTTTTACTCACGTGCAAAATTGGATGAATGGAGATATGTTTAGTTTTTTGCCTTAGAATTTTTTGCTTTTAATTTTTTTTTGACTTTTCCTTGCATAATATGTTAGTACAATATATGGATTAAAAATTTAAAAAGAAATGGTTTTATTTGAATAAGTACAACGGATGTTATGAACAAATAAGTGCAGAAGTGACAAACATTCATCCACTTATGCTCGCCACTGTATATAAACACTCTTCTATGGCGACCGCAATAGCTGAGTAGTTAGATGTGCGTACTCAATTCGGAAGGCCAAGGTTTGAGTCCTGGTCCGATCAATATTTAAAATTATAGCAAATTAAGTTTTCTGGTCACCCCTCGACAGGGAATGTCAAGACCTCCGAGTATAGTTCTGACATGAAATAAAAGGCTCCTCATAAAAATCCATCGACCGCTCGGAGGCGTCTTAGAACAAATATTTTTTTTTTGGGATGATGCCCCTGAAGAGGAAACTCTCATGAGTACTGCGGCACCGGCTTAACAGTATGAAACGCTTGCATCCTCACAGTTGTAGCTACGTACTAAACATAACTCACTACCACGCTCCCCGCGGAACTACCAATAAAGTATTACCACGCGGGGTTATTACGCGTTACATTTTACAACGAGGTGTTATACACAAGCTAATTGAATAGTTCCAGTCTACTACATTCTACTGTGGGCGGAAAGTCCAAGTTTCCGCTCCTTTCTCTCTTAGCAAACACAGGGTTATGATGGGAAAGACCTTGTTTCCGCTCCGCTCTACTGATAGGTTTTTAAGCGTGGTCGGAAAGGAAACGAAAGCCCTGGTGGTGTCGGAACGGTATCTCGGACATCGAAACATTTCGTGTCCAGCATCTATTTCACACTCTGAACACGACGCCGAATTGTCATTGCCAAATCTGTTAAGGTATTTCCTGAAAACTCCATATCCTGAAAGAAATTGCGTCAGGAAAAAGTCGGTGTCCTCGTGTCTTCTTTCCATCCACCAGCTTAAGCCGAGAATGAGCTCGTAAGTCCATCTGCCCTTCGCAGAGTTATTCCAGCGCTATTGCCAGTCATTCAGAGACCGAGGCCTTGCTTCGGTAGCGATTTTCCTCCGATTAATGGCCACATTTAGAACCGAAAGCTTTAAAAACACCCTTTTCATTCCCTCAGCGAGGATATCAATTGAGATTTGACGAGGTAGAACATATGATGCTTCATCCGACATCGTTCTGAATCCACAAATTGAGCTTAATCGATATAGGGCAGTCAACTTTCTTTTTTGCGCGTTATCGCTCAAAGCTTCGGCCCAAACTGGTGCAGCGTATATCAGAATAGAACTTACCAGCCTGCTGAATAGCTTTCTAGACTAGTGCCTTACTTCTTTTGTTTAAAAAAAAAAAAAAAATCAAGACGCAAAACGACAAATCGAAGGAGGAGTACCTAAACGGAGTGTTCTTGTAAAATATTAAAATCTTATTGGTCTTTGAACCATCGGAAAAACAAGATTTCCCCTGAAGTTAATATATTTTTATTAGTTTTCGGGTGAGCTCGGACTTGAAGAAAACAATAAGATCGTTGAATTTTTTTATAATAATTTTAAAAAATTCAACTTCTTTGTTAAAATAATATTAAATTTGAAATATTCCCATGTTAAGGTCGGTATGCAGCTCTTACGAAAACCAAAAACTCCATGTAAAAAAGTGCAAAAAAGCGATGCGCGAAAATATTTTTTACGAAGCAGTACGCACCTCGAACGAAAAAAACTCCATTTTCTACTGCCTATTTCTAAAGTTTTTAAACAAATACGAAAGCACGGCAACACAGGTTTCCGAGCGAAATAAATAGTCTCATATATATTTCGCGAGAAACAAGAGGAAGACTAATTTTTTAAACGTATTAAAGCAAGATTATAAAGCAATTTATGTAATATTTTTAGTTTTTTCCATCAATTTCTACACTTTTTATTTATTTTTAGCGATGAAAAAAGGTAAGAATACATAATCAACGATAAATATTTATCGCGCTCTACTCGTGCTTTTCGTTTTGTTTATTTACGTTTGCATATATTTTTTTCCTATGTAAAGAGCTGTTCACAATAGAAAATCAATCTGTCAAATTTCCGTGCCTACTACATTTGTCCATCCACGAAATATATGAGTTTTTTTTTTCGCTAGCGGTGCATACCGTCCTTTATCGGCTTCAAATAAGCTATTCCAATACTACTTTGAATCAACAGCATTTATTACATGAATCATGAAGTGCTCGTTGTAGTTACATACATACATACGCACATAATTTTATTTATATTTATGTTACGCTTGAATACGCGATATAATTTATTATTTATTAACAATGTGACTAATGGTAGCTGGGTGTACATACATATGTTTATCCATTGTACGAAGAAATGTGTAATTCTCTTGCCTTTTTATTTGTAGCAAGGTAAAAGTAATCAAAAAAATTGTGGACTAGTAATTAAAATTTCAAGTGACATTTTATATTTTGTATTAATTCTAAAAATTCAAATATTTTGTTACGTTTCTAAATTTTTTTCAAGTGTTTTCAACGAAACCCCCCAAAAGAAATGTAAAAAAATATCAAACACGTAACGTAGTTTTGTTTATTAAGATCATTCCAATTATTAGATTTCAAAGTATATTTTTAAACCAAACTTGCAAACACGTTTCTACACGTTTCTCTATATATTTTCCAATGAACTTTTGAGCGTTAATTTGAGTTTTTTGAATTTTTTTGTCTTCAAATTGCCAACATTTGAAACTTAAGCATTACAACCCTGGCATCATTATTCTTACTATAAAAGATTCACACACAACTGCACAAATAGTGTTGTATGATTAATTTCTGAATTTTTACCGTAATTTAAGAATAATATGTAATTTCTTTGTATTGCTTTTGTAAGCTGATCGTGTACACTGAAGTGACCTACTTCTCGTGCCGGAAATGAATTGAGTATTCAAGGTGAAATTTCTCATATAAGATACTTCGACGCGAGTTTTAGTGCAAATATTTAAAAAGATGTGTGCATAAGCATTTCTAAAATAAGGTATACGACTTTGCTAAACTCCTTTTTTGTTAGCCTAAATGTAGGCAACGTTTTTACGATTTTTTTAATATTATTTTTTTTTTTGTAATATTTTAACTGAGAAAGCCTCAAGTTATTGGTAAAAAATGTAATATTTTGTAATATATTTGACATAAAAAAAATTAAATTTTTTTCTTATCTAAAAAATCTTCCATTTTTTATCTGCGTACCAAATAAGCTTTACACTTAAAGTCATGGTTAAAATTAATTTTTATTCAGCCTGAATGTAAGCAACATTTTTCCATATATTATTTTTATTTTACTATCTTACCTAAGAAAATTAACTTTGTCTTATATTTTCGTCATATATAATTAATTAATCTACAAGTGTTTTTTAGGGAAAGTAAAATAATTTTTTTTTCCAAATATTTTTGTAGAAGAAGTCAATATTGAATAAAGAGTATTGCTAGTAAAATGTGGTAAAATAGACAAACGGTCAGTTGTTTTATATTTGGCATAAAAAAATTTCTCAAAATATTTGGTTTTTCTTGTCTAAAAGAAGTATCTGTCTTTCTTTCAATTGTATACTAAATAAATCTTCCTCCTAAAATATGGTACGTGGCTTGGCAGAAATTTATTTTTAGTCAGCGTGAATGTAGGCAACGTTTTTACGCATTTTTGTTATTATTAAAAACTATTTTACCGAATTAATGATTTTTGAATTAATATATTTTTTCTTCGTTTTATATAATTAATTAAAGGGCGATCCATTTCGAGATTCTTTACTTTATTAAAGAAAAAACACAGAAAATTCCAATTTAATGGGGAATGTTTACTATCATTCGAAATAACATTCTTTGGCTTTTATTTTTTTTAAGATTATCTCTTTCAAATGTTGGCCGCGGCTATTTCTCAGATGGTCCATCCGTTGAGTCCAATTTTCGATGACTCGTTCGAGCATTTCGACTAATAACTGGCAAACGACACGCGTGATGTTTTGTTTCAGCGGTATTGTCCGCATATATTTTAGATTTTACATATCCCCACAGGAAAAAGTCTAACGGTGTGATATAACACGATTTTGGTGACCAATTGACCGGCCCAAAACGTGAAATTATATGCTCACCAAAGTGTTCTCTCAATAAATCCATTGATTGATGCGATGTGCGATGTGTGGGACTGACGCCGCCGTCTTGTTGAAATGAAATGTCGCGGAGATCACGAGCTTCATTACCAGGCATAAAATAATCGGTTATCATGGCGCCATAACGTTCTCCATTGACGGTTACGTTCTAACCGGCATCATATTTGAAGAAATATGGACCGATGATTCCACCGGCCCACAAACCACACCAAACAGTTGTTTTTTCTGGATGAAGTGGCAGCTCTTGAATCTCTTTAGGTTTCTCTTCGTCCAAAATGCGGCAATTTTGCTTGTTTAAGCACCCATTGAGCCAGAAATGGACCACATCGCCGAACAAAAAAATTTGGCTAGAAAACGTCGGATCTTCTTGGAACTTTGCAAGAACCCATAGATCGAAGCGATGTCGCTTGGGAAAGTGGAGCGGCTTCAGTTCTTGCACAAGCTGTATTTTGTATGCTTTCAATTTCAGATTTCGACGTGAAATGCGTCACGTCGTTCCATTCGTCAGTCCGAGTTGCTGCGAACCGCGCCGAAACGACTCTTCACGGTCTTCGTGTACACTCTCAGCTACGGCCGCTATATTTTCCTCACTGCGTGCTAGACGTGGTTCATTCGGTCGAATATTATCCAATAATGAATGCTGGGTCTCAAGATGGGTGAATAGTACGCTCAGTGGCCGATTATGTTGACCATAAGTTGAGCCAAGCGCGCGAAACACATTCTTTACAGAACGTGAATTTTCTTAATAAATTTGAATGATTTGTAAACGTTGTTCAGGCATAAGTCTTTCTATGATGAAATGCCAAACAATACTGAACAAAAATAACATGAAAGCTTGACACGACTCACGTGTGATCTGTTAAAAAAAGACTATTGAAAAAAGTGCCTCTAATTGGATCACCCTTTTCATGTACGAGTATGTACATATGTAAGTTCATGCGATTGAATAACTTCGTGAAAAAAAAAGAAATTTTTTTCCATAAATATTTTTAACCATATTTATTTATGTTGAAGCGAGACGGCCACACATCCCAAAACTTGTAACTACAAGTAAACTGAAAAACATTTATATTTGTATATAGTTGCTTATGTACACTTGTACTTATAAATTATTTAAACCGCTTGGCGCAATTCATAAAAAATGTGTTCAATAAATTATTTTTTGTAAGAATTTTTACGATCACTTATATTTATGTATGTATAAGTGTACTGCACCCAAATACCAGTTCTCATATTACACGTTTCAGTGATTCCCAAACCACTTTTTTTTTGTTTCTTCAAAACTCTTAAAGTCCACCAAGATTACAACGGCACTGCTGTCATATGCAATTAAAAAAAATATTAAAGCAAAAATATTTATTTGCTCATACACCAACACTTACATACGTATGTATATGTCATAATGCACATATTGCAATCACGACAATCATGCCACTGCACGCTTGTAGCCATTACTCAACTCTACTAGCGTTGCTAAAATGTGCGGCACTTAAGATTAACAACGCAGCAACACACAAGTGGAATGAAGAAATATTCGCATTTGCATGTCAACAAGTTGGCGACATGATTTTAATAAATGAATTGGCATAACAAAAAACAAAAAAAGAGAGTTAAATAGTTGAACAAAAAACCATATTAAACAAATGCAAATATGCAGGCTTATCACGAGCAATTATGAGGACTAGTGGAAGGAAAAATACTAAAAATAAAGTTTACTAGGCATTTTTATTTATTTAATTTTTTAATTTTTTACTTTACTTTAATTTATTTAATTTTTTTTTGAGATATTTTATTTATTTTTTTGTGAATTATTTTACTTTATTTTATTTTAATTTATATAATTTTTTTTTAATTTTATTATATTTTATTTTATTTTGCTTAATTTATTTGATATTTTTTTGTTTTATTTTATTTTAATTTATATAATTTTTTTTTAATTTTATTATATTTTATTTTATTTTGCTCAATTTATTTGATATTATTTTTGTTTTATTTTATTTTATTTTATTTTATTTTATATTTTAATTTTATTTTATTTACTTTATTTTATTTTCTTTCATCTTATTTTTTTATTCTTAATATTTTTTTTTTTTTTGTTTTATAGATATTTTTTTTAATAAGTGCAACATAACAGTCAATCTGCGCGCCTCACTAGTGACTCGATTCGAGTTCATTCGTCTTGTAAAATCAGCAAAGTTTTGTTTATCAGCAAAAGGCACGCATAAAACAGTAAACAAACAAATTAATATAGATATTTGCACAGACATATAAACAAAATATTATGAATATGCACATACAATACACTTACACATATATAGGCAGCAATGTGTAAGAACAAAGGCAACACTCAGCAAAAACAACAACTGCAACACGTCCACTAGACTCGGTCAAATAAATTAAAAAAGACCCTTAACAAATGTGTGTGTGTACGTAAATTTGTGTACTCGTATGTATATAAGTATATACAAGTGCAAGTAAATATATTTCCTGCCTCATTGCACTTAATTTGATGATTCGTCGAGTCGCGGCAACTCACATTTCTGTCAATTATACTGAACGAAATCGAAATCTGCACTTGCAAAAGCAATTTTTTTTCATTGTTTTTTTTTTTTATGGAGGAGTGAGGAGAGGCATAATGAAATGGTAGACGTCGTGCTGACCACCCAGAAATTTTCCATTTCATTAGCTGAAATATTAAGTAAAAGAATTTTGCAAAATTTATAAAATATAGCGGCCGTAGCTGAGAGTGTACACGACGACCGGGAAGCATCAACTCGGACTGACGTATGGAACGACTTGGCGCATTTTACGTCGAAATCTGAAATTGAAAGCATACAAAGTACAACTTGTGCTAGAACTGAAGCCGCTCGACTTTCCCAAGCGAGATCGGTTCGCTCTATGGGCTCTTGAAAAGTTCCAAGAAGATCCGGCGCCATGATAATCGACTATTTGATGCCTGAAATTGAAGCTCGTGATCTCCGCCACATTTGATTTTAACAAGACGCCGCCACTTCCCACACATCGCACATCGCATCAATCAATTGATTTATTGAGAGAACACTTCGGTGAGCAGATAATTTCACGTTTTGGGCCGGTCGAGTGGCCAACAAGATCGTGTGATATCCGTTAGACTGTTTGACTTCTTCCTGTGGGGATATGTAAAGTCTAAAGCCTATGCGGACTATCCCACTTCTATTCAGGCCTTGGAGAAAAACATCGCGCTTGTCATTCGCCAGTTACCAGTCGAAATGCTCGAACGAGTCTTCGAAAATTGGACTCAACGTATGGACCAACTGAGACATAGCTGCGGCCAACATTTGAAAAAGATAATATTCAAAAAATAAATGCCAAAGAATGTTTTTTTAAATGCTTATAAATATTCCCAATTAAGTTTAAATTTTCTATGTTTTTTCTTTAAACAAATGGATCATCCGTTATAAATGTGTACATACTTATATGATTGCTAAGTAAAGTTCGTTTCCATTTAATGTAATTTTGAATTTTTACTTTATTCTAATTGCACCTTCAACAATTTCTACGATTAAAATAAGGGAAATAGTTCTGAAGTGAAGTAAATTTTGGGCTCTTATTCATACTAAATTATTTTAGTAGTAAGATTTCTAAAATATATTATATAAAAATCAGTAAAATGAACTATTTATACATACATAAGAGTAAAAGTAAAAAAAAATACATAAATCAATTTTATATAATATCTAAATTGTATCAATTGATTATGTCAACAACAGCAACAACAACCGACATCCGAAATCTACTTTACACTTCCAAATCGAACATACAATTTTTCTCGCATTTTCAGCTTTGCGCTTTGTATTGTAAAATTTCCCATCCGACATTGTTGTTGTCGCATTAAGTAAGAGTGTAGGTTTTGTAAGATTTCCATACTTCCATGCAATAAAACATCAATGACAACAATCATCAATAATGATAAAAGCCGATTTGCATCGTTCCGTTTGCTGACTTTCACCGATGAGGTCCGATGTGGTTTATGATGCATCTTTGTGAGCTAAGCTACTGGGCGCGTAGTATTTTGGGCTACACAATAAACTTTTTTTTTTAATTATTACAACAGCAGCTGAGCTTCGATGCAATTTAAATGCGATTCCGGATGTTTTTTGTTATTTTTTTCAACTCTTTTTATGTGCACGTTTGTGTATACTGTTATTGTAATGAAAGGTGTATGATGAGATTTGGCATTGCATTTCAGTAAACCCTTGCACAGTTGCTTATTGTACAACAGCCGGTGACTAATACTCACTTTTTATTTCATTTTAATTTATATAATTTTATTTCATTTTATATGATTTTAATTTATATCAAATAATTTAATTTAATTTGCTTTGATTTAATTTTGTCTTAACTAACTTTTTTTGTTTGTTTAATTCATAGTCCGGTCAATTTAGACATTCGAAGCTACCTAAATTCCCACAAATCGGTAGGATTGTTTAAAATATAATTAAAAATAAAATTTGAAATTTCCCCAGTTGTAATCGTCATAATATGCACACGTTTCCATGCCACCTATGAGGTAGTGTACTTAGCGTGTTTTTTTAACGTTGATTCCCAGTAAGCACGAATGACGCATTATTCCACGCGTGAGTTGTGATCATGCTTAATTTGAAACTATTGCAAAATAATGGATATTAGAGTAGAGATTGAAAAGATAAAAGCAATTTAAGTTAAAAAAAAGTAGTGAAATTTAATCGTCCGAAACGTAACTTTGGAATTCTTCTTCTTGTTCTTCTTCTTGATTTTCTTGTTCTTGTTCGTCTTATTCTTATTCTTCTTCATCATCATCCTGAGTGCATGTAAACTGCGTTAATAGTTAGTTATCGCATGCCGCCTCGGTGAAATCAAACGGATCCTTTACTGTTATTTATTATTTATTATTTATTGCTATTTATTAGAGCACGACCGGTCTTGGCAATGTGTACATGCCATATGATTATTTATTAAATGTTCAATAAAACCATTCGAACCAGGTAAATACGCATTTTTCCATTTGCCATAAAGCCATACTGTATCAGCTTTTTTGAGGAAAGATACCGTTTCAGTTCCATAAACAAAACAATTTAACATTTATTTTATTGTAACCTACTACACCGTTATTTTGATAGTTCTGTATCGGCACATGAGCTTTTGCCTTGAAATTTTTTGCTGAAAGAGCTTCTTTTACTCGTGGCATAGGCTCTTCTAGTAAAACTGAATTTTTTGGAGTAACAATTTGAATAATACCCACCCATTATGTGGAGTGTTTTATTGCCGTCGAGGGTATTCACATTAATATTAGCATTGCCAGCAAAGTATTGAAAAGTGTGCCGCTTTCTGGTGGTAGGACATGATGAGGGCGATGAAAAATTACCACTGCCTCGTACATTATTATTTAATTATAGTATGCACATAAACCAAATGACGAAAAGATTTGTATAAAACGTTTTGACCCGAACCTTCGATGAAAAAAAAACTGCGAGGCCTAGTTGTAATTTCGACTTAAAAGACCTTGGTCGAACAGCAGTCATGACACTATGGCAACTATTTGTACATATTAATTTTACATGATCTAAATTTGATCGTTTATTCTTTAAAATAACACCACGATTCTGGAATTTCATTATTTCAATCTTCAAACATGCGATCTGGTGGAGGGTAGTTAGAATTATCAAATACTGTGGGTTGAATATCTTCTCGATCTCTGCTTTTTTATTCATTTTTTTTTTCGTACCAGGCTTGATTGATTATCTACTAAGCATATTAATGTTGATGCTCGTGATTTCTCAGTGATACTAAGTTTATCATCAGACGTCAGTTTTAGTAGTAGCTTAATCATTCTGCTATCTAAAGTCGTAGCTTTACGTATATTCTGTAATTCGCTTAAAGTGAACTTACAGTCATCGCTATATTCAATGTATGTAAATATTTCCTCCTTTGCCGGAATGGTAGCTTCGTTTTTAGGACAACCGATTTTAAGCCCAGTGGAAGGTTTCATGAAAGAAGCATAGCAATCATGATGATATTTAGCTTCCGCAGCAACTAAATCATATTCAAATTCGAGCCAAGCAAGAACAGTTTTTGCTGTAACATCGTCACGACTCCGAGCTAGTTCCAGAATTAATATTTAAATTGAAATGTACTAACTTGACTGATTCGACGGCGAATATCTAAGGGGTTCCTTTTCTCTTACTCTTCATTCAATTCCTGGCCACAAAATATGTATTGTTTTTCAAAGCCAAAAACCTAGCTTGTTGTTCTTCACGTTGCCTTTTATTAACTGCAGCAATAGAAGATACTTTCGAGTATAATTTTTATGACAATTTTCATGTATTTTCTTAGATTTATGATTTTTAAAATATTCCGAAAATTCATCTGCTCTTCCGGTACTTGAATTAATGAATGTCTTTATACCACGTTCAAAACAGTAACAACTTCACTTTCAGTTAAAAGTTTAGCACAAATAAAATCATATTCGGACATTTTTGTTATGAAACTCAAAACAGCACGATATAGATTTGGATAAACACGTGTTTTCACTACTGAATAGCGTCCAAGCCTAACTGTATTTCATTTATTTTAGCAGGTATACGATCCTAGCCACGCACACAATTGAGCAGGGGACTTTTTGAATCGCTATATCTCAAAATCGGTGGCTCGCAGGAAAATAAGTATAAAAATAATAATATAATAATAATAATAATATTTTTTGTAGATAATTTTATGATCTACAATTTTTGTCTGAAAATCGCGAAGAACTCAGGCGATAGATATGGAACTTTCAAATTTTATTTTTAATTGTATTTTAAACAATCGTCCCGATTTGCAGCTTGGTGGGAATTTAGGTAGCTTTACTCTTATTTTTGGGTCTAATTTGACCAGACTATTAATTTAACTTTTTTTCATTTTATTAAAATTTATTATATAAATTTTTTAATTTTTGTTTCTTTTGTTAGATTAAACTAAATTCTAATTAAATTTCAATTTATTTTATTTCATAATTTTGATTTAATTTAGTTCAATTTTCTTATTTTTTATATTTTTTAACTTTCTTTTATTTATTTTCTTTTTTTTTTAATTTATTTGATATCATTTTATTTTATTTTATTTTATTTTACTTTATTTTTATTTTTTATTTTATTATTTAAAATTTTTTTTATTTTTGTTTATTTTATATTAATTTATTTTATATTTTTTTATATTATTTTATTTTATTTTACTTTGTTTTAATTTACTTTATGTTATTTTATTTTATATTATGTTTTTATTTTATTTTATTTTATATTATTTTTTTATTATTTTATTTTATTTTTTCATTTTTTTTTTTTTTATTTATATTTTTTTTTTTGTTATTTTTTTTAAATTTTTTTAATTTTATATTTTTTAATTTAATTTAATTTTTTTTTTGAATTTATTTTATTTTATTTTATTTTTTTATATTTTTTTTATTATATTTTACTTTATTTTTATTTTTTATATTTTTTTTATTTTATTTTACTTAATTTTTATTTTTTATTTTATTTTTTAAATTTTTTTATTTTTGTTTATTTTATATTAATTTATTTTATATTTTTTTATATTATTTTATTTTATTTTATTTTTTTTTTATTTATTTTATTTTATTTTATTTTATTTTATTTTATTTTATTTATATTTTTTTTTATTTTGCTTTATTTAATTTTATTTTTATTTATTTTATTTTATTTTTTTAATTTAATATAATTTTTTTTTTGATTTTATTTTATTTTATTTTATTTTTTTATATTTTTTTTATTATATTTTACTTTATTTTATGTTATTTTATTTTATTTTTTTATTTTTTATTTTTTTAATATTATTTTAAATTTTTATTAAAATTATTTGATTTATTTTTTTATCATGTTTTAACAAATGTTCACACCTCTCTATTTGATTTTAAAATTTTTACATATTTTTTTTTACATTTTTTATTAACGATTTGATTGTATCAAATGAAATAAGTGTTCATAACACCTATGTACATGCATACATACACGTCATTTGTAGCAATTTTTGTGTTCTCTTCTCATTCCAGTTCAACATGGAACAAGAGGACACCTGTCGGCCAGTTCCCGCACCGCGTCGTCTCTATCCCGAGTTACGCAAAACAGACTATGAAAATGTTACTGTAGAATTGATAAATAAAAATCTTAATATCAATTCGGAGAATATACACACAATCACCAATTGCACCGAAAAAGTGCCAAATAATAAAATATTCTTCGGCTCACACTCAGATGGCGAAGATATGAGCAGTGTAGCGACACGCAAGTCAATACTCACCGAAACAAATGATTTGTATGGACCCAATGCGAATGAAGAGGTACCACCAGCGCCCATCTATGCCACACCAACACCAGCGCCACGCCCACGTAAACCACAAAATACGGATTTGGAGAATGCCAATAGCATCTACGAGAACACACAAATCTTAAGCACATCGCCCAAGACGCCAAGACTCTATCCACAATTGACACGTAATATCGGCGCCATCAGCAAGGAAACCTCACCGAACACATCAACATCTTCCTCGCCATCGACCAGTCGTGCGGCGTTACGTAAAGCGCCCGAACTGCCACCGAAGACTTATATGAGCATGGAGCGTGAGCGTGCCAATCGTTTGCAACGATACTCCATTGGTAGTGAAGTGTCCACGACGAGCAGTTATATGGTGACCATGGACGGCGCTGGTGGTGGTGGTGGTGGTTTGGGTGATGCCAGCGTCAGTTACAAACAGAAATCAGCATCGAATGCAACACTAAATTCGTCGGTGGATGAATCGAATGATAGCGCTGATAATGCGAAATTCAAATCGCCTTCGCCCGGGTATGTAAGCGACGATGTGGATTTTGCTTTAAATAACGGTAGTCATAATATCAGTACTTATGATGATGATGATGATGATCATGATGAAATTGATATTCAATTCGAAAGTGATGATAGTAACCGCAACAACAATAACGCCAAGGCCAACGCCAAAACTAGCAACAACAACACCAATACCAATACGAATAAATTATGTAATAAATTCACTTGCATGGCCTCCAAAACAAATGAAAGCAAAGCGAACGATAAAAGCGCATTCACTGCAATCACCAATTTTCATGAAACTGCAATTGCGTCCAACCAAATAAAAGACAAGTAATCCTTCTCACAAAAAATTAGCAAAAAATTTTATAACTTAATTTAAATGGTGTTTAGCATTTGGTTTTTGCATGTTCAATGAGGCTAACCTAAAAGTACATATGTATATCCGTATAGAATAGAAAATAATTGGTGTTTGTGAGTAACTTTGTTGCACCGCATCGGATAAATGCACTTTTGTATTAATAATTATTATTTTTAATCCCATTAACATTTAAAAAAAAAAACATTTATATATATAATATCCATTTCGAGCTTCCCTACTTTACAAAGAAAAAAAAACCAACAGAAAATTCAAATTTAATGGGGAATGTTTATTATCTTTCGAAAGAACACTCTTTGGCATTGATTTTTTAAAGATTATCTCTTTCAAATGTTGGCCGCGGCCACGTTTCTGATGCTCCAACCGTTGATTAAAATTTTCGATGACCCGTTCGAGTATTTTGACTGGTAACTGGCGAATGACACGCGTGATGTTTTGCTCCAAGGCCTTAATCGCTGAATCGAAACGGGATTGTCCGCATAGACTTTAGACTTTACATATTCCCACAGGAAAAAGTCTAACGGTGTGATATCATACGATCTTGGTGGCCAATCAAGCGGCCCAAAACGTGAAATTATCTGCTCACTGAAGTGCTCTCTCAATAAATCCATTCATTGATGCGATGTGTGGGAAGTGGCGCCATCTTGTTGAAACCAAATATCACGGAATTTCAGGTATTAAGTAGTCGGTTATCAGGGCGCGGTAACAGTTGTCGTTGACGGTTACGTTCTCACCGGCATCTTTTTTGATTCCACCGGCCCACAAACCACACCAAACCGTTGTTTTTTCTGGATAAAATGGCAGCTCTTGAATCTCTTCAGGTTGCTCTTCGTCCCAAATGCGGCAATTTTGCTTGTTTACATACCCATGGAGTCAGAAATGGGCCTCACCGCTGAACAAAATTTGGCCCGAAAATCTCGGATCTTCTTGGAACTTTTCTAGAGTCCATAGAGCGAAGCGATGTCGCTTGGGAAGGTCGAGCGGTTTCAGTTCTTGCACAAGCTGTATTTTGTATGCTTTCAATTTAAGATCTCGACGTAAAATGCGCCAAGTCATTCCATGCGTCAGTCCGAATTGCTGCGAACGGCGCCGAATCGACTCTCCACGCTCTTCGTGTAAACTCTCAGCTTCGGCCGCTTTATTTTCTTCACTGCGTGCTAGACGTGGTCTATTCGTTCGAATATAATCCAATAATGAATGCTGGATCTCAAGATGGGTGATGGTGTTGCGGATAGTACGCTCTGTGGGCCGATTATGTTGACCATAAGTTGATCTAAGCGCGCGAAACACATTCTTTACAGAACTTGAAATTTCGTAAAAAAGTTGAATGATTTGTAAACGTTGTTCAGGGGTTAGTCTTTCCATGATGAAATGCCAAACAATACTGAACAAAAATAAGATGAGAGCTTGACACGACTCACGCGTGATCGGTCAAAAATGGATTTAGTCCTCAGGACAGCGAAGCTCCTCGATGTCTAAGACATGTTCTAGATAAGGCTGCACAGAAAGTCAGAGAAGGTGTTCGAACTTTTAACTTCCCTACACTTTCTGCATGTGTGACTGCTAGTGATGTCAGTAGCTTGTGACCTATGGTGTTATTTTTCCACTATAATGTAGATTGATGATTGGCTGAAAAGTAACTTCCAAGTACTGAAGCATAGTTCTTTGTCTCATCATCTTATAATCTCCTCTCTACTCCAGAGTGAGGTCTTCCGATTCAATTTTGGCCTAGCTTGTGCAGGTTTGTTGCAAGTGGCAATGCAATTCCATCTTTATGTGTCTCATAAAGTAAATTTTATGAGAATAAATCTTTTATTTTGGAAAATTTGCCCTTTGCCTAACAAGTTCGTCTGCCCCACAGTTGCCCTGTATGTCGCAGGAAGTAAATGAGCGATATTCAGTTTTCCTTGGTCATATCATATGCAAATCATTCATTTGTACTACGGGAACTACGTTACCAAGGCACGACAAGGACGGCCCTTTATCTATAACTGCATACCCAGAGGTAAGAGTACCGCTATTTTACCTCTAAGCCAAACCCTTGCGCTTGGAGGCTTGGACAACGGCTGAAATAGAGGTACAAATCTACTGTGGATCCACTCGAACATGTTTCGTTGAAAGGTTCGCTGAAGCCTTATTATAGTGTCTGTTTAGAAGAGGTGCTACAAGCGGGTGTTCGTTTCGGAAGTAAACAGATCGCTATATAAATGTGCCTCAGTTTAAAACCCTTCGTGGAAGTTATGTTCTAAGTTTGCGGTAGCTTCTCGGCAGGTAATGTTAAGCCCTCTGAGTGTATTTCTGACATGAAATAAAATCTCTTCATAAAAATCCATCGACCGTTCGGAGGCAGCTTAGAATAAATTGTAGGTTCCCCCATTTTCTGGAAAAACATCAAGACGCGTACCAGAGATTATATGTAAGTTGCCTTCAAGGATTATGTGCTGATTATAGCGACCCTCCAACTTTTCGAAACCATTTTTTTAGTACGATTTGTCCTTTGCTTTAAAATTGGCCTAAGTTTCGGCGATCGCCTCTTCATTCGGCGCAAATTTCTTTACAGCGACATTTTTCTGAGCTCTGAGAACAGGAAATAGTCGCAGGTGGCGAGATCTGGAGAATACGGTGGATGCGGAAGCCCAATTCATGGATTTTAGCCATAGATTTCACTGAAGTGAGACACTGCGCATTGTCTTGGGGAAACAACACGTCCTTCTTCTTCAAATGCGGCTGTCTTTCGCCGATTTTGTCCCTATGTAATAGTCGCTGTCGTTGATGGTATATCTTTCTTCAAGGTAATCAATGAAAATTATTCCATGCGCATCGCAAAATACAGATGTCATAACCTTGCGAGCCCACTGTAGCGTTTGTCCACGCTTTGGAGCGGGTTCATCGTATGCAGTTCACTCGGATGATTGTCGATTGGATTTCGGAGTGAAATAATGGAGCCATGTTTCATCGGGTTTAGTACGCTTGAACATCTCCAAACACTGCTCCGAATCATCAGCTTGTCGTTGTTTTTGGTCAAAAGTGAGCTCGCGCGGCACCCACTTTGCACAGAGCTTTCTCATACCCAAATATTCGTGAATGATATGATGTACACGTTGAGTTGATATCTTTAGAGTACCTGCTATTTCACTCAATTTCACTTTACGGTCATTCAGAATCACTTTGTGGATTTTTTTTTATATGTTTTCTTCGGTAACCAATTTTGGGTGTCCACTGGGTTCACCGTCTTCGGTGCTCATTTCACCACATCTAAACCTAGCATACTAATATTTGATGGTTGATTTTCTTGGGGCAGTGTCCGGAAACAAGGACATCAAGCCAAGTTTTTTCTTGAACTGCAATTTTTCTCTTCAAAAAGCAATATCTATGGGATTTTGAAAATATTCTCTTATTAAATCTATTTATCATTGCTCGTTAGTAGTTGCTTCAGGAATGTCTCGATTGTGTCGTTTCCCGAAACGAAAACCAAATTTATCGAAATGTAAAAACGCAGTCGGATAAGTGTTGGCCGAACTGACAAAAAACTCGTAGGGCCTTTTTCAAAAAAAAAAAAAAAAAAAAAAAAATATAAATATATGTATATATATATATCCATTAGAAACTCTATGGAGAGGATATACTATTTGGCGATAGCTGAGTGACAGTCAGAACCACCACCGACACCGTTAAAGTGGTCTGCAAGTTCCAGAATGAAATGCTAAGTCGAACTGTCTTTCCAAGACTTACGTTTACACCCATCGGTTCAAGAGTAGGAAGGATTACCGATTTCTGTTGGTTTAAACGCGTAATGACTGCCGTTCCTATGCCAATTAAGAGCCATAAGCAACGAACGTGTGTGCGAGTTGTTGTTGCCCAAAAGCTCGCGTTACGCGAAGATGTGAGCACAAGATCTCGAGATCTGCTATGCGTTTCGTTTATTCTGATGTTGCAAGAGTAGAATTTAACAACTTCAAAATCTGTAAGTCTTCTGCGAAAACCTCATCCTATGCAATTTTTTCATGTTTTTGTCTCTTCTTCGGTTCTCGCTCTCATTGGATTAATTACTGTTAGACAATCGGACACACTGTTTACTCCACTATTTTTAGACACACTTCCCCATTTTGAAGTTCACTCGCGAGAATTACTATTTCGAGAGCTTGGTTGACGCATCATGACCCTTCCAAGAATACATTTTAGGCGGGAATGATAGATCGTAAAGAGATTGCGCTTTATGGCGTACCGTTATTTACTGTTATAAAATTTACCAACCAGCTGTTGCTTTGTTTTCATCACACTTTCAATGCATTCTTAGTGCATAGAGCATAGCAAGCAAACGAAATTATTTTATTTTATTTTAAAAATTTATTTTATGATGTTAACTCGCCTACATACATACAAATCTCTTTGAAAATGTATGCAGATTGACTGTTTATCAAAACACAATCGAAATTATGACGTTTATAAGTACGTAAACAACAACGAAAAATTAATGGCGCTATCTGGCATACATTATTCTTGCATGTAAGGCAGGGACATATTGTACATATTTGTGCACATATACGTAGTGTATGTATAGTGAACTTTATCTCATCTTGATATTTATGTATGTATGTATGTATATGAAGTGAATTTTTATTTACTCTGATGCACATATGTATATGTCTGCCTAAGTTCAAAAACGCCACAGATGTTCAATGTTTGTCACACGACATTGAGGTTTTTGTATGTATATATGTAACATATACATGTATGTATATACATACATTTCTCATCTTGTAAATTTTATATATATGAGCGAGTGAGGTTTTGTGTGCCGCCAAAAGAATTCTAAATTTAGTGGCATTTCCTGAAGGCGTAGCGTCAAAGCGCGTGCATTGCGTTAATTAGGAGAATATTTTGGGTTTGGAGGGAGAGCCTATGTCCATACATGTATGTACTTGTATATGTGTGTACATTTGTACTTCTATGAATGTTGTGCATGCCACAACAAGACTAAGACATCACTAATGTTAAGTGATATATAAAAGTGGTTATAAAAAGTACCAGTTTACTACTAGAGTTTTTCCAGGCCTGAATTTTCTTGCTTATTAGACCAGTATACGAGGTGTGTTCAAAGGAAAAGTTGAAATTTGAATTTTTTTGAAAAGTACTTATTTATTCATCAATATCTATTTTGTCCCCTTCAAAGTAATTCCCCTAACATATAATACACTTCTGCCAAAGCATTTTCTAATCCCCGAAACACTTCTGAAAAGCGCTTTTCGGAATGGCAATCATAGCTCTTTCTTCGATTCTGACTTGATCTAATAAATTGCGACAAAACGCTTTCTTTTCAGTGGTTTCTTTAGTTTTGGGAACAAGAAAAAGTCGCAGGGAGCCAAATCTGGTGAATACGGTTGTTGAGGCATAATTACGGTACGATTTCGGCCAAAATATTACGAATAAGCATTGATGTGTGATCTGAGCTGGTGCACTATCGTGATGCAGAATCCACGATTTGTTTATTCACAATTCCGATCGTTTGAGCCGTATTGCTTCACACTAACGTTGCTTAACTTCCTTATTAACTGTACGACCTTTTGGCAGGAGCTCACGAGGCACCACACCATTGTAATCAAAGAAAACAGTGAGCAAAACCTTCACATTTGATCGAACTTGGCGCGCCTTTTTCGGTTTTAGCTCATCTGGCGGTTTCCATTGGGATGATTGGGCCTTGGTTTCGACGTCAGAACCATATATCCACGTTTCTACACCAATTATAAACCGTTTGAGCAAACCCGGACCGTTGTTGACGTCATTCAACAACCTTTGAGCTATACTAATGCGAGATTGCTTTTGCTCAAAGTTTAGCAATTTCGGAACAAACTTTGCTGCCACACATTTCATGCCCAAAACATTCGAGAAAATTGAATGGCATGAGCCGATTTATATGCCAACATCCCCTGCAACTTCCCTAATAGTGATTCGACGATTTTCAATAATAACTTTTTCACTGTTGCGATGTTTTCTAAGCTTGTTGACGTGGTCGCACCTCCAGGACGCTCATCGTCATCAACATCTTCTCGGCCTTCTGTAAAGCGCTTGTACCGCTTATAAACACTTTTTTTGAGACAAAGTGGACTCACCGAATGCCACAGTCAACATTTCAACATTTAATAAGTATTCCTGGATCCATTTCTTCCAAAAGTCAAAAACCGAAGAGCCCACAAAAACGCGACTAACCTCTTTTGTTGTCAAAATAACAAAAACAAATATCGATAGTTGAATGTAATGTACACAGCCCGCGAACAAACAAAATTCACCTTTTGCTTTGAACATACGTCGTAGGTGTAAGTCAAAGTTCAAAATAGGCCATAATGTGCAGTAAGAAAGTCCCAGCTTCTTGGGAACGTCGAGAAATAGGCATATTCGGGTCTTCGGCTACACTTTCACTTACAGCAGCGCTATTTGAGGTGGAACGAGCAAAACGAAGTTGCATAGGCCTAACAATATCTGTAACCGCTCTAGTCTCTTCAAATTTCTTTAAAACTTTACCAATTGCTTGAGTAGTTGGAAGATTATGTGCAGCATAATCTCCTCATAAAGCACGAAACGTGGTCACGTTTGAATCATCATTTTTGTAGTAGGAAGACTTTTAGCTTTAACGTGTTTGGTTTGACAGTTAAGTTTGACGGAACCACTAAATGCATAACCCTTTATATGCTATAGTGGTCTTTAAATGTACCAATGCATCTTCCTACCAATTTTGGTTGAAATATCTCTCATATGACCGGTTTTAATACTGGTGTCCCTATCTCTTCTCCTTTTCTATATTTCGGACCAAGGTTAATATACCATTTCGTTAGTAGCCGTTGCTAACTCCGTTGTCAGTACCCACTTATGGTGGTTAGTACTTCCAGTTATCTCCCTCTGTATCGTCTCCGGACTGGTGGCGAGAAGGGTGTCGTCGTCAGTCTCTCTAATTGGCCTTATATTCCGATGAGTTATTGTTTCTGTTAGCGTTGCGTTGATAGACAAAGTGGTTTCAGTTGCAGTTTTTTGTTATTGTTGGTATTATTATTTGTTTCCAAGAGTACGGTGTGAGTAGAGAGAGCATGTTTTAACCTCCGACCAGGCATCTTAATGGATATTTCACTATCAGTTACTCAATTAACGGCCGCTGACCATTCAGCCATCAGTATGGGTACCTCTCAACAGCTTGGCTTAGGATGCCAAGGTTTATTGATACATTATTATTTGAGGAATATTCAAAAGTTGTTATATTTTTAAATACATTAAACATCTTTCTAAACAAACAAAATTTTAGTTTCAATACAAATATGAACTAGTTTCTGTCTGGTCAATTTTTAACTGGTATGGGACTAGTTCATGTCTGATTAAAATCTGACAATTGTTATTTTGAAGCAAATATACGCCTTAAAAATAAAAAAGTATTTGTATGGAATAGGTAGAAAGTAGACACTTTCTTTGGGTTAGCTTGAGGTATCAGTTTCGAAGTAGTTTCTAACTAGTTCATTTGACTGCAGGGTACATATTTGTTGTATGCTTATGAGTATAATATGTTTCTTATGCTATGATATGCATGTAGTATGTCTTTGTATGGATTTTATTAATTACAGCACATACATTTCCTTTCGATTTTTGTTTGGAGGGGAATAACTTCGTAGATGTGAACTTCATTTCACTGCATATGGGTGTATGTATGTATATGTGATTTTAAATGTTCTTGTGAGCAAAGTGTGCAATAAAATATAAATATATACATATATGTAAGTATAAATCTTCATATATGTATGTATGTACGCTCTCCAAAAAGTCTCTATAAATAGTGCTGCCCCTCATGCTCACAAGCTTCAGATGCATTTCTCTTGTACCAGTGAGTGCATCACCAATTACAGTTAGTCGAATAATAATAATAATTCTTATAAATTAATAAATATTTTTCCCTAATTTGCACATTAACAAAAAAAAAAAAAAATTAAAAAATTACATAAACCAATGGTAGTTGTTGCGGCGGAAGTACAAGTATTTGGTGGATAAGTGAGGGTAACGGACAAACATACCATACACATAAAACACCGTAAAATTTACAACAAAAAATATTAACAAATTTATTTCCATACTCTTACAGCGAGCTCTTGAAATCCATTGGCTCCACTTCCAAACTACTCACCGAATCCATCGGCGAACGTGTCGCACTCAAAGCCAAGGGCGTCAAGCATAAACTGGATAAGAATTTCAGCAATATTAGTAGTGAAACAGCGAGTCGCTTGCGTAGTGTTGGTAAGAATTTCAATACAAACTTTACGCTTACCAAAAAAGAAAAGGATAGAGAAAAGGAAAGGCCCACAGCACAATTTCACACAAATCGCCCACAAACACTGCCACCCAACGATCAAGTTTTCGGCTCCATCTCATTCACCAGTCCATTAAATCGCAAAGCGGACGGTGTTGAAGATCTCTCTGCCAGCGCTGCTGATTGCTCATATGATTTGCCGCGTAGTTTGAGGTCAGCGCGTAGTGATTTGGATTTACCCGCGCCACCATCTTACGAGGACGCACTGCAAACGGCGTCACAGGCACCATTCGAGCGCAACGCACCGCTAAGCAAGTCTGTTATGGTGCCCAAACATATAGCCGCTGAGGCAGCTAATGTAGCGTTGAAAAAACAGTGCAGCAATAGGAGTTTGCAAAATGTTAGGGAAGAAATCAATTCAGCAGATAATTCAAGTAGTTCGGTGGCGACTTCGCGCGATTCATTAGATTTACCCTCGCCGCCAATGCCAAAATTTCCACCACCGTCACTGCCAAAAGAAGTTGTCACTGAATTGTCGGATGGCTTGTATGGCAAACTCAAACCCATTCAGCCACCACAGCGCTTGAAGCGTCGAAAAAATTATGAAGAAATTCAACTAAGGCGCGTGGTGGAGACGCCGTCGCCGGCAGGTGGTTCCTCCCTGCGTCCGAATGTCGATTCCGCCGAACTACATCAGCTGAATATGGAAGCCGCGGTCGCCGAGCGTGAGGAGTCCATGTTGATACATAAACAGATACTTGCAGCAGAGCATCGCACGCCAAAACCGGATCGTAGTGACTCATGGGAATACTTTGCCGATAGTGTAGAAGAGAGCGTCTGCTCAACGCCAGAACCGGTCTATGCCAATGAAGAGGCCACCTATGGGCGAGTGTTCGAAATGGCCACAAGCTCGAGACCCGTGATGGTCGCGCAAAATGGTAGAGTATTAGAAATGGCGAGCAGCATTAACCAAGCAACGTCACAGACACCGCCTAGCAACAACAATTTGGGGACAAAAACCACCGATCTGACGCTTGAAGGCGCCGTTGGTGGCTGTGTAAAACCACCAGTGGAAATCATCAAAGAATTCGATCCACTCGCCAGTCGTAAAGCGGCCACTATCTGCAACTCTGATAAGAGCAATCAGTTGTTGTTGTTGGAACATTTACTGGAAGAAGATATTTACGGCACCGCCTCGGGTGATCAAGTAAAATCGGATGATGACGTCAGCATGTGCACGTCAGAAGAGGATAATCAGACCGCACAGAGCACAACAGCCTTTACGTCTTCACCACAATCCGCAACAACAGCGTCAGCGACAGTCGTGCTGCCCACACCGAATAGTAAGGCTACAAATAATGTCGAGGAAGCGCCAAATAAGCTACAAATTGTGCACCAAAACGCTCAATTACTATCGGAGAGCATGGAAAATATGCTGGATGAGCAAGAGGCACGTGTGCGACCTTACTTGAGCCGCTTGGATGAACAACCAGCATGTAGTACTGATGTAGACTTAGCACGCGTCACCGAAAATCGCACACAATGGTTTGTGGCTGACAATAACAACAAGGAAAACAATGAACAAACACGACGGAACCCCTTCAATAAGCTGAATATCGAAGGTGATGGTCCCCCATCCTACCTGGAAGCTATTGGCGCTGACGGTCGTCCGACACTGATGTCCACCGAACAGAAGTCGCGTGCTTCACGCTTCATGAACACCATGAATGTATTCTCGACGAGTGTGAAGCAACGTGTGGGCGCTATCACGCGTAAGAGTAGCTTCAAAGTCGCCGCCAAATCGGATGTTAAAGTAACACTTCAAATGGTGCCACGTCCCACGCTCTCACCACTGCTTGTACGCTATGAAGGTCCACTGATACGTTTTCCATCGGGCGTTGTAGAGGATATACTGAAAGAGATGCAAAATCGTAAGGCCATACTACGTGATCGTCAATTCCAAACATTCCTCGATCAGGAGATGAAGACCCTAAAGGAGACCATACCACTCGACTACATAACCACACTGCAGTGTGTGAGTAATAGTCGCGTAACTGATAATTCGACACATTTCTATTGCTTCGAGATCACAACTTCAATGCCGAAGAATCAGTCAAGTTCGGGCAATGTGCAGGTCATGTCCAATCCGAATCTGATGATGACGAGCACTTCTTCGGGTAATTGCAAGCATCAGCGTGTAGCGCATTTGTACGGTGTGAGCAAGGAGTCGGAGCGGTGAGTAGATATAGAGAAAAAGAGAGAGTGTGTGTGAGAGAAAGAGGAGGATTCTAAACATTCAATATATTTTCATTCGCAGCGGCATTTGGATGCAAAAAATCTTGGAGAGTCTGACCAACACGATACCACCGAAATATCTCTGCCATTACTATCGCGCCGGCTGGTGTTATTTGAAGAACTCAATCACCTCGGAGTGGAGCGGCACTTGGCTTGTGCTGAAGAAAAATCAAAGACGTCTAATATTTGTCAGCGAAGCCGCTGGTAATCTGGAGAAAATGGATCTGCGAAAAGCGCGTTGCATAGGTAAGTCATTTGAGGTAATAAACACTTACAAATTAATTTCTCATCAACGCCATACTTACAGTGCTCAAAGATAGCGATGAAACCATCCGCAACCTACACGTCGAATCCGGTCCGACGCTCATGATCGACTGCCCACCCTTTACCGTCTATATGATTATGGCCTCACCGCGTGAGACGAAAATTTGGCGTCACATTATACGTGAAGTGGCACACAATAACGGTTTCTCGTTGATCGATCAACAATTGACCAAGTTCAATGTGCCCGTCATTGTGGATAAATGTATAAATTTCGTCTACATACACGGCTCCATGTCGGAGGGTATCTATCGCAAATCGGGCTCTGAAAATTCCATACTAAAACTACTCGCCGCCTTTCGTGCCGACGCCTTCAACGTGGAGATCACACGTAATGAGTATAACGAGCATGATGTCGCTAACGTTTTGAAGCGTTTCATGCGTGATCTACCAGAACGTTTAATGGGCAAGCTTTCCGAAAGCTTTATGTGCGTAACTGAGCTCACCAAATCGGCGGAGAAGATACAAGCGTATAAAGAATTGCTGGCGCGTTTGAGTGTCATCGAACGTGAGACGTTGAAGAAGATTGTCGGTCATCTAGCTTTTATAAGCTCACTGAAGGCGAAAAATAAAATGGGCACGAAGAATCTCACTATGATTTGGGGTCCCACGCTGTTGCAGAATCATGTAAGTGGAGGTGGAGCTTTCTTTTCTTCAATAAAATTTTTATCCTGTCTTTTTTTTTTTTTTTGTAGCATCAGCAAGAAGAAATGGTTTACTCACAAAAGGAGGCTGATGTGCTAACCGACTTGATAACACTTTACAAGCATCTGTTTCCTCTGTCGCCGGAGGAGATTGTAAGTTTACTTGGTTTTAGATTGTGACAAAAGGTGACTTCTAAGATCACGTATCTCTTTTTAATTTTGTATTTCAGAAAAAAGAACAAGAAATGCTTATGTGCCTACAAAAATATTACGCTGCCGCAGAAACACTTACCGACTCTGTGAAAAAGTCTGGTGATTTGAAGATGTGGGTGGTTCTCAATGCCAAGCCGGAAAATACAAAAGAGGTGTGTATTGTTGATATAAAGACAAACGAAAAGCAGAGTGCTTAAGGATAATATGGCGCTTCCACTACATTGGGGTAGGCTCCGCTTGTGCGCTCGCACGTGCCGATTGCAAGGCTGTGGGGTAGACAGTCTGCTTTCTCTACACTGCAGGACAGATGCAGCAATACGTAGATAACTTCAGATGCCGTTCTACAGTTTCCCTACATCCATACGCCGATGAGTGCTATCAGAGAGTAATGCAAGTCGAGCAGAAGACTGCACCGCTGTCTGTCGTGATTGCACCTTTTCGACGTCGAACCGTCCTTGTGTTTTTTGACGGACGTTCTTTGCTACACAAAAGCGGTTGCGTATCTTCGCTGCTGTAGGAGAGTGATCTGAGTCGATATTTGGCCCTCGGAACGTACGCTCGTCTAGAATACTGGATACATGTCCATCTATATATTACAACATGATCGATTTGGTTGTGCGTTTTTGGATCTGGAGACAACCATGTAGCTTGATGTATTTTCTTGTGCCGTAAACTGGTACGACGGACAAACATATTTCGGGCTCTGGCGGAGTCGATTGCCCTCTGCCCGTTTCGGGATGTTTCATCATGAAGGCCGAATTTTCCGGCCAAAGATACCTTCTTTACCAAAAAAAAAAAAATTCCGCTTCTTTATTTAACCGCTGTAGTAGATTTCGCAAGGACCCACCACCACCTTCTTCTGATGTCAGACTGAGTCTTACGATGACACACCCCAGCTGGGCAGCGGCACCTTCCCGAGTAAGGTACCGGATATTCCAGGTCCATGTCCCCCAATGGTGATCATTAAAACTTTTGCAGAGATCGTCATCAAAAAGGGAGGTCCCTTATCCGCGGTATTTTTGGATTTTTCATTTGGGGGCAGAATTTTTATGTGGTGAGTCCCAAACCCTATCCACAACCGCAAGACATTCGCTTCCTTACTTTAACTCTTTCTAAGCGGATGTTTGTTGGCTACCCAGAGGAAGTCATGAGCTGTTTGAACCATATGTAAAATAATCGTTTTTGGCCACTCTCTTAAATGACAGTCTAACACTTTGCTCACTTGCGTGAATTTCTACGCATGGATATTATTCTTATTCTAAAAATGAGCCACAAGTAAGTGATGTCAGGAAGATCAATGTAGAGCCCGTATGTGTTGATACTATTTCTAAAAAATTTGTAAGGAAAGTTTCACTTCAGCCTCGCCCTATGGGGAAAAATAAGTTAAAAAATGGTCCACTAAAGTCACCTAGACTAGAACTAGAATTACTGGAGCTTCCAAATATGGGTAAGGATGGTTAGCGTTAGTTAGTTGAAAAATGAGATCAAGGATCTCTCCTCGAAAGGTCGCACTTAGGTTATTAAGCAGGCTTAAGTAAACTTTCCGGGTTCATGAATTTTCCTCTAGATAGCATTGGGAAGGTCCAAAAAAGACTCTTCACCTTAGTGGGTTGGGAGTTTAGCTCTGTCAGTTAAGACGTTTTTTTTACTGGTTTCACTCTAGAAATCACAACATATGGCGTGTAACTTCGAATAGTCGAATGTTGACTTTTAGGTAGGTAGGAGGAGAGGAGCTGCTGATTCGTGAGTATCCGCACACTTAGGCCAAAACGGTCCTTTGTGATAACATGGAAAATTTTCTCTGATTCTTCGGCTTTTTCCTATCTCTTTGGACTCACTTATGAAGTTTATGAGGCTGCTCACTTTAAGGTCTCGCTCAAGGTAAAGGCTATTCATAAAGGCGCCTCCAACTTGAAGAAGTTATTGCTGTAGCTCTTATAGCATTTTCTGAAACGGGCTTCTAGCCTTTCTACATACTGTCCTATAAGAGAATGTCGCATTAGGATTCAAATTACATTTGAGATGTCCTCCGTTTACAGACGATGTAAACTATTCGACCTTCTGCAGTCCTATTTCCGCTACAATTTCCTCGACAAGTTAGGTTTTTTTCCTTTACGCAACCTGCCTGTGAAAATATTCTTTCAGTAGGAGCGTGTATGAGGAATCTGATTGGTCGTACCTTGCCTAGCAAGTTCATCTCATTTGCAGTTCCTCTCTACGTCTCTGTGGCCACTATCCCTTGTTTGGGTCCCTGGTCACAGAGAGCTATTGAGCCATTGTCCTGATGAGATCTTCGATAGTCCAGTACGATTCTAGTATTTGTTGAAAACGCCGTAATGATCTGGTAGGTTGAATGAGAATTCTAATTAAGGGTTACTTGAGAAAACACATTCTCTCACTTTACAATTCAATTTCAAGTATATTTGTATGTCCATTCTTCCCTTCCGGGAATTAGTGTCATAAACGCATCTACCTGTGCCGCTTGGAAAGAAATTATAATTCTCTAGGATACTTGAGTGTAGTATATATTAGTTGACAGGACCATTGTTTCTGATGTGCTGCCATTTCTACAGACAGGGTGTCAAGCATTACGGATTACCTTTAGATCATCATTTGGAGTAGTTCTGTCGGAACTTGCCTTTGGTGTTGATGTAAATCAAGAGCTTTTTTTGCACAGCATATGGGGAGCTGTGCTGTAGTCTAGGAGTGATTTAAATTGAGCTGAGAGAGACAATTTTTGAATATATTTTAATTAGCTCTACCCTATTGGCTGCAATTTGGGAAGAAATGTATATTTAATGAAGCGCAAGACTTTCCAAATGATTATATATGTTATGGGACCAAGGGATCAATTGTATCTTTCATAGATAGATTAGAAGACAGAGGAATTGGAATAATAGCGATTACTTACCATAACTTGTCACTTCATTTCCACAAAATGATCACGAGATCAAGTGATGAAAGTGGATCAGCTGATTTTAACAAAGATATTTCTTTTGAGTCCCAAACCTTTAATCAGGAAGACCTGAATGTGTTAATCAAAGACCTTGGTCTTTCTAAAAACAAAAAGCATTGGAGATTCCAGCTTCTCGATGAAAGAAAAGAAATATTTTAACATCAGAAACGAAAATGCTTTGATAATTTGATAATGCTTTGATTCATTTCTGAAGATGACGACTTTTTGTTTTGCTAGGTTAAAGAAGATTGGGTTTGCAGGCAATCCATGATAAACTCATTGTGCTAAATGAATCCTTAGGTCCAGGGATTGCCAACTTTACATAATAAACTCGGGTTTCTTAAACAGAAGATGAAGCATGCTGATTGTCTTAAATAAAGGGTGATCCATTTCAAGGTTCCCTACTCTTTTAAAGAATAAAAAAAACAGAAAATTCAAATTTAATGGGGAATGTTTAAAATCATTCGAAAGAACATTCTTTGGCATTTATTTTTTGAATATTATCTCTTTTAAATATTGACCGCGGCTATGGCTCAGATGGTCCATCCAATGAATCCAATTTTCCAATTTTCGATGACTCGTTCCAGCGTTTCGACTGGTAACTGGCGAATGACACGCGTGATGTTTTGCTCCAAGGCTTGAATCGAAGCGGGATTGTCCGCATATACTTTACACTTTTCATATCACCATAGGAAAAAGTCTAACGGTGTGATATCACACGATCTATGTAACCAATCGACCGGCTCAAATCGTGAAATTATCTGCTCGCCGAATTGTTCTCTCAATAAATCCATTGATTGATGCGATGTGTGGGAAGTGGCGCCGAGCGCCGTCTTGTTGAAACCAAATGTAGCAAATGTCGCGGAGATCACGAGCTTCAATTTCAGGCATTAAATAGTCGGTTATCATGGCGTGATAACGGCCGCCATAGACGATTACGTTCTCACCGGTATCATTTTTGAAGAAATATGGACCGATGATTCCAACGGCCCACAAACCACTTCAAGCCGTTGTTTTCTGGATGAAATGGCAGCTCTTGAATCTCTTCAGGTTTCTCTTTGTCTCAAATGCGGAAATTTTGTTTGTTTACATACCCATTGAGCCAGAAATGGGCCTCATCGCTGAACAAAATTTGGCTCGAAAAGGTCGGATCTTCTTGGAATTTTAAAAGCGAAGCGATGTCGCTTGCGAAGGTCGAGCGGCTTCAGTTCTTGCACAAGCTTAATTTTGTACACTTTGAATTTAAGATCTACACTTTTTCCATTGGACTGCTTTCCTGAAAATCTTGGGGATCTAAGTAAAGAATTTTTTTTGATAAGTAGTGCTTGGTGTTTTTTTTTAATAAAAATTATTTTTTCTTAAAACCCGTTTTCTAAATAAAAACGATTTTTTCTTGAAAATGACATTGTTTAAAAAAAAATTCACAAATTTTTTCGTCAGGAAAAACAACAAATAAACGTGACAATCACACCCACCCGCACCGCTTGCGATATTTGTCGTGAGCTAGCGCCGAAAATGCAAATGTCAACACATCAAGTGTCCTTACATGAAGTCATACTAAACGATTGCCTCGAACGGCCGCTGCATCACGAGACAAAAGTATTCGATGTTGTACTCAACTGGTCGTATTGGCCCGAGGATGATCGTAAGAATAATTATCTGGTGGTAAAACCAATCGACACATTACGTGAAGTGCAGCGTGCCGTTAAAAATTTGGCCACAGTTACACCGGGTAAAGAGCTGAAATTCGCCGATAATCGTACAAAGAGCTATAAATCATTTCTCTGCGAATTAAGAGATGGTAAAATTGTGATATCGAAAAAAGACAAAAACGAGAAGACGACAATTGTGCGCGAGATATTCCTACACAGTACAACGGCATATTTGGGTTGTGAGAAGAAACGTGATTTTCCGTGGAGTTGGGCGATCACATTTGTGGAGCGTACACAAACGCAGATATTGAGGTGGGTGTAGATGATGGAGAAATATTTTTTTTGGAATTTTTATTAATAAAGATGTATTTTTTTTTTAAATTTCTATTGTTTATTTTAGATCACGTGATACACCCTTCATTGGTCATGTGTTGGCAGGCAGCGAATGGGTTGATCGTACGATATGGTATGCAAGCATTTGGTATAGTCTGTATGGTGAAAATATATTGCCACCAGCGGAAATCATTATAAAATAATGGAACTCAGCGAGAGGAGGGGAGATTGAGAGACAGAGAAAGAGTGAGAGTGAGAGTGAGAAGGAGAGTGAGAGGGGGAAAGTTGGAGAGAGGGCGACAACGCAATGCAATTAAATATATTTTTATAGTTTGTGTAAAAACAAATATTTAAAAATTTATCGCTTATTTATAGGTTTTTTTTCTAGTAATTAAGAGTACCGATTATGTAAAGTATAAACGCCATCATTTATTTAATAACTACACATCATATTCAATTTATTGAGCATTTCAATTCGCATTTTTTGACAATATAAATATTTATACATTTCTATTTGTATAGATTTATGTGCATACATGTGTAAATTTCATAATATAATTTAATTGTATTTTGCTTCATTTATTTTATAAATTTTACTTATTTTTATACTAGTTTTTATTGTACGTTAATTTACATTTAATACGTTTTACAATTGTAATTTGCGTTTTTTTATTTGTATATTTTAATTTAAATTAATTATTTCTTCATTATTTTTTTATATTTTATTATTTTATTTTATTTTATTTTATTTTTAATGTCTATTTGATTGTAATTTTTTTTAAATTTTTTATTTTTTTATTTGTATCATTTTATATTATTTTTAACATTTTAGTTTTTTTTTTGTCATTTCATTTATATTTTTAATTTTCATTTTATTTCAACTAATTTATTTTATCTTAATATGTTTTATTTTACTTTATTTAATTTTATATATTTTTAAAATTTTCTTTTATTTTACTTATCTATTTTTATCATTTTATTTAATTTTTTCGTTTTATATTATTTTTCCCATTTTATTTTATTTATTTTATATCACCTAATTTTATTTTATTTTAATTAATTTTTTTATGTAATTTTATTATATTTTTGTCAATTTACTTAAGTTTTTCATTTTATTTAATTTTTACATTTTATTTTTTTATCTCTTTATTTAATTAATTTGTTGTTTATTTCATATTAGTTTTTAATCTTATTTTAGTTTATTTTATTGTAATATATTAACTTTGTATTAACTTATTTTATTGTGGCTTATTTAAATTAATTTAACTGTAATATATATCTTTTGCATTTTAGTTTATTTTAAACATTTTATTTTATTGCTTTTCATTTAATTTTCTTCAGTTCATTTTATATATTTTTTTATTCTATAGCAATTTATTTAATTTAAATTTTATTTATTTTTTTACTTTATTTTTACCTAATTTAATTAGTTTAATTCATTTTTTAATTTAATTAAATTCAATTTTAATTTTGGTTTATTCTGTTTTATTTTATTTTAGTTTGTTTATTTTTTTATTTATAATTTTTATATTTTTTATTTTTTTTTTTATTTTATTTTAATACATTTCGTTTTTTATTTAATTTAATTTATTAAATTCTTTAATTTAATTTAATTTTATTTTAATTTATTTTAATTAATTTAAATTATTTACTTTATTTAATTTTTTTATTTTTTTTATTTTTTTTATTTTAATTTTATTTTATTACATTTTAGTTTAATTTATTTTATTTTATTTTATTTTATTTTTATTTGTTTTAATTTATTTTAAAAACTTTATTTTATTTTATTTTGTTTTATTTTAATTTTTTATATTTTTTATTTTATTTTTATTTTTTATTGTTTTTTTTTTAATTTTATTTGTTTTATTTTTTATTTAATTTTTTATATTTTATTTCATTTTTTTAATTTTATATTATTTCATTTTATTTTTGTTTTTTTTTCCTTTCATTTTTGATTTAATTTAGTTTTATTTTATTTTATTTCGTTTTATTTTATTTTAATTTATTTAAATTTATTTTATTTATTTTTATTTTTTTTTTGTTTTACTTTATTTTATTTTATTTCATTTTTGTTTTACTTTATTTTATTTTATTTCATTTTTGATTTAATTTAGTGTTAATTTATTTTATTTTGTTTATTCTGCTTTATTTTATTTTATTTTTATTTTATTTTTATTTTATTTTATTTTAATTTTTATTTATTTATTTATTTTTTATATATTTTTTTTTAAAATTTTTTTTTATATTTTTATTTTTTATTTTAGTTTATATTTTTAAATTTAATTTAATTTAATTTTATTATTTTTAATTTTTTTTTATTTTATATTATTTTATTTTATTTTACTTTATTTTATTATTTATATTATAATAATATCAAAACGGTTGGTATCATATTGTACTTGCCCAAACATACTGCATTGAATTTTCTTGCTTCGAAAACTGTTTTCGATAATTTTCAGCAATGAATTTTGTTTACAACTTCATTACATTTCTATACTTGTTTGTATGTATTATTAAGAGACTACCCTATTATTATTGTAAAACGTTGTATTAAAATTATTGTAATTATAACCAATACAAATATTTTAAAATTATTATAAAAGATATTTCGTGCAAAAAATAATTTTAAAATCACATGTAAGTGATTTATAAAAGTTGTCAATAAATATATCGTATTTAAATAAATATGTAAGTAATTTTTTTATAATAATTCAAATCGTGTTTTTGTTTGTGTGTGAGCAAATTTTAATAGCGTAAGTTGAATTGTTAAAATAATAATAATTTTTTACAGCGAATTAAGTACAAAGCGCCAGCGTCATATATTTCTTAATACATATATATCAAAGTTTATCTATAAATTAAATATTTCTTCATTAAAAACAGGCTCAAAAATTAATTTACTTAAATTACATATTCATAAATATGTATTGCATGTACATTTGTGTATTTGTTTGTATGTAGAACTACTATTTAAAAAAATATACTACAGGTATATACGTGTGTGTATGCGTGTGCGTGTATATGAGTTTAAATTAACATTCATTAGCATATCCTTTGATTTTAAAAGGTACTGGTATGGACGGTTGCATAAATCGGACGATTACCGTTATGACGACAGCAGAAAAGTACCATTGTGTAAGCGAAAGCGAGCAGAAAGCCAATTGCATTGAACGTAATGGACAATATCAATATTGTAATCCATTCATTGCGCACTTCCTTGCAACTTAAGTCACTGTGAATAAAATTTTATTTATTTTTATTGAAATTTATAATATATTTTCTCCCCCATCTCACACACTCACCGATATTCCACCTTATAACTCTGATCACCAAACGTCTCCGGCTGCACTTCTTCATCCAACAGGCCATTAGCTACACTGCTGCTACTGTTATTCGTTGCCGGCGTCGCCAGTTCATCTTCATTCACATTAAATGTGCAGGTGCAGGAACCTTGCTCCAGCAGTATGTTTGTCGACGCACAGTGTGTATCGCTAGCACAGAGACGCGCATACTGGAGAGCGGCACAGAAAAGTGCCACCCCGCAGAGTAAAACAGCTAGCAGGGCGAGCAGATATGTATCGGCGCGTAAAAATTTAAAACAATTCTCGCGTACTTTGTGTCGTTTAATACGCTGATAGCGTACAAGCACAAGTCCCAGAATGCCGGCGAGGAGGAGCTGTGGAGGGGAAGGAGTAAAATATTTTTAAATAAAATTTGAGATTATTTTGAGACATTGAGTAATGATTTTAGGAGCTAAGATAAATAGGTTTTCTGAGGAAGTTCACTACGGTATTATCGTGGTTTCACCGGAAACGAGGTTTACTCATATAACAGAGAGAGAGAGAGAGAGGGAAAGAGGGGTTAAAGAGAATAAGAGTGAGTAAGAGGGAGATAAACAGAAAGAGAGACAAGAACTGCGTTCTATCTGTGATATTTACGACAGGGAAAAAGTGTATTTACCCAGGACTACCCTAAAGCGCTTTAAGTAGAAAACTCAAGTCTAAAGAGTCCATGAACCATCTACAATAAGGTTATAACTCTTCATAAACACTACATTGTAAGTTACAAGAAGAACAGGAAAGTCCAGACTCATCTTGTAATTATTTCAAACAATGCAATCCCAAACAAAGGGCGCATGTAGCGAACTGGATGTCCAGTGATTATCATAAAAGCGACATTTTCTTTTGCCAAAATGTCTCTAAATATTTTTACATAATCTTTCTAGAAAATGTACTTTGTAATCTCTGAAAACATTAAGTTGTACCCAAAGAAAGGTTTCTCAGGACTCTTTCAGTCTTCTGAACTAAGTGTTAACTATCCTATAAAAAAATCCGTTCTTTCGGTAATTTATTTACTCACGGAAAGAGAGTACTTTAACGTCCCACTCTCGCAGCTGCCTGTTCTCAGAACTAGATTTCAAGTCAGCTGGGCGAGTGCTGGCGAATTATTACTTTTAAATCAGCCTTTATGTCCTTCTGAATCGCAGAAAAACTCTGAAATTCTCTGTTGTTACTTACGCAGGCGAAGACTGAAAGATTTTATCTGAGTTTCATTGGACTTGGAATCTGCAAGAGACAATAAACTATTAAACACATGCTTTTTTTCGGGCAATATTGCGGGAGTGACACTCCTCGGCCGGATAAAAATCCAGGTCGTTCCGATATAAAGACCCGACTTGCGTGGGTACTACGACATTTTAGTCGCCTCTTACGACAAACATGCCTTAGCGCAGGTAATCTCTCGAACACGCAACTGCTAGCGATAACGACATTCTACGCTTACCGCTTCATTGTAGATATTAAGTGCTCGCAGTCCACCGGTGAACAAAATCAGTGGTGCAACCAATGACTAGAACACCGCAAAATCCTTTAGCTGTACTCCTTACTTTCAATAAGGAAGGACTGACAGTTATTAGCACCAACTTTAAATCAATACAACCCAAAAGGGAAGAATAGATCGGATCCCACCAACCGATAGATTTGAAATTCATTATATGTAGGTGACTCAAAGCTTGAAGCAAGTGTAGGGGGCAGTAATCTTCTCTCACAATCCATCCATGAAATAGTTTTTAAGCTCGCTAATCTCTAAACTGTGTTTTGCGCTGAGATCTTCCAGAACTAGAACGCATTTGTACACGATTTCCAGAAAAATATGTTTTTTTAATTGTTAGTGACAGCCAGACGTAATAAAAAATCTATCGTGGTAACGTCCAAAATTGTGTTGAAAAGCTCTTATGTAGACGGCTCAACAGAACATACTATCTGTCTTATGAGAGATTCACAAGAAGACTGTTCACTGCCTATTCAGGTAGAAGTAAGCGGCTGCAATAGTCGCGTGGTTAGCATTGCGTACTACTATTTGGCCTGTGTCCGAGACCAGGTTCGAACAACATCCAAAATTATAGAAAATTAATTTTCCTAATTGTGGTCGCCCCTCGGCAGGGAATATCAAGCCCTCCCAGTGTATTTCTGACAAGAAATAAAAATCCATCGACCGTTCGGAGGCGGCTTAGAATAAACTGTAGATCCATCCAATTTTTTGGTAAAAACATAAAGACGCAAAATCACAAATTGGAGAAGGAGCTTGGCAGCTAATGGTTTCAGCGGTTACAAGGCGCCAAATATATCTATATGAGCTTCGGAATTTCGCAGACGATTTTATGGTGGATCCTTGAAAATAGAAATTTATTGCCGAAAACTGTTGAAATGATAGCAAGTCATACGGTCATAAATTATTATCGTATCACAGTGGGCCTAACATAAACTGAGTGAGCCGCTGTTTTTACATAGGCAGCCACCTCTCGTATTATCCTATTTTCTATAGGCTAAAGGTTAAGGATTTTGAAACGCATATGAGTGAGTAGAATACGATTTGTCATTACTGCTCGGGTTATTGTCATTTTTATATTGGTTGATCTAACCAATAAATAACAGGTATTATTGTCAATAAATCTAATTTAAATCTTTCGTGATTAAGAATTAAATATTTTTCGCTTTAATTTATCAATAATTATAATAATTAATTTTTAATTTTTTTTTACTCACCACTAAACCACTCCAATATGGATTATATTGTATGGCCGTATTTGGCGCTAAACAGAATATCCAAATAGCTAGGAATGATATTAGTATACCAACTATTATCTCCAGTATGAGCAACCAACGGGCAAGATTCGGATATTTCAAATTCATTGGATTCGGATGCTGTGCGGCTGTGTATAGAGAATTAACCATTTTTTAAGAAAAAAAAATTTCAAAAAAAAAATGCAAAAAAAATTTCAAATTAATTTTGTAAAAGTATTTTATAGATAAAAACTGTTGTGTATTCTGTAAAAGTGTAAAATCTACTAACCGCGCTCACTTCAGTTGGATACCAGTAGACCGATTATCACTAAAACTGTTTATTTACATTAATAATTCAACTTTTGTTGTTGTTGTTGTTATTTGATTATTATAAAGTAATTAATTTTATGTAAACTACAGAAAGAGATGTTGAACTTGACTTTAAGTTGTTAAATGCATATATGTATGTATGTATGTATGTGCGGGTATGTATGAAGTCGTTAGTTATTAAATGAAATAAGTGTGCAACGTCGAAAAGGGGCAATTACAACAAAAGTCAATGCGCCTATATGTCACTCCATATGCATGTATATGTGTTATTGTTTTTCTTTTTTTTCTTATTGCAAGTTTACTTAATATTAGTAATAGTTTGAACTCTATTGCTTATTAACTGTATTTAATTGTTAGTAGAGTAATTGATGATTATATATGTAAAGAGTCATACATTTAGTGGAACGGAAAGTGTAGGTCTGTATTTTGACATCTGTCAAACTTAACTGTCAAACCAAACATATTTTGTTGAAGTTAAAAGTCAGGCATTTATGAAAATGGATCGCTTAACAACCGCACAATGCGTTAAAATTCTTGAAACCTTCCACAAAAATGGTGATTCAAACGTGGCTCCATTTCGCTCTTTAAGAAGAGTTTATGATGCACATAATGGCTTCAGCTGCCAGCGCTATATATGATTATTTGTTACCTATAGTTTTTAAACTTAGCTATCAATATTAATAAATAAAAATTATAAATAATGGTCCAACTACCCAAGTAATTGATAAAATTTTAAAGAAATTTTAAAGACACTGGATCGGTTACATATATTGTAAGGCCCGTGCATCATCGTAATGCTCGTTCCACCTCAAATATCGCTGTAGTAAGTGAAGGTGTAGCCGAAGGCCCGAATACGTCTGTTGCAACAACGTTCTCAAGAGCTAGGATTTTCTTACGGCACTTTATGGGACATTTTGCACTTGGACTTACACCTACATCCATATAAAGTCTAGCTCACACAACAGCTGAAACCTGCTGATTATTCACAACGCCGAAGTTACATTGTTTGGATACTTGAACAACATGCGGTGGATCGCAATTTTTCCAACAAAATTTTCTTCAGCGGCGAGACACATTTCTTACTCGTTGGATACGTAAATAAGCACATTTGTCGCATTTGCGACTCCGAGAATCTTCATGTAATTGAAAAGAGGTCATTACACCCAAAAAAACTTACTGTCTTCTGCACTCTTGGGTTCGGAGGTGTGATTAGACCTTACTTCTTTAAAAAAGATAACAGCGATATTGTCACTGTCAATTCAAAGCATTAGGGTCGTATGATATCCGTTTTTTTTTTGGAATTCAATTAAAGAAGACGACTTGGACAATATGTAATTCCCACCAGATGGTGCCACACGTGACACACAACTCGAGCGAATATGGCTTTATTGCAAAGACAATTTCCCAGTTGCGTAGTCTCTCGCCTTGGCGATGTCAATTAATCAATGAGTTCAAGCGATTTGACACCGTTGAACCTTTTTTTTTGGTGGGACTACGCGAAAAGCCGTGTTGATGTGGATAAACCTTTAACTCTTGAGCGCGGGAAATCCAATTTTCATCAAGTTATGGCCTAGATGCCGCCCAATATGTACCAAAAAGCGGTTGAAAAATACCTCAAACGGTTAATTGAATGATTCCAAGGTGCAAACTTTATTAATTTAAAAGAATTTCATAAAAAAAAATTATTTTAAATGCATTCTCTAGCTATAACTTCTACCGCTCATACTGTTGTTGTGATATTTTTAATTTTCCCAAATACAAAATATGTTCTGATACAGCTCGAAAAACTAATTAGAGCTATTGAACAGTGACCTGAAAAAATCTTCTATTCTCGTTTGTTTTGGAAACTTCAAAATGAATAACCCTGTATATTGTACATATGTGAAATGTATTATTAATAAAATATATATCTGTGCATTAAAAAATATTTATGAAAAAATTAAAGGAAATATGAAAGTTTTTTTATATATATTTTTAGAGAAAAATGGTTTATTTATAGTCTCGTTTTCCGTGGGACAGATATTCAAATATATTCAGTAAAAATATTTTTGTGTCATTTTAATCATCTCTTTTTCCATGGGACAGAAGTTGGAATATATATTTTTTTAGATTTTTAAACCTTTTTGTTAAATTATATACATTTATTAAAAAGAATGAAAACAATTCACAAATAAATATCAGTCGCGTTTTCTATGGGACTAGTCGTATAATATAATTTTCTTTAGTATTTAGTTTATTGAAATATTTTTAAGTACACACTTACATCCGCCGCTGTTTGTTCAGAAAATGTGTTGTAGCATGTAAAGTTCTATTATTAGTTTTTAAGTACAAAAACCAGTTCATTAGTAATAAAAGGACTAATAACAGGCAATCAGCAGCTATTAAGGATTTAATAATATCTAAGCAATAATAAAACAACAAAGTATTTTATTGTATTTAAATCAAAAAAGCATGCATTTGTAATTAAGATTGAGTATAGACACATATTTACATACATACCTACTAAATGTGAACTGTAAATATATTTGTATATTGTACTACAAAGAGGGAAATCAAATTAAATGAAATTAAATTAAGTGAAACGCATATCAAAGCCATTCATTTGAAGCGATTTAATAATTAATAAGCAGATTTTCTAAACAATTCTCTATGAATTTTGTTACTGTTATTTATGTATGAAACAAGCACCTCGCCACTTACCTGGATATGTTTTATTATTTACAACTAGCATGCGACTATGCCTTAAACTATTTCTTGTTGGAGTATGCCGGCCCGCAATTTTACTACCTTTTATATTCTGCGGTACTGTGGTGGACATATAGACGGCCTGAAAGGAAGATAAATGGAAACGTTTCATGATAAATAAATACTCAGTTCAGAAACAATATGATATTAAGTGAAAAAAAAAATGTAAAAAAATAAAAATAAAATAAAATAAAATAAAATAAACTAAAATAAAAAATAAAATAAAAAATAAACTCAGAACATAGGTCTCTGAGCATCGCAAGCAGCTCATATAAAATTTTTCGAATTTATAATTTTTTTAAATTTATTTTTGCAAAAAAAAAACGAGTTTAAGTAGTATCGTTTTCCATGGGACAGATGTTAGCATATATGTTTTTAAAATGATTTTATTTTCACATATTTTTTAGAAAACATTTATTTAAAAAAAAATATATACACGTTTTTAGTCTCATTTCCCAAGTAGCACATTTTTTAACATGTTTATATATTAGTTTTTTATCCAAATATTTTTTAAGCGCACTTATAATTAATTTAAAAGAAATAAATTAAAATAAAAAAAAAACAATAAAAACAAAAACCAACACAAAAAATAAATATAATTAAGAAAAATAAACTAAAACAAAATTTTTAAAAAATGAATAGAAAAAAAAACAAAAATCAAAATTAAAAAAAAAATTAACACAAAGAGTAGATAGATATAAATTTTAAAATTAAAAAAAAAAATTAAAAAAAAAATTAGCACAAAAAAAAATATAATTTTTTTTATAAAATATAGAAATAAACAAAAATCAAACTTAAAAATTTAACACAAAAGAATAAATATAAATTAAAAAAAATTAAAAAAAGATTAACACAAAAAATAGATATAAATTTTAAAAATAAAAAAATAAAAATAAAAAAAATGATTTAATAAAGTAATATCAAGAAATTTAATTACATTAATTAATGAAAGCAATGAAAATAAAATAAAATGAAAAACAAATAAAAATGAAAAAATTGTGAATTAAATTAAAATCAAATAAAAAGAAAATATAATAAAAAATTGAGTTAAATAAATAAATTTAATAATGTGAAAAAAAAAAATAAATAAAAAAAAATTAAAATAAAATGAGCTGAATGAAAATATAAAAATAATAAATAAAAAAATAGAAAAGAAGAAAAAAATTCAATTAATATGAATTAAATTAAAAAGATAGAATAAGGGAAATTTAAATAAATTTATAAAAATGAAAAAAAATAATTAATTAATAATAATAATCTACCATTTTTATTTGTTGTATAACAAAATATTCCACTCAAAAACAAACAAATAGACATTACAGTCGAATCCGGTTATAGTGAACTAATTTTTACAATGCCTGTTCACAGTATCCCTGTTGGTCACTATATTAAGGTTGACATTTTTTATTCAAAAATTTATTTTATTTACTCAAAATTCATGTATGTTGATGGATGTAAGCTCAATAGATCATTGGAATAAATTTTAAACTTAGGAAAATACAAAATTTGCATACGAATGTTTATTGAAAGTATTCACGTATAGAGGTTTGCTTCCTGACTTCGGAAATTGACTTTTTGGCCGACTTTTCGTCTAGTCTTTTCAATATTATAATGCCAACGTATTCAGTAGTGTTGCCTTCAGCCCATGTGTTAGCTTTATCGAAGCTTTTAATAGCTTTTGTAGTTTGTATAGGACTTCCGATCTGTCGTTCGCCTTGGCCGTCATCATCAGATTCTTTAGAATTTTCGACATCTTTATTAAATATTTGGATTCGACTGTATTGGAAATTTCTATCATTAGCTCATTAACTTATAACCAAAACTTAAATTAAATTAAAATAAAGAAAATAAAAAAAACTGAAATAAAATAAAATTAATTAAAACAAAATATTTTTTTTTAAATCAATTAATTAAAAAAATTAAAATAATTTGAAATTAAATAAAATCAATTAAAATAAAATCAAAAGGAAAACAAAAGGCATATGACGAAAACTGAAGAGGAAGAAAACAATTTAAATACAAATTTAAGAAAAAATTATTTTGAAGTTTCTTCTGGGTTTTGCGTTACTTCAAAAAATAGTTTTAAAGGTCGACAATAAAAAATTGAACTTCCTTAATTTTAATTCTCTCTACTGGATTTTATTAACTCAACTAAATAGACTTAAATTTGGATAAGTTTTAGGTGAACTTTGTATATCTTTGGAGATTATGGCAGGATTTTAAAATTCTGTATAGAGTAAAAAAGAATTAAGAACAAAATAAAATAGTTTTATTCGACGACTCAGCGCTTAGCAACGTAATTTTTATTTCACTGAAATAATCCAAACCAATAATCTAATAAAGCCGAAAATTTGGCTTTTATATATTGCGTGGTTGCAGTAATTGAGAGTAAAATACAGTGGCTCAAAGTAATAATGGAACAGTGAGAAAAGTTATACATTAACCTAATAATCTTGAATTCTAGAAATTTATTAATCGTATAGAAATTAATATTAAAAAGTGGTGACATTAATAAAAAAAAATACTTTTACAGTATAAACTTCAGTTCAGAAAAAATAAGGAGTAATTGGAAAACCATCGAATTGAATAACAAAGTTATAATTGAACAGAAAATAAAAATTCAAAGTATAATATCAAGTTAGAAGAGTTTAATACATTTTTAATATTTTTTTGACAATTTTTTTTTTTTTTTTTTTTTTTTTTTTTTGTAAAACTGCTCTCAAACGATTGGGCACTGACTCCACCAACATACATCGGAAAGAGATTTGTATACGATTGCATCCTCTTTCAAGGCTGTTATCAAGTCCGTTTTGTTGATTATGTAGTGATTTCTGAATTTATTCTCCAAATAATTTCACACGAGAGGAGTTTCAAGTACACAGTTGTAAAGGAGTCATCAGCAAAGGGCGTTAGTCTTGTGCTTGGGGTCGTTATCCTGATAGAAGATAAATCGTCTTCTATTCCTAATTTTCGAGCACATTCTTTTACATTTGATTTCAATAAATAATAAATTTTATTTATATTTCTATAAAATGGAGATTTCGAGGTCAACATCAGATATTGCACCTCATACCATCACTGCATCAAGGCCATTCTGCCTGAATCTTAGGAAGAAGGTGCATTTTTTATGCTCTTCGTTAGATTTGCGCCATAAAAACATTATCCATCTGAACGAAGAACGTTGAATTTACTTACGTCTATATATAAAACATGTTTCCAGAAAGAAAACTCTTTATTTATGTGGAAAGTTCATCCCCTTCAGTATATTGGTCTTAATCACGAAATATTTTTCGGTTTAAGCTTGATTTTAATTTTTTGATGTTTTTTATATCTTTTTATTATATTAAAAACAGTTGTCGGTGCTTGTTTAACAATTTATCTTATATCTCGTACAGAGAGTTTGGAAACTTTTGATATAATGTTCAATGTTGTTTGCCGTATGGCGCCATTTCACTTCTACTGAACAAAAAAAAATACAAATCCGCTAACACAACACACTTTTGGGCGATTTCCCTTAATTTTAAAATTAGTTTCGCTATCAAACAGAAGTTGGTTGCTATTCAATTGCTGGGAGTTTACGCAATGCCACAAGACGTTCCAGTATAACTTTATTTTTATTGATTTTGATGTTTCTCCAACCATTCCTTTTTCTTCTGAACTTAAGTTTATATTGTTAGTTTCTTTATTGATTATTAATATCGACATAAAAAGTGGTATTTGAAATTAATCCCTATACGACTTTAATTTTTAATTTCTAGAATTCTAGACATTTACTTTGATGTATAATTTTTCGTGCTGTTCCATTATTACTTTGAGTCACTGTATGTTGTATTAAATTTTTACTATATCGATTTCTTAATATCGAAAATATATCGTGACTGAAAATCGATAATACTGCGATGATTAAAATAGTTCTAACTTTTATTTTGATAAATTTTTATTTCATTTTTTATACAATCAATATATCGGACATTAATCGATATATCGACATTATTTACTCAAATATTGAATATCAGTTTTACTTTTTCTTTGATAATTACTTTTTATATTTATTTTATGTATAAGTTAGGGGTTTCTAAAATAATTAAAAACTGTAAAATTAATTTTATTTATTTATTTATGTACATAAGTATTTAGAGTAATATAATAGTTATAAATATTTGTAGTTATAGTAGAGATCTTAATCTTAATACACATTTTTAAACTTATAGTAAGTTTTTTTTTAATCATATAGTATAGAAATTTTTATAAATATTTTTCCATTTCTTTAAATCTTGTTATATACTTAGCTGATCCAAATTTTTTAATTTTTTTTACACATTTTCCTAAAACTGAAGTCGCTTGCGAGCTTCTCCAAAATGCCGGCAATCCCGCAATCCAAGTTGACACATTTCGCGTTGAAGTCTTCGCAAAGGATTTCTACTTTTCGGCGTCTCCAAGTAATCAACAGTTGGGGAATTCTCAATTTGAGGCGGCAAACGATTTAAATAAATCAAATTATAATCGTAAAATTCTTGTTTATATTTCAACTCAGCGGTATCGTCCAAAAAAATATGCACTTGCAGTGAATAGAAGCGATAAATGGCGAAGAAAGTAGATGTGGATATTCTCAAAATCAGCGCTGGTATTAAAATTTTGAATGAGAAGCAAATTAAGGCATTTAAATCTTCCATTTTGTGTGTATCTTTTTTTTAATTTTTATTTTTATTTATTATTTTTGTTTTTTTGTTTTTGAAGTTGAGCCGATTTCGGATAGTGACACAACGAATGCCGTTCGTAAATTAAAATTCCTGGTAAATGAAAGGACCTTTTATAATGAATTTTCAGGTTATTTTGCAGAAATAAACATTTTGTATGTATATTTTTTTTGCAAATTGTCTGTACATGCTACAGAGATAAAGTATTATTTGTTTACAACTGCGCATCATCGCTTTTGTTTGTTTGTTTGTTTGTCAGTTAGGCAGCCAGGTATTGTTCGTGCATTATATTGTAAGCGATTACTACTGAAGCTGAAGTTGTCTGCTTACATAGCTATTGTGACGGCATAGTGTCGATAACAACAATGTGTGACCTTGAATGCTGCATTGCAATGATAATAAAGAGATAAAATAGTTTCAAGCGTTCATACGTACATATGTACGTGTACATATGGATGTACGGGAGTGTGTGCGGAAACAAAGCTGAACATGTTTGTAAAACTTAAATTTTAGGAAACATTCTTATCAACTTAAGTATAAAGAGCCCATGCATCGGAAATAGTTCGAAGGCAATTCGATTTTGATACATGAGTTATGTATAATGAAAAAATTTGTATATTTTTGCATGAAATGTTTTGTTTCAACACGATTTAATACTTGAATTGTTGAATTTCTGATATTATTTCCTCTTCTCAATAAGCTGGTCACGTTAACTGTTAGCGTACCAGTATATGTGACGTGGAACGTTCACGCCAAAAATCGTCGACAAAAAGCCAGGGAATGATATTCGAAGATCGAAGAATACAAGTGCGTGAGATGGCTGAGGTTGTAGGCCGGCACATCAGCTGTGCGTGTACATGACATTTTACATGAAAATTTTGAGATGAAAAAGCGAGTTTCGCCGAGATTGTTCACACACGATCATAAGCGCAACTGTGCAATCACTTCAAAGGAGTGCTTGGCTTCCAAACGAATTTTTGTGTCGTTTCGTTTCCGTAGACGAAACATGGATCCACCACACCACACCAGAGACTAAAGAACAATCAAGACAGTGGCTTTCTCGGGATAAACGTGCACCAAAGAAGGCCAAGGTGGCTCTGTCGGCCAGCAAGGTCGTGGCCACAGTCTTTTGAGATGCACGTGGTGTCATTCACATGTATTACTCGTCCCTTGAAAAGGGTAAAACGATCACCGGCGAATATTATTCTGAGCTTTTGGACAGATTCGACATTAATTTGAAGCAGAAATTACTGTATTTAACTAAAAAAAAGGCGCTGTTCCTTCGGTACACGTCCCCCTGCGGGTTAGGGGTTCAAGAATTTACGCGCGGTAAGGCATGCCTGTCATAAGAGGAGACTAAAATCCAACAGTTCCTGCGATAGTCGGGTCTTTATACCGGAACGACCCGTTATCCGGTCAACAACAGCAACACGCTTGCAATGGTGTTGTCACCCCATCCGGCATATTTTCCAGATTTAGCCCCCTACGAATATTTCTTGTTTACAATCCTGAATAAAATGGTAAAATATACGGATCGAATGAAGAGGTCGTCACAGAAACGAACGTATCATATATGTTGGTGTTTAGTTGGTTCATAGAGTTGGTGTTTGAAGAATGCAAGAATGATTCTACGCGGTAACCTTTGAATACTGAGGACAATGATAATTATAACTAGCACTGACGGTGGGGTGGAATACACATACTGTCTATTTAATTGATATTGCATGAACTTAAGTAACGGTTTATGTACTCACAAGCGATAACTTAATAATATAGAAATCACGCAAGTCAGCTTCATACTTGTTTTTTTTTAATTAAATACATATAACGGGTGATCCATTTCGAGGTTCACTGCTTTTTTAAAGAAAAAAAAACACAGAAAATTCAAATTTAATTGGGAATGTTTATTATCATTCGAAAATATATATTTTTCTTTTTTTGAAGATTATCTCTTTCAAATTTTGGCTACGGCTACCGCTGAGATAGTCCATCCGTTGAGTCCAATTTTCGATGACTCGTTCGAGTATTTCGACTGGCAACTGGCGAATGACACGCGTGATATTTTGTTCGAAGCGGATTGTCCGCATAGACTTTAGACTTTACATATCCTCACAGGAAAAAGTCTAACGGTGTGATATCACACGTTCTTCGTGGCTCGACCGGTCCAAAATGTGAAATTATTAGCCCAGCGAAGTGTTCTCTCAATAAATTCATTGATTGATTGCGATGTGTGGGAAGCGCCGTCTTGTTGAAACCAAATGCCGCAGAGATCACGAGCTTCGATTTCAGGCATCAAATAATCGTTTATCATGGCGCCATAACGTTCGCAATTGACGGTTACGCTCTCACCAGCATCATTTTTGAAGAAATATGGACCGATGATTGCACCGGCCCACAACCCACTCTGAACCGTTGTTTTTTCTTGCTGAAATGGCAGCTCTTGAATCACTTCAGATTGCTCTTCGTCCCAAAAGCGGCAATTTTGCTTGCTTAGATACCCATTGAGCCAGAAATGAGAATTATCGTGAACAAAATTTGGTTCGAAATCGTCGGATCTTCTTGGAACTTTTCAAGAGCCCATAGAGCGAAGGGATGTCGCTTAGGAAGATCGAGCGGCTTCAGTTTTTGCACAATCTTGCTTTCAATTTAAGATCTCGACGTAAAATGCGCCAAGTCGTTCCGTACGTCAGTTCGAATCGAATCTCCACGGTCTTCGTGTAGTCTCCCAGCTACGGCCGCTACATTCCCTTCTCTTCGCACTGGACGCGGTCTCTTCTGTCGCATATTATCCAATAATGAATACTGGGTCTCAAGATGGGTGATGGGGTTGCGAATGGTTCGCTTAGTGGACCGATTATGTTGACCATAAGTTGAATGATTTGTAAACGTTGTTCAAGCGTAAGTCTTTCCATTATGAAATGTCAAACAATATTGAACAAAAATAACATGGCATCTTGACACGACCCACGCATGATCTGACAAAAAAGGCTATTGAAGAAAGTACCTCTACATGGATCACCCTTTATTATTACAGAAATAACCCTTTTCAATAAAAATACTAACAAAAATACCAAAACTTATTAATAAAAAATATAACATAATAAAGTAAAAATTAAAGAAAATAAAACTAAAATTTAATTGAATTGCATTGATTTGAACAAATTGAGTTAAATACAATCAATAAAATTATTTCAAATATATATAATTTAATAAAAAAAAAAAATAAAAAAAATAAAAAATAAAAATACACAAATAAAAAATAAAGTAAATTAAAATAAAATAAAATAAAATAAAATTATTTACAATAAATTAAAATTAGGAATTAAAAAAATGAAATCAAGTTAAATGAAATATAATTAATTAGAATAATTTATACGAAATTAATTTTAATTAAGAAATAAAGTCAAATTCCAAGAAAAAATATGATGTATTTAAAGAATGAAATATATTAAATAATTTAAATTTAGATTCAATTATATTAATAAAATATAGTAATCTAAGGTAAAATAAAATAAATTGAAAAATTAAAATTTATTTTTTAAATTATCAATAATAAAAAAAATAATAAAAATGTGAGCACTCACTTGCGATGGCTGCAGTGTATCAATATCATTTAACGGTATTGGTTTATATGCGGCATGTGAAGATGACAACGATACCTTAGCGGCATCCGAGGGCGAAGATGGCGATGGCGACGGTGTATTCGATTGCCTTGAACTCGATGAAAACGCGGCTGAATTGGGTGTCGTCGAAACAGCGCCATCCGGCTGAGTGGGCGAAGTTGTGGCGGCGGCAGCGGCGGCCGTAATTCTCGACGGCATTCCAACAGCATCCACCACTGCATGTGTAAGTTGTAAAGTTATAATAGACAAAGAAGATAAATATGTGCTCATTCATACATACATACAAACATTAATTAATTTTTTTATGACACTCATTAACCTACCTGACGGTTTGGGCGGCAATTCAGGTGGCATACCGCCGTTATTTATGCTGCGGAATATGGCGCTATTCTCTGGTATATTCTGATATTTCGGTTGACTCTTTGGCGGCGGCGTTGGCGCTGTAGTCACGATTTGTACTTTTGGATATTGATTGTCGATGAGTAGGCGTGGCGTTGGTGTCGGAGAGATGGTGCGCGTGTATTGTTGTTGCGATTGTTGAGCAGCAGCGTCTTGAGCGTAACCGTTTAAGCCGAAAAATTTCGATTTAGCATCATTCAGTGCAGCTTTCACCGCAGCTATACTCTGACTGGCTTCGTAAAGTTCCGATTGCGAGTGTTGACTAAGCGGTCTCTGTGCTGGACTTGCATTCCGAGTCGCTGCATTTGTTGTGGCCGAAGTTGACTGCGACGCTGCTGGTTTTGGCGTGGCTAGTGCCGGAACCCGAGCCGGAGATGTGGCTGCAGCTGGAGTTGGCATTGTGATTGATGTGTTCGGTCGCGATAACGGTAGATTATTGCTATTAGTATATTTGTTGTTGCTGTTATTGCTGTTGTTGTTGTTGATATTCTGTAGTGTTGGTAGAATTGTGTTTGTTGCAAAATGCAACGCTGGTGCTGTTGTTGCGTGATCAGTGAAGTTTGACGCTAACAGCGATTGATTCTGCTTTTGTTGCTGCGTCGACTGTGGTGGGTATTGCTGGCTCAAGCACGGAAGCGTTTGTTGGCGTTGTTGTTGTTGTTGCTGTTGCTGTGAAATCGGTTGTTGTGACTGTTGTTGATTTGTCGGTTGTTGATGATTGTCAGTAAACTTGAATGCAATCTCGGCGTAAATGGGTGAGCTAGTTGCTCTATTCGCTGCGGCAGCACTGCCTACTACGTTCGTTGGAGTTGCCGCTGCTCTGCGTGCGACAGCAGCTATTGGTGGCGTTGGCACTGTTGGCTTAAAACTTAGGCCGGCTTTCGGCGTACTCGTATGCAATGTGCTGTTGTTGTGGTTGGTTGTCGTTTTCAAATTGTCGTAGACACTCGCTGGCCTGTCGTCATACACTTCCATATTGTGCGCCGATGTGTGTGTGTATGAACGTATTGGCCCGCTTCAATCAGGTGGTTCTCATTAAAGCCGGCACTTTACACACTCGCATGTGATTTGATTTGATATTCTCTCGTTTCGACTCTTGTCTTGCGTGTGTAAGTAATTGCTAATATGTAGTTGTTATTGTTACTTTTTTTTTCTACTAATTATCAGCAGCTCATTGCCGTGCACTGAGCCATGAAGCTCAAAACAATTGTCGCTCGTGTGTATGTTGGATTGTTGAATAGCTGAAATGGGGAAATAGCAGAAAGCTATTAAATTGATTATATTTTTTTGTACATTTTCCAGCGAAACATGAATTATTATTATAAATAATATAATTGGTTTATCACAAAAAAAAAAAAAAACGGCGAAGCGTTGTCACGCTCTCACTTACATACAGACAATCATACAAACATATTGGACAAGCACACCTGGAAACAAAGCTTTGACGAGCTGTTTGAGCTATTTTTACGAAATAAATCACATTTAGTGTTGTTGATGGGTTATTAAAATGCACTAAGTGCGAATTTTAAAATTTTGCAAATGAAATGAAAAAAAATTAGAAAAATGTTTGAAAAAATGTTTTGAAAAATCATTACAGATAAATTAAATTTTAAATATCGACTATAGAATAAAAAAATATGTTTTAGAAAACTTTAGAAAATGCTGAAAATTTTTTACGAATTTTCATTAAGAACATATATATATGTATACTGAGGAAATTTCTGAAAAATTATTTCAGAAAAAGAGAGATCTTACAGTTAGGCTCAAATTTTATATTTTTTTTCCCATCTCCGTGCGACCTAAAAGTCCAGCGTAAACCTCGAATAATATTGTAGGGGTCAGTGTACTCTATGTAAACTCAAATAAGTTCGAACTTATCCATTTTGGAAAGAGATATAAAATGCTATCAATAAACCCTCCAATTTTGAATGGTGCTGACCAAAGCAAAACTTTTAGTTCTGGACAAGAGACGAAGTTGAAAATCTAAAGCCAGTAAATATATGTATAACAGGTCAACTTGAAAGTCTCCAGTCTTGCATTATATGACAGTTGGAAGGACGAAATCGCCGAAAAACGGCCGCATTTGAAAAAAAAAGAAAGTTAGACAATGCACTCTGTCACAAGTCAGTGAAATCGATTGCAGAAATTCCACGAATCGGGCTTTGAATTGCTTCCGCATACACTGTTTTCTCTAAAACTGGCCCTCAGGAACTATTTCCTGTTCTCAGACCTCAAAATAACGCTCGCTTGGAAGTCAATTTCGAAGAATGAAGAAGAAACTGAAGCCGATTTTGAAACAAAGGAAAAATTGTACTACAAAAATAGTTTCGAAAATTTGGAGGGTCGCTATAATCAGTGCATCACCCTTTAAGGGAGCTATGTTGAACAAAAAAATGGGGTTTGCCAAAAAAATGTGTTTTACTATTTTAGGCGGGGGACTTTTCAATTGACCTGTTATATAGAAGAAGGTCGCCATCGGCTTTATTGAAGTAGAAACGATGTTTTAAAAACTAATGCTTAAGCCCAAATATCTGTCACTGTGCTTATACATATGCATGTCACTGATTGATGTTCCCAAGGAACCCATCGTTTTAGCTCTCTTTCAGGCCACCCACTGTTATGGAGGTTGTAAGCTTTATTTGAGCCGAATTCGAGTGATAGGATATTTTTATCTTCAGTGAGAGTCGGAAAGAAGCGTCTTACGCTTCGAAAACTGTAAAGCACACGAACAGGCCTGGTAAGGCACGATCAAGTGTATTGATTCCGAAAAAGAACGAACCTATATGGAAGCTGCTAATCAAAGGATTTAGTTATGAACTTGAGGGGATTGGGATCGGAAAAGGTCACGCAAAGTGTACTCTCTTAGAAGAGAAGTAATCTCTAAGGTAGTAGTACTCTTCATATGGCACTATCTGATGTTGTTGTTGTTGTATTGGCTTGCTTGTCATTGAGATCATCTAACGGGAAGTCCAGGAAACGAACTGTTTTCAGAAGGTGAGGGGTATTAGTTGAGTGGGTTGGGTTTTTGTGGGCATGCGAAGGAGTTGCTAGAGTCGCACATTTTAAGTATGCCGGGAAAAAATCTGGATAGGTAGGCGTTGAGTCTACTATAGTTCAGATCTTAATTTTGCCAGTATTACTCGGGTATCGTGAGGCTTAAGCTGCCTAATTCCGAGAATAAAGTTCGTAAAGTTGTTGACGGACTCTTTCTCTCTCTCTCTCTGAAAGTATTTTCTGGCCTGCCGGTAAGTCGTCCCGTTCAGCGGTTCTGTTTATGTGGTGCTGAAAGGAGTGCATAAGTTCAAGTACTCGCTTCCTGGCGTGTCTAAGTGGTAGTTTGGTTCCCGGTAGATGTCTGCATGGATGATCTCTTGAGCAATATTACTTTACGTTTAACCTTGGTACTGCCGGTAAGCGATTTTAGTGCTTTGTTGCTACTCCGACCTCGTAGACTTTCACATTTCGTTTGAGCCTGTACTCTTTCATCCAGCTGGTGAAGAGGGAAGATCAGCGTGATAGAAATTTACCTACGAACAAAAGTTATCAATATCTCGTCCAGATGCCAATATCAAATAGTCATGAGAGCAATGAAATGTCCTCTGGTGGTGGGCGAATTATAAAAATTAAACAATAGGGGAGGAAGACTAAGGACACCCTTTGCTTAACTTTTCGGAACTCTGAGTTTTGAACCCAAAATACTACTGATGTGTGTTTATTATTCAGGTCATTCCACCTCTTCTATCCCGGTGGTAATGAGAATCTCTCAATGTTCGATAGTACAGTGTGATTGATCATTTCAAAGGCTTTTGACAGAGCCAGTGCTATCAGTACAGTTCCTGTCAATTTTGGTTAGAATCATGGATAATCTGGGTATTTATGGCGCTAAAAGTGGTTTTGGTGTTGTGCAGTTTGCGTAAGCAATGCTGATGGGCTGCTAGGCTTAGATGGTAAGCAAAAGGCGATAGTAGTAAGGACACGGAAAAACTATGCTTCAATATTTGATGATTTGTCTAGGATAGACAACATCAAGGTAGGTGGAAGGACGTTGAAGTATATTGATCAGCTCAACATCATTGTATCGCAATGAGCCTGCATTCGCCCAAGTATATTGATGCGTCCAGATCAGCGAACCAAAAGGAAAAATGGAGAGGTTAGAAGAAAATGGGTATTAGACATACCCAAAGAGGTCATTTGGTTGTAAGAGGTCATTGTGTCTCCTAGTGCTTAAACCTACTCCTCTAAAGTATGTTGCAGATTATTTCTCAACTGTATAGCTCGTGTAGAAGTAACATGACCATAGGCTTGGCCGCACGTCAGTGGAAGACGTCCACGATTAGAGCTATCTACTATGCTTTCAGGAAGATAAGCAAGATAAGATAAGTGGATAGCAGTACGTGCTACTATGCGGAAGGTCATGGGTTTAAATTCCGAAGCGATTAACATTCAAATTATAGTAAAGGTTTTCTATGAGCATTCGCCACTCACTAGGATATTTCGAGTTCCGCCACGAAATAAAAAAGTTATAGAATCTAAAGGGTGATCCAAGTAGAGGAAATTTCGTGTCAAGCTGTCATTTAATTCTTGTTCAGAATTGTTTGGCATTTCATCATGGAAAGACTTACGCCTGAACAACGTTTAAAAATCATTCAATTTTATTACGAAAATTCACGTTCTGTAAAGAATGTGTTTCGCGGGCTTCGGTCAACTTATGGTGAACATAATCGGCCTACTGAGCGCACTATTCGCATCACCATCACCCATCTTGAGACCCAGCATTCATTATTGGATAATATTCGATCGAATAGACCACCTCTATCACGAAGTGAAGAAAATATTACGGCCTTAGCTGAGATTGTACACGAAGACCGTTGGGGAGTCGAATCGGCGAAGTTCGCAACAACTCGGACTGACGTATGGAGCGACTTGGCGAATTTTACGTTGAGATCTTAAATTGAAAGCGTATAAAATACAGCTTGTGCAAGAACTGAAGCCACTCGACCTTCCCAGGCGACATCGCTTCGCTCTATGGGTTCTTAAAAAGTTGCCGGAGTTGAGACGAAGAGATTCAAGAGCTGCCATTTCATTCAGAAAAAACAACGGTTTGGTGTGGTTTGTGGGTCGGTGGAATCATCGGTTCATAATTCTTCAAAAATGATACCGGTGAGAACGTAACCGTCACTGGCGACGGTTATAAAGGACTATTGGATGCCTGAAATGGAAGCTCGTGATCTCCGCTACATTTGGTTACAATAAGACGGCGCCACCTCCCACATATCGCATCAATCAATGGATTTATTGAGATAAATCTTCGGTGAGCAGATAATTTCACATTTTGAGCTGGTCAATTGGCCACCAAGATTGTGTGATATCACACCGTTAGACTTTTTCCTGTGGATATATGTAAAGCCTAAAGTAAATGCGTCGTGTCATTCGCCAGTTACCTGTCGAAATGCTCGAACGAGTCAGCGAAAATTGGACTCAACGGATGGAACATCTGAGACGTAGCCGCGGTCAATAATTGAAAGAGATAATCTTCAAAAAATAAATGTCAAAGTATGTTCTTTTGATGAAAATAAAAATTTCCTATTACATTTGAATTTTCTGGGTTTTTTTTCATTAAAAAAGTAGGGAACCTGGAAATGGATCACCCTTTATTAAACATTCGGAGGAGGCTTGAAAAAACTATAGATCCACCATTTGTTAGAAAAACATCAAAGCGTATGCCACAAACTCGAGGAGGATCTCGGCAGAAACTCTCTCATTATGATGACAAATAACTTTTTTATATCAAGGTTGCAGGCGACGAGCGCAAAGGTGTTTTTCTAGGCAAGAATAAATTATCAAGGAGGATTTATTTAAACGAAACATATTTTATGGTAAATTTTTTTTTTTTTTTTTTTTTTTTTTTTGTTGGGAGAAAATAGCGTAATTAATTTGCTAACGATTGCAATAAAAGTATTTTCCATAATAAATAAATTCTGAAAAATAGAATTATTTGTTTAAAGGTCAGCAAAAATTAATGCTTTCCGTAAACAAACTTTTTCTAATTATTCATGGATATTTTGATTTTATTTCCTATTGTTTTAAAAGCGCATTATTACTGTGAAAAATAATATTTTTTTAGAACATGTGTACACATTTTTGAGTTCTTCATTTATTTTGATTAACCAAATTATTCTGAATGAAAACTGTCTATTTTTCTGACACACTTTTCAAATCAACAAACACTTTAAATATCTAGTGCAAACGAGCATGGGAAAAAAGCATTTGAACAAAAACCAAAAAAAAATCACAAAAAAAATCTTTAGTTATTTGGAGTATCCAAAAATATTTCCAGCAAGTGCTTCTGAAAATTAAAAAATGTATATATACAAATATATACATACATATGTATCTATGCAGCATAGTTTTAATATGAAATATATGAGTGTCGAACATGCTGGGAATGCTTCGAATAAGTTGTCGAAAAATATGTGGAAAACATGATTTTTATTATAAAAAAAAAGAATCCATTTCATCTTAAAATCAAAGAAAAATAATTTATATGAATTTTATTTAATTCCGGCGGAAAACTGTAGCAACAAAACCGACAAATATGGTTGTGGTAAGTCGACTGAGTGGCGCTCGCCCATTGCTTTCGTTGCCAAGAAGATATGTAAACATTATCTAATTGTTTACTATAAAATCTATGATAGTGCCATTCAAATACATCTGCATGTATGTGAGCCTCTGCGTATCGTATATGTGAGACTGAGTTTACACACGAATACTCCTGTCGCTTTTTATCGGCAGTTTTGCTTTTGGTATTTCCCTTCACGTTCACACGGGGAAACTTTGTGCATGGAAATTTTCTGCCATTCCATTTCATTTCATTTTCGCAGTTTGCCACGCACTGCACCCCTATACTTTACAAGTTTTTACATATTTTTCAATATAATGCGTTATCATATGTATTCAACTGTATAACATAACAGCAGCCATTCAGAGAATGTAAATATAAATGTGAAAAGGAATGGCAAATTTTACAGCGACGAATAAGATAACAAAGCCCTTCGTCGTCGCCCTCTCCCCGACAAACTTAGAGTCGCTTCGACAAAAGTATTCGTGTGTAAACTCAATCTAAGTAAGCAAATGTATTTTTATTTGTAAAATAAATACACACTCACAGCTGTAAATACATAAAAATAAAAAAGGAGCGTTAAGATTTTGATTTTATTTTCAAAGCACATTTCCTACAGGGTCATTGGCCTAAAACAATGTTAAAGTGCCAAACATATGTTACTTGCTGCGCGCGCTAAATTTAAATGCCACCGCCAAACTGTTGCCACTTACATTACATTAAATTAGAAGACTTGTAAATAAATAAACAAATAATTTTTTTTTGTGTAGAAATTTATCTTTAACGCGCTATTTCAAAGAAATCTAAAATCTATTCGCTATTGGCGGCTAAGACTCATTGCTGCGAATGCATTCAAATGAACTTGTTGACCTTAGAGCACTTTTTTCGAGAAGCTTGTGAATCACTCATGGAAATAAATTTTAATGATTTGGCGCATGTATTTATATACTTAAAGGCGCACGTATACCAAATTGGTAGGGAATGTTAGAATTCTAAGTTTATTTATTTAAATTCATTTAATTTTTTTTTATTTTTTTTTTCATGTTAAGTTATTATAAATGGTAATCTATTTAGTAGTTTCGAAAGTGAAGAACTGTATTTTGAAATTTTGTTAAACTTAACTGTCGAATGAAACATGTTTTGTGGATCCCGATATAACAGACGAGTGCTCTACCACTGAGCCAGCATCTGCAATATAATCTGTTGTTGTAATAATTAATTTATTACTAACCAACAACGATTAAGTGCGCTAATATATAGCCGCTGTTTTTACTTAATGTTGGGTTAGTGAGTTTTTTTTTTTGTTGCATTCCTGCATACATTCAGGCATTAATTGTCTAAGTAATGTATAGGGTTTTCCAATAGGGGTGATATGATTTTTAAGTGTCGTTTTAGCCATTTTTAAATGTCATGATCTGTCATTTTTTTCATGTTATTCAGTAATGTTTACAATTTCATTATGGTAAGATATACGCAAGAACAACGTTGCTGATTTTGCCTTGGGACAACTTGAAAACCATAAAGATATTTTTAAGCAAATCATCTTCTCCGATGAGAACACTGAACTTTCATCTGAGTGGTGTGGTAAATAAACAAAACTGTCGATTCTGCTGCGAAGAAAATCCACAAATTATTCATGAACAACAATTACAATCACCTAAATTGACAGTTTGGTGTGGTTTTTGGTGGAATCATCGGTCCGTACTTGTTTCGAAATGAAGCTGATAGCACCGTTACTGTCAATGGAGAGCGGTATAGATAGATGATAACCAACTTTTTAGGACCAAAATTGGAAGAAGTTGATCTTAACAACATCGGTTTCAAACAAGACGGGGCTACGTGTCACACAGCACGTGCAACAACCGAGTTATTGTGAAAAAGGTTTGGAGATTCGATTATTTCAAGAAATTGTGACATTGAATGGCCTCCAAGAGGTTGTGATTTAACACCATTAGACTACTTCTTGTGGGGCTATTTGAAGTCATTGGTCTTTAGCAATAAACCAGACTCTCTTCAAGCTTTAAAAATCAGTATTGAAAGTGCTATTCATGACATGAGACTTGATTTAGTGGAAAAAGTGCTCAAAAATTGGGTTCATCGAATTCGTTCCTGCAAAAGAAGTCGTGGAGGCCATTTGAATGATGTTATATTCAGAACTTAATTGTATCGATTGCAATTCACATTAAATAGAAAACATTTGAATTACCTTAACAATTAGTGTGTGTGTGTGTTTTTTTTAAAGAAATGATATCACTTTTATTGGGAAACCCTATATAAGCAGGATTGATTGTCGGGCTCGACTTATATATTATTAATTTTTTATTGCGCCCTGTAATTACTTGTGGTATTAAGTTCAATAAACGAAATATGTTTTGGTTTAGTTAAACCTTCAACAAAAATAGTGATTCAAATGTTACCCACGTTTCGTGATTTAAGACAAGATTATGGTGCATATAATCTTCCAACTACTCAAGCACTTGGTAAAATTTTAATAAAATGTAAAGAGATTGGATCGGTTGCAGATATATGGTCGGCCTGAGCATCATCGTTTTTCTCGTTCCGCCTCAAATATCGCTGCTATAAGGGAAAGTGTAGCCGAAGACCCGACGTTTCTCGAAGTTCTCAAAAGCTGGGACTTTCTTACGGCATATTATGACGTATTTTGAGCTTGGACTTACACCTATATCCATATAATGTCTAGCTCATACAATAACTGGAGCCTACTGACCATTCAAAATGTCGTAGTTACGTAGATTGGGTGCTTGAACAACAAGCAATGGACCGCAATTTTTCCAGAAAATCCTCAAATAAGTGAAGAGAGGCCATTACACCCTTTGATTGGACCTTATTTCTGTGAAAACGATAACAACGAGACTTTCACTGTCAATTCGGAGCGTTGCAATTGAAGAACTCGGACAATATGTGGTTCCAACACAACACGGGCGAATATGGCTTTATTGCGAAAGAAATTACCCGACCGCGTAATCTTTCGTCTTGGCGATTTCAATTGGCCACAGAGATCGTGCGAATTGACACTGTTGGACTTTTTTTTTTTTTGTGGGGCTACGCGTAAGACCGTGTTTATGCGGAAAAACCCTTAACTCTGGATCACTCGAAAACCAATACTCGTCAAGATATGGACAAAAGGTGGTTCAAAATTATTTCAAACGGATCGAATTTTGCAAAAATTCACGAGACGGTTATTTGGATGATGTAGTGTTTAACATATAATGCCCAGATTCAAACTTTATAATGAAAAGGAATTTCATAAAAAAATATTTTAAATTCATTTTAATTACGTTTATTTTGAATACACCAAAATGAATAACCCTGTATTTATTTTACCTTAATTTATTTTAATATTTTTGATTTTATTTATTTTTTCTTATTATTTATTTTGTTTTATTTATTTTTATTTAATTTATTTTTTAAATTAAATTAATTAATTTCTTTTATTTTATATTATATTATTTTATTTTATTTTAATCATTTTTAGTTAATTTTTTTTAGTTTAATCCATTCATTTTAAATTCATTACTATTTCTTAAGTTATTTTATTTTATATCATATAATTTTTTTATAATTTTTTTTATTTCATTTCGCTTTATTTATTTCATATTAAATTAATTACTTTTTTATTTTATTTTTCTTTATTTTATTTTTTTATTGTTTAATTTTTATTTATTAATTTTTTTAATTTTTTTTTTTATAATGGTTTCTTCCTTTTATTTTATTTTTGTAGCGTTTTCAAAATTGATTTTTTAATAGCTTATATAAATTTATGTTTTAAGTGGGTACTTCTGTTTCTGAAGGGTGCCCTTGAAATTATTTTTTTCAAAATCAGAGAAGTGTGATATGCGCCAAAAAGCTTATTAAAAGTTGTGTTGTACTCGTAAATATACAGAATTTTTTGCTTTCTTTACGAAAATATTTTAATTATAAATAGCGCCACTGTGGACAGACGACAATCGATTAATCTGAAAAAAAATTTTTTTTTTTATCTTAATAATATTATGCATGTTTTATAATCTTTATATTTAATTAAAAATCTTATTTGAGATTTTTCTTTTTTACCTAAACCTACACACAAAGATGAAAAGTGAAGAATAATTTTTTGAAAAATTTTATAATAAATAGTCATCAGACAATTGTGGGCGGTCAATTTTGATGTCCGCAATTTAACTCTTCAAAGCAATTGAATGGCCTCGCATAAAATACAGCTTGGCAAGGAAATACAACAATTTTAAATATATGTGTGCGCATATGAATGTGCGTATGTACATACTAACGATTAGTTGAGCTTTATTTGGCAACTTGAAACCGCAAAATCCAACAAATTTACGCCCAAACATGGTTTTGAATGACAAAACACTTCAATTGTAAGGAAAAGAAGCAAATAAACTTATCAGTTGTCCGTACATAAAAGTCAATGGGAAAATCACAACAAACTGGCCGACCGACCACTCACTCACATTTGTATGTACATACTCGTAGTACACACATATTCACTTAAGTCAAGTGCTAATAGATATTGACGCTTCCCACTTCATCAACAAACCGCGTTTAACGCTTATGCACATACATACATATGTATAAGTACTTACTTGGATGTGTGAGTGAGTATGTTTGTATGCGCATGAACTTCCTTACAATTTCATGAGCGCTGAGGCCTAAGCGCATTTAAAAAGCTATTTAAAAGCTTGTATTCAGTCATACTCAAGTAAGTGCATGTGCACTAGTATCTATGTATGCCTATGTATACATGTGTATATGTGCTGTATAAAAGCTGTGTCGGCCTTATGCCGCATTTTACGGTAAATCTATAGGCTTAGGTTAGCCTGTGATTTGCGGAAGTTTATAATGAAATAGTAAAATTTTTTAACTTTTGGCATGACGTATACCCACGTATACATATATACGTACATACATATATACAAGTACGTTTCCAGTCATAAATTATACTTGTAAATGCATTCGTTTCACAATGAAGTTTTATTTGCTTTTATTTTACCGTTACGTTTTTTATTTGCAACGCGCCACCAGCAACAGGTGCACAAGACCTCGGCGCGAACTTCGTTTTTGGTTTCTCACTTTACTAATTTTGTAAATACTTCAGGAAGGGGTTTTCATAAGGACTTCATTTTTTCCAATATAATGACATCAATAAAAGAAGACTGATGTCAAAGTTGAGCTTTTAGATTCTATTTTGGTTCTTGACAGCCTAAACACTCATCTAGGTTAGCGAAGGTTCCTGTACAAAATCTAGACTCCCGCGCAATGAGTATGGAATCTTTTGGAACAAGAATAACGACGGTGCAGGTATTCTCCAGCTAAACCAAGATCAAAGGTTGTTTAAAGTTATTTTCTGAAATCCAAGAAACTGCTTTATGTCTTCTATGGACTGATAACGGTTGCCTCGAAGTAATAATTTAAGTTTTGGTAAGAGAAAAATGTTGACTGCAGCAACGCAGGTGCATATGATGGTAGTTCGACGGTATTTGTTGAATTTTTGACCAGAAATTAATACTCAATTATAGCGTGGTGAGATAGTACCTTATCGTGGTGTAAAACTCTTGAGTTTCTTTTTTGATAAATTTGTTGTCTCAAACGTCGCTTAATGCTCTAATATTTTTCTTTATTTACCATCTGATTTTCTGTGAAAAATTCCGAGGAAACACCATAGCGTATATCAAAGAGATCAGTCAAGATTACCTTGACGTTTGACGGATTTTTTATTTATATTTTTATTTATATATATATATATATATATATATATTTTATTTTTTTTGATTTAGTCTCAGTTAAGTGACACACTATTCCGAAGCTTCTAGAACTAATTGAAATATCAAACTCAAAAACAGCTTCTCTCAACAAGAGTTGCCATGAGTTTTATAAATATGGGATTGGAACCTAATTGTTCTAGTATGTCTTAACGACCATTACGAGACTGAGTTTTTTTTTTATAGAAAAATCGCTGCGAGAAGTGAGCTTGATTAACAACATTGACCACTGTAAGCAAAATAAATGGCAATTCGCTCTCAACTCAGCGTCAATATAAAGGACAGTTGAGCTCATATAGAGACAAAAATAATTTTGACAATCTCTTTAAGCAGAATCGCATTCTACCACGTTGATCATACTTGGTGAGAAAAAGCTAATGGATCTTCAATCAGCAATGGACAAAGAGAGAGGAGGTGAAAAAGGTAATGTAGCAGTATAGTGCCTGGGTCGTATGTAGTGTATCTCGTAACAGTATGAAAGTGGTATCGCTAGGTGGGGCTTCCGCATGAGCAAATAAGTTCAACTTTACCCAGCTTAAGCGTTTTAGAGAGATTTTCAAAATATCAATTAACAGTACTTTTTTGACAAAAGTACAATAGTTAGTTTTTCTTCTTGTCCAAAGCCAACTCGACAATTTTTTTTTTTTTTTTTTTTGGAATATGGGTAGAAATTATTATTAGGTATGCTCTCAAGATAGTGGAATATCCAGCAACCTGAATCCCAAAATGAAGAGTCCGATCGAGTGGATTTCTGGTGAGACTTAAAAGCTGCTCCCTCGAGCAGTGGCTAAAACGAATTTCTATGGAGAAACATTACTATTTGCTGGTAACTGGGACGCATAAAAATCAAAAGAAAAAAAACGTTTGAAGGTTCAAAGAAGAAAAGGGCGGAAACCCGGGAAGGCAGTAAAACTGCTTGCAGGCAGTAAAGTAATGAGTATATATTGTAAAAACAAGCTCATTTGAGTATAAAAAAATAAAAAAAATATCAATCTCCATTTTTCTTTTTTTTGAATAAAATCACAATCAGGTTCAAAATTTTTTGTTGTTGTGATTTTGTTGTTATTTTTTAATTTTGTATTAATCTTTTTTATATTATGCCCATTTTAGTCTACCGTAACGCGTCCGTATGTAAACGCCTACACGAAAAATTCATTTTTTTTTAAATTATTTTTCATTTCAAACATTTATGTACATTGAAGCAGCGAGACTACAGTTGAATAATGGAACGGAGTGACCATAGCCAAAACAGTCAGCAAGTAAATCTAGTAGTTGTACCACAAAAAAAAAAAAAACGGAAGAAATAAACAAATAAAAAATTACAAAATAAAATGGTAAGCTTTCGAAATACATAATAAAAAATTGCCGGCGATTGTAGCAGCAACGCATTGCTTTGTTTGGATTTTCAACGCCACTGCCCACAACAAAGGCGACATGCCGATGATGCCGTTTGAAGGTACAGTGTGATAATTTTGAGTTGAAATATTCGGAATACGAAGAAGAAGTGGTACAAAAAATAGTTAGTGAGAGGTGAGAGGAAGCTACTAAGACTACGTTTCCACACGAATACTTTTGCTAGCGAAACTCTTAGTTTGTAGAGGAGTGGCCGTCAGAAAGAGATCGGCGTACCGTCTTCTCGTCGCCTCTCCCACTACAAAATAAGAGTTTCGCCAACAAAAGTATTCGTATGTGAACTCATTCTAAGACAGCTTGAATTGAAAAAAATTACGGAACAACCGACAACTCCACCGGGAACACTCCATAATCCCGACTTTCAAGCTCCAGGCAGTACATACATAATCCAGACGATTTTAAGAAATATAGACAAGACAAAATCCACACGATACTATATAAACCAGACATAATGAAATCCCGACGAAACAAAATACGGATAACAGTATCCAGACGGAGTAAAGTACAAAATTTTTGAGTAGAAAACTATCTGGATATAAAATCTAGATAAAGTATAAAAATTATAAAAAAAACGCGAAATTTATAAATTATTTTTATCGTTGTCTGGAATTTTTTGCCTGGATTTTGTCAGGCGTGGATTAGGTTGCGTCTGAATTGTGTCTGATTTATATTATGTCGGGATTGATAGTGTCTGTATTAAGTGTTTCGGGCTTTTGGTGCCTAGGATTTTTATGCCGGGATTCCAATATACACCCAGCTCAACCATATATGTAAATGGTGATCCAAGTAGAGGCACTTTTTTTATTACGAAAATTCACGTTACGTAAAGAATGTGTTTCTCGCGCTTCGCTCAACTTATGGTCAACATAATCGGCCTATTGAGCGTGCTATTCGCAACAACATCACCCATTTTGGGATCCAGCATTCATTACTGGATAATATTCGACCGAACAGACCATGTCCAGCACGCAGTAAAGAAAATATAGTGACCGTAGCTGAGAGGCGCACACCGTGGAGAGTCGATTCGGCGCCATTCGCAGCAACTCGGACTGATGTATGGAACGACTTGGCGCATTTTACATCGAGATCTTAAATTGAAAGCGTACAAAATACAGCCTGTGTAAGAACTGAAGCCGCTCGACATTCCCAAGCTACAACGGTTCATATTTCTTCAAAAATTATGCCGGTGAGAACGTAACCGTCAATGGCAACAGTTATAGGGCCATGATAACCGACTATTGGATGCCTGAAATTGAAGTTCGTGATCTCCGTGACATATAGTCTAAAATCTATGCCGACAATCCAGCTTCGATTCAAGTCTTGAAAAAAAAACATCACTCATGTCATTCACCAGTTATCAGTCGAAATGCTCGAACGAGTCATCAAAAATTGGACTCAATGGATGAACCATCTGAGAACAACATTCGAAAGAGATAATCTTCCAAAAATAAATGCCAAAGAATGTTCTTTTGAATGATATTAAATATTCCCCATTAAATTTGAATTCTCTGCGTTTTTTTCTTTAAAAAATTAGGGAACTTCGAAATGAATCACCCGTTAGTTTATAACAAGCTAGCTCATTTAATTTTCTAATATTCAAATAATAAAAATCGCATGCGAGTTTTTTCAATTTGTTTGTCCAGAGTTATTTGCATAAACTCTAACCCATGCTCAAAGTCAGCTGGCATTATGCTAGATATTTTTCCAAAATAGCACACTGTACGTGGTCAGCAAGACATTCTATTTCTTTCATTAATTTTTTATTTTTATTTATTGCTACACCTATCAAATTTACGAAAATAAAGACTTGGAAGAGAAGTTTATTTGACCATAAATGTCATGGTAGTAAAATCGAACGCTGATGTTTTGGTCGAAGCGCCGGCAATGCTGGTAACGGTGTGCATATTTCAACACATTGTGCTAGAAACAATTACATATCTACAAACTTACAAACATATGTATTTAAATTGAATGTTGCTCGTGTATCGCCCACCCACAAGCCCAGTGATGCAGCTGAATAACGCTGTGCGTATTATTAAAAGTGTTGAAGGGGAATGAATACACAATTTTCAGCGCTTCGGTGGTTTCATTGCATTTTTTTTTAAACTTCATCAGTGTAAGATCAAAAGTGAAGATAATTGAATACATAAACTATAAATGATAATCTGTAGAACAGTTTTACGGAAAACTAACTATTGAAATTTGAAATCAGGCATTTTTAAATCGACAATGAAATGTTTTAGGATAGAAGAAGAGAGATGCTAAAAATCTGCAGCGAGTATGATTTCAAATGACAAGTTTAATAGTTCAACCAGTCAACGTCGTACCAGTCAACTGATACGACAGAGAGCGCAATATAAATGAAAACTTCTCACTGCCTAACGCTGGTGCTTCTGACGGCCGTAAGAGAGAAATCAATAGTGATTTTATTACGGCCAAACAGCCGACTCAGCTGATTGCTATTTCCCATCTGAAGAACAATAAAATGGCGAGAGGTTTACTAGCTGAGACATTCAGATATGCTGGCGATGAACTGAGAAGGTGTATACATCAGCTTCTTTGGTAAATTTGGTCGGATGAATGCATGCCTGATGATTGAAATCCAAGTGTGCCCTATTCAATCAACAAAAATAAGGACTCAACAATCTACGCCAATTATTGTTGGGTAAGCCTCATCAATAACGCGTATATGGTCCTCTCAAGCGTATTGTTTGAAAGGTTAAGGTCCACCGTCAACGAAATTATTGGATTTTTGTCAGTGTGGCTTCAGATCTCCTAAATTCACCATTGACCAGACATTCACCATGCGCTAAATCTTGGAAAAGACACAATAGAAAAGAGCTTATACACACCGGCTTTTTTGTCGATTTTAAAGCTGTCTTTAAGGCTCGGAAAGTAGAAGCCTCTAAGCCGATTGGTCTGAATTTGGTATCCCTGTATAACTTATACGGCTGTGTAAACTGACACTGAGCAGCACCAAAAGCTCTGTGAAGATCGTGAAGAACCTCATAGTGCTGTTCGATACCAAGCGAGGCTTCAGACAAAGTCTCTCTCTTTCTTGTGACTTCCTCAACCAAGGGAAAATAATACGAGCAGTAGAGCTAAAAAGACAAGATACAATCTATATAATATCTAATATCTATAAGAGCGTACAACTATTGTGGGCGATTGGATCTGGTAGTACGCCTTGGCACCGGCGAATACCGCAGACAACGGACCGATGGGCGAGATATTCGGCGACATTGATATGGTTCAGCGAATCAAGGGTCAGCGGTTATGCTGGCTAGATCATGTAGTCCGAATGGCTGAGAGCACTCCAGGTTTAAAAATATTCGGCACACCAGTGGGAGCAGAGTGAGTTGAAGATCTTCACTCTGTTTTCACTTCGAAAATCCAATTAGCGCAAAATGGCGAAAAAAGCAGAAGAAATTTGCACTTAAAGTCATATTAGCTAGCGAAGATCGCATGAAGTGAAAATTTATGAGTGATTGAAAGAAATTTGAAAAATGAAATCGATTAACAACTACATACTAAGATCGAAGTTTTAAGGCATGAATCAACAGAACTCGACCAAGCTTGCTACTTTTGGTGGGTACAGGAATATACCTATCTCCCATACAACAGACTTTCTAATTTTGGCCTATCTGTGCGCTTTATGTAAATATTAGTCGAGTACCTAATGTTCGGTTATACCAGAACTTGATTTTTCTTACTTCTTCAAACGTTTTTTGAATTAATTACATGAAGTTATTCAGAAATTATTTTGAAACCAAAAGCCATTGGACGATAAGTATCGTGAAAGACATCAGTCTCATCATTTCCGGAAATTTTATTACCAATGAGGCACTGCCGTGCTATGAGTTTAAGTTATCTATATAACGAGTGATCCATTTCGAGGTTCGCTACTTTTTTAAAGAAAAAAAATCACAGAAAATTCAATTTTAAGGGGGAATCTTTATTATCATTCGAAAGAACATTCTTTGGCATTTATTTTTTGAAGATTATCTCTTTCAAAGGCTGGCCGCGTCTACGTCTCAAATGGCCCATCTCTTGAGTCCAATTTTCGATGACTGAATCGAAGCGTGATTGTCCGCATAGACTTTAGACTTTACATATCCCCACAGGAAAAAATCCATAGGTGTTATATGACACGATCTTGGTGGCTAATCGATCGGCCAAAAACGTGAAATAATCTGCACAGCGGAGTGTTCTCTCAATAAATCCATTGATTGTTGCGATGTGTGATGTGTGAGAAATGGCGCCGTCTTGTTGAAATGAAATATCGCGGAGATCACGAGCTTCAGTGTTAGGCATCAAATAGGCGGTATCATGGCGCGATAATGGTCGTCATTGACTTCTTACCGACATCATTTTTGAAGAAATATGAACCTATGATTCCACCGGCTCACAAACCACACCAAACTGACGAACCGTTGTTTTTCTGGATGAAATGGCAGCTCTTGAATCTCTTTAGGTTGCTCTTCGTCCCAAATGCGGCAGCGGCAATTTTGCTTGTTTACATACCCATTGAGCATGGACCTCATCGCTGAACAAAATTTGGCCCGAAAACGTCGGATCTTCTTGGAACTTTTGAAGAGCCCATAGAACGAAGCGAAGTCGCTTGGGAAGGTCGAGCGGCTTCAGTTTTTGCACAAGATGTATTTTGAACGCTTTGAATTTAAGATCTCAACGTAAAATGCGCCAAGTCATTCCATATGTCAGTCCGAGTTGCTGCGAACAGCGCCGAATCGACTCTCCACGGTCTTCGTGTACACTCTCAGCTACGGCCGCTTTATTTTCTTCACTGCGTGCTGGACCGATCGATCGAAAATTATCCATTAATGAATGCTGGGTCTGAAGATGGGTGATGGTGATGCGAATAGTACGCTCAGTAGGCCGATTATGTTGACCAGTACTGAACAAAAATAACATAACAGCGTCACACGACTCACGCGTGATCTCTCAAAAAATAAGGCTATTGAAAAAAGTACCGCTACTTGAATTACCCTTTATTGCCGTTTTCGAAATAATCCAAATTTTCTCAACCCCAAGAAATAATTTTTTCTCAGGATCTTTTGAAGCTAGTGATATAAATTTTGGATATGTTCTAGAGTTTCCTAATAGCTTTTAATAACAAAATTATGTACCAAAGTTGTTCAAAATATTCTTTAAAAAAAGGCGAGATTAAGTTCATGCTTCCCCAATTGAATGCTTTAAAGCATGTTTTAGATTCTGAGACAATTTTAATAAAATTTTTTATTTTTCCATTCAGCATTAAATTTATTATGGATTTATGGGTATCGTAAATCGCCACATTGTAAAACAATTAAATGAATTTTTTTTGAAAAATTTTGTATCTTATAATCCACTGAATGAAACATTATGTTTCGAAATGTTTATTTTGGAAATTGTTTTTTTTTTTCGAGAGGAGTTACGAATGGCATATATCTGGTTGATACGATTATTATTGTATCGATGGCTTCCTAGCAGAATGTTATATTTTTTTTTCAGAGTTTCTTTGGCTAATATGTGGATTTTTAGAAAAAAATTCGTTAAAAGCATTTACAGGCATAGTTTAATATTTTTTCTTTTAATGAGCTTTGATTCAGAAAAGAGTGATGTATTCAAAATATTTTATTAAATTAGACTGAAAACCTGTATAACTCTCGGCTGCTACGTTAGCTACTCTGATCATGGCTATTCTATACTTTAACAAATATATAAAAAAAAATTATTTACACATTTACATATCTAGGCACGCATATGTATGTAAAAAATTGACTGGAAATCGCTTGAGCGTAACGATTCCAAATATTTTCCAATGCTGAGCTGCCAAAAAGTGAATAACTTTAAAAGAGTGAATCTCAACACCAGAGCTAATACCAACGTCTCAAGCCAAATCAAGTTCGCTCTCTTGCTATATTTTTTTTTTCCAATTCTTCAACAAAATAAGCAAGGAATGTGAGTTAACAATATGTTTTTTTTTTTAAGTTACGGTACAATCTTTATGTTTGTGGTCTCTATTTTTTAATTTTTTCGTATTTTCTCATAAGAAACAATTTTTTTTTGCTGTAAAAACGCTTTTAATGGTTTTGTTTTTTGCATTATCGGCGTTCTAAGCAGATTTTTGAAGGAGTGTGTGTGTGTGGACTAGTGTGTAGATTACACATGTGAGATTTTTTTCGCCGCTAATTTACATAAATTCTTGGCTTCGGTTTGATGGCAGTTCGTGCTGTTTTGTGAATTTGGTTTTTTTTTTTTACTTTACTTTACTGAAACACGCCTGTGTAGTTAAATGGCAAATAAAGGTTTGAAAATATAAATTTTTTTTCGCTCTATGTTGTAAGTAAGAGATGACCTAAAAACGGAAATAGAATTTTTCGCTAATGATTTTGAAAAATTTTATGGCTTTGTATTGTTAATTAATTTTTTTCGTGTTATTTATAATTGTTTTTGTAAAAGGTGTTAAACGCTGACTCTTACTAATGTAGTCATCTCAGTGTAAGTGACTCATTTCTCGCTTAATCAAGCGTTATTTGAAGTTTACTTTAATGCCACACAAGCGCATTGTATAAGTGTATACATACAAGTATATACACAGCATTCCGGTTGCTAAGCGACCTTGCCTGTTTAGGTACATATGTACTTAGAGATATGCATACATAGCGTTTAGTCCCTCTCTGTTCTCATGTTTAACACTTTCGGAGTCTAAGTAATGGATAACGGTGTGCGGTCCAATTGATTAATGAAGAAATAATACATTTTTACATACATACATATATATGTACATATTATCCTCATAATTCTCCTAGGTTAATGGTTGTATAGGAGAAGTCACGAATTATACTTTTCTTTGTCTTCTTTGTTTGAAACTTTATTAATGATTGTATGAAATTTTGTATATAACCACCTACATTCTTATGCACAGAGAGCAATTGAGGAAGTCTGCATTAATTCCAAAGTTATTGAATGACAATTTCAACTTTAAATGAATGGAAATTGAGTTTTCTCGGTCTCAACACTGTTAAACGGCCGCTTGTGATATGATGTGAAAGAGTATTTGGCTCATTAAGATATTGATTGTTAATACGTGGGCTAGAGCTAAGCTGACTTTATAGCTTAAATATCGAATTAATTAAACAGTTTCTCATTCAGAACTCAAAAATAGTTCGGTTATACAAAGAAGCGAAAGCAATTGTTAATGGGAGGAAGTGCGGCACGTCCGCTTTTCACAACGTGAAAGATTTGACAACCATTATGCTTTTTCTTTTGTAGGATTATGCTGCTTTTGACAACCATATTTCAGAAAGCGGACAAAGTCTGCCTCATCCTCAGTCCGCTAGGAGAAGTTGCGTTATAGAAATTTAATTTTCCGATTGTTGTTGCCGAAAATATTTTCTTTATCCACACTGGTAACACGACTTGTACATCGTGGGGGGACAGTACTCGCCGACCTTTGTCTGAGCCACTCTCTCGCACCGGAATCCCACACTCAAATTACTAATATTCACAACGATTTATACCCAACTTCCGCCCATCTGCATAAGAGGCGCATTCCGTCGCATGACGTCCGGAACCTGTATTGTTTTTCATTAATACCGAAACATGAGTACTAAAAAAGTTCAGCTTGAGTAAACAAAAAAATCAGCCAATTTTTAAAAATCAAAGTAAAAGTTCCTGAAGTTCAAAATTCGTTTTACATGTTGTTAGCAACAAGCGGGGCTACTTTATATAACCGCGTATAGCAGATTTCAATAAGGTCCCACTTTCTTCCATCCTTGGCTCATCCATTGTATTTCCTAGATGGCCGTGATGTTAGCCTTTAAACGAACGAACGAGGACATCAACCAGCTAGGCAGCGGCTGGTTTTCTCAATTAAGGGACCGGTCATTACCAGTGCATATCCTAAAATCAAGATCCTTAAAGCTTTCATTTCTATTTTACTTTCTTCGTTTTATTTCATTATATTCTGTTTTATTTTTTTATGTTGTATATTATTGAAATTTACTTTATTTTATAGCATATTTATTTATTTCATTATAACTTTCATACACATGAAATGGTATATTAAATTTGGTTCGAAGTGTGTAAGTACCAGAAGGAGAAGAGGTAGCCCCACTGAAATTTGTACCGATCGCATCAGAATCACGAGCTGAATTATTTTAGCAATGTCCGTCTGTCTATCAGTCTGTCCGGCTGTCAGTTTCCTCAATTTTCAGGATATTTCTACCAAACGTGATAGAAAGATGCAACTATACGTTTAAACGATCACTTATCGGAATCGGCAGGATCGCACCACTATAGCATATATGCGACCGATTTTTCAGATTTAAAATTTTGGGTAATAAATCCGTCAAAAAAATACCTAACAAAAAAATGAAATTTGGTATACTACACATACATAATGAACTGCTTATTGGTTATGAAAATCATTGAAATCGAACGAATATGATTTAAAGCTCCCATACACCGATATTTTCAGATGTCAGGCTTTGGTAAGAACTCAGTCAAAAAAGAAGCATTTAGGAGCACAAAATTTGGTATTATCCACAAAAGTTATGAAATGCATATTGATACAGAAAATCATCGAAATTGGAATACTACAAGTATATCTTATAGCCCCATATAACCGATTTGTGCAGATTTGAGATTTTGGGTGAAAAATCCGTTGAAAATAGCATCTAAGAGTGTGAAATGTGGTATCTACAGACGCAAATTCAAGTTGATGTTGACCCTGAAAATTATCAGAATTCAATTTTGTAATTTGTAATAAATTTGTTTTCATTTAATGAAATTTTTTTATTATATTTTTTAACTTTTTTGTGTTTTTGTAATTTATCTAATTTTTTTAATTTTAATTTATTGTATTTTATTTCCCTCTTTATTATTTTCTAATATTTTATATCATTTTGCGTTTTATCTTACAATCAATAATTTTTTTTCAATGTAATTTTGTTGCATAAATTTTTTAAATTTCTCTTTTTTAAATAATATTTATATAACGTACTTATAATGGGGTTTTCCAATAGGGATGATATGATTTTTAAGTGTCGTTTTCGCCATTTTTAAATGTCATGATCTGTCTTTTTTTTAATTTTATTCAGTAATGTTTGCAATTTTAACAACAAACAAATTTAAATCTCGTGAATATGCTGATTTTGCCTTTGAACAACTTGAAAACTATAACGATATTTTGAAGAAAATCATCTTCTCCGATGAGCACTCTGAACTTTTATCTGAGTGGTGCGGTAAATAAACAAAACTGTCGTCATGAACAACAATTACATTCACCTGAATTGACAGTTTGGTATGTTCGGTGGGGTGTTCGGTCCGTACTTCTTTCGAAATGAAGCTGGTAGCACCGTTACTGTCAATGGAGAGTGGTATAGATCGATGATAACCAACTTTTTAGGACCAAAATTGGAAGAAGTTGATCTTAACAACATCGGTTTCAAGCAAGACGGGGCTACGTGTCACACAGCACGTGCCACAACCGAGTTATTGCGAAAAAGGTTTGGAGATTCGATTATTTCAAGAAATTGTGACATTGAATGGCCTCCAAGAAGTTTTGATTTAACACCATTAGACTACTTCTTGTGGGGTTATTTAAAGTCATTGATCTTTAGCAATAAACCAGACTCTCTTTAAGCATTAAAAGTCAATATTGAATATGTTATTCATGGCATTCGACTTGATTTAGTGGGAAAAGTGGTCAAAAATTGGGTTCATCGAATTCGTTCCTGCAAAAGAAGTCGTGGAGGCCATTTGAATGATGTTATATTCAGAACTTAATTGTATTGATTTTACTTCACATTAAATAAAAAACATTTGAATTTCTTTAACAATTGGTGTGTTTTTTTTTTAATCAATCATATCTGTCTTATTGGAAACCCCTATATTTTTCTATTTAATTTTTTTTATATTTTTATTTTTATTTTTTTAAATGTTTTAATTTTTATGTTAATAATTTTTATTTTATTTTATGTTATTTTAATTTTTTTCAATTTTTATTTGGTATATTTTATTCTAATTGCTTACATTTTATTTTATTATTTTAATTTATATTTCGAAAAAGTTCATTTCTAATAATTTTAGTTGAATTTTTTATTATTTATGTATTTTTATAAACTATTTAAGTAAAATAAAAGGATTCCGGTTTGTCGAAAAACCAAAATTGACAAGGAATGACGGAAAATCGTTCCATTATAAATTAAATAAAAGGACTTTCCGAATAAATGATTTTATTTAGTTACTCTTATTTTTCATTTTGTTAATTTTAATTTTTTTTAAATTTATTATTTATTATTTATTATTTTAAATGAATTATTATATACAAATTCTTGTTCTTATTTTTATTATTATTTTAGTTCTTACTTTTATTTGTCTATTTTTGTTGAATTATTTTTTATTTTGATTCTATTCTAAAATTAAAATTTAATATTGTTAAATTTTTACATAATTTTCTTTTTTTTAATTTTATTAACTAGATCATTTCATTTCGTATTTTGTAAGTAACTATCGAATAATAATGAGGGAATTATCAGTATCATATTTAAGACTTTAAATTAATTCTCGTGTAAGTCTTTTGGAGGCCATATTGCATTTTTATTGCTCGCGATTGTGAAAATATTCCGCCTGCACCTCTAAAAGTCAATGAACAGCTGCGCTAAGGTTTTTTGACAACAACATCAAAAATTACAGCAAAATAAAAGTAATTATTTGCGAACAGTTAACGACAAAAAATTTGCATTTCTACGCTAAAAATTTCTTTTTTTTTTTCTTCTCCTACTATCCTTTGTTACCGCAATAAAGGCAGGGGAAGGGCATAAATAGTAAAATGCAAAACGTTAAACGAGTAACTCGAAGCGAAGCGTTTGACTGACCAACAGAAATTTAAATATATACACATTTTTGATATATTAATGCAACTTTTTCTTATGCCAAAGCACATATGTATGTATGTGTGTGTGTGTGTAAATTTTGTTTATTACTTTTTTGTTGTTGCATTTTTCTACTCTCTCACCGCATTTGATGTTTATGTGCTTGGCATAAACTTGGCATGTCATGCGTTTCAAATATGCCATTAAGCCAAGTCAAGCCGAGCCAAGCTGAGGCAGACTGAGCTGAGTCGAGCAATTCAAATAACAATGGAAAAGCGAAAAAGAGGTCAATTGCCTGGAATTAAATTCTCTTTTTTTTTTCTTTGTGTGCCACTATGTGTAAGTATATATTAATATATGTATGTACATATATATGTATGTATGTATGTATGTCTGCCTGTATTTATGCGGTTTTCTTTTAGTGTTTTCTTTTCTTTTTTGTTGTTGTAGCTCATTTCATTTCACTCTTTGTAGTTTTTGTCTAGATTTATTAGTTTTTAGTGAGCATATGTTTCGACATATGCATATATATGTACATATATATATGTGTATGTATGTACTCCTATGTGCACAAATTATTATTTTAAGCTTTTGTGATCTCTGACGATGCATAAACGCCAGCTATAATTGTAGGTATGTTGGTATGTATGTATGTATGTAGACGAGTGAAAAGTCCGCCCGTCCGCCAGTCAGTCGGACAGACATGCGCTAGTTAATGCATTCGATGCGTGAAGTTGAAAAGTTTTCACCAAATGCAACATTGAACAATGAAAATAAGTACTTGTATAAGCCTACATACATATGTATGTATGCTATGTATGTACATATGTATGGCTGTGTGTGCTCATCTAAGTAGGTAGAATTTGTTGAAAATTGCTCTTAACATGCCAAGCCAAAAATATGCTGCCACCACTGCGCGGTGTGATGCATGGTTAGTTAGTTGCTAACAATATATATAGATATATACACACATACATACATATGTACATGCATTCATCTAACGGTGTTTTGTCTTTCTTTCTAAATAGTTGCTGCTGTCAGTCAGCTACTAAGTGAAATTCTAAATTGAATAAAAAAAATAATTTTGGAAGGAAATTAGTAATTACTTACCACCGAGAGCTGTTAAAACAAAAAAAAAACAAAAAAATACAATAAAAAAACAACAACAATAAAAAAAGCTTTTCCATCAATCAGCGTTGAGTTAAATCTGCTGAATCAGTAAAATTAAATGCTTTCAGGAAATTGCTTTCAAATCACACAGTAACCGTTAAGGCCAGATGCAATGATTTTATGAACAGTTGAAGGAAGCATTTTTTAACAATAAAAATTCTTGGTTTTCACTTCAACATTATCAACAGATCTGCAGTATAGTGTTTTTTTTTTGCACCAGAGCTGTCTAGATATCATACACCAATTGGTTTGCCTTAAACCAAGGCTTAATGTATATAATGTATAATCCATTTCGAGCTTTCCTACTTTTTTAAAGAAAACAAAAAACAGAAATTTCAAATTCAGTGGGAAATGTTTATTATCATTCGAAAGAACATTCTTTGACATTTATTTTTTGAAGATTATCTCTGTTAAATGTTGGCCGCGGCTACGTCTCAGATGGTCCCTCCGTTAAGTCCAGTTTTCGATGACTCGTTCGAGCGTCTCGACTGGTAACTGACGAATGACACACGTGATGTTTTGCTGCAAAGCCTTTAGACTTTACATATTCCCACAGGAAAAACTCTAACGGTGTGATATCACACGACTTTGGTGTCCAATCGACCGGCCCAAAACGTGAAATTAACTGCTCACCGAAGTGTTCTCTCAACAAATTCCATTGATTGATGCGATGGGTGGGAAGGGGCGCCGTCTAGTTGAAACCAAATGTCGCGGAGATCACGAGCTTCAATTTCAGGCATCAAATAGTCGGTTATCGTAGCGCGTTCTCAACGGCATCATTTTTGAAAAAATATGAACCAATGATTCCACCGGCCCAAAAACCACACCAAATCGTTATTTTTTCTAGATGAAATGACAGCTCTTCAGGTTACTATTCGTCCCAAGTGCGGCAGTTTTGCTTGTTTACATACCCATTGAGCCAAAAATGGGACTAATCGCTAAATGAAATTTGACTCGAAAACGTCAGATCTTCTTGGGACTTTTCAAGAACCCATAAAACGAAGCGATGTCATTGGGGAAGTTCGAGCGGCTTCAGCTCTTGCCCAAACTGTACTTTGTACGCTTTTAATTTAAGATCTCAACGTCAAATGCGCTAAGTCGTTCCATACGCCACTCGGAGTTGCTGCGAACGGCACCGAAACGACTTTCCACGGTCTTCGTATACACTCTCAGCGACGGCCGCTATATTTTCTTCACTGCTTACTGGACGTGATCTAATCGGTCAAATATTATCCAATAATGAATGCTGGGTCACAAGATGGGTGTGGTGTACGAATAGTACACTCAGTAGACCGATTATGTTGACCATAAGCTGAACGAAGCGCGCGAAACACATTCTTTGCGGTACATGAATTTTCGTAATAAAGTTGAATGATTTGTAAACGTTGTTCAGGCGTAAGTCTTTCCATGATGAAATACCAAACAATACTGAACAAAAATAACATGACAGCTTGACACGACTCACGCCTGATCTGTCAAAAAAAGGCTATTGAAAAAAGCAGCTCTACTTGGATCACCCTTTAAATACGATTCTAAAGCTTAATCACAGATTTTCTTATCTTCTTAGTTTTGGGTTCAATTACGCACGAAAATTCATTCTTTGAATAAACAAGAATTAGAATTCAGACTGCTATCGGCCAGACAGACTTCACCTTAATTTTTAGGTCAAACACAATGTAAAAATAATTTTTTGTTGTTAAAGCACATATACATATATACATGGATACATTTGTACATGAGATTAGGGTACACAAGTCATTTTCAAGTAGATTTAACAGCGTTATGTAAATGTTTACAAAAAGCGAAAAAAAACAAGGAGAAAAGAAAAGAGTGGGGCTGGAAAAAAAGAAGAAGCACCCGGCAAGGTCGTTCCGAATTCATAAGTTAAGTTTTCAATGTTGTGATAAGTTGACTGGTGACGTTTGTTTATTTATTTATTCATCACTCTTTGTGGCGTTGAAGGGGGTAAAGGCTTTTAAAGGCTGTTTTTTTGTTATTGCGAAATGTATTTTTTTCAACAGCAAAATACTTTCATCGTCTCTGCTATAAATTCATAAATTATTCAGTAACTTCCGTCATTTATTTACAGTAATTCTGAGTTATTAAAAATTAATTTGAAGTAATTAAATTTATTTTTGGATTTAATGAAGTTATTAGAAGTGTTTATGAGAATTATTGAAAACAACTTTATTGAGGCTTTCTGGTATAAAAAATAAATGAATTTTAAAAAAGACTAGTGGTGACCAGCAACTGTAGAGCAGAAAATAACAAAATTAGTTAAGGAAATCGCTCTCTTTTTTCAGATATAGATGTTTTTAGATAAACTTATGTAAATGAATTTCAGAAAAAGATTTGTTTTTTGAAACTAAAAATAAAGTAAACCAGCTCGAGTTCGAGCAGAATAGAGCAGGTGTCAAAAATCCAAGAGAGCAAGTTAGAGCAACTCGGGATCAGTAATCTCATTTAACACTTTTTTTTCAAATGTAATGTTTTCTATATATTTAAAAAAAATCAATTTTTTTTCTTTTCACTTTTATTTATTGTGGTGACCGGTGACCACTCAACCCTTTTTCATTTTGCAATCACGTCTGCCAAAAAATTCTATTGCTTGTTCTAAGTTATTCTACCGTAAAAACTAGTGTAGAAAATCGTGCTCTATTTCTGAAGAGTCGTGCAAAAAAATAGAGTAATTAAAAGCGAAAAAATTGTAATGAATCACTATCTTTTGAAATAGCGCAATCCAGCGTAACCTAGGGCAGCTCAATAAACAAACCTAGTATAGTTTATTTAAAAAATGATAGAATATTTAAAAAATGTATATTTCAGATATTTCAAATGACATTAAATTTATTTTAGAAAATTTTATACAATTTTCTGAAAGTATTCAATAATTTGAGGTTATTAAGGGGTTAGGTGGGTTTGAAATTGCAAAAAAAAAAAAACTGTGGTTTCTTGTCTCATTAAATTTTAAAATATGTTTAAGATTTTCTCCTAAAATTGCAAATCGATCGGAGTTAAATTCTAAGAGATAGACCCTTAGGAAGTTCTGCTCATCAGGCCTTGTCTGTGTTAATTTGAAACATTAAAGGCGTTTATCTCAAAACTCTATTTTTAAGTCGGTGGAGATTTCTCGAAAAGTTATAAAGCGATTTTGTTCAAATTTGCCACACACTTTTGTAATAACATTGATTAGTCATTGAACGAAGGACTTTTTTTTATTTATTACATCTAATTTTTTCGAGCGAATGCATGGCGGAAATTTGATCAAAAAATGTGTCAATGTGTCTGTCAAAAATTCAAATTTTAATTTTTTTCTTTTTTTTTCTTCGTCCAATAACAAGATTTATCTATGTACTAACGAAATATTTTCGGTTGAGTTATGCTGTTCACGGCGAGAGTATTTTCTTTTGAGACGTCACAGGAGATGAAGTACCAACAGCTGAGTTTTCGGAATTTTTGAATAAAAATTTCACAATGTATGTATCTTTGATATGGTGAGTTGTTTGATTAAAATTTAATCATTAAATATATAATTGCATATATTAAAAAAAAAAAAATTGGGAAAATTCCTTTGAAACCCTACTAAGTGAATTTTCAACCAAGCTTTTAATTGAATATACCTCTGCTTCGACTCAGTAGATAATAATTTCCCCCAATATCATACACATGCACTTCGTTTTAGGGTTCGAATTAGCAGTTTGGAACTAAGACTCTGTTCACCATAGATAGTTCTCTTTTCATTTAAATATTTTGCGGAAATTCATGGGTTCGATACTGATCAGTTTATATTACAAAGTCAGAGAGAAAAATCGCGTCAGCGGTTATAAAATGTGAATTATATATGTACATAATCGTAAAAGTATCCCACTAGTGTGATAAAATTCAAGTAATTTTTTATACCTTTCAGTATGTTTAAACTTGTACAACATTCTGATGAAAACTTTCACAAATAATAAAAATAATAATAAAAATTGCTACAAAAGCCTCCTAAGCATTTGTTTTCTACTTTTTCAACTTTGAATTAGAAGCTTCATCTATCCGAACCTCTCGAAAACGCGACCCTGAAAATTTGCATTCTCCAAATTTTGATTTGATGATTATTTTTTATACTCTGCACTAATTTACTTTGCAGAGAATATATTACAGTTGTTCGGCTAACGGTCATAAGTAATGGTATGAAAGAATCGGGATAGATATAAGTCTATTATTAAACGCTATGGAATAACGAGATGCATCGATTTAGTCATGTCTGTCTGTTTGCCTGCCTGTCTGTCCGTCCATATAAATTGTGATATTTTGATGAAATTTGTTCCGTAAGTCACAAGTAACGATACTTTTGCTAGTAGGTGAAAACGGACCAAGTTCACGACCATCTTCCATATAATTGATAGTTCGGTTCGTACGATAGCTTTGAATGGAGGAAATCTCAGAAACTGGAGATGGAGAGACTGTAGAAAATTTGATAAAATTTTACACTACAATTGGCATGGTCTGGCACGAATACGAATGGAATATGGGGGCAATACAAAAACAACCACAACTTAGTCTCACATAACAACGGATTTTTTTACTTTCCATCAATCGCTCGACTCAAAATCGGATATTTAAGACATTAATTAACAGAACTCGACCAAGCTTGGTAGGTATGCTATTATTATAGGGAACTGAAGTCCTACCAGAAATGCCTGATTAGGGTCCGGAAATATAGGATTATCCATTTTGCGGTTTCCAAAATAAACGTAAAAAACATTTAAAATTATTTTTTTCATGAAATTCCTTTTTTATTATAATCATCATTCAAATACCCGTTACGTGACCTTTAGCATGCTCCATTTGAGGTGATTTTTGACCACTATTTGGCACATATCGGGCGATATCTCAACAATAACTTGACGAATGTTGGTTTTCAAGTTCTCAAGAGTTAAAGGTTTGTGCGCATAAGCACGGTCTTTAGAGTAGCCCCACAAAAAAAGTACAGCGGTATCAAATCGCGCGATGCCGATGGTCAATTAACATCGCCAAGACCAGAGATCATGCGGACGGGAAATTTATCTCGCAACAAAGTCATCTTCACTCGTGTTATGTGGTTCCATCTTGTTGGAACCACATATTATCCTTCAATTGCAGGCTAAAAAAAAAGTCGGTTATCATACGACCATAACGTTCCGAATTGACAATAACTGTCGCGCCATTATCATTTTCAAAGAAGTAAGGTCCAATCACACCTCCGATCTAAAGAGCATCAGAGAGATTTTTTTTAAGCGTTCCATTTGCATAAATGCTGACTTTTAATTGAAAAAAACATGGCTAAAATACATGGCAAATACAGCCCTGCACTTTCGAAACCACTAAATCGATAACCCGTTAAAATCACATTTCTTATAAAAAAAAACCTTATATTTTTGACTGTTCACCAGTTATAGTGAGTTCCAACTATCTGCTAAAATATATACCAACATTGGTCCAAATACAAGGCTACCTCACATATAACTGGATTTTAGCCTTTCGTCAAATCCATATAAACCGCCTGTCGTTTAATGTAAATATCAGCCGATATATAATGTTTGGTTTCACCCAAATTTAGTCTTCTTTACTTGCTTGAAATTGAAAATTTCCTTCCACTACCCTTGTTCATGCCTTTCTCAAAGATTTTTTTATAAATTGAAACTTTAAGTGAAGTGGGGGCAGAAAACTTTCGTCACTTAGTGCTAGTTTTCGAGAAATCTTTTTCCCTATTGCTGAGGATTGCATTATATGCTTTTCAAAAACACCACTTTATCGTTTGTAAATTATGAAAAAAAGACTTAGGTATACCTTACTTCTAATATTAGATGATTCTCACCTCCCGCAGGATCTCTAAATTATTCAATTCCATCAATTTCTGATAGTCGAAGTGAAACTTAGTATAAAGAGAAAAGAAAGGCTTGATGATTTTACCCCGAACGCTGAGGAAGAACAGGAACTGAGAGAGAGAGAGAGAATACTTTTGCACTGCACTGTTAAAGGAAGCAAATGGTTGTTGCTTCTCATAAGAAGCACAGCTGGTTTATAGCAAAAAACTCATGAAATTGGTGTATGATTTCCTAAATGTACATATATATCCACACATATGTTTATATAAAAGCGTTGTTCTTGAGCATAAAAAATTACTAAAAATTTAACTAAAAAAAATGCTAGTTGCTGCAGAGGCAACAGATGTCTCATTTAATTATTTAACCGAACTTGCTAGATTCAATAGATTATGAGCAACTGTGTAGTATGTGCACATGTGCTTTGCTCTGTCTTCTTTTATGCAGTTATTAAAGTTGACATTAATTTCAGCAGCACATTCTTGAAATTTTACACATACGAGTACAACAAAAATATCAAATTACAAATATACTCTGCATTTAGTCTGCCGTGGCAAATGAGTAGGTTTACGGACATTGTGTTTATGTTGATTGACTATCTTTTTTATTTTTTTCTAGTTTTTTCCATTTTTTTTTCTATTTTTATTTTCATTTTTTACAGCTACAATTACTTTTTATAGTCACTTTGTTTACCTTGTTACACTTTTTCATTTTCATTATGCTGTAATTAAATTTTTGCCGCTCGTTTTATTGACTTGTTTGTTGGCTTAATTACAAACATATAAACGTGTATGAAGAAAATTTGCTTTTGTCACAAGATAAGTAAATGTGAAGAGCCAAGTGCTTTACGTGTAGCCCACAAACTTTATTTAATATATACGAACGAGTATTAATGGTGGGAATGACTGAGTTTTGTGGCTATAAAATTACTTACGTGTGCGCGTGCGCACAATTGATTCACTCTCGCGTAAGTGAAGAGGAATTATATATATATACTATTTCTTTTTAATTTTTGTACTTTTTTTTAATAAATTTTTTTTATTTATTTATTTTTTTTTATTTTATTGACGTTTGAGTATTGCACATTTTTTTTTTTCATTAGAAAAATTTAATTTTTAATTTTTTTTTTGCAAACAAAAAATATATTTAAAAAAATTTTTTTATGATAAAATTATATTTTGTGTTATTTGTGTTTTTTAATAATCAAAATCTATATTATAATGCAAATTATATATATAATATAATGTAAATTATAATTTTAATTTGTTTTTTGAGTGTTTCTTTTTTTTAATAATAAGAATGTAATTATAAATTTTTGCTTTTTAATTGCTAGTAACATTTTTTTTGAACTTTTTTTTATAATGAAATTTTATTTAATTTATTTTTTGATAATAAAATAATTATTTTAAATGTTTTTTGTGCTTTTTTTAATATCAAAAATCAAAATTTTCATTTTTTTTTAATAATATAATTATATTTTAAAAGTTTTTTTTTTTTAATGTCCAAAATATATTTTTAAATTTCTTTTGTTTTTTTTTTATTAATAAAACTTTATTTAAAAAATTTTTTTTATAATAAATTTTTTTCTTAATAATAAAATTATATTTTTAAATGATAAAAATGTATTTTTATATTTTTCTATTTTTTTATAATAAAATTGTATTTGAAATTTTTTTTTAATAATAAAATTTTATTTTAAATTTTGCTTGTGTTTTTTTAATAATAAAAATGTATTTTTAAATTTTTGTTTGTGTTATTTTACTAATATATTTTATTGATTTTTTTTTTTGTTATAATAAAATTGTTATTTTTAATTTTTTTTTAACTAATAGATTGAAACTTTCAAACTTCTTCTTTGTGCTTTTTGTAGTAATAAAAATGTACTTTTTATTTTTTTAATCTTAATTTATATTTCTAAATTTTGTTTTGTGTTTTTGATAAAAATATATTTTTAGATTTTTGTTTATTTTTTTGATAATAAAATTAAATTTTTTTTTTATAAATTTGTATACTTAAAATTTGTTTATAACAGAAAGTACTAAAAAAAATTTTTAATTTTTTTAATAACAAAAAAGTATTTTTAATTTTTTTCATTAAAATTTTTGTTGTAAAAAATTATGTGTTTAGATTTTTTTTAATGGTAATTTTTCTTTTTTGAAACTCTTTTTTAATGATATAATTATATTTTATTTTTTTATTTTTTTAGTAATAAAGTTATATATATATATATATATATATATATATTATATATGTATATATTATATATATATTTTTGTTAAAGAAAATTTTGTTCAACATTTTTTATTTTTAAATTTAATTTTCCTTATTTTGTAGTAAATAATAATTAGTTTTTTTTCTTAATTATTTATATATATCATTTTATGTTATTTCAAATAAAAACTTTCAATAACAATTTCGAAATATTTTGCACTCTATTTATTAAAATTATTTTTTTATGTATGTTTGTTTTTAAAAAATTTTCCGAATAATTTTTTTCTTGTATATTTTATTTCTTTGTATTAAAGTATCCTCTTCACTTTGTATATTGTTTTTATTTAATTTTGTGTTTTGTATTATTTAATTTCTTTTTTCAAAGCTAAAAAGTAATATTTATTTTCTTTAATAATAAGATTTTATTTTGAAATTTTTGTTTGATTTTTTTTTTAATATTGTGTAAACTTTCTATTAAATAAAAAATATTTTCATTGTGAAAATTTTTATTTTATTTTTTTTTCTTACTCATTTATATATTTAATTTTTATTATATAAAAGCTTTGAAAAATATTTCATTTTATATATTAAGATTTTTTTTTGTTCAATATATGTATTTTTATTTTTAAAATTTTTCTGAAATTCTTTAATTATTAATTTATTTAAACTTTGAGCAATTTTTAAATCTTTTTGAATTTTAAAGTTGTTTTTTTTTTAGAATGTTGCGTATTAGTATTTACTTTTTTCTAATATTTCGTACTGTCTTTTTTATTTATGAAATAAAATTATTTCATTTTTTTATTTTCTCTTTTATTTTAAGTGTTTGAATCATTTAGTTAGCTTCTTATAAAAATTTTGAGCACCATTGTTGAAAAATTTTGCTTTTTATTTATAAATAAAAGCATTTTTATATTTAAAAAAAAATTTTTTTTTTTTCAAATAATATTTTTTAATTTTTTATTATAAATTTTTTGTTTTAGATTTTTTAATTAGAGTTTTAAATATATCCTTTTTTTTTATAATAATGAATTTTATTTTATTTTATTTTTACACCACATTTAAAAGAAAAAAATATTTCTCATTATTTATTTTTAATTTAGTTTTAAGCATTGTTAATATTTAGATAACATATGTAGATTTAAAGTGTTTGGTATAATCAAATGCTCAAAAAACTTTTATTTAAATTTAATAAAAGTTATTTTTTCCACTGATTTACAATTTAGAAAAAAAATTTAATATTTTTTTTTGCATTTTTTTCACTTTTGTCTGTTACATTTTATTAAGGAATAATTATATAACGAATAATATAATTTATCATTTTCCATTTACTTTTGTTTAGTACAAATATTTAAATATGATTTTCGAATTTTTAACATTTTATTGAAATACAAAATATTAAAAATCAAACTTTAAATTTTAATTTTATTTTATTTATTATATAATTTATATAGTTTTTATACACTTTCTTATAGTTTTTATAATTTTTTATAGAAAGTTTCAGTGCTAATTTGTTTTTGTATTTTGGCTTTTCGTATATTAAAAACAAACAATTTTTTAAAATATTTGTTTACCGCTCACAAGGAAGCCAAAAATTCCATAATTGTAAACACTGACTGCTGCAGCAGCCGAAATGGGTCATAAATTTTACTGTAGGCAGCGTTGTGGTATTTTAATGGATTTTCTTGTTTTTGTAAATTCAACTTGTTTCTTTGTAAGTTTTGGCTTTTTTTTTTGGAATTGTGTTGTAAAGCGTTGGAGGCACTTTTTTCGTGTGCCCAAAAAGATAAGTACAAAGCAAGCGAGCAAGATAAACAAAAGAATTGTGTTATGCACATAAAAAGAATTCACGAAGGTATGTATATATGTATAAATATGTACTATATATAAATATGTACGTACTCAGTATATATAAATACATATGTACTCATCTGTAGGTATGCAATGTGCTTGGAAACGACAAAGAAAAAATATGGATGGCAATGCGAAAGTGTCAATGTACGTGCAAAAATAGCATCAATCAAAACAACAACAACAACAACAACAACAACAACAGCAGCAATAATAATACCAACAACAAAGGCGTCCAATAGGCACCATAAGCTAAATAAAATCCCCACAAATTTACGATAAACAAAGCGAAAAAAATACCAAATAAAACTGATTTGCTATTTGCTTTGAGCTTTATTGTACATACATACATACATACTCGGACATATTTCTTGTAATTGTTTTCCTCGTGTGCACAGTTAGTGCTTAAGATCGCTGTTTTTTCTTCCACTGTTTAGTGTTATTTTTTAATTTTTATTTTTTATTTAATATTTTTTCTCCCATTTCATTACAGCCACTGCTTAAGGAAACACATGAGAGAGCTTCAACTATACGCACAACTACACAAACACACACACACATCAACAATAACCAAAACATCACCTACGAAAAAAGAACAAGAAACTTTATGTTGTTTTATATAGGTACGTACAGCAACAACTATGCACATATGAATGTACATATGTCTTCTGCTAACGTCGAACGCAACAATATGTTAATCAAGCGGCAAACGGTAAGCGTCAGCCGAAAGAAAAATACTCTCACGTTCTGATTCTCAAGCGATCTTGTAATAGAATAAAAATCACAAATGCAACACACACAAACTCACTGTAAATATTTATGTATATCAAATGGCGTCAAGTTTTAAAAATTCATAAAATCAATTAAATTAAAATACAAAATTCGCGTTTTATTGTTTTCTCGCGCGCCCGCGGGCTCACAACAGTGTTAAGTAAACAGGTAAACCGTTGGCCAAAAAAAAAAAAAAACATAAAATCACCGTAAACACCGAAAAATACAAGCACACACAACGAAAAGCTAAAATCAACTAAACTTTGAAAACGCTACGATCGCCATGGGAAGGCGCAACGAAGCGTTGGTTTATTTTCAAATTGTGGTAACACATTGGAAAAGTGGTAGCATGTAGTGGTGTATGCATGCATGCATGTGTGTGTGTGTCTGCATTTTTGTTTACAGCTCAGCACATTGGAAAGTTTGTTTTCATTTTCCAATTGGTGCTTAGCTGAGAGTGAGCGCGGCGCTACACGAGACGGGAGTAGCATATTTGGTTGTATAGAAACTTGAGTGAAAACGAGCTCAGAATTCAGAAAGTTTTTAAATAATTTTAATTGCAATCAAGTACATATTGATCTTTTGCAATTTTTCATCGGGTAGCTTTATAATTCCATCTGTATAGGTCGGCTAAGGCTTATACGCGAAAAACTTGGTCAGCGGCTCTCTAGCCGTTTAATTTGCCATCAGGTTAGTTTTGCAGAGATCGAAACAAATGATGCTTCAAATTTTCCCAATCAAGCTTCAAAGTAACTTTCCGCACGAACGATAATGTAAGGAATTGTCTTCTGGAAAAATGAGAAATTATTAATTTTTAAAGAAAGCGCGAGCTCACTTTTGATCAAAATCCACGACGCGTTGATGATTCAAAGCTGTTTTTGGACATGTTCAAGCGTAAAAAAGCCGAGTTCTTACATCGATATGTGACAATGGATGAAACATGGCTCCATCATTTTACTCCGAAGTTCAATCGACAGTCATCTGAGTGGACTGCACACGATGAACTAGCTCCAAAGCGTGAAAAAAAACGCTACAGTCGGTTGACAAGATTATGACGTCTGTATTTTGGGATGCGCATGGAATAATTTTCATTGACTACCTTAAAAGAGGATAGACTATCAGCGACAGTGACTACTATATAGCATCATTGGATCGTTTGAAGGACGAAATCGCCATAAAACGGCCGCATTTGAAAAACATAAAAGACTGTTTCACCAAGACAATGCACCGGGTCACAAGTCAGTGAAATCGATGGCAAAAAGCCAATAATTGGGCTTCGAATCCATCCACCGTACTCTTCAGATCTGGCCCCAGCGACTTTTATCTATTCAAAAGAATGCTCGCTGGGAAGAAATTTTCGTCAAATAAAGAGGTGATCGGCGAATCGGAGGCCTGTTTTGGAAACAACGAAGAAAACGTACTATAAAAATAGTATCTAAAAGTTGGAGGGTCACTATAATCAGTGTATTGCCCTTGAAGGGAGCTATGTTGAAAAAAAAAAATGAATTTTGCCAAAAAAAATGGGTTTTACTATGGCAGGCCGTGGACTCAGTTGGTTTTTTCCTGTTGCAGTTTAATTTTTTTTTAAATCTGAAAGAACTCAATTATTAACCTTTTCTTAAAGTGCCAGAATTATAATTTACAAAGTTTCGATTCGTCAAATGAGGTATGAGTTGAATTTCTTGAACTATCTAGTAAAGCATAAATTATAAATTAAAAGAATATAAATATTATATTGAGAAAATGATAATATTAAGAGAAATTCATTCTATTTTCGAAATTTTACGCTGACCTCCTCCAGTGTAAATTCAACACTGGGTACTCTGGTATTATGGCAAGGGATATCAAATCAGAACCACTTGCAACTTTACACGAAGTAGTTGCTCGCTTCTCTCATCGTAAGCATCGTAAGCTTCTCAACATTTGAAGAGGCTAGCATGAATGGGATTATATCCATATTGCTTCAGAAACTAAAGAAATCAATGATCATACCAAGGTATGAAAGGACCTACATGACCGAACAGCCTTATATTCCAAAAAGGTGGCCGAGGGTCAAAGTGGGTTTCTTACAAAAGCCGTGTAAAAGATCATATGATAATGCGTCCTTAGCATTTAAACCCATAAGCCTGCCCTACACGAAGTGATAAGTGTAATAGAAAAGTTATTACATCACAAACAGCACAAAGACGAAAAAGTTACGCAAGCAGAGGGACTCCTCAAGGAGCTGGCAAATGCTTGAACAGTCAAGGAGCGTTGCTGGCCTTAGCATCAACGATGGTAAATTCTAGTGTCGCAAACAATTGTATAATTGTATTTGAATTTTGAATTGAATTGTAGAATAGAAGTGCAGATCAATTCCTGGGGGAGGATATAATGCAATCTCTGCCTGAAAGCTACAAGGAAGGAGTTTCAATTATATTTGAATTCATTTACAGTTCCTCAATAGATAGATTTTTATATCCTATTGTAAGATAGCGTAGCAGATTTGGCACAACGATGGCAGGTCTATTAAATAGGTTTAGGAGAAGTGTATATAACCCGCCCGCCGCAAGAATGAAACATTGACTATTTGGGGAGCATGTTGCGAAATAGAATAGGATAAGAAAACTGTTATTAATTTCTCAGTGAGTGTCCAGCTCTAGCTTAGTTTAGCTTTAGCAGACATCCTGCATACATAAAGGGCATACCGGATATAAAAGTAGTTTTATTGAGATAACCAAGTGGTTCGAATTCTTTATGAATATAAAGTATATAAATTTCTCAGTTTATCATTATATATAATATAGAAAGGTCGGTTTTTACATAGAACTTATTATTGATTTACACCACTTGCTATCATCACATATCGGTTTTTAAGGGAAAAATTACAATAATTTCTTTCTATTCATTTTTTTTTTAAATTGAAAGGCCAAAAATATAATTTTATGTTTAGGAAAATAAACAAATTTTGAAAAAATTTATTATTTTATAATGAATTTTCTTATGATATTCCGTAGCCATTTTTTATTTCTATTTTTAAATATTTACATCTTTCGCTTTTGCTAAACAGTTGGCTTGAAAAAGACTTTTCAAAAATACCTCAAAGGTGGATAATCATTTTTCCTTTCTGATAATCTTTACAACATCTACAGCATCTTCTGAAAGGAGCTCACGCAATATTCCGTCAGGATCCTAATAATGCTTAAAATGCCTTTCTTTTTTAGAGAGGATACTATACGCCTGACCTATGAGCTACTTGGTCCCATTTCGAAAAAATTAAAAAATCCTGTCTATATATATTGTATATACATAAATGTAGGGGATCAAATATTCGTTGTAGTCGACATAGATTTTATTTGAACTTTGGGACTGGAAAATGAAAGCTTTCGAAATAAACTTTTGTTGAATTGAGCTTTTGGCGTTAGCTAAAACAAAGCTGCCACTGAATATTTCTTTAAACTCGCACGTAATTAAAACTCAGTTTTGGATTATTTAGTTTAGATTTTATTGAATAAAATATTTAGCTAAAATTAAAAAATTCTCATACATTTTTTATATATTTAGCTTAATTTAAATATTTTGGAGTAACATACATTCACTGTGTTCAACACGAACATTTAGTGTGAAAATAGTATATAATTTTTTTGTTTGTATTTAATTTTTTTTACTTTTAAATTTAATTTTTAATTTTTAATTAATTTTTTAAATTTTGTATTTAAATTTTTTAAATTTTGTAATTTTTTTTAGTGTTAACTTTTCAAATTTTGTATTTTAATAAAATATTTTACTTGTGTAAATTTTAGATTGTTTTTGATTTTTTTAAATTTGTTTAATTTTTAACTTTTTTTATTTTTATTCTACTCTTGATTTTCTCGAATTGATGTTTGAGAATCCTTCTTTTGCCTAGTTCTGGTACGTAACGCTTTTCGCCTGAACGCCATTGAACTACTACTTGAGTTGAGCGAGCCGCTCTTCTGTAATTTCAACCATGGTGATATGCGGCGCGGAGATTTTTTCATTTTTGTTAAGTTTTTTATAAGCATTGATATACGTGAACTTTCCGTTGGACGTGAAGGTGGTTCACTCGACCTTAGAGCTTCCCTATACCAATCCAATTGTTCCTGCATGTAAGCACGACTTATATATATCTTGTCGATATTTGTTTTCAAATATGTCGCATTGTCATCCAGTTGAGCGAATTTGGCATCATAACGTTTCGTTAGCTTGGCGATGCCATCACGAAGGTTCTGGAATGCAAAGATTTTGTGGTATTGTGAAAATTAGTAGTTTTAGCTAATAAAAATTTCATTAATTTATTTTATTAAAAATAAAATTAAAAAATCAAAATCAAACTTTATCTTAAATAGATATGAAATAAAATTATACATTAAATATAAATATGCGTATGTGATACCTCTATTTGATTAAAGTAGGTATCAGTCGTGCAAGTTGTGGCGAATTGCTCCTCCTCTAAACGTCTCTTAATGCGCTGTACCTCTTTCCCTAGCTTTTCCTCAGTCAGCCGAATATGCAGTTCAGCCATTTCCTCGCTCACTTTGGCATTGGCCAGTACATAATTATTTTTAATAGAGGCGGTCACTGAAAAAAAAAACATTTTTTTATACTTTTCATGTAAAGGGTGATTTAAGTAGAGCTGCTTTTTTCAATAGCCTTTTTTTTGACAGATCACGCGTGAGGCGTGTCAAGCTGCCATGTTGTTTTTGTTCAATATTCTTTGGCATTTCATCATAGAAAGACTTATGTACATCTGAACAACGATTACAAATCATTCAACTTTATTACGAAAATTCAGGTTCTGTAAATAATGTGTTTCGCGCACTTCGTTCAACTTATGGTCAACATAATCGGTCTACTGAGCGTACTATTCACAACACCGCCACCAATATTGAGACCCAGCATTCATTATTGGATAATATTTGACCGATTAGATCACGTCCAGTAAGCAGTGAAGAAAATATAGCGGCCGTCGCTGAGACCGTGGAGAGATTCGGCACCGTTCGCAGCAACTCGGACTGACGTATGGAATGACTTGGTGCATTGTGCGCCGAGATCTAAAATTGGAAGTGTACAAAATACAGCTTGTGCAAAAACTGAAGCCGCTCGATCTTCCCAAGCGACATCGCTTCGCTCTGTGGGCTTTTGAAAAATTCTAAGAAGATCCGACGTTTTCGAGCCAAATTTTGTTCAGCAATGAGGCCCATTTCTCGCTCAATGGGTATGTAAAAAAGCAAATTGCCGCATTTGGGACGCAAAGTAACCTGAAGAGATTCAAGTTCTGCCATTTAGACCAGAAAAAACAATGGTTTGGTGTGTTTGTGGGCCGGTGGAATTATCCATCGGTCCATATTTCTTCAAAAATGATGCCGGTAAGAACGTAAGCGTCAATGGCGACCGTTATCGCGCCATAATAGCCGACTATTTGATGCCTGAAATTGAAGCTCGTGATCTCCGCGACATTTGCTTTCAACTAGACGTCACCACTTCCCACACATCACATCAATCAATAGATTTATTGAGAGAATACTCCGGTGAGCATATAATTTCACGTTTTGTGCCGGTCGATTGGTCACCTAGATCGTGTGATATCACACCGTTAGACTTTTTCCTGTGGAGATATGTAAAGTCAAAGTCTGTGCTGCCAATTCCGCTTCGATTCAGACCTTGTAGCAAAACATCACGCGTGTCATTCGCCAGATACAAGTCGAAATGATCGAGCGAGTCATCGAAAATTGGATGAACAGTTGAACCATCTGAGACGTAGCGGCGGCCAACATTTGAAAAAAAAAAAAGAAATTTCAGAAAGTAAATGCCAAAGAATTCTCTTTGGAATGATAATAAACTTTTCCCACTTAATTTGAATTTTCTGTTTTTTGTTTTCTTTAAAAAAGTAGGAAACCTCGAAATGGATAACCCTTTACATGAAATGGTATATTAACTTTGGTTTGAATTATGTAAGTACAAAAAATAGAAGAGATATACTCACCGAAATTTATGCTGTATCGTATCGTATCAGAATCACGATTTCCGTTTGACTGTTTGAACGCAAACTAGTCCTTCCATTTTTAATTTTTTTTTGAAGAAAACTTGGTAGGAAGATGCACCTATACGTTTAAAGGAGCTTTTACCGGAACCTGCCACATCGAACCACTATAGCTTATGTACGACCAATTTTTCAGATTTGAAATTTTGAATCATATAACTCAAGTATCTATGACCGGAATAGTCACATGCATCATGAACTGCATATTGGTTCTGAAAATCATCGAAATCGGACGAATTCAACACATAGCCCCCAAATAACCGATTTGGTCTAATATGAGGTTTTGGGTGAAAAATCCGCCTAAAAAGCATCTAAAAGTGTCAAATTTGGAATTCAACAGACGTAAATTCAAGTTCAATATTGACGATGAAATTTTTTAAAATCGAGTTTTTTGATATGATCATGAAAGGTAGAAAGACTTCGACATTGCCGAAGACAGCCGTTCTTTCTTGTTAAAATTTTTGTTTTTTAATTCTTTTAAGTTAACAAAATCACTTACAAAACAAATCCTCTGGCTTCTTCTTCAATGAACCGAATGTTCTCATGAGGAACAACATCGCATTGAATTCCATTCTTACTTTACTTTTCATCTGCCTCCGCTTGTCTATGTCCACTTTTATATTCTCCTCTAAGTTGTGGAATTTCACAACGGAGCTAAAAAATAATAATCAAATTTTCAAAATTTAAATCAGTTTCAACTACAAGTACAAATTGAATTTTAGTTTAATTCTCCATAAAAACAAATAAATAAACTCCTACTTCATTGCCTCCATTGGTGTTGGCCAACCCTTCTGGTATAGATAGGCATCGCTCAAGTCGAGCAGACAATTTCGTAAGGATGCGATATTTTTCAATTTCATCCAAGTAGTAAACTCCTTTGGCGACATCTGACGATGAATCATATTCAACCACAGTATTCTATAGGGCAGCGTATCCAACCAATCCTCATACATCCAACTGAATATTTTCTCCGGACAATCGGTGTAAGTGAAAGTGCCCAATTTACTTCTTTCCAAATCCTCCATGAATATTAATTTATTAATCACTTTTTTAATTGCCAATTTCACCGCAAATAATTTCACTTTTAGGTTAAAGCCCACAACGGGAAATGGTTGCACCGAAGTTCTGCTCCTTGAACTAATTAAACTATTCGATATGCGAAATCTTCGTACATCATTCAAGGATCTGAATGAAAGTCTTTTAGTGATGGCATTTTTGGCTATAAGCTCCAATCCATCGGCAGTTTGCATAATTTAGCGGTAAAAAGGGCAAATAATTTGAATTCCAAATCGACAAGCAAAAAAACAAAATATTTTCCAAAAAATTAAATTGTGAAAAAATTGGAGAAATTGTAAATTCCGGTCTTGTCTAATTGAAATTTTCTAATTTACTAAAATTCATTATGAAATATTTGTTTTGATGCTTTCGACGAAAGTTTCGAAAATCTAAATATTTCATTGTAATAGAAGAAAAGTTTTCTAATTGGAGAGTGTTCATATGAAAAGGAAGGAAGACAGAGTCGAAAATGAAAATGAAAGTTTTCTCAATACCTTAGGCACAATGTTAAAGCAATCGATTAAAATTCTCCTCATTAGGAAATTCGGCAGCGGGTCAATTAGCGAAACAAGTGGGAGCAGCACTTAAGACCCTACAATCCCTCCTCTGGGGCAACCAACGTCTAAGCCACAATCAAGTCATTGTCTAATCCAACGACTGTTGATGATCGGTAGACAAAATAAAAGGACATGTGAACCGCCCTGTCTGGGCAAACTGCCAAACACGAACTCGACGTTTGATTTCTCAAGGGAAGAGTTTCAATGGATTATTGGGAAGGCAAAAGCCTCCAAATTCTTCGGCCCCCGCGGAATAAGCATGCTAATGCTAAAACACTTGAATCCAGCTCAACGGAAATCTGAAAAAGCGGTCGTATATATGCTATAGTGGTTCGATCTGGCCAGTTCCTGCAAATGATAGTTTATCTGGCCAACTAAGTGCGGTTGAAATATCTCAAAAACTGTGAGACTAGTTTTCGTTCAAACAAACAGACGAACCGACACAGACGTTTCAGACTGTTGATCGGTATAAATTTCGGTGGGTCTATCTCTTCTCCTTCTAGTGCTTACATACTTTGGAATTAAATTAATGTACCACTTCATGTACATGAAAGGTATAAAAATCGTTCAAAGTATCGGCTTTACCGTTATAAATTATCATGGACTGAAGTCGTCAATAAAAAACACTGAAAATATACATATTGAGATATTGGTTAGATTTGTTGTTGTTTTTTGGAACATACACACAATTGATTTAACTTAATTTACAATCTTATACAAATACAAGTACATATATACATATTTTTGAAGTTTTTAGACATTTTTTTATAATATTAAATAAATTTTTTTTTTCATTAATAATTATTATTTTTAAATCTTTAATCAATTTTGATTTTTTTCATTATTTTTTGGTTATTTTGTTTTTATTTTATTTTTGCTTTAAATTATTTAACAAAATTTTTGTTGAATTTTTTATATTTTGGATTTTTTTTTTGTTTTTTTGAAAATTTTAGCTTTTAAATTTGTTTATTTTTTTTTTTAGATAACTTTAACGTTTTATTTTTTTACTTTAATATATTTTTTTTATTTAATTTATTTATATATATATATTTTTTAATTTTGTTGTTGTTTTTATAATTTAATATTTTTTTGTCTCATTTTTTCAAGTTTTTCTTTCAATTTTATGTTTTCACAATTTTTTGCGCGCATTTTCTGCCTTCAATTTGCTCAGTAGTTAATACTCTTTATAGACTTTCGACTTGTTGCTCTTCCCAACTGATGCATGGATTTTTCTCGTTTTAATTCAAAGTTAGGATCAAGCGATTTATCTGCTGTTAAAATTGCCTTCTTATATGCGAGCGTTTGCAGCATATTTCGTAGCTCTCGGAAATCGTTAATTTCGCCTGCCTGAAATGCACCAACAGCGGTCCTATAGAGTTGTAGTTTCTCTTTGTAGTATGTCGCGTTCGTTTTCATTTTCTGCATTTGATTGCGTAAGAGTTGACTTTGATTATTTAACTTGACTTGCTCATTCGAAAAACGTTCTTGTAATTCCTCAATTTCCTTACGTAAGATCTGCAGTTGTGAGTTGGGCGCTTGAGTTTAAAATGCAAATTAATTTTATTATTGGCTCACCTCTATATTATTGTGATAGACATCTCTCCTACAAACAGATATATAATCATCGTTTTCTATATTTTTATTGGTATGCTCGATTTCCTTTCTGAGCTTGCTCTCTGCATGGGCGCATTGAAGTATGGCTTGTTCCTCCACTGTCTGATTATAGGCTGTATTGTAGCGATCTTTCATTTTCAGTATTACTAAAAAAAATATGTTCAGTATTTCATAATAAATAACTGTTAAATAGGTGGAAAACTCACGAATTTGTTCAAGATTTTTTCGGGAATACATTTGCTTTATTCTCAATATACACTGAACGCATTGCTCGAAGACTTTCCTTTCATGCCTGATATTGTGAAATTTGCTTGTATTCTCTTTTAATTCAACTGAGAGTCTCTCCTCTAGGTTCTGGCACTCTTGAACAGATCTTAAAATATATAGAAATATATTGAAAATTATTTAAAAAAATCTCAACGGCGATTAAAGAGTCTATCTCACGTTCTGGCTTCGCTTATAATAAATATTTGAGAAAAGAAATTTTTTAATTTTTTTTCACATACATATATACGTACTTCAACATTTTATATGCATCCTCCTTTCGCTTCTTATCGATATATGAGATCACCAATGAGAGTATCAAGTCTTTGAGTTGTCTCAAAGACACCTGCTCTTTTCGCCGCTCCAACCAACCGTTGCTTACTAGTCCAGGTAATTGCTCAAGCCAAGCGCTGCCATATTGAAAACGTTCACTCCAAGCATCCATTGTCCAGAAAAATATGTTATGTGGCAAATTGATGGCAATATGTAACGGTGTTTTTACATCCAAAATAAATAAACGCAATCCAATATTGCTAATGAGTAACATCATCACATGATAAACTGCAGATATTTTGAACTTATGCGTGGTATTATCCTGTGTGATTTCCTCTTTAATTTCCTGCTCAACTTCATGAGGTTCGGCCAGAAAGTCTATTGAAGAGAGTGTAGAACGTTTCAGAGCGGGATTTTTTTCGTACTTATTATAATTCATAATTTCGGCGAAAATGACGAAATATGTACATATGTCCGAAGGGGAATTCGAAATGTGTTTTTAGAGTAGAAAAAAAACACAAAAATAAATAATAAAAATCCTATTTCCAAATTGTATTGTGAAATGGGCAAATATTGAAAATTTACTAACATTATTTTGATCATTTTGAAAAGTTCTTGAAGTAAAAAGTCTGCGGTGATTTTGTTAATTATTTTTTAGAGTAAAAGCAGTTAAAAATATTTTTCCAGTTTTTTTTTTTGCAAAAAAGTCTTGCGATAGAGAATCATAATATTTGAAACTCCGTGGTTAGCGAGAGCGGAGAGATCGTACCGAATTCTTACTAGGCTTTTGATATTGTTCAGCGCCAGTTTACGCAGCCATATAGGAAGCAACTCCTTTTCGTGCTGTCGAAGGCTGCTTTTGAAATTGATAAAGTGATGGTGTGTTTCGATTGTTTTCTCACGGATCTCTTCCAAGATTTTACGCATGGCTAGTATCTGCAAATCCTAAAGTTAAACAAATAAAGTCCAAACAGTTTGTTAATGGTAGGCTCCAATCTTTAACACAAAGCCAAGGATAAGACCTTATATGCCATATTGGAAATACTTATTTCCTGATAGTGTATGTACCTTGTCAGTTCTTCATCTCTATATCTCCATAGTCCAGCCGGTGTACTATCCACTCCCGACGCTTTGCTATTCTTTAACCGGATAATCGCTTTACGAAATTCGTCAAAGTCGGTTAACAGAAAGTCTATTCTATCAATCTCAATGGGGGGTTCTGATTCATCAACTTCGAATATTGCACTTTCACTGTCATTCAGTACGCTAGGTACGTGGGAGCATGAAATAATATTCCATATTTCCCATATAGTACATATATATCAAGTTCTTGATTAGTGCTCTCAGTCTGTCTTAGGTTCGAGTAGAGTGAAACCCCGATTTGCTGGCTCTTGCAGCTTTTTGGCTTCGAACCTTTATTTTTTCAGTGTACGGTCGTTCTTTGCTGCACAGAGAAGCTGCACGGCTTTGATGTGACAAGACAATGATCAGTGTTGATATTTCGTCCTCGGAGCGTACATATGGAATGCTGAATATAGGTCGTGCGTTTATCAGGACATAATCGATTTGGCTGCACGAATCTCGATGACGAGACATTCAAGTAGCTTAATAAATTTTCTAGTACTGAAACCGAAATTAATACCACAACCAACCATATTTCAGTTAGCCCCAGCTTAAGATTAGAGGATGTTTCATCGTTGAGACAGAATTCTCCGACTATTGAGCCGAAGATACATATTTTGCACATCTGGCGTTAAAATTAACAAATATAAATCGTGGCAGAGACTGTATTCATGGGCACGTTCCAGGCGCTCATAAAACTCATCTTTGGTCACATCATCCGTTGGAGCGTGAGCACTGATGAGTGATGTCTTGAAAAACTTTGCTCTCATCACATTGTGGTTAGACTTTAGCATAAACCGTAGTGAGTGCCAGAGCACACAGATCATAATTTTGATGTTACTAAAGAGGCGCTATCTTATATGGTCGCAGTGTCACATATGACTTACTCGCTTCTGTATATGTCCGTTCCCATTTCTGGATGACTGTTGAATAGACGCTGCGATAAGACGCTAGTGAACCCTTAAACAGGATCGGAGCGACTTCTGCAAAGCTCACCCTTTTTCAGCTGTGATCCCAGGCTCCACATGGGTTGGCAACCGAATCTATCGCAATGGCTGCCCACGTTTTTAAAGTTGGGCGAGGCGGACGGAAGTGCAGGAATTGTGTACAATCTAGAAACTGCAACGGCTCGTCAAAAATAAGGACTTTTCCCCATTACATCACAATTAATAAATATAATAAATAAATAAAATAAGAGCAGTAGTTGCAGGGTTTTATAAACAAAAATAATTTTTTTCGAAAAATTTTTAATTATAAATTTTTTTTATATGAAATACTAAAAACTGTTTTTAATTCGATTGAATTTTTTTCAAACATTAAAGATGGAAATTTTTTCTGCTAAATGCAGATATTAAATGTATAACCAACAGGTTTCAGGGGGGGGGGGGAAATAAAAATTGCATATATTTGTATTTAAATATTTGAAAAACCTTGTTACAGATATTTTCAATTTCTAAAATCAAATAATGTTAAACTAACATTCTCTGCTAAAATGTATTTTTGTTATTTGTTGTTGTTAAAATATCTAATAAATAAATATAAAATGCTTAATACAAACTTTTATTGAGTCCTGTTATTTTGATTTTGCATTGCCAACCACATTTATTATGCTTTCAGCTTTCCATACAAGCAATAAAAAAGCTCAAAAAAGCTTTCTTAACAGAGACTGTAGTTGCGCTATAAAAGCTCAACACACAGGCACCAAAAAAAAAAAACGTTTTTACTTAGCTCGTGGCGTTGCTATCAAAGATTTAATTAGCTTCTTACCTCTGCGAGAGCTAAGCAAAATAATCAACGGAAAAAGCTGGTTGAAATGTTGCAGATGACTAAGAGATGCAGGCAGAACACACATATGCGTACATACATATATGTACTTATATGTATGTATGTATGTATGTATGATAGCATTGTAGAACAAGAGCCGAAGAGACAATAAACCAATAACACAAACATTTTTTGTTATTGCTTTTGTTAGCCTTGTGTTAGGTTAGTACGCTGCCTCGGCGGCTGACCAATATAATAATTCATTTAACACCATTGTGTCAGCATTGCTCTATGGCAATGGTTTATGTGTGTGCGTATGCATGTACAATATGTGTGTATGTACATTTGCATCGTCTTCTGCATTGACGCTTTGGCACGCGTGTGACCCAATTTCTTGGAGATTCTCCTGTCTCTCCTTTGACGATATCGATGTTGGGACGCTTCTGCTGCCAACTATGCTTGCTATTGAATGGCTATCGGTTGGTGGTGTTGGTAATGTGGACGCATTGTTGGTAACAAATATGGCAATAGTATTTCTCAGCTATCATTGTTGTTCTTCACTGTATATATGTATATAAAGGCTTGTATGTACGTATGTATGTACTTCAACTTGGTAGTGAGTGATATTTACAAATGCTCTTAGCCATTTCGCTGGCTTATTTATATTTGTGTTGTGCAATAAACCGCATGCAATTGACATAGAAAGAAAGCAGCCAGAAAGGTAGTTGCGCTGTTTAAAGTACAAAAAAAAAATCACAAACCTGAAAAAACGTACTTACACACTCATGTCATAGACACAGTCGTCATTCAACATTTGTTCTTTAGTTCTTTAGTGCAAGAACTTAAGCCGCTCGATCTTCCCAAGCGACATCGCTTCGCTCAATTGGCTCTTGAAATGTTTCAAAAAGATCCGACATTTTCGAGCCAAATTTTGTTCAGCGATGAGTCTCATTTCTGGCTCAATGGGTATGTAAACAAGTAAAATTGCCGTATTTGGGACGAAGAGCAATCTTAAGAGATTCAAAAGCTGTCATTTCATCCAGAAAAAAATGGTTTATTGTGGTTTGTGGGCCGGTGGAATCATCGGTCAATATTTCTTCAAAAATGATGCCGGTGAGAACGTAACCGTCATTGGCGACCGTTATCGCGCCATGATAACCGACTATTTGATGCCTGAAATTGAAGCTCATGATCTCCGCGATATTTGGTTTCAACAAGACGGCGCCACTTCCCACACATCCCATCAATCAATGGATTTATTGAGATAACACTTCGGTGAGCAGATAATTTCTCGTTGTGCGCCGGTCGATTGGCCACCAAGATCGTGTGATATCAAACCGTTAGAAATTTTTTCTGTGGGGATATATAAAGTCTAAAGTATATGCGGACAATCCCGCTTCGATTCAGACCTTGGAGCACAACATCAGGCGTGTCATTCGCCAGTTACCAGTCGAAATGCTCGAAGGAGTCATCGAAAATTGGACTCAATGGATGGACGTAGCCGCCGTCAACATTTGAAGGAGATAACCTTCAAAAAAGAAATACCAAAAAATGTTCTTTCGAATTATAATAAACATTTCCCATTAAATTTGAAGTTTCTATGTTTTTTCTTTAAAATAAGTAGGGAACATCCAAACTGATCACCCGTTATTTTATTTGATTTTATTTTACATTATTTTATTTTATTTTCGTTTTTTATTTAATTTTTTTACTTGCATTTTTTCATTTTAGTTCTTTTTATTTTATTTCATTTAATATTTTTTTAATTTTATTTTTTAATTTTATTTGTTTAAATTTGTTTTATTCAATTTTATTTTTATTTCTTATTTTCTTATAATTTTTATTTAAATTAGTTCAATTTTACTTTAATTTCTTTTATTTTTTATTTTTATTTTATTTTTTTAAATTTATATTTTTAATTTTAAATTTTTTTATTTTATTTTATTTAATTATTATTTTATTGGATTTTTTTTTAAATTTATTTTATTAAATTTTTATTTTATTTATAATTTTTTCTAATTTTTATTTAAGTTAATTTTATTTTATTTTTTAATTTTTTCTCTTAATTTAATTAAATTATATTTATTTTATTTCACTTCATTTTAGTATCCTATTTTATTTAATTATAATTAAGTTTATTTATTTTTTGTTTTGTTTTATTTTACTTTTTTTGTTTTGTTTTGTTTTATTTTATTTTTTTTTATTTTTTTTTATTTTATTTTATTTTGTATACTTTATAAATAATAAATATTAATAAATATTAATATTTAAAATTTTTATTTTTTATAATTTTTATTTAATTTATTTTAATTGAACTTAGTTTTATTTAATTTTATTTTATTTTATTTTATTTCATTTCATTTTTTTCATTCAATTTTCTTTTTTATTTCATTTTATTTTATTTTATTGTATTTTTTTAAATTTTAATTTTATCTATTGTGCCAAATAATTGTGTACTTAGTTTATTTATTTCTCTCACATTTACTTACTATACACTACAAAGCTAGTTCTTACACGACATACTTACATATACATATATCTACGTAGGTATTTAGTAACGCTTTATTTGTAGGCAGACTCTGTAACAGTTCTGAATAACCGTTTCTTTACTATTGTTGTGTAAAGACAGTCGACAGTAAAGACAAACGATTCGAACGGTTTTGTTGCTTACCAAACAGGTTCTACAAGTACCAGTGGAAATTTTCTGCAAGCCTCCCTAGCGGTGTCTCGAACTGGTGACCCTTTCGTGTGCTGGGTTTCGCGTTTAGTTCCCACATGCAGACAAATGCAACTTTGTGAAAATGTATTTTTTTTTTCGATTTGCACTCATATTATTTAGCTTACAATTCATATTCATACATGTCTACATACATAAATAGAGGTTTATATGTATGTAAGTGTATTTATTTGTGCAATTATAATAATGAAAAGATACTTTAACCGTTATAAGTACTTTATAATTGTGTAAGTAATAAATATTTATGCGATATAACGGTTAGCGCGCATGTTTTTCAGATTTTAGTTCAAATATAAATATATTTACTTCTTGCTTAGGCATACATATGTACATAATTTCATGCTTTTGCTTGTGAGATGCAAAATATTTACTTCTGCCAATCGTTCTCAAAATGCATATTAATTATGCATATACTCGTACATATATGTAATTACTGCACTTGAAATAATATATAAATTACATACGTACATATGACAGTAAAGATTGGAAAATTGTTATGCCTTAAAAATCAGTAAAAAATTATTATTTTTTAAATAAAAAATAAATAAAAAATGCCTTGAGCTCGGCTAAGCTACACAAATTAAGTTTATCAAAACGATTTCCGGGCAGTGCAGTAGCCTTTTGAGCTCGTCGAATAGCCAGAAATCTTATGAAACCAGATCGGGTGAATACGGTGTTGTAGAAAAATGTGCCTTATATAAATTTTTTGTAACATTTGTGAATATTTTTTCGAAAGTGAAATTCTTTATAATTTTTTGCCGCTTATTTCAAGAGCGTTACCAACAAGGCGACATCTGCCGATGCACCAATGTTCTTTTGGGATGTCAACCACACAAGAAGGGCGCTGAGTTCGCTTAGTAATGACAATTTCGGTATATTAAAAGGCTTAATACTACTGTACTCAATATTTTACTTTACTGTTAACCAGATGACCTTCGAGTCAGGAGTGATGGTGAATGTAACAACTTATTATCAAAATAACGAAAAGAAAGGAAAGTAAAAGACATAGGTACAGTAGCCATTTGATTGATTACGGCGAGGTTGTTACTTTGAGATGAACTAGAATGAGAAACTTAAGCCTTTTCATCATTATGGACAAGCTCGTAGTTTTTGAGACCCGAATTCTCATCTATAAAACGGGATTGCTACACATATCTTTGAAAGGAAGTTAGCATTTTCTCCAGAGACTTTCAGCAAATTGATTGGACTTTATCAGTGTGGCTTTAGACCCCGTAAATCTACCATTGACAAGATATTCAACATGCGTCAAGTCTTGGAGAATACCTCAGAGAAAAGAATCGATACACACCACCTTTTTATCGATTTTAAAGCTGTCTTCGACAGCACGATTAGCAGCTGCCTCGACGCCGCTATGTCTGAATCTGATATTACTGCAAAACTCATACGATTTGATAATAGCAGAAGCACAGCCAGAATAAGGAATTACATCTCAGAGCCGTTCGATGCCAAACTCAGTCTCAGATAGGGTTACTTTTTATGGGGTGATTTCGTCAGTTTAACGCTGGGGAAAATAATGTGAGGTGCAGAGCTACAATCTTCTAAAAGAGTGTAGAATTGTTGGCGTATGCCGAAGATACCGCACCGTAAGTTCTGAATTCACCAGGTTAGACTACGAATCGAAGCGAATAGATGTGGTAGTGAACGAGGGCTAAACGAAATATCTCTTATCATCAAATAAACAGTCATCGCATTTGCGACTTGACTGTTGACATCTATGTTGACAGTCATAACTTTGAAGAAAATTTCGTCCAACAATGTGAACCTTGAAATCCAAAGCAGAATCACTCTCTCCAACAACTTACTTTGGACTGAGTAGGCAATTGAAAAGAAAAGTCCTCTCTCGACGAACCAAAACCCAACTCTACAAGTCGCTCATCATTACCGTCCTCACATATGGTGCAGAAGCCTAGATATCCGATGAGTTGACTTTGGGAGCATTCGAGAGAGAATTTTTGTTGTAGATTTATTATTTTTTGCGTTCGCAACGGTGAATACCGCAGACGATTTAACGACAAGCTGTACGAGCTATACAACGACATTGACATAGTTCAAAAAATCAGGAGAGAGCGGCTGGCGGCGCTGGCTAGCTCATGTCGTCTGAATGCATGAAAGCACTTTAGCTTCGAAATTACTCGATAGAGTAGCCGCTGGTGGAATCAGAGGAAAAGGAAGGCCTCCACTCTGTTTGAAGGATCAGGTGGAGAGCGGCCTGGTTTCACTTGGTATTTCCAACTGGCGACGAATAGCGAAGGGAAGGAACGAGCGCCGCGCTATTGCTGTTTCGGCTATAATAACGTAAGCGGTGCATAAGCCAAAGAAGAAGAAGAAGAAGAAGAAGAAGAAGAAGAAATAGAATAAGAAAAATAAGAAGAATTAGAAAGACTCTTTGCTGGAATTTGATACGCCAAAAGTATTATTTTCAAGATTTTTGACCGGAGCGGAAAAACAGAAGACAAAAGTGCCAAGGGTATGGAAGATGGATATACGGGACGAAACGTATTTTGCTCTTTTTGTTCAAAGAATTAAGTTATGCCGGTTTCACCAAAGCTGGAAACAGATCCGTTTATGGCAATGTCTAATCAGAATTGATTTACATCTCAAGTACAAGAAAAGAGAGTCTGGGTGATCAGTTCAGGAGGCTGGTTACTCCATTCAAGCTCAAAAAGCAAAAACTCGGCAACTCTACCACACTGCGGTTTATGATTAGCCCAATTGTATGTTTTGTGGGAATTTGCGACACAAATGCCTCATAAACAGAGCTACAAATACACTTAAGCAGCCTATGTAGATTGCAATGCAAAGACGCGCAAGAACAGGAACAAAAACAAAAGAGGACTACTCATATTTTACTACAACAACTCTATGCTGCGCGACGCGCTCTTACAGTAAAAGCCAAAAGTCAACAAACCAGCAGTGAACAAGAGACACAAAACTGAATAAGTGAGCTCAGGCAACCACTTAGGGTCGACTAAGACAAGAAAGAAAAGAAAAATGAGAAAAAATATTATATTTAATGAGAAGTAAAAGAAAAAATGAGTAAGCGAAATAAACAAGAAATACCACTACTACATACATACATACACATACACATGTGTATATTTTGCGATTACGCAGACGCAGCGGCACAATGCCAACAACAATGACAGCGAGCAGCTGTTCAAGCTGAGAAGTAACAACAACAAATGGAAATAATAAATAAGGCAATGGTCATGGAATATTAGCGCAACAGTAGCCACTCATGGCAGCCACACTACTGCTGAGTTGGGAAGTTATGAGCCAAGGCAGAGTGCGAGTAGTCGCCACACAGCAGCTTTTTTTGAAGTTTGTTCGAATGTTGTTTCGCGGTATTAGTGCCTGCCAGTTGGCTTTGCTATGAGTTGGTCGCTCGCAAGCGCAACCAGTTACGTTTCAACTTTCATTCTGTGCTGACGTTTACGGGCGTGTTGAGTGTGCGCAGCGAAAAAGCGCTTCTAGTGTGCGAGGTAAGCGCGAAGTCAGTAAAAAAAAATCTGCAAACTGAAGTCAAGGCAAATAAGTGTACAAAAAGGTTTGCGGACTTTTCAAGTGATTGGAAATTTGGTTTCACGTCACGGTAAATAAAACAAAAAATATAAAATTACAAAAAATTATTTACGTTCGTGTGTTTGGCGCATATTGAAGCTGTTGTTGTACTCGTATAAAGTATGCAAAATTTACAACAATACCTATACAGATACATACATACAAGCCAAAAAAGTGTTTCCAAAAGGTTTCCGAATAAAATGTGTAACAGTGAGAAAAACAAATGAACGAGATCTACATAGATAAAAATAACAAACAAAAAATTAATACCGAAACTACCTTCGCTTTGCTGAATTTTGATGTTATATATATGTATTGCGGGCATTCTAATCAAGTGTGGGTGTTTGAAAAAAATAAGCGAGTTTCAGAGGGGTCTTATTGGAAGTATAAGTGAAAGGAGCGAAGAAAATTTGGAAAAAAATATTGTAGCTAAAATTAAAACAAATTAAAGGAGCCAAAATGAAAATGAAATAAAAAGGTAAAACTTAATAAAATATAAGAAAAAATAAAATAAAATAAAATAAAATAAATAAAATAAATTAAATGAAATAAAATAAAATTAAATTAAATTGAATAAAATATAAAATAAAATAAAATAACTGAAATAAAGAAAAAAAGAAAAAAAAAGAAAAAAAAATAAAATAAAATTTCGAGGTTCTCTAATTTTTTTAGGAAAAAACAAAGAAACATTCATATTTATTGGGGAATGTTTATTATCATTCAAGAGAACATTCTTTGGTATTTAGGTTTCGAAGATTATCTCTCTTTCAAATGTTTGCCGCTGCTACGTCTCAGATGGTCCATTCGTTGATTCCAATTTTCGATGTCTCGTTCGAGCATTTCGACTGGTAATTGGCGAATATAGCGCGTGATGTTTTGCTCCAAGGCACGAATAGAAGAAGCGGGATTGCCAGCATAGAATTTAGACTTTACATATCCCCACAGGAAAAAGTCTAACGGTGTGATATCACACGATCTTGGTAGCTCTTCGACCTGCCCAAAACCTGAAATCATCTGCTCATCGAAGTGTTCTCTCAATAAATGCATTGATTGATGCGAAGTGTGGAAAGTGGCACCGTCTTGTTGAAATTAAATGTCGCGGATATCACGAGCTTCAATTTCAGATATCAAATGGTCGGTTATGACAGCGCGATAATGGTTGCCATTGACGGTTACGTTCTCACCGGCATCATTTTTGAAGAAATATGGACCGATGATTCCACCGGCCCACAAACCACACCAAACTATTGTTTTTTCTTGATGAAATGGCAGCTCTTGAACATCTTCAGGCTGCTCTTTGTCCCAAATGCGATAATTTTGCTTGTTTACATACATGGGTCTCACCTCTGAACAAAATTTGTCTCGAAAACGTCGGATTTTCTTGAAAGTTTTCAAGAGCCCATAGAGTTGGGACGGTCGAGCAGCTTCAGTTCTTACACAAGCTGTATTTTGTACGCTTTTAATTTAAAATCTCGACTTAAAATGCGCCAAGTCGTTCCATACGTCAGTCCGAGTTGATGCGAACGGCACCGAATCGACTCTCCACGGTCTTCGTGTAAACTCTCAGCTACGGCCGCTATATTTTCTTCACTGCGTGCTAGACGTGGTCTATTCGGTCGAGTATTATCCAATAATGAATGCTGGGTCTCAAGATGGGCGACGTTGTTGCGAATAGTACGCTCAGTAGGCCGATTATGTTGACCATAAGTTCGGCACAGAAGGTGAATTTTCGGAATAAAATTGAGTGATTTTTAAACGTTGTTCCAGCGGAAGTATTTTCAAGATGAAATGGCAAACAATACTGAACAAAAATAACATGACAGCTTGACACGGTTCATGCGTGATCTGTCAGAGAATCCTATTGAAAAAAGTGTCTCTACTTAAATCACCCAAATAGAATCAAATAAAATAAAATAAATAATAAAAAAATGAAGGAAAATAAAAAAATTTATCAAATCAAATGAAATAAATAAAAATAAATTAAAATACAAAAAACAAAAATTAAAAAATATGTATATAAACCAAAAATAAAATAAAAACAAATATAATAAAATAAAATTAATGAAAAAAAATTACGGTAAAATAATTTTCAAAAAAATTAAATTATATAAATTATAATTAAATTAAGTTAAGTTAAGCTATAAAACTAAAACAAAACAAAAACATAATTTAAAGAAATAGAATTAAATGTATTAAAACAAAATAATATAAAAAAGTGATATAAATTAAAATAAAATATAAAAAAATTAAATAAAACCAAACTAAATAAAATAAAATTATATTAAATTAATTTGAATTAAAAAATAAAATAAAAATATGTATGATATAGCCGGCCGATTTCGATGATTTTCAGTACTAGTGTGCAATTTGCATAATATGCCTGTAGATTACCAAAATTCACGCTCTTTTAAGATATGACTCAAAATCTCTGAATAAACTGTCGTACTTATGTATATGATAGTGTTTCGATGCCGGCAAATCGTACAAAAATATTCTGCCTACCAATTTTGTTGGAAATATCTCAAAAACTGTGGGACTAGTTTGAGTTCAATAAGACGAACAGTCTAAATCAACATAACTCGTCGTTTTATTTATAAAATAAAATTTAAAATACGAATATGAAAAAAAAAAATACAAAATCAAATAATTATAAAAAATTTTAAACTTTTTTAGGAAAAACACTTTGAAAGCGAAAGCAAGAATATAAACAAAAAAGAAAAACAAAGTTAAAAATAAAAATAATTTAATGCACGAAAACTCCATTGCATGCAAAAAATTTGTTTGCCTATTCATACATAACAACAAGCCTCGATCGCGTATTGCATGCTACATAACAACATGTATATATGTACGTATGTACATACATATTGGAATAACTAAAGCGTGTTTGTTTTTATTCATTTATACGTTATATTTCCCTCTTTTTGTACGAGCGATAGTAAGACGAGGTCAATTCTGTGGTAGGCGAGCGAGCGAGCGAGCGAGTTGCGGCTTGAATGCTTTTGAATTTAAAAGTACTTATATTAAAGTGAAAGGAAATAAAGCGTTGTAAGCGCATGTGGTGCGGAATTATAAAGTTGCAATTAAAAAAAATTTAGAAAATGAAACATAAGAAAATTAAAATAAAATTTGCAAACTAAATTAATTAAAAGTAAATTTATTAAATGCGAAAAAAATAATAAAAAATTTTTTTCGAAAAATTCAAAAAATGCAAGTGAGGTTTATTTAGTGTTTTTCAGTAAAATAGAAATTTCTGAAATTTTTGTGTTGAAATTTTTTTTTTTACAAATTTTTTAAGTTTTCATATTCTGGTCGCCAGAAGCGCGTTCCTAATTGTTAAAATTAAAAACAGTTAAACTTTAACTGAAATAACTTTAGAAGATTTATTAAGCTTTTATGCCGTCTGTGTCTAATAATTTCATAAATTATAAGCTTTGAAGTAGGCTTTAATAAACTCCCAACAGAAGACTTAAGCCACAAACTTCCTTGTTAATTCCAAAGCGTCGAATTTTGACCAACTTAATAAGTAAATAACACAGACAATCGCCTATATATTGTATCACCAGTACTAAATTCCATTTGGATGAATTTGATCGAGTATTTTAAAGAAATTTCTGTACCGCTTTGCTCAATATGCCATGGAATTGTACTATTTTTGATGAACAAAAAAGGTGTAATTTTTTTGGCTATTTATTTATTATTATAATTTTTTTTTTTCAAAGAAAAATTCGATAATTTTTCATTTTATTTTATTATTTTTTTTTTTTGACATAGAAAAATTATAAAATTTTTATTTTTAATTTTTTCGGCATTTTTTTTTAAGCGCCTAGTAAAAGACTGGTATACATTTTTCGTAGTCATTATTAGAAATAGAATTATAGAAAAGCTATTTTCTTAATTGCGGTAACCCTTCCGCAGGGAAAATGAACTCTTCCAAGTGCAGTTCTTCTTCACCCCGAGTGGAGTCTCTCATCTGAGGTTTACAAAGTGTTCATTTCATTGTACCGATTTTTTATGTAGTGCATTCGAAACCGTACCCACAACCGCAGGTTGTTCACCTTTTCACTTGCCTCTGGATGGATATTCGTTGCCTACCAAGAGGATAATTGCTCTAAGATTCTTGGGAATGAACTTGGGAGCACTCGAGTAGAAAAACGATCTTCATTTCAAAATTTTCACATTTATGCATAAATTTATTTTAAAATATATATATAAAGGCGGTTGAAAAAGTGAGAAATATTAAACAGTATTTTAAAAATATTTTAAATTGGTTAGTTGCTCAAAAATGTTGGAAAAAAATTCTTGAACTCTAGTTTGGGGATCGGAAAATTTAAAAGAAGCTGCTTGAACCACCTCAAAAAATTGAATTAATAAATATTACGTATTACTATAGCAAATTATGTCCTTCAAAAGTTTAAGTTAAACAGGAAGTTATAAGATTTATAATAAAAATAATAATAAAATTCACACTAGAACGCCATAACTCATAGTTTTTTTTCCTTAAGAATTCTAAAATAAACAATAAGTCTCTTAAGCGCATAAAGAATCAAATTAAATATACTTAAGAATATCCTAATATCTACTTAAGCATACTTGACCTCGCAAATAACTATTTTCCCAGCTTAGCGCTGCATATAATTCAATGAAAATTTGCATTAATGTAAAATACATAAAAATTCTTACTAAAAATAATTATTTATGGCGCTAACAATAATTTCAACTAAAAAGATTTATTGCACATTTGGCTTTCAGGCATTAAATTGCAACTAAAATTTGTTTGAAGCGCATAAAAGCTGTCACTCAGCTGTACAGCTGTTGCCGTCGCCGCTGCACACAGCTGCGCTATAGAAAGCGTGGGTAAAAATCAAAACATTTCTTGCTTGTTGCTTTTTTTCGACAGTAAATTCATTAAACTCTTGACAGATCACAACGCCATCAGCATGATAACGAAAGACTTAAGGCACAAACTTCATTTGAATTATTGTTAAATGCAATGTTTGTGAAATTCTCACAGTGCATTTTCAAAATTTATTGTGATTGTATGCAAAAGTGTGAAATGAACATAATTTAATGTTTAAACAATTCAATTCCCTTGCATTTAGTGAATACTTGGTATTTATTTGCAATTTTTCTATGCGAAAAATGCAAGTGAATTTGTGAATATTTTATACATGTGAGTTTGTACACATGTAACGCATGTTTTATTTAGCCTTGAAGACTTCATAAAGAGTGAGTGAAGTGAAAAAATTATAAATAAATAATTGTTGTGAAAAACACAGGCTGTTATGTGAAAATAAATGAATACAAAAAAAAAAATTTTTAACAACAACAACACATTATCAAATAGTAATAAATAAAATTAATTACGCGCGCGAACGCACACATGATCGCTTAAAGCTAGCTAGTAGTGAATGGCTAAACATGTTTATCGGCGCAACAGTAACAACAACAATTGCTCACATAATCGCCAACAGTGACTAAAAAAATTTTAGTGAAACAAGAAACATAAAGCCAAACAGCAACGTACAGTGCATTAAGAAAAATAACGAGTGTAAGCCTCTTTAATGGCAGCGGCCAGTGATTTACCAACGAAACGTGCAACGCAAACGAATTTTCAAATACAAAAACAATAAAAACAAAACACGCAATGCAAGCAAAAACAACAACGTGAGAGTTGAAAATATTTGCACCAGTATTTGAGTGTTACTGGCTGGCGGAGGCGCCAAAGCAACGATATAAACAAAAAAGAAAATACAAAATATGTAAAAAATTAATAAAATTGAATATATAAAGTGAAAAAAATTAAATAAATAAAAAACTTAAAAATAAATAAAATTAAAAAAATAAAATAAAATTATAAACTATATAAAACCAAATACAGTGATATATATATGTAAGTAATACAAAATTAATATAAAAAAAATTTAAATGAAGAAAAAATAAAAAAACGTAATAAAATCTTAATTAAAATAACTTAATATACAATTGAATAAAATCAAATAAAATGAAATAAAACAAAACAAATTAAAAGAAAATATAATAAAACAAATTTAAAAAAAATTAAAAATATTAAAAAAAATATAAAAAAATATAAAAAAATGAAATAAACAAAAAAATAAAAATTAAAATTAAAGCAAAATAATATAAAATTAAATTAAATGAAAAAAAATAAAAAAAATAAAAAAATAATAATAAAAAAATAAAAAATAAAAATAAGATAAAATAAAATGAAATAAAATAAAACAAAATAAAAAAATAAAATAAAATGAAATAAAATAAAATAAAATAAATAAAATGAAATAAAATACACTTAAAAAAACTATAAAAAAGAAAAATAAAATAAATTAAAAAAAAATAAAAATAAAAAATAACAAAAAAAATTAAATTAAATAAAGTACAAAAAAAAAAATAAAAAAAAAATAAAAAAAAATAAAAAATAAATAAAAAAATTAAATTAAATAAAATAAAGTAATATAAAATAAAATAAAACAAAATAAAATAAAATAACTTAACATAAAATAAAATAAAAGAAAATAATATCAAATAAAATAGAATAAAATGAAATAAAATAAATTCTAATAAAATAAAATAAAATGGAACAAAAAATAAATAAATAAAATAAGGAAAAAAAAGAAAAGAAAATTAAAATAAAACAAAACAAAATAAAATAAATTTAAAACAAAATAACATAAAATAAAAGAATAAAATAAAATAACATAAAAGAAAAGAAAATAAAATAAAATAAAATAAAAATAATTAAGAAAATAAATAAAAACTAGTATATTATAATATATAATAAAATAAAACAAAATGAAGAAGAAAAAGAAAAAAATTATATAAAATATATAAAATAAATAAAATAACTGAAAAATAAAATAATAAAATAAAAATATAAATTAAATTAAATTAAATTAAATTAAATTAAATTAAATTAAATTAAAGTAAATGAAACAAAATTAAAAAATAATTATAAAAAATAAAACTAAGAGAATAAAAATTAAAATAAATTTAATTTAATTCATTAAAATAATAAAATAATTAACATAGAATAAAGTTATTTTAAACTGAAATTTAAAAAAAAAATCAAATACTGTATTTTTGTATAAATCAAATACTGTATTTTTGTATAAATAAAGAAAACTAAAGAAGGAAAAATTAAAAATTAATAAGTTTTAACAAAAATAAGGCAAAAGAAAATAAAATAAAATATAATTAAATAAAATAAAGTAAAATAAAATAAAATAATTTAAAAAAAATAAAAAAAGAAAAAAAAAATTAAATTAATTGTAAAGAAAATAAATAAAGTAAAATTAATTTAAATAATATGATGATAAACAAAAAATAATATTTAAAATAATTTTAAAAAATTTAAAATTATTTTTTTGCACCCACAGCACTTTTATTTTTAATAAAAAAAATAAAAGTGTGTATTTTTAATAAAAAAAAAAATAAAAGTGTGAATAAAATTAAACCAATTTTACAAATTTTTTTTTCATTCGAAAGGAAAATACACCAACCGCTGCACTGCAAGTAGACAATAAAAGTAATTGCACTCGACACTCGATTGCCTTGTAGCAATCTCAGTGACAACAATAACAACAACAACACATCACAAGTGAAATGCTAACAATTTTTCACAAAAACTTGTATAATTTTAATTTTAATTTTGGTGAAATTTTCACAATACCACGCAATCGCCACATAACGTTACCCGCAATGAAGGAGCAAATAGCGCAACACCAGCAACAACAACAAGATCAACAACAACAACAGCAACAATCAACACATACCACCACTTCAGCGGTACACGCTGAAGGTGCACATCAGCAAATGTCAGCACAACGTGGCGAATGGACTCGCACAATTGCCAAGGTGTCAGTTGCATTGTTGTTGCTTGCTTCATTGGTTGTCGGCGCCAACTGTCAAAGTAAGTCGGTGTAAACTCATAGTAGTAGATATTTAAGATTTTTGCGCAATGGAAAGTAATTATTTATATAAATAAAGTAAAATATATTAGAGCTCTCGATTGCCGAATCCCAGATGGTGCAGGCAGCTCGAGACTCACTCGATACTCGTTCATTGTTTAGCTGCTCAAAAGTACGATTTGAGGTGTTTTGAGCAATTTGATCAGCAAGACGTAGGTCGGAAATTTTATTTCTTCAAATTTTTTTTGCGCATTTCGGAAAAATTGCTGAGAAATCATTAAACGTTTTACAACTGTTTGGTCAAAGTTTTCAAAAAAGGTTCGTAATGCACAGCAAAGGAAAATCTGCACTTAGCAGACCTGGTAAAAAGAAGAGCTGGTATAAGACAGGACTGTATTTGACAAAGCCATTAAAGAAAAGGAGTACTTAAGTTCTTTGGAAGCTACGACCCAGCTTGAGAATAATGAAAATATTGGTGGTGGCCTGCGAGAATGTGAAAGTCATTCGTCGGGAATTAACCTTCGGAGTGGGGTTCTGCCTTGCAGAACATTGCAGTGTTCTTCCCGCGGTGATTGCTTCTTTTAAGAAAGCGGTGGACATATTGCTTTTTGGTTACCATGAGTTAACCCGCTGTGAGCTCCAAAGATGTCCACTTAATTCAGAATAAAAATCTAAAGAGTATCTACTGGGAACTGCAATGCTGATAAGCTTCAACCTATGAGTACAGGAAAAGGCGGCAGTAGTTCATGGTCTATCAATATGCGGTTTCCTTCCATAGTAATGAACTTAGAACCAGCTCCATGAATATTAGGATAGGACATCCACATACGCAATTGCGATATCCTTCCGTAAAATTGTCAGGAGGATGAAATTTAATCTTGTCAACACTTGTTGACGATGTCTTCTAAGGTCTGAAGAGTGGATAGGGGCTTAAAAACAATTATTCCCAAAACAACGAATAACTTTGTACTCACACACCTGGGTTTCAATTGCTTTTTGAAGCTGCAACAGGGATAAATCCCAATACATGTGGTTCGTACCAAAAGCTCTAGTCTGCCCATGGGGAGGGGGACTGTAGTATACTGCATATCGCAGACTGTTCATGTTATCAAAAAATTGGAATCTATTTCATTCCGAAGTATTTTTAATAGAGAGGAAATTGGCTAAATACAGACTAGATCTGCCCGATGCTGGGTCTCGAGCGAATGGTCAATAATTAAATAATTTTTCGAATAAAAGTAGGTATAATATGAGCGCTACTTAGTTTTTAGAATCTCTTAAGGCTCAACTGGTTCAGTATAGCCTAACTTCTTCATCTATTGGGTGTACAAATTAATTCCGTCCATTCTCAAATCGTTCTCAAACCGATCTCAACACGTAATTTTTTTTGTATCTTCAAAAATGTCAGCATTTGCAGGAAGGTTTGGATTTTTTATTTTAATTGGAGGAAAAGTGCAGCTGAAGCCGATCGAATCATCAACTCGAAGTTTATGGTGAATCTGCGACGAACGGTATGTCACGCAGAGGGTGTTTTCGACGCTTCAAATGTGATGATTTTAGCATCGCAGACAAAGTTCATCCTGGTGGCTAATCCAAAAAGTTTGAAGATGAGGAATGGGATACTGTTTTCTGAAGCAAGATCTGTGCCAAACGCAAACTGAACATGTTATGGGCTAAAATTAATGCGTTTGAGCCATTGCATTGCGCGAAAATCGGTCATAAACACGTCGCTGTAGAGGTCAAAAACTACCTAGAAGCGCTGAAATGGAAAGTCTTAATACAACTACCATATTATCCGAACATTATTTCTGCACACTAGTGGATTTTTCAACGAGTCCAAACGATTTGGGGGACATCAGTCCGGGTCGAAGGATGGCTGACTGATTAGATCGGAGAGAACTAAATTTTTAAAGATGGAATTCAGCGGCCACAATAGCTGAGTGATTACCATTGCGTACTACTATTCGGAAAGCCAGGGTTCGAGTCTAAGTTCGAACGACATCCAAATTTATAGGAAACTAATTTTGCTAACTGCAGTCACCACTCGGCAGGGAATGTCAAGCCTTCCGAGTGTATTTCTGACATAAAATAAAAACTCTTCATATATTTCTTTTGGCCTTTCGGAGCCAGCTTAGAATAAACTTGAGGTCCCTCCATTTGTTGGTAAAAAACAAAAACATCAGGACGCAATACCAGAAATTGGAGGAGGAGCTCGGCCGAAAATCGTTTCAGTGGTTACAAAGCGCCAAGAATATATACATATATATATTCGAAAATGACCAAAGAGATAAGAAAAAGTGGCCCTTCTGACGGATTTTTTTTTTTTTTCAATAAAAATATTCTTTTTATAACAAAAAAAAGTACCGAACTAATTTGTACACCCAATACTTACTAATCATTTAATGAATTTGAGCATTTTTTTGTACGAAAGTATGTTTGGGTGTGATATTTTTCAATTGTTTTCCCATTCATCTGTTGAACTCTTCAACTATTTATTTAAAATTAGTAAATCGTTCATTATATGTGGCATTCGCTTCATGTTAATTGCCTCTAAATTAAGCATTACTTGAACTTTACATACTTTTTGATTAATTTTACTTTTGCTTTTCGAAATCCAATTAGAAACTAAGCAATTATTTTTTTCCAAAAAATTATCATAAGCTTGCATGTCAAACAAGCACTAAAATGACATTTAACCAAATCATAACTCGTTATATAATTAATAGCGAGAACAAGCAACGACAATTAAAGTACGAGTACTTCGGACTAGAAGCGAGCGAGAGAGGAAAAAAACGAACTCGTTGGTATAAAAGCAGCATTTGCGTAACGGAAGCGAAAATTAGCTTGTTAATAGCTAGAATTATAAAAATAAAAATAAAATATTCAAAATAAAAAAAATTAAAAATAAATAAAAATAAAACAAAATTATGTTACATGTGTAATAGTAATACGAATTAATTCTTGTTGCGGCTTGGAGCACACATATATTTTCCACTACAATTCGCATACTAATATTCATGTTGCATGTACAATTACAACATAACTTCTTTTTTTTTTTTGTTTTTGTTTTTTCTCTGTTGCTGATGAGAAAACCTAATAAATTTTGTAATAAAAATTTTGAAGTGCATTAACAAAAAAATAAAATAAAGTTAAAACAAAATTCTAAAAAATACATAAGAATGGTAGTTAGCAATGAAATATGAGTTTTTTTTTAATTCTAATTTTTTGTTTCTAAATTTTCATGGTACAGTGAGTATTTGTGGTTAGGTTGAATGGCCCGCCCACAAACAAATGGCTACAAAGAAACAAAACAATTTTTGCAGGTTATTTACACCGTTTATTGTCTAGTTTTAAGTAGCGCATACACCATAGAAGGCTTGAAAATAAATCAAAGAAATTTAGACGAATTTCACAAAATTTATGAACTGAAAGTATGACGCTGGATTACGTAATTTCATTTAGAAGTGACTAATATGAAGCTGATAAAGTGAATTTTTTTAAATTTTTGAAAAAGAAAAATGTTTTAGGTAAATACATAAAAAAAATCATTTAACTGAACCAAAAAATATTTTTAATAAAAATATATTCTGGGAGAAAAATATTCTTTATTAAAAAAGTACAATATAAAAAAAGTAAATACGAAAATATTTTATATATTTTAAGAGAAAAAAACTTAAATTAGGAATAAATATTTTTTAAATAAATGACAGGTCGATTGAAAAGTTCCCGGCCTACCATATTAAAACACATTTTCGTTTGACAAAAATCTTTCTTTTTTTTTAATCAACATAGTTCCCTTCAAGGGTAATACACTGATTATAGCGACCCTACAACCTTTCGATACCGTTTTTGTAGTACCCTTTGTACTTTGCTTCAAAATATGCCTCAATTTCGGCGATCACCTCTTCATTCGACGAAAATTTCTTCCCAGCAAGCATGCTTTTGAGATCTGAGAACAGGAAATAGTCGCTAGTGAGCAGATATGGAGAATACGGTGGATGCGGAAGCAATTCGAAACCCAATTCATGGATTTTTTCCATCGATTCACTGACTTGTGGCACGGTGCATTGTCTTGCTGAAACAGGGCTTTCTTTTCCTTCAAATGCGGCTATTTTATGGCGATTTCGTCTTTCAAACTGTCCAATAATGCTATGTAATAGTCGTTGTTGATGTTTCTTCCTTTTTCACGATAGTCAATAAAAAATATTCTATACACATCCCAAGATACAGACGCCATAACCTAGCCGACTATTGCATTGTTCTACGCATTGAAGCGTGTTCATCGTGTGCAGTCCACTCGGATGACTATCGATTGGACTTCGGAGTGCAAAAATGTAACCATATTTCATCAATTGTCACGGGCTTATTACGATTAAACATCTCCAAACACTGCTTCGAATCATCAACTCGTCGTGAGTTGAGTGAGCTCGGGCGGCACCCACTTTACACAGAGCTTTTTCATATCCAGATATTCGTGAATGATATGAATTACACGTTCAGTCGATATCTTTGGAATGTCTGCTATTCCATTCCATTTCAATTTACGGTCATTATTTTTGGTCCAACAGCTTGGTCTTTTGAAGGTTAGGGCTAACTAAAAAATATGAGTTAATTAACTCTAGTAGCGCCATCTATGTGTCAGGCCGGGGACTTTCAATTGAACTGTTTTAAAAAATTATTCAAAAAAATTTTGGTTCAAAAAATTTAAAAAAAAGTATTTAAAAAAATACATATTCAAAATTTAAAAAAAAAATATTTAAAAAAAATTTTTTTTTTCAATTGATCTGTTTTTAAAAACATATAAAAAAATATTTGGTTCAAAACATTAAAAAAAAGATTTATAAAAATGCTGGTTCGAAATTAGAAAAAAAATATTTAAAAATAATAAAGCAAAATTACAAAAAATTTAACTAAATTTTATATTTTGCGCGCTCCTGATTCAAAACTACCCAGCTTTCGAAGCTTATATCTCCTCATTGGTTGATGTCACCTCCCAAAACGCGTACAAGGATACTAAGTTCCTTCCTGCTAAGTAACTAGTAACAGTTTGATCAGCAACTTTTAAAGCAAATCAAAGCAAAAATATTCAATTTGCATTCAATATTGTGTAACTTTTATTTTACATAACAAATTATAATGAATAAATAGATCATGAATATGACTAATTTAGCTATTACGAGTATTTAATAGGAAATATTTATATTAATTTTAATATTGAACATGAATAACGTGTCGCTTAGCTGCTGATTGTGTTCATATTTATATTGTTTAGTAATTAAAGCAATAGTTTAAATATCGCAGTTCAATCCCCTTCATTTATATGGCGGAAGAAACCGCCAAAGCGTTTATCTCACCACACATATTACTCAGCGCCTAACATATTCTGCCATTATTTACTCATAGATTTTCACTTTCAAATGAACTTTTACTTTTTTATCACTAGCCAGCGACTAGTTTTGCAACTTCAGGCTATCAAAAAATGACAACAACAAAAATGTGTGTAATAATAATATGTTGAAAGAGTGATTTTCGCCGAGATTTAAATATCCTGCGTGACGTCGCATGCTTCCTACACACAGTTCGAATGCTTGACAAACAATTTACAATCAATAAAACAACAACAACTATCAAGCGAGTAGCTAAAACGACTACAATTAAACTACTAAAACAAAACTAAACAAATAATTATGCAAAATTTGTACAACTACATGCATGTATGTTACGTATGTGTGTGTGCGTATTTAAAATTTCTGGTTTTGCCTGTTCTTTTCCGTTAAATTTTGCGCTCGCCTCGCTTGATTCATTACTTGGCTACAAAACGGAGCAAAAATCGATATAAAAGTCATCGAGTTGTTACAAAAAAAAAAAAAAAAAAATAAGTGCGCAAATAAATAAAATAAAAATAAAAGTAATATATTTTTGAGCAGTTATGCATGTGTGTATGTATGTGCGTTTGTTAGGCACCGGTTTCTTTCGAAAATCTGTAAATACTATTGTAAATGATACAAGCTTTTCGCTTGCGGCCGCGAGGCAACACGTTTTGTGGGAATTTTTTTTAAATAATTTTTTTATGTCATGTTTGATTTTTTATTTTATTTTCTTATTTTTTTTGTGTGTGTTATTTGTGTTTTCTACTTTTTTATGATTTCATTTCGAGAGCAGTGGCATATTGATGACGTTTGGTTCGTTGGCTGTCCCGCAAGCTGATAGTGAAAAGAAAAGTGGAAATAATATATTTTTAGTATTTTTATTTTTATTTGATGGGCGGCCACGATAGCCGAGTAGTTAGCATTGCGTACTAACATTCGGAAGGCGGCCGTAGCTGAGAGTGTACACGAAGACCGTGGAGAGTCGATTCGGCTCCGTTCGCAGCAACTCGGACTGACGTATAGAACGACTTGGAGCATTTTATGTCGAGATCTTAAATTGAAAGCATACAAAATACAGCTTGTTCAAGAACTAAATCCGCTCGACCGTCCCAGCGATATCCCTCCGCTCTATGGGCTCTTGAAAAAATCCAAGAAGATCCGACGTTTCCGAGTCAAATTTTGTTCAGTGATGAGGCTCATTTCTAGCTCTATGGGTTTGTAAAAAAGCAAAATTGCTGTATTTGGGACGAAGAGCAACCTGAGGAGATTCAAGAGCTGCCATTTCATTTAGAAAAAACAACGGTTTGGTGTGGTTCGGGGGTCGGTGGAATCATTGGTTCATATTTCTTCAATAATGATGCCGATGAGAACGTAACCGTCAATGACGACCATTATCCGCCATGATAACCGACCATTTGATGCCTGAAACTGAAGCTCGTGATCTCCGCGGAATTTGGTTTCAACAAGACTCCGTCACTTCACACACATCGCATCAATCAATCGATTTATTGAGAGAACACTTCGGTGAGCAGATAATTCCACGTTTTGGGCCGGTCGATTGGCCACCAAGATCGTGTGATATCACACCGTTAGCCTTTTTCCTGTGGGGATATGTAAAGTCTAAAGTTTATGCGGACAATCCCGCTTCGATTCAGGCCTTGGGGCAAAACGTCACGCGTGTCATTCGCCGGTTACCAGTCGAAGTGGTCGAACGAGTCATCGAAAATTGGACTCAACGGATGGACCATCTGAGATGTAGCCGCAGCCAACATTTGAAAGAGATAATCTTCAAAAAATAAACGCCAACGAATGTTCTTTCGAATGATACGCCATTAAATTTTGAATTTTCTATGTTTTTTCTTTAAAAAGTAGGGAATCTTGAAGTGGATCACCCATTAGCTGATATTTTTTCGAATATATCAGGAGCTTTATTGTTGCTTTAATAGCCGCAAAAATATTTCTCTAATTGGTTTACGACTGTTGCGATATCTTATGGGTTTAGATCACCTCTTAGGCCTGGTATGTCTTACCGCTTCTTGAACCCCTAACCCGCAGGGGTACCAAACGCCTTGTCTTCATGCCCGCTTTCGTGTAATTTTCCCAACCCTTTAAAACTGTAATTAAACCAATTAACTGTCAAATTAATTGAAGTACAATAAAAATAAGTTGGCATAGAGTTTAAGTACTTCAATTGTCACATCACGTTCGGCCTACTTAAACATTCAATTATATAATAGAGGAAATCACAGTTTGAACTAGATACCTAAATAACTGCAAATTTGTATATACATATATATATATATATATATATATTTATTTATTTATATATGTATAGAAGCACACATTATCCGCTCATCTAAACTACACCGCCAAAAAAGTGCCCTCCACAAATCATATTACTTGACGTACAAGTACACGCGCATAACAACCGATTAGCCCATAAAAGAAGTTGTATATAAAAGATTGCGCAAAAAACTGACATTTTAGATGTCAAAAAATGTAAAGAATTCGTTCATTCGAGGTTAGAAACCAAATTTATCGTAGACTTAACAGCGAGATTACTGAGATATACCGCATGACTTACTCAGTACTCAGTACTCACACGCAAAGATCTCATTTGATTTTACACAAAAAATGAGAGTAAATTCAAAGAACTCACCCGAAAAGTACTGAAACTGTAGCTAATGAGTATTCAACTTGAATGTAAATACAATATATACACATACATACATATACATATGTCTGTAGAGTTTTCTGAAGTTCATATACTCGTAAGTACGAGTATAACAAAAAGTTCAGCGGCGCATGAAGGTCAGAGGTGGAAGTGATTAGTTTATAAATAACTAATATTTTGACACTCTAGCACCACACATGGTTTAACTTCAAATGTAGAGAATGTGGAGTCGGTTGTAATTATAAATTTATATGTGAGCTCATATGTATATATGTATGCATTATGCTCTTTGTAATCGTTGAAGTGATTTTCGGTTGAGCCCCTCCTCCAGTTTTTAGTTTTTGCGTCTCGATATTTTTGCCAACAAATGGAGGGACATACATGTTATTTTAAGTGCCTCCGAATGGGCATTGGTTTTTATGAGGACCTTTCATTTCATGTCAGAAATACATACGGAGGACTTAACATTCCCTGCCAGGGGGCGGCGACCTCAAATTAGAAAACTTAATTTTCTATAATTTTGGATGTTGGTCGAACTTGAGCTGGAACATTGGCCATCCGAATGATACTACGAAATGCTAACTACTTGGCTAATGCGGCTGCCTGTATTATGAATAATAATTACTCCTCTAAGACGCCCAACTCAGAGCGGTCACCTTCCTGCGGAGGTTTATTTGCCACACACAGGGTGGGCAGTTCTGAATCGGACGGTGGAGAAGAGAAGGTACGTCCAGGAATCAAGAAAAAGTAGCAATCGTGGTCGGTCACCCACCCGTGACGGAGGGCTGTAATTCGTTACAGAGATCTGCTCACAACTCCTTGTTTTGGCTAGCATCTTTGAAACCGTGGAATTGAAATCACCATACCATTGGCAAAATTGTATGTCCTCTTCAGGTGCACAGGACGAATATATCGTCATGTACAATTCGTGGCTTGGAGTTGTCCCACAGCTATGCAAGACTCTCCATGGTTGAGCGGATGTTTGCTACGCCTTCATCAGAAAGAGGTCTAAATACTGTTTTATCGAATCACACCGTATCGATCTTACAACAGACTAATCTAAAGATGACTTCAAGATGAGATCCATAAGATCCATAAGTCACTAGACGCTGACTCCAACAAAGTCTGCTGCTCAATCTGCATAAGACATTTTTTCTCACACTCCGCCTCCAGTAACTCCGCTTCTCCACAGTTTCCGGCACTGCGAGTACAACGCTGTCCTTCGCAGCCGACGCTTGGCTGGATTAGTTGTTTTTTGTTTTGTTTTGTTAATTTAGCTTTAGCTTAGGGTTCTTAGCCGTTCTCCATTTTCGGCTTAGTCCCATAAGCCATTTAATTCGGTATAGCTGCGTGTCTAGCGGTCCTGGGTTCACTTCCTATTCTTCTTTTATTATGTTTCTTAAGCACGGCTCGGCTCGTCTGAGAGTGTTGTAGGGGCTTTCAGAATCCATGCCCCTGCCGCAAACGCTACTGCGGGTATACTTCCACTATGATGGGTATAATTTGGGGTATGTCTATGTTTATAAAGGGAATGGATCGAGGTTCCCTACTTCTTTAAATAAAAAAAGGATAGAAAATTCAGATTTAATGGGGAATGTTTATTATCATACGATAAAACATTCTTTGGCATTGATTTTTTGAAGATTATCTCTTTCAGATGTTGGGCGCGGCTACGTCTCAAATGGTCCATCTGTTGAGTCTAATTTTCGATGACTCTTTCAAATATTTCGACGGCCTGAACCAAAGTGAGATTGCCCGCATAAAATTTAGACTTTACATACGCCCCCATAGGAGAAAGTCTAACGGTGTGATATCACACGATCTTGGTCGACATTCGACCGGTCCAAAACTAGTAATTATCTTCTCACCGAAGTGTTCTCTCAATTCAGGCATCAAATAGTCGGTTATCATGGCGCGATAACGGTCGCCATAGACGGTTACGTTCTCACCGGTATCATTTTTGAAGAAATATGAACCGATGATTCCACCGGCCCACAAACCACAACAAACCGTTTTTTTCTGAATGAAATGGCAGCTCTTGAATCTCTTCATGTTGCTCTTCGTCCCAAATGCGAAAATTTTGATTGTTTAAATACGCATTTAGTTAGAAATAGGCCTCATCGCTACACAAAATTTGGCGCGAAATCGTCCGATCTTCTTGGAACTTTTCAAAATCTCATAGCGCTAAGCGATGTCACTGGGGAAGGTCGAGCGGCTTCAGTTCTTGCACAAGCGTTTTATTTTGGTATGCTTCATATTTAAGATCTGGACGTAAAATGCGCCAAGTCGTTCCATACGTCAGTCCGAGTTGCTGCGAATGGCGCCGAATCGACTCAACACAGTCTTCGTGTACACTCTCAGCTACGGCCGCTGTATTTTCTGCACTGCGTGGTGGACGTTGTCTCTTTGGTAGAATATTATCCTATAATGAATGCTGGGCCTTAAGATGGATGATGGTGTTGCGAATAGTAGGACGATTACATTGACCATAGGTTCAGCGAAGCGCGCGAAAGATGTTATTTATAGACGGTGAATTTTCGTAATAAAGTTGAATGATTTGTAAATGTTGTTCAGGCGTAAGTCTTTCCGTGATGAAATGCCAAACAATATTGAACAAAAATAACAGGACAGCTTGACAAGACTCACGTGTGATCTGTCAAAAAAAGGCTATTGAAAAATGTTCTTCTACTTGGATCACCCTACTCATTATAAGTTTATCCTATTTTCTGAGACGCTTATTAGAAGCTAAACCAGCAACCCTCCTCCTCTCCCAACATGGGCTTGGAGCCGATTATGGTAGAGTTCATATATTTTATTGGAATAGTAACTCTGTATATTTATAGATAACACTGAAATTCTTTATATTGAATTCATGTCTGAAAAGCAATGCTGACGTCTCATGCGTTTGTTCAAATATATTTATATAAATAACAGTAATTTTGAAAGCATGCGCTCATAGAGCTACAAATGGCAAACGATTTATATTTACTTCAACAATGGCAATAGTACATATGTACATACATATGTATGTAAATGTATTTATATGCAATTCCACATATATCAATGCATGTACATATAAAGTATATAAATTACCTTAATGAGCTGCACTTTTTTACCTCAGGCGCGCAATCGCAATCGCACTTCAGTTCAGTGTTTGAATGCAAATACACACATACATACTTATTTAATTGACTCACATTTTAAGTATTAAAAAATTAAATTACAAAAAAACGATTGATCTTTAACCAACATGATCTCTAATACATAAGATTCTCTTTTCAGTTTCATTTTCGTTTTAGATTTTTTCACAAAACTCGATTTTAAATTTGAATAACCAATAGGCATTTGGTGTTTGGTGATTTTGCAGGTAATCTAAGCGGTTTGTTAGAGGTCAACAGCTAGGCAGCAAGTTGGTTAGTTCACTTTTTGTTGTTGGTTTGTATATCTATTTGATTGTTTCATTTATTTTACATTGCTCTAGTTGCTGTTGTTTTATTGTATAAGCGCATAAGTGTGAATTAAAGTGCTATGCAACGGTTACAAAAAGCAAGCGGCAGCGTCAATGTGCTAAAGTACTAGCTAAAGCTCGTGTAACACATGCATGTACTCGTATATGCTTGTATGTGTCTGCTTTGCACTGGAATTTGCAAATGAATTAACGCATACAAATATGCAAGTTATTTTTAAATTTCCATATATGTTGTTAATTTTGTTTGTATTGTACTCATTTCACATATATTTTAAATGCATTTAGCATTAGGGAGGTCCATTATTTATAAATGAGACATTTATGTTTTCTCTCAGCTCCGCTGCTGTTACAAAAAACACATATTTCGAGTTATTTCGGAGAGCGAAAATTATTATTTTCCCAAAAGCAGTTAAATAAATGTAACAAAATAATAATTAAAAAGTATATATAAAAAATTGTTGCCAAAATATTACCAAATCTTAACTTTCAGTAGTGACAGAAAAATGTTTGATATTTTTTTAATTATTAATGAAAAAAAAGATTTCAGATTGTACTAAAATTATCAATCGAGTCTTAAATGGTCTTGTGTTGGTAAAAAAAATTGAGCAAATCTAAAATTGATTATTGATTTGAAATAAATCAGTTTTAATTTTTTTTAACTACCCATAAGAAAAGTTCATTGTTATGTTAATTTCTAGGTGAAGTGGAGTACTTATTATTTATGCTTTTGTATATTTTTCATTTCATTTTTGTATCAAAATTTTACTTTTTTTAAATTGTTTAATTTAATTTTATTTCAATTATATTATTTATTTTTTATTATTATTTTTTACTTTATTTTCTACTAATTTATTTTATTTTTTTAATTTTATTTTATTTATTTTACTTTACTTCGTTTTGTTTTATTTTATTTATTTTATTATAATTTTTATTTTGAACTAAATTTTTTGTTTTTATATTATATTATTTTATGTATTCTGTTTTATTTTAAATTATTTATGTAATTTTATGTTTTCTTATATTGCATATTGCTTTAAAATTCCATTTTTTTTACTTTTTTCAAGCGTTTACAATTTGTTTCTTTTTTTAAGTTTTTTTTTAAGAAATCATTAAATATTTCTCAATATCGACTTAATTTTTGGTTCAAATATAATTCTTACTTATTTCAGCTATTATTTAATCTTTTGTTATCCATTATCCTCCACTTGATTTTACTTTATTTTGAGTAAAATTATTTTATTTTGTTTTACTTCAGTTTATATTTTTTTAAATAATATTTACTACATTTGAATTTATTTTATTTCAGGCCATTTTAATTTCTTTTTTTTTATTTGGTAAAATTCTTTTATTTTATTTTAATTTATATTTTATATATTTTTTTAATTTATTATTTTATTATCATTTAAATATCGTTTATTAAATTTTTGTTTATTTTTATTTTTATTTAATTTAATTTAATTGATTTTATTCTATTTAATTTTTTTCTTTAGTTTTTATCTTAATATTCAATTTTATTTAAAATTTCATATCTTTAATTTTTTATTTAATTATATTCTATTTTCTATCTTTCTTTTATTAAATTCATTTAATTCAATGCAATTTTGTTTTATGCTATTTTATTTATTTATTTATTAATTAATATATAAATAATTATTTATTATATTTTATTTTATCTTATTTCATTTTATTTTAGTTTTTTTTATTCTTTATTTTTTAATAATTTTTTTATTTTATTTGTATAATTTTATTTTATTTTAATTTAAAAAAATACTTTATTTAATTTTGCTCCTATTTATTTTATTTCAATTAGCTGATTAATTATTTTTAATTTATTTATTTAATTTTATGTAATTTTTAAATTTTTTAATTTAATTTAATTAATTTGTTAGTTATTTTTAAATGATTAAATTTTTTTTATTAATTTTTAATTTTTGTTTGTTTTTGTAATTTTATATATTTTTATTTATTTGATTTAATTCTTTTTAAAATCAATTTAATTCAATTTTATTTTATATAAATTATTGTACTTTATTTGGCTTTATTTTTTGTTTTTTATTGTTACGATTTTGCTAAATCAACCTCCATGATTTCCCAAATCCTTCGAGTCCGATCACTGGATTGTTAAATAAAGTGACGAACTGTGTTCGCATCTATCTCATTTTACAAAGAATTTATTCAATGCCCTTTTATTACTCAGTAACTCACAATTCACTTCACTATTTACAATCACTTGTATTACAACTTTCACAATGTACTATTTTTTTTTATTACTTCACTGTAATTTCACAAAAGTTGGCTGCAATGAACGCCAGCATCTCACAAGAGCTGACTGCACATATGGTTAAAGAGAAGGTGCAGATATCATCCTTAGAAGGTACAATCGCACAAACACAGGAAAATCTGGTGCGAGGCAATGCAGAACTTAAGGAAAGACAGTACAGAATCGAATTGTTCTCGATAACGAAGCTTCTCGTTTTACGCTCTAGAACATGCCAGTTATTGGTTTTTCTCTTTCATCTGACATTCGCTTCGCATTTTCGCCACAATATTATTTTATATTATTTTTAATTTTAATTATAATATTTTTTATAATTTTACATTTTTAAATTAATTTTATTTAGTTTTTTATACTTTTTAAAAAAAAATTTTATATAATATTTTATTTTATTTTTTTAATTGAATTTTATTTTATTTTCTTCGTTTTATTTACTTTTTTTTGGTTTTTTGTGTTCTCCCATTTTATTTTATTTATTTTTATTTGTATTACATATAGTTTTTATTATTAAACAAACTTTTTTATTTTCTTGTTATTATTTTTGGTATGAAATAATTTTCTATTACACATTTGTTTTCTTATAAAAATTATGAATTACTTTTTTGTCAAGTTCTATAACTCGTTTGATTATTTATTCAACAACCAGATGTTTTACTATTTAACAAATATGAATAAAAATTAAAAAAAATTTATCGTAAAAGTACCGCAAAAATGACTTAAGTAATATAAACGTGTTGGCAAACCGGTAAAACAGGAGCAACTTCCAAGAAAGAAATATTAAAAGCCAACAGCAGCAGACGATTTGCACAAAATGAATTAAATGACATACAAGCATACATATCTTCAATTTAAAAAATATGCAAACAGAAAAATTTATTAATATAGATAAACCCAAAAAGAAGGCAAATGCATACCTGGCTTGACAGGGGTTCATTAAAAAAAATGAATACTTCATTTAAAGGTGTGATCTGCTGGTCCGGACCATAAATGTCAAGGGCTTGTGCTGCGATTTATCTTTTTTTTTTTGATAAATGAAAAATTTTTGAAAACAAAAAAAATATATATTTTAATACAGCAGCAATGAGTGAAAAAAATCTTTTGCAAATATATGATTTTAAAAGCAAAATTTTTGAAATGAATCTCTTTGTGTCGAATAAATTTCATTAAAATCGCTAGCAAGCAAAAAATATTAAAAAATATTTTTTTGTTTGGTATATTTTCTACCAACTCTTAATGCAGAATTATTCGCTTCTGCTTAAATAGATAATAACAAAAACAAGCTACATAAATAAGCTAAGATTTACTTAATGTTTATGTAAAGCTTAAGTTAAATTCACCAAATTTGTACTAAGGCGTAGTAAGTAAAATATTTTATAATTATTTTGCAAACAATACATTTTCTACACGGAAACATAGACGCCACAAAAGCGTTAAAAATAACTAAAAAGAGCAAAAAAAAAGACAATAACAAGCTCGTATGAGTATGAAAAGTAAAGCACACAGCGTACGTTCAGCTGCAGCCCATAACGTAACTCAAAACAGGAACCAACAAACCCACAATTATTTACCGACATTTTCAACGCCAGCACCAGCAGTGGGCTATCAGTGTACTTTGTAATTATATTTGTAGTTGCTCTGTTTATAAGTAATTTTTTTATTTTTTATTTTTTTATTTTTTATATTTTTTTAAAAAAATTGTTTTATTTTTTTTTTTTTGCCAAACTTCATTGTCCGACTGTCTGCTAAATACCGCCAAACAAAAGCTTGTTTGGGTAGAGTGCTGAATACAGTTTAAATTTAGCAACAAAATGTTTTACTTTATATATACATACATATACGAACACATACATTCATCAAGTTGGATATATTCTTTTACAATGCTTTTTCGTAGTGAACTACTGTGTCTGAACGCATGTGAAAATGCACCGGCAAATAAACGAATTTTTTTTTATTAAATTACTGCTAAAGGGTAGGTGCAAATTTGAAATAAAACAAATAAAACACACATATGCAATTGTATATATATACATACATAAGTGTATGAGAACAATGGAAGCAAGTACTCCAATTACTCGTTTGCTCGATATCGGTATTTACGACTTCATCACAAGTAAAGCTCGCGCTTTTGGTATTGTTCTTAGCAGGTTTTATTATATGCATTCCCATATTAGGGTGAAAAATTTTACCAAAATTAAATGAAATAAAATAAAACAAAAATAAAATAAAATTTTATTTAATTAAAATAAATAAACTAAATTATAAAATTGAGTTGAATAGAGGAAAAAAAAATAAAAGAAAAAAATATTAAACTAAATTGAATCATTAACATAAAATTAATTAAAATAAAATAAAACTGAATAAAAAAAAATAAATTAAATTATTTAAAGTACAATAAATAAAATAGAGTTAAGGTAAATAAATAAAATTATATTAATAATTAAATTAATATTAAATAAAATAAAATAAACAAAAATTAAATAATTTAAAGCAATAAACAAAGTAAATATAATAAAAATGAAAAATGATAATATTGTATTATATACTAAATTAAACTAAATAAAAAAATATAAATTAATATATGAAATTTTTTTAAATAAATTTAATTACCTTAATTAATATTACATTAATAAAAATTAAATTGAATTAAATTAAATAAATTTAAATAATTAAATAATATAACCTTAATTTAACTTAAATTCAATATAGTTAAAACAAATAAAATTGAATAAATAAAGTGAACTAAATAAAAATAAAATAATTTAGTTAAAACAAACTAAAATAAAATAAATATAAAGGGTGATCCATTTCCTAATTTTTTAAAGCAAAAAAAAAAAACAGAAAATTCAAATTTAATGGAGAATGTCTATTATCATTCGAAAGAACAGACTTTGGCATTTATTTTTTGAAGATTATCTCTTTCAAATGTTGGCCACGTCTCAGATGGTATATCCGTTGATTCCAATTTTCGACGGCTCGTTCGAGCATTTCGACTGATAACTGGCGAACGATACGCTTGATGTTTTGCCTCAAGACCTGAATCGATGCGGAATTATCCGCATGGACTTTAGATTTTACACATATCCACCTGAAAAAGTTTAACGGTGTGATATCAGACGATTTTGGTGGCCAATCGACCGGCCGAAAACGTGAAATTATCTGCTCGCCGAAGTGTTCTCTCAATAAATCCATTAATTGATGTGATATGTGGGAAGTGGCACCGTCTTGTTGAAACCAAATGTCCCGGAGATCACGAGCTTCATTTTCAGGCATCAAATAATCGTTTATCATGGCGGCATAACGTTCGCCATTGACGGTTCCATTCTGACCGGCATCATTTTTGAAGTAACATGGACCGATGATTCCACCGGCCCACAAACCCAACCAAACAGTTGTTTTTTGTGGATGAAATGGCAGCTCTTGAATCTCTACAGATTGCTCTTCGTCCCAAATGTGACAATTTTACTTGTTTACAAACCCAGTGAGTCAGAAGTGTGCCTCATCGCTGAACGAAATTCGGCTCGAAAACATCGGATTTTCTTGGAACTTTTCAAAAGCACATAGAGCGAAGCGATGTCGCTTGGGAAGGCCGAGCGGCTTCAGTTCTTGCACAAGCTGTATTTTGTGCGCTTTCAATTTAAGATCTCGACGTAAAATGCACCAAGTCGTTCCATACGTCAGTCCGAGTTGCTGCGAACGGGGCCGAATCGGCTCTCCACGGTCTTCGTGTACACTCTCAGCTACTGTACGTGATCTATTCGGTCGAATATTATCCAATAATGAATGCCGGGTCTCGATGGGAATAGCACGCTCCGTACTCCGATTATGTTGACCATAGGTTGAGCGAAATGCGCGAAACACATTCTTTACAGAACGTGAATTTTCATATTGGAGTTGAACGATTTGTAAAGATTATTCAAGTCTTTCCATGATCAAATACCAAACAATACTGAACAAAAATATCATGACAGCTTGACACGGCTCACGCGTGATGCGTCAAAAAAAAAGCTATTGAAAAAATGATCTCTACTTACATAAAATAAGTAAAGGGTGTTTTTTAGAGAGGTATAGAACTTTAAGTTGGCATTACTTTTCAAGATGGCGACCGATTGAACAGCTGTCAAGGTGATTTATTCTCAGTTTGGTTTAGCAATTCATCATGAATAGACTCACGCCTGAACAACGCTTGCAAATAGTGCAATTTTATTTCGAATATAATTGTTCTGTGCGGAAAACGTATCGCGCACTACGTCCATTTTACGTCGTTTAGCGATGAAGCGCACTTCTGGTTGAATGGTTACGTCAACAAACAAAACTGTCGCATTTGGAGTGAAGGTAATCCTAAAGTGTATGTTGAAACACCGTTACATTCAGAAAAACTGACTGTTTGGTGCGCTTTATGGGCTGGTGGAATCATTGGTTCGTACTTTTTCAAAAACGATGGTGGCCAGAACGTTACAGTCAATGGTGATCGTTATAGAGCCATGATTACTAACTTTTTCATTCCTCAATTGAATAACCATGATGTCCAGGAGATGTGGTTTCAACAAGACGGCGCAACATGTCACACAGCACGTGCCACAATAGCTTTATTGAAAAACACGTTTGGTGACCGCCTAATTTCACGTTTTGGACCTGTGAATTGGCCTCCAAGATCTTGTGATTTAACACCGCTAGACTACTTTCTGTGGGGCTATGTAAAGTCATTGGTCTATGCGGATAAGCCACAAACGCTTGACCATTTGGAAGACAACATTCGCCGTGTTGTTGCCGATATACGGCCACAAATGTTGGAAAATGTCATCGAAAATTGGAGGCCCAGATTGGACTACATCCGCGCCAGCCGTGGCGGTCATATGCCAGAAATCATATTTAAAATGTAATGCCACAAGATTCTCTTTCGGATAAATAAAATTCATGTCAATCGAATAATCCATCGTTGTTTTATTGCAACTTAAAGTTCTATACCTCTATAAAAAACACCCTTTAAAATAAAATTCATGAAAATAAACTGAAATGGAAAGAATAAAAATATATTAAAATAAGGCGGAAAAAAAATTATATAAAAAAAATAAAAATCAAAAGAAAAAGAAAAAATACAAATTTAAATTAAAAATAAAATAAAATAAACTGAAATAAAATTAAATAAAAAATAATATAATAGAAAAAAAATAAAAATAAAATCAAATAACTGAAATGAAATGAAACAAAAAATAGACTAATTTAAAATAAAATAAAGTTACTAAAGTTATAAAATAATTGAAAGAAAATTAACTAAAATTCATTGGTATTAAATAAAATTCTATTATTTATATAAAAATAATATAAATTAAAATTCAATAAAATAAAATCACACAAAATAAATTAAATTAAATTAAATAAAAATAAAAAAAATAAAATAAATAAAATACAGAAGCAAAAGTTAATTTAATTTACGTAAATTTAAAAAATATAAAATTAAATTAAAGTTTGATAAATAAATAAACAAACTTATCGGTTGGAGTTTGTTTTTGTATTGTTATTAAATTGTTTTTAAACTACTAAAATGAAAGCTACTTTGAATATATATCTTCGTTATGAAGAGAAAAATTTTAGTTTCAATTTTGTTTTAAGTGCAACTCGCTTGTTCTGAAATAATATCGCAATGTACTTTAATCATCGCTCAAATCACTATTTGAGCGTAATAAATTGTACAAAAAAGGAAAATATTTTAACGACAACCACTTAAAAAAGAATATGCCATAAAATCCGACAAGAGAAACTATTTACAAATTGTCCATTCAAGCAATGGCAATAAAAAAAGAAAATTGAAAGTTAAGACAAAAGTAAAATTGGACAACAAGCATTAGTTTCAGTGATCATTTGACTAAACGATAAAATTTAAAATGTAATTTCCGCATGTACCGTAATATGAGATAGCTAACAACAGATCAAGTATACGCAAAAGAATGTCAGGTAAATGAGGTATAGTTAACAAGCAACCATGGGGACAATTATAAGCAATAAATGAATATATAAATGTGAAAAAGGAAGCAATAAAATTATTAGAGAAAAAGTGAAATTTAGGCAAAAGGTAAAAAAGCAATTGTGATATTCCGAAAGATAAATAATTCATAAATAATTGTGAGAATGGAACTTTTGGCGCTGACACAAAAAAGAAGAAGAAAAACCGCACAAAAAAATGACCAAAGAATACTGCAAATGACTCAGCGTCCAAATGGAATACAGCAAAAATTAGAAAATTTCCATTTAGAGAAAGTTATTTCTTAGCGATAGAAACAGTGAAGAATGAGTGGCTAGAAGAAAAAACCAAAACCAAGCAGACAATAACAATGTATTGTTGTACGCAAATGTATTGGCTATATAACCACATACTGGTATATTGAAATGTTCAACGCTGCTGGGCTGCCAGCTGTTTTTGATTGTATGTAATGCGCTATGAGTGAGTTGGTTGAGTGCTATTGAAGTGGTGATGTCGCCGCTGATGATGGCAGCAGACAACAGCAGCAGACATTTGAAATAGCAAACGCCAATCAATCGGTCAGTTAGTCAGCCAGTCGGTCAAGCAGACAGTAAGCGTCACAAATACGTATGTGAGAACGTGAGGAAAGCGAAACCAAATAGGGCAATAGTGATTTGTTTGAAGAGACAGGCGGCGTATCTTCGGGTCAATGGCTTGAGAAACTATAATTCTTTTTAATATTATATTTTTCATAATTTTGCTATATTTTTTTAAATATTTTTTTAATTTTTTATTTTTTTATTTTGAAAATATTTTTTTTATATATTTGTCAATAATTTTTTTTTATATTTTTTTATATTTATTTTTTAGTTTATATTTTAAATACTTTCCTTTTGAAGAATATGAAAATTTTCTGCCGCTTATTTAAATACTGACAAAATCTTAATATTTTTAAACGAGAAGAACCCATGAAATTATTGATTGGCCAACTTCAACTCGTTTTTAATGGAAATTTGCCATTCAAGCGTTAAGAGGCTTATAAGACATTTAGTATGGCGAATAACCGGTTTTTTTAAATTACAATTTGCCTTTCTTAATTTTTTTTTGTGTTTTCTACTCATATTTGGTTAATTCTCATAAGTAGTGCTTTTGAGCGATTACTAATCACCAAGATGCGTGCGAAAAAGTGCGTAAATGTAGCTCGAAAAAATATTTATGTATACATGCATGGCATATACTCGTACATATAAATGTATATATATATATATAAAGGGTGATCCAAGTAGAGGTGCTTTTTTCAATCACCTTTTTTTGAAAGATCAAGTGTGAGTCGTATCAAGCTGTCATGTTATTTTTCTTCAGTATTGTTTGGCATTTCATTCAACTTTGTTACGAAAATTCACGTTCTGTAAAGAATGTGTTTTCGCGCGCTTCGCTCAACTTACGGTCAACATAATTAGCCATATGAGCGTACTATTCGCAACATCATCACCCATCTTGAGACCCAGCATTCATTATTGGATAATATTCGATCGAATAGACTACGTCCAGCACGGAGTGAAAAAAATATAGCGGCAGTAGCTGAGAGTATACACGAAGACCGTGGAGAGTCGATTCGGCGCCGTTCGCAGCAACTCGGACTGACGTATAGAATGACTTGGAGCATTTTATGTCGAGATTTTAAATTGAAAGCGTACAAAATACAGCTTGTGTAAGAACTGAAGACGCACGACCTTCCCAAGCGGCATCGCTTCTCTTTATGGGTTCTTGAAAAGCTCCAAGAAGATCCAACGTTTTCGAGTCAAATTTTGTTCAGCGCTTAGGCCCATCTCTGGCTCAATGGGTTTGTAAACAAGCAAAATTGCTCCATTTGGGACAAATAATAACCTGAAAAGATTCAAAAGCTGCCATTTCATCCAGAAAAAAAAAACGGTTCGTCAGTTTGGTGTGGTTTGTGGGCCGGTGGAATCTTCGGTCCATATATCTTCAAAAATGATGCCGGGGAGAACGTAACCGTCAAAGGTGACCGTTATCGCGATATGATAACCGACTATTTGATGCCTGAAATTGAAGCACCAAGATGGTGTGATTTTACTCCGTTAGTTTTTTTTCCTGTGGGGATATGTAAAGTCTGAAGTCTATTAGGGATATCCCGCTTCGATTCAGGCCCTGGAGCAAAGTACCACGACTGTCATTCGCCAGTTACCAGTCGAAATGCTCGAACGAGTCAACGAAAATTGGAGTCAACGGATGTACCATCTGAGACGTAGACGCGGCCTACACTTGAAAGAGATAATCTTCAAAAAATAAATGCCAAATAATGTCGTTTCGAATGATAATAAACATTTCCCATTAAATTTGAATTTTCTGTGATTTTTTTTTTACTTTAAACAAGTAGAAAACCTCGAAATGGATCACTCTTTAGTGGCGCTGTCGTATAAATCACAAATATTTTATGTTAACATATTATTTTTTATGTCTGCACGTAATTTTTAGCCAATTCAGCAGTTAAAAAGTGAAAACTTGAAATTCGGTTGAACTCGAGTATCAACGAATTATTCAAAGGCTTGAGTATTTTATTTTTTATTAGCGCAATGTTCGTCGACATTATTTTCGCTCAAAAAAAGTTATTAAAATATTTGTTAATAATTTATTTTCTTTTTTCTTCTGCTTTTATGTATGTTGTATATCATGTCAAGTTGGGAAAAATCATAATTCTATCGCTTGCATGCATGTTTTTTGTAATCTGCATCTTTACATTATACTACAGACACTACAGACTAACATAGGGGTTATTGCATACATAAATATTGAAATTAGTTACGTGTAAATATAAATTATAACTGTAATCAATTAAAATGAAAACACGTTCGACAATTTATTTATTTTTTAATTTTATTTGTTAACTTTTATGGCTTCAGCCAAACAATTTCTTGTAGTTGGCGAGTTCAAATTTCTTGAAACATGCTGCCAGCAAACTAACGAGCGATTTTTATTAATTTCTATGTTTAAAAACAAATTATTTTAACATGAACTAACAAATACAATTCCTTTTTTATGCCTTTCATGTACTTGAAACGGTTATTAACTTTGGTCCGAAGTATGTAAGTACCAGAAGGAGAAGAGATAGATCCACCGAAATTTATACCGATCGCATCAGAATCACGAGCTGAATTGATTTAGTTATGCCCGTCTGTCGGTTTGAACGCAAACTAGTCATTCAGATTTTGAGAAATTTTAACCGAACTTAACATAAATCTATAAGAAAGTATCTAAGAACGTGAAATTTGGTATACTACACACACATAATGAAAGGATATTTTCAGATGTGAGGTTTTGGTCAAAACTCAGTTAAAAAAGCATTTAGGAACGTGAAATTTGGTACTATCCGTACATATCATAAATTGCATGTTGGTACTAGAGATCATTGAAATCGAGATACCATATCGTATGGCCCCCTTATAACTGATTTGTTCAGATATGAAAGTTTGGGTCAAAAATCTGCCACAAATGCATCAAGAAGCGTGAATTCGATATTCTACAGACGCAAATTCAAGTTTATTTTGACACTGAAATTTACCAAAATTGAATTTTGCAATTCGCAATAAATTCGATATGTTCATGAAAGGTGTAAAGACATCAGCATAGCCGAAGACAGCCATTCTTTCTTGTTTTTAGTTTAAAAGCAACCTAATTTCATTGTGACCTATAAGTATTTTTTTTGGGGAGCACTACATAATCCCGACTTTCAAAATCCAGACTGTATATAATCCTGAAAATTAAAAAAAAATTATTTAAAAAAAATTGTGTATAATTTTTGAGTGGAAAACAATCTGGATTTTTATGGGGAGATTTTTTTGTTTAATTGTATTATGACTGGATTACGTTGTGTCGGGATTTTTTCCTGTCGGGAATATGTCTTATCTTGATTTGATCGTGTCCGGATTATGTGTTACGGAAATTTGTTTTTCGGGATTTTGTGTGTCGGCATTTTCGGGGGGCTTTTTTCACTAGAAATTGCAATGATTAACTTGCTAACTTACTGGCGATCGCAGTAGCAGAGTGATTGGCATTGCGTACTACCATTCGGAAGTCCAGAGGAGCTCAGCCGAAAATCGCTCCAGCGGTTATAATCCGCAATATACAATACATAACCCTAAATCTAGATTCCTAATGCGAAAAGGACCTTAAATCTCCCGCGAAACCTTTTTCTCAAAAACTCCTAACGCTAACTCATCGGATAGAGACGACGTCCTCACTATTGTACCATATATTAGAACAGCAATGATGAGCGACTTGTAGAGTTTGGTTTTGTTTCGTCGAGAAAGTACTTTACTTTTGAATTTTCTACTCAGTCTGAAGTAGAACGTTGTTATTGTTGTTGGTGATGAAATTATCTACGACTTCATAGTTGTGACTATCAGCAGTGACATGGAAGCCAAGACAAGAATGTGGTGAGCGCTTCTTCGATGACAGAAAACATTTTGTCAAATACAGTCTGGAGAAAGCTGAACCTGCGGCTCGGTTGTTTAGGCTAGTGATAGCTTCATTATCATCATATTTCAACAGTTGTACGTTCTACAGCAGATAAATGAGTTGCTTTGAGAAGGTCTAGGGAATCCTGTTCAGATAACATACAAGTCCCACTGGATTATTGCAAATACCCTGGCGAAGTAATATTGATACTAGAAAGTATTTTGCTGAATTTACGCATTTCAAGCGCAACTAAAGCGATTTTTGGTGGAGTTCTCCTTCTCAGCATCGTGGTGTTTTTCCAAGAAATGGAGGGACCAACAGCTTTTTTTCTATTCTAAGCTGATTCCGATCGGTTTAAGGATTTATACGATAAACGTTTTAGTTCATGGCAGAAATACACACGGAGGGGTTGACAACTTTGATGATGTTTGGTAAAAATCTTATAGCTATAGGGAACGTAGCACAGAAATGTATATTTGTTTACGTAGTAGTTATCAAAGAGAGAAGTCTGATCTAAATGTTATTGAAGGTAAAAAATTTTCCCTCGACTTCCAAAGTCATTGATCTCTTCAAGCACAACTTCGATGTTTACATGCATTAACACATAGTTCTCGCTTTAACAACTTTTGCAGCAAATCAATAAAAACTTTGCCCTTTGACGCGTTACGTACAGTCACAAGGGCGTAAATCAAAATCTGTAGACAATTGTAATTAATTGCCTGTCAGTCAGAAAACAAATATTTTTTTGATTATTATTGTGGCTGTTATTGTAAAGTCGTCAGTTTTTTTTCTATGCAACGAGTACGCAAAACAAATTGAAATGTCCGTCAACAGCGACATCCGACACTGCGTTGATGGCTAACAACAACGTCAGCAGATGACGATGCTCATGATGATGCTGCTGACAACCGGTCAATGTTGTGGGAAGTGAGATTAAAAAAAATACATATTTATATATATAAATAACTTTTATTGAATAAAGATTTGCGTTGAATTTATATGTAATTTTTGTTGCTCTAGCTGGTTTTAGCGAAGAGGAAGGGAGGATTGAAAAGTAATAATACAGTAAAACTCGTTTATTGTTGTTGTGTGAGTACAGATGTACATATGTATTGGTGATGTCGGCAACTTCTTCATCATTTCCGATTTTCTACTTAATTAGTTACACTTCTCATTCATGATTTCCCTCAACACGTACAATTTCACAAACCAAATTTTTTTTTTAATTTTTATTTTTTTTTTATTTTTTTAAATTTAATTTTTTTTTTTTTGTTGTTTTTTTTTTTGGAAAAAGTAACAATTTTTTCTTTAAACTTTGCCGTCGACATCTTGCAACAGCTGCAGCGTTTGCTCTTTTTTTTTTTTTTGAGTCAAAAGAGCATCGAGCTGCCTTCATTGCCATGCTGTCTCTCTTCATTTTTGTACCAAAAATTTTTCTTAATTTCTTTTTACGTGCGTTTTTTTCTTTAGGTTTCTTAGAAAATTTCCACATACCACAAGTAGTTGATTTCCATCACTCACAACAAAAAGAAAGGGCAAGCTCATCACGTTTAGAGCAGTTTTTGGAATTAATTGCCACATATGTACATGTGACATACTTACAGGCCATTCTGTAGTTGTATTTACATATAATTTTGAAATTAATTTAATTAAATTCTAACTTTCGCAAGCTGATGTGATTTCGTGTGATTTTACATTTTTTTCCACATTTTTTTTTTTCATTTTATGAATGCTTAATGGCATCACTTTGCCCATTTAACGGCATATCTTTGCTTTGCGCAATTTTTGTTGCGCCAGCCGGCAACAATGACCGCTGACATTCTTTTATAGCCACTTTTTTATTGTAAGTATGTCACAATTGCACGATTGTTGGCAATTTCACATAGCAATGGCCAACAACAATCAACAACTGTGCGCGGCGAAACGCCGGCGGTGTGCGGGAAAAAATGCAAAAGTTTAAAAATAAAAAATAAAATTAAAATTATATTTATAACAGGTGAATTGAAAAGTTCCCGTCCTGAAACAAAGATGGCGCTACTAGTATTACTTACTTAATGATTTTTAGTTAGCCCTAACCTTCAAAAGACAGCTGTCGGATCATTATTTTGTGAATTATTGCATTTTGAGTGCAGTAACTTTTTTATTAAGAAAAAAATGGAAAAAAGGAATTTCGCGTATTGATAAAATATCGTTTTTTGAAGGGAAAAAATACAGTTGAAGTCAAAACTTGGCTTTATGACGATTTTCCGGACACTGCCACAGAAAAATCAACCATCAAAGATTGGTATGCTAACTTTAGACTTGGTGAAATGAGCACCGAAGACACAGTGAACACAGTGGATGCCCAAAAGAGGTTGTTACCGACGAAAACATCAAAAAAAATTCACAAAATGAATGACCGTAAATTGCAATTAAATGAAATGACAGGCACTTCAAATATATCAACTGAATGTCCACATCATATCATTCATGAATATTTGGGTGTGAGAAAGCACTGTGTAAAGTGGGTGCCGCGCGAGCTAACTTTTGACCAAAAACAACGACGAGTCGATGATTCGGAGCAGTTTTTTGAGATATTCAAGCATAATAAACCCGAATTTTTCCGTCGATATGTGACAATGGATGAAATATAGTTGCATCACTTCATTCCGAAGTCCAATCGACAGTCATCTACATGCACTGCACACGATCCTCCCGCTCTAAAGCGTGGAAACCCCTAACAGTCAGCTGGAAAAGTTTATGGCGCCCGTATTTTGGGATGCGCATGGAATAATTTTCTTTGCTTACCTTAACAAAGGACGGACCATTAGCGAAAGCGACTATTACATAGCGTTATTGGACCATTTGAAGGACGAAATCGCTCAGAGACGGCCGCATTTGAAGAAAAGTCAGTAAAATCGATGGCAAAAATTCATGTATTGGGTTTCGAATTGCTTCCGCATCCACCGTGTTCTCCAGATCTAGCCCCTAGCGACTATTTCCTCTTCTCATATCTCAAAAGAATGCTCTCTGGGAAGAAATTTTCGCCGAATGAAGAGGTGATCGCCGAAACTGAGGCCTATTTTGAAGCAAAGCACAAATCGTACTACAAAAATGGTATCGAAAAGTTGGAAGGACACTATAATCAGTGTATAATCCCTGAAGGGAAACCATGTTGAATAAAAAAATTAATTTTGCCCAAAAAAGTGTATTTTATTATGGTAGGACGGGTACTTTTCAGCTGACGTGTCAAAAATGTGTAAATATATATTAGGAGTGTTATTAAAATTAAAGTTAAAATTAAAATTAATGTTAAAACTAAAATTAAAATTAAAATTAAAATTAAAATTAAAATTAAAATTAAAATTAAAATTAAAATTAAAATTAAAATTAAAATTAAAATTAAAATTAAAATTAAAATTAAAATTAAAATTAAAATTAAAATTAAAAGTAAAATTAAAATTAAAATTCAAATTAAAATTCAAATTAAAATTAAAATTAAAATTAAAATTAAAATTCAAATTATAATTAAAATTAAAATTAAAATTAAAATTAAAATTCAAAATAAAATTCAAATTAAGGATAAAATTAAAATTAAAATAAAAAATAAAATAAATAAAATCAAAAATCAAAAATAAAATTAAAATTAAAATTAAAATTAAAATCAAAAATTAAATTCAAATTAAAAATTAAAATTAAAATTTAAATAAAAATAAAAATCAAAAACATAATTAAAATTAAAATTCAAATTCAAATTAAAACTAAAATTAAAATTAAAATTAAAATTAAAATTGAAATTAAAATGAAAATGAAAATTAAAATTAAAATTAAAATTAAAATTAAAATTAAAATTTAAATTTAAATTTAATTTAAAATTTAAATTATAAATATAATTAAAATTAAAATTAAATCAAATTTAAAATTTAAAAAAAATATATTCTTTATCGATAAGGAATTTTTCATATTTAAAGCACACCCTAGTACAAAAATGCAGAAACCGTATTAAATTTATACACTTGCCAAAGGCGAGAAGGAACCTAGATTGCTAGTAAATAAAATTATTTTGCCTGAATATGAGTGAGACATGGCCATATGAAACGTTTTCGAGTTCGTGACTGTAGTCTTTTTTTTTTGTTTTTTTTTTTCATTTTCCACACTGCTCTCCCTCCACCTTCACTTTACTCTACGTTCTCACAGGTCATTTACTTGCCCGCTTACTTGGCATTGAATTGCTGCATGTCGCATTTGTGTATGTCACAGCAATTGTTGTTGTTGTTGATTTCGTGTGTAAAATTATTAGCGTTTTTCCAATGCTCATTCGTGTGTAGAAAGTTGCGTTTGCATACCATCATACCTACTACGTACTAAAAGCATAAATATGTATATACACCTGCATTTCTATGCACTTTACGATATTTTTAGTTTATTTACTCTGTTTTTTTTTCGCTTGTGGGTCTACCTTTTTTTCTCTCGTTCAACACTTAATTATTTAGGTCATGCTTATCGTTTCTTAATCGCTGTAACTAGCTTGGATATAGCTTTTGGCCACAGAGTGTGAGCGTTCGGTTGGTGTAGTCAGTGACAATGGCGCCGCTGTCATTTAACTTAAGGTGTTCAAGTGAATTTTTTGTTTGTCTGCACTCCCACCGCGGTTGCCTGTGTTTTTAGGCAATAAAGAAGAAAATGAGAAGCGTTTTTATCTTAACACTTTTTAGGGTAATTTGCTTTTGTATGTTACACTAAGAAGACTAAAAATATTTCGCAATCAAATGGATGTAACCGAATAGTAAAAATCAAAACAGACTAAATTCTGACATGACGCAGCGATCTATGAACGATCTACGTATTTCCTTTATCCAAATCATGCCAATTTTCGTCGATCTGTTGAAGGGACCACCCCTTTAGCAGAAAGAAAGTCTAGACAAAAACATATGAAACTACTAAATTTCAAGCAAATCGAAATTGCTTTTAGGTCAATTTCCGGCATTTGTTTGTCTAGACAAAATGATGACTTCTTATAAAAATTCAACAAAACCGACCCATAAAAATATTATTCTCAATAAGATTGGTATCTTGAACACTTCCTGAAATAAAAAATGATTTCAAATAAATTGAACCATAAGCTAGATGTTTTTTTTTTATAGATCGGAAGAAATAGTGTCATCTGTGTTAACTGGCAAAAAGCTACTTAAGTACCGAATTTAAAGTAAATCACACCATAAATAAAATTAGTTTAGGAAAAACCATTCCCTCGCCCACTTTCCGGAAAAGGTGTTTTTTTATAAAAGCTTTCTTCTATGAACTATTAATAAAATCAACCGTTCTCTATAGATGAATTATTTATATTTAAATGAGTTTTATTCTTTTACCATGTGGCAACTCTTTCAAAAATAGCCAAACTTCCCTGGAACACTCTTCTGACTCCAATGAAGCTATTCTGAAATTTTGAACAAAATTGGCAGAGTTGTTTCGGAAAAATTTCTCTCGCAATGTACCTCATCGGTAAAGAAAATTTTGCTGGAAAAATCGTGGTCCCCTGTTGTTGTTGAAGCACCGATTCGACGTAACTTCGGCGTTGCGATTGGTCAGCTGGATTCAGTTTTTGTGTGAGCTGGACCTTATATGGATGTAGGTGTAAGTCCAAGTGCAAAATACGCCATTATGCTGCACTTTCACTTACAGCAGCGGTATTTGAAGGTGGAACTAGCACAACGACGATGTACAGGCCTTACAATATCTTTAGTCGATCCAGTCCCTTAAAATTTCATTAAAATTTAACCAAATGCTTGAGTTGGACGATTATGTGCACCATAATATCCTCTTGAAGCACGAATTGTGACCACGTTTGAATCATTTTCATAAATGAATGACTTTTAACTACTTATAAAACAAAACATGTTTGATTTTACAATTAAATTTGACAAATGTCAAAATATAGCCTTGCATTTTCGAAACCACTAAATAGATAACCCTTCATGTAGATTCTTCTTTCTCGAGCCGAGACCAGTCCGAAGTGGTGCGAATCATCTCAATATATCATCATATATATTGAAAATCGAACCATAAAAAAAATTATTTGGAATAAATCGGTCTCAAGTTAATTTCCTGGGAGAAGAATTTCGTGTTCGTGTTAAACTAAGCGTAAAGCTATCTTCATAGCAAAATTGAGGAAAATCAAAGCGTTATTGAGTTATAAGCTTAGAAACTAAAATCACTATTTATATAGTTATATACAGATTTTGGGAATAGCCTTTTGAAAGTAAAGTTTTATCTCGACAAATAAAAGTCAAGCTACATAAATCGCTCAACATTCCCGTCCTGGCACGATATGATCGGCATTGGCAGTAGCAGCAATTTCTTTCTCGAACCACAATTCAACCGAATTTCGTTCAGTTACAATTGAAGATACACCACTTTGGACGGAAATTTTCAATGATTCCCAGTTTGCTTCAAACTTAGACTTAATATTTCGTGAAATGCAAATATTGTTCTGAATATTTGACACATTGATAATGACGTTGCTGAACTAAGAGCTCAAAAAAGCTGTAGTTAAAGCAAATATTATATGGACGCATAAGAAACCCTTTTCTTTCCATCCTTTCAGCATCGCTCAACTGCAAGTTGCATTGCAAGGACATAAAATTTCTATCAATTTCTTACACGAATCGATAGGCTCGCTTCAAAGATCTGGTACATGGCGGTAATCTATGCAGAATGAATTTGCTGGGCCGATTACTCCACGAATAACCTACGGTCGGTTAAAAAAAATCCCTGAAAAAGAGAATTTAGGAATTTTTTTTTTTTTTTTTTTGGATTATTATTAAAGTTCTGCGAAAGATTTATAACCTTTTGTGCATTGGCAACGCCGAATAGCGGAGACAGTGGAACGATGAACTGTACAAGATGAAAAACGACATTGACATAGTTCAGCGAATGAAGAGACAGCGAATACGCTGGCTAGGCTATGTCGTCCAAAAATATGAACGCGCTCCAGCTTTGAAATTACTCGATGGAGTAGCCGCTGGTGGAAGCAGAGCAAGAGGAAGACCTGCACTCCGCTCAGAAGGTTCAGGTGGAGAGCGATCTGCTATCACTTGGTATTTCCAACTGACGCCAAACAGCGAAGAGAAGGAACGAGTGGCGCGCTATTTTTGAATTGGCTCTAAACGCGCAAGCGGTGCCTACGCCAAAGAAGAAGAAGCAGATATATAGATTTCAATTATTCAAAAAATTTTAATCCGTTCTTGTTGTCGAAGTTTTCAACCGAAGTTCAGGATTTATTTTTCAATTTTTTTTTGTTTCTCACTAGATTTTTCAAAATATTTTTCTTTTATTTTTTGGTTACACATTTAAATTATTTAAATTTATTTAATTTTTTTTTTGTTTTTTGACAAATTCCTCTGAAAATGCGAAAGCACCACAAATGTGCTATAAAATTTGTGTTACAAAATGAAAACGACAGCCATCGCTCAAGCCAAGTACGTAACAATGTACAATGCACATGTCTATGTAAAAACATAACGGGATACATACTCGTAAGACTTTACCAAACTGCTTTGGCAATTAAAAATTTGTTATTTACTTGTCTTATGCGTTCGCTTCCTTGGCGCTTTTCACTTTCAAGCAAATTGCTTTGACAAAACAACTATAGGCATAAAGTAGCTTCATTGTTGTTGTTGTTGTTGTTGTTGCAGTTTTTGTTGCATTTGCAACAAAGTTAATAACAATAAATAACCAACATGTGACATATTATGCGCTGTTGTTGCGATATGTTGTTGCACTGCCATAACCCCGTTTAAAAACAGCAACAACAAAAAAATAATTACAAACAACAATAACAATAAAAATTGCAACAATTCAACGTAACTACACGCATAAACTACGATATGAGCCCAACTGTCTTAGGCTGTTAGCCCGAGCGACTGCTGCGGCTTAGCGCCAGCCGGATGAACGCAATTTCGGGACGGACAGACAGGCGAATGTTGGTGGTTGTCGCTGGACGCTGACGTTGGCGTCTAGTGCATTTCCCAAGAAAAGTGGTTTACGTAGCCAGTTTACCTGTACATATGTATGTATCTTAGGTTCGGGAGTGCGCATTTTCCCCTCCTCAAATGTAACATTCACCGAGCAACCAGCGAACAGCCAAAGGTAATCAAACAATCAGACATTAATTATTAAACTCAAAAAACTCAGTTCAGCATTTGCCAAACCAAAAGTATTTACCGTTATTTGTATAATTTAAACACATTCACTACAACGCTTCAATCAATCAATCGATCGATCAATCAATCGTATATTTTACTGCAAAACGCATAAGTTGTATAAATAAAAGTAAATAGAAGAAAATAATATAGCTGAGAAACGTATTCAAAAACCAACAACAGTGATTGGGGGAAAAAATATTTATAGACATCCCAATGGTGGTGGTTTTTGCAATACAATATCGCCACGGAAGTTCATTCGGTTGAAAGGGAAATCGTCGATTTACTCAAGTCAAAGTCAATTGGTGCGAAGGCAACTCTCGGAAAAGTAAAGTTGAAAGTGAAATTGCGGAAGTCCATACGGGCGGTTGATTTAAAAGTGAAGTTAGTGGTTTTCTTTAAGTAAGTTTGTTTTGTATGTTTTTTGCTTTTGTTGTAATTAGCTATACAAATGTGGGTTGTTTTTCACATATTTTTCAATAATTTGCTGTACCTCACACGGCTGAGTGAGTGCATGGGAAAGTAATAAAGTCATATGGGATACAATGAGGTGTAACATACGGTGCAATATATAAACACATATGTATGTACGCATGGTGCATTCGAATGTGGCATTAATGAGCTTCTTGTAAAGGTATTTAAAGTATATACATACGCGTTTGAAGAAAAAATTAATATAAAATAAATAAATTAAAAATTTCAATAAAATAAAATAATATAAATAAATTCAACTAAACAAAAAATAAAATAAAAATAAATTAAAATAAAATAAAATAAATAAAATCTAATAAAATAAATTAAATTGAAATAAAATAAAATAAAATAAATAAATTCAACTAAACAAAAAATAATAATAAAATAAAATAAATTAAAATAAAATAATATAAAATAAAATAAAATAATTCGAAAAAATCAAAAATTATTATAAAAATAAAATAAAATAAAAAAGGCAAATTAAATCATATTAAATTAAATTAAAATGCATGGATTTAAACTAAATAAACTAAAAACAAGAATAAAGTGGACGTGGCCTTATACCTCCATACCTTTCATAAACATATCAAATTTAGAGTAAAGATTGCTTTTTGTATTCCGGGATTAGAGCACAGAACAAATATTAATCATCGAAAAGCGCTTTATTTTTATTTTTTTCAAAATATTTTCCATTAAAATTTATATAATTTTGCATGCGTTTGAACCAATTGACGCACTTTAGCCACTCTGATTGAGGTATCTCCAAAAGCATGCGTTCTGAACGCATCTACCGCCACTTCAGGTGTCGAAAAACGTTGACTTCTCAGTTTATTTTTTAAAATACGAGAATAGAAAGAAGTCATTCGGTGCCAAGCTGTACTGTACGGTGGATGACTCATCAAATCGATATTTTAAGTGCTCAAAAATGCAGTTTTTCAGTCGATGTGTGAGAGCTCGCATTGTCGTGGTGAAGAGTGATCTGACTTCGGCGGCTTGTTTTTCTGATTGCTTAATAGACAACTATCAAACATATGGTTGTGCACCACTCAGAATTTACTGTTGTGCATAGTTCCAGTGGTTCAGTAGCGATATGTTTGATTTTTCCAAAAGCACCAGCAACCATTTGCTTGGAAGTGTTTCGTGGACGAACAACTTTTGTTGGCTAATTTTGTAACAACTATATAGTCGACTGCTGGTTTACTTTCGTGTTCATACGCTCAATTTCACGATTCATCACTCGTCACTATATAATAGTTTCGAAGCACCGCTATCGTCTGTTTTTTAAACTTCCTCTCGACCAATGGATACGAGCCTTTAGTCAGATTGAGTCAGATGTTCATTCATTTAATATTGAATGTTTGCTGGTTCCAATAATGTCTATAGTTGTATCAATCTTACGGCAGGTTACAAGACGATCATGCAATATCAGTTCGCACACCGCATCAATAGTTTTCGAAACAACAACTGTTTTTGAACGAACTTCACAAAATTCGTCTGCGAATGATCTATGACCTCGATTGAACGCACCATACCATCCATAAACACTGGTCCTTGGTGGAATTTCATTACGAAAAATTGAATTAAGTTCATCGATGCACTGTTGCTGAGTTAATCCACGTCAAAAGTTTTAAAAAATATTCACACGAAAATGTTCCAGATGAATATTTCAAGTCACTATAAACAACGCAAATAACCTGAGTATGTAATAAACATCAGAAATGCCAAACTTACCATATAGCAATACTAGGGTTGCCAAATCCCGAAATACAAGGAGCCCGTATTCCATGTTTTTTACGATTTTAACCTCATATCTGAAAAATCTCGAAAACTGAGAAATTAGTTTGCATAAAAAGAGACCGTCGGATAGGCAGACAGACAGCTTTTTTTTGGTATTTTGTGCCATTATAACTCGTATTGGAATGGCAGAGATAGGTAACGAATGATGTCTTAATTAAGCTTTAAATAGATCGTTATCTGGTCCACTTCCTGAAAGGAAAATTTTGCAAATAGGCTATAAATACAATATTTTTTTTGAATAATTTGGTGCCTATTAACGTACTAAGTAAAGAGCTACCAGCAAAACACATAAAAAGAATATTTTTATACATAAAGATTACAGATACAGATTTGAAGTGTGATGTACTTTTCTCCTCTCTAAAAAATATCTATCTGGCTTACCAGCAATAAATCATAAAAATTATCGCACAGCGAGCTCTCATAAGCCTGAAAAATTAGTGCGTCCGCAAAAATTTTGTTTAGTTAAATCTTAACTACACAAAGCTGTTATCATCCCAGAAGTGTATAAAATAAATATAAATAAATATTTATAAAATTATTTATAAATTTATTTAAGGCTTCACGCTTCAAAATTTCATTAAATAAAACTCTCCGTTAGAAATCCTATCTTAATTCTGCCTAAACCCTTTAAGTAGCATCTATTCATTTATCAGTGAAATAGTTTACTCAAAAGCCATAATGATATTTGCAAAGGCAGCGAGCTATTTTCTACATTTTTCGAGCATAAAAAAAATTATTACTGAATTTCTAAATAGATTTAACTACTTTCAAAACTTTTTCTAAAATTGAAGCGGTTTTTATTCATTTATTAGTATTGAAAACAATTTGAAAAAAACTGTATACTACTGTGTGCAATATAATTCAATTACTATATGCTAAACACTTAATATAGACGTGCCTATATTTACATAAATATTATATACTCGTACACAACCCGTATATAACAGGCAAATAAGGAAAAAGCATTGCACCCATCGCTCCAAATCGCTGGCTAAAATTGTGTCACGATTTAAAACCAGCCAACGTTCGATGTGCTCATACATTTTTTTATGTATTTGTATATAAGTACATTTGTAAGTATGTTCATTTACATGTATTTTATATAAATAACAGTACTGACTACTAGTACGCTTTGATCGCTGTTTGCTTCGTTAATGGGTTTTGGGGTATTATCGATGGGATTTTCGCGTTGACTATTTTGTCATTTTCTGTATTCAGCACGCGAAAATAGGCTGGTGAGATAATGTTGTATGTTGATTACTGTTTAACGGTGGCAGAAATAGGTTGCAAAATAAAGAATGAAAAAATAAAAAATTAAAAAAATAAATTAAAATATTTTTATTATATTTCAAAATATTTAATTTATTTGGGTAGATAAGATTTGAAATAAATTTTAAAACATTAAACCAAAAATTAAATTTTTTTAGAAAATAAATTTGCAAATTTATTAATTCTGAAAAAAGAAAATTAAGGAAATACTGTATTTCTTTTATTTTAAGAATAAAATGAAATAATAAAATATTTAATTAATTAAAATTGTTCCATTTTGAAACCTATAGTAGGCATGAATATTAGCTCTTAAAATTAAACGTTCACTTTGAAATAATATATTCAATACTCGAATAATATTAACGCCATTCACAGTATTTCTAAGTACGCTAAGCACTAATATTCTATAGATTTGTTCACTATAAAGACTTAAGCAACAAACCTGACCGAATTTCTCTAGTTAACACATTGCGTGCGGCAGATTTTTACGCTCTCAGAGGATCGATATTCATTTTATTCGCTAACCATTTTTTTTAACGGGATACGCGAGACTTCATTACACTGATAACGTAGTAAGAAAGTCTTTTTTGAGTTCGTTAAATCGTTGATTAAGTCGAAGAAGCCTGAAAACGGATTGCTAAAGACGAGATATCTCGACTTGCATGCGGAATTGTGTGTTAAATTTAAGGATAGAAGGCAAAATAAAAAATTAAAAAAAACGCTGACCGATTTGGAAACTTTCAAATAATTTTTACCGCTATTTATGCTATATTTCCATTTATCAATTTTTATATAAAAATTGACATTTGATCTGAACATATTGTGATATTTATTCTTACAACTTTTAATGTTTAATTTAATGAATTTAATACATAAATTTGAGAACCGACTCATGGCAATCCCTCTAAAGTTGCCTGGAAAACTTTCAAACAGAGCTGTCGGGAGAGCGCAAAGAGAATTATTGAAAGCTGATGCACATCTCAAAAGAATGCTCACGGAAATGAAATTTTCGACGAAAGAAAATGTGATCGTCGAAATTGAGACCTATTTTGAAGCAAAGGACAAATCGTACTCCAAAAACGGTATCGAAAAGTTGGAGGGTCGCTATAAACAACGTGTCACCCTTTAAGGGAACTAAGTTGAATGAAAAACAAATTAAATTTGCCAAAAAAAGTTGTATTTTACTATGGTAGGCCGGGATGAAGAAAAATATAAAATGTAGAAAATAAAGAAAAAATTTTATGCTAATTTATTTTCAAATTCTTCGAATTTTATAAAATTAAAAAAGCTCTGACAAGGGAAATTAGAAAACGACAGCTTTATGTTTTCTTTATGATGTAAAATGAACGTGTAAAACAAGGAAGCAAGAGTACACGTATGCGGGAAATTGGGTAAATCTGCACACTTTTTAATAAATTACCTAAACTTTTATCCAGTTTTGAACAAGCGTTTGTTCAAGTTCTCTAGTTTCTTACCAAGTTTTGGCTGACAGGGATATGTTATCGACATATCTATATATTTACCTACATTAAAATACAGGGTTAGCCATTTTGCGTGTTCGAAAATAAACGTAAATGCATTTAAAATATTTTTTTTTTCATGAAATTCCTTTGTTTTTAAAAATTTTGAACTTTGGCATTATATGTGAAACACTACATCATTAAAATGACTACATCGTGAATTTTTGCAGACTTCGACGGTTTGAGGTAATTTTCATACACACTTTGCTGCCTAATGGGCGGTATCTTAGCCATCACTTGACGAATGTTGGTTTTCAAGTGCTCAAGAATTAAAGGTTTATACGCATGAACACGGTCTATCACGTAGGCACTCAAAAAAAGTCAAACGGTGTCAAATCGTACGATCTCGGTGGCCAATTGACATCGCCAAGGCGGAGAGATTACGTGGCCGGAAATTTCCCTCATAATGAAGCCATATTCGCTTGTATTTTGTGGCATGTGTGACCTTCTCATTGGAACCACATATTGTGCTAGTCGTGTTCTTCAATAGCAGGCCAAAAAAGTCGGTCATCATACCACCATTATGCTCCGAAATGGCAGCGAGAGTCTCGCCGTTATCATTTTTAACGAAGTAAGGTCCAATCACACCTCCGGACCAAAGAGTGCACCAGGCAGTGAGTATTTTTCTTGGGTGGCCTCTCTTCAATTATTTAAATATGCTCGGAGCACCAAATGCGCCAGTTTTGCCTATTTATCCTATGTATCCACCGAGTGAGAAATGTACTTCGTCGCTGTAGAGAATTTGGTTGGAAAAATCGCAGTCCGCTGCTTGTTGCTCAAGCACACAATCCACGTACCTACGGCGTTGGAAATGAACAGGATTTAGGAGCAAAATCCGCCATAATGTGTCGTAAGAAAGTCCTAGCTCTTGTGAACGTCGAGAAATAGACACATTCAGGTCTTCGGCTACACTTTCACTTACAGCAGCGATATTTAAGCTGGAACGAGCAAAACGATGATGCACTGGCCTTACAATATTTGTAACTGATCCAGATCCGATCTGATTTCTTTAAAATTTTACCGATGTAGCCACATCGTTTGACAGTTAAATTTGAGAGATGTAAAAATAAAGCCATGCACTTTCGAAACCGCCAAATGCATAATTCTTTATATATAATAACCGAATGATAACGTTATTAGCTTGTGTCGGGTACAAAGGTTGCAGGAAGACCGTGGAGAGTCGATTCGGCGCCGTTCGCAACAACTCGGTCTGACGTATGGAACGACTTTGCGTATTTTACGTCGAGATCTTAAATTCAAAGCGTTCAAAATACAGATTATGCGAAAACTGAAGCCACTCTAACTTCCCAAGCGACATGGCTTCGCTCTATGGGCTCTTGAAAAGTTCCAAAAAGTTCCAACGTTTTCGAGCCAAATTTTGTTCAGCGATGAAGCCCATTTCTATCTCATTTGGTATCTAAACAAGCAAAATTGCCGCTTTTGGAACGAAGAGCAACCTCAAGAGATTCAAGAGCTATCATTTCATCCAGAAAAAACAACGGTTTGGTGTGTTTTTGTGAGCCGGAGGAATTAGCGGTCCATATTTCTTCAAAAATGATGCCGGTGAGAACGTAACCGTCAATTGAAGGTCGTGATCTCCGCGATATTTGGCTTCCACAAAGACGGTGCCACTTCCCATACATCGCATCAATCAATGAATTTAATGAGAGAAAATTCGGAGAGGAGATAATTTCACGTTTTGGGCCGGTCGATTGGCCAGTGATATCACACCGTTAGACCTTTTCCTGTGGGGATATATAAATTGTAAAGTCCATGCGGACAATTCCGCTTCGATTCAGGGTTTGGAACAAAACATCACGCGTGTCATTCGCCAGTTACGAGTCGAAATGCTCCAAATCAAAAATTGGACGTAGCGGATGGATCATCTGAGACGTAGCCGCGGCGAACATTTGAAAGAGATAATCTTCAAAAAATAAATGCCAAAGACTGTTCTTTCGAATGATAATAAATATTCCCCATTAAATTTGAATTTTCTATACTTTATTCTTAAAAAAAGTAAGGAACCTCGAAATGGGTCACGCGTTATATACATATATTGGCAAGAAAGTTTGTATATGAAGAGCGTGACTTTCAGATTTCACTACACCCTTGACCTAACTTATATTTTATTGCCTGGTCACACGCCATTTCTATAGACAAATGAAAAATTTTAATTTAATAAAATCTAGTTACATACATACTTAGGTATAAATTTTGCATTCGAAAGATGAATGCAAAATTTCAATACAGAAACCTTAGCAGCAAAGTAATTAAGCAAAAATCGTTACAAAATACTTATTTTTAATATTATTTCATTTGCAACAGCAAGCATATTATACTGGTGCATACATTTATATATAAGTATATATATATATATATCCATCTGGTTTTGGTTTTGATGTGCAAACATTTATCCACGCAATTACCTCTCCATTATGATGTGTAATTAAAATTAGTAAAACCTATTAGCCAGGTGCTTCACTCAAGTGATATGTGCAATGGAGGTGTGTATCAAACTAATATATATGTACATATGTAATATATAATTATATATTATATACATGCAGACATATGCATGTATGTAAGCATTGCAATAAAGACGCGTAAGGTGAAAGAAAGTGTAACTAGGCGGAAAAATATTGCGAATGCTTGAGCAAGCGCCAAAGCATAATAGCTGAGCTAGACGAAGCACACCTACATATGTACATACGCATGATGCATGTGAAAGAGTGTATGGTGGTAATATGGCAATATAAGCTGCGCATGCTCGGTTGAGTGTAAGGAAAAAAACTAAATATTTGTAAACAAATGCAACACATACATGTAGCTCATCACTCATACATATACGAGTATGCAAGTGAATTATGTGATTGACCTACGTACTCCACTTGGCGTTCGACCTTTATACTCGTATACTAATGAAAAATTGTTGTTGACTATTTTAATGCTCTAAGTTACGCTTATTCCCCCTCTCCGGCTAATCTTTGACAGTTCTCACTCTATTTTCATATTTATATTATACACTTTTGTATTAATATGTACAGCATATTCAACATTACCGCCTTAGCATTTGTTTTCATTTACTTTCCGGTGTATGGCTATTGCAAAAAAAAAAAAATATTGTGTAATTTTCGTATTTTTCTCTTCCCTTTCTTATGGAAAATGACATAATTATTATTTCATATGTTTTTCATTTAATAACCATTCGCCCCACATTTTAAGCTTGCTTCCGTTACGGAAAAAGTAAATTAAATATTTGCAATCTAAAAATTTAAATACAGGTGGTTAAAAACCTGGTTAGGACTTTTAAAATTTTAGCATAATAGTTAGTTTTATTTAATTTATTTAATTTTATTCTATTTTTTTAAATTTCTTTATTTATTTTTTATTTTTCTTATTATTTTATTTTCTTATATCATTTTATTTTATTTTATTATATAGGGTTTTCCAATAAGAGTGATATGATTTCTTTAATTGTAAAGGAAATTCAAATGTTTTTTATTAGTCGGTACAATTAAGTTCTGAATATAACATGATTCAAATGGTCTCCACGACTTCTTTTGCAGGAACGAATTCGATGAGCCCAATTTTTGAGCACTTTTTCCACTAAATCAAGTCGCATGTTATAAGCAGCACGTTCAATATTGACTTTTAAAGCTTGAAATGGATCTGATTCATTGCTATAGACCAATGATTTCAAATAACCCCACAAGAAGTCGTCTAATGGTGTTAAATCACAACTTCCTGATGGTCATTCAATGTCACAATTTCTCGAAATAATCGAATCTCCAAACCTTTTTCGCAATAATTCGGTTGTTGTACGTGCTGTGTGACACGTAGCCACGTCCTGTTGGAACCAGATGTTGTTAAGATCTACTTATTCCAATTGTGGCCATAAAAAGTTGGTTATCATCAATCTATACCGCCCTCCAATGACAGTAACGGTGATACCAGCTTCATTTCGAAAGAAGTACGGACCGATGATTCCACCATACCAAAAACCACACCAAACTGTCAATTCAGGTGAATGTAATTGTTGTTCATTAATAATTTGTGGATTTTCTGTACACTAGAAACGACATTTTGTTTATTTACCGCACCACTCAGATGAAAGTGAGCCTCATCGAAAAGATGATTTTCTTAAAAAAATCGTTATCGTTTTCAAGCAGTTCCAAAGCAAAATCAGCAAGTTCACGATGTTTATGGTGGTCCAATGGCTTCAGTTCTTTAATGAGAACAATTTTATATGGTAGCAAGCCCAAACCCTTTAGTTTGAGACAGTTCCAATTCTTGAGAACGTCTTGGAATCGACAAATTGCGTTCTTCAGCAACACTTGCCTGAACGGCAGCAATATTTCATTACTTCGACCGGTTCTTTGTCTAATTAGCACTTGAATATTATGTAAAATAAATGTACGCTCGAAATTTTCAACAATACGACGAATATCGAGCACAGGTGGACGAATATTACGACCATAAAATGGCAAAATCGTACGAAAAGTATGTAAGTACCAGAATTAGAAGAGATAGACCCACCAAAATTTGTACCGATCGTATCAGAATCACGAGCTGAATTGATTTAACCATGTCCGTCTGTCTGTCTGTCGGGCTGTCTGTCCGTCTGTCCGTTTGGACGCAAACTAGTTCCTCAATATTTGCAAATATATCAACCAAACTTGGTAGGAAGATGCACCTACAAGGTGTGTTCAAAGGGAAAGGTAAATTTTGAACATTTTTGAAAAGTACTTATTTATTCATCAATATCTATTTTGTCCCCTTCAAAGTAATCTCCCTCGGATATAATATACTTGTGCCAACGCTTTTTCCAATTCTCGAAGCACTTTTGAAATGCGCTGACGCATGGTATGGCCATTAGCTTTTTCTTCCATTCTGACTTGATCTTATCAATTGTGGCAAAACGCTTTCCATACATTGGTTTCTTTAGTTTTGGGAAGAGGAAAAAGTCGCAGAGAGCCAAATCTGGTGAATACAAAAGAGCACCAATAAGTATTGATGTGTCAGCTGGTGCATTATCGAGTGATGCAGAATCCACGATTTGTTTTTCCACAATTCCGATCGTTTGAGCCGTATTGCTTCACGCAAAAATTGCATAATTTCCTTGTCGTATTCCTTATTAACTGTGCGGCCTTTTGGCAGGAATCATGAGGATGCACCACACCTTTGATTGCAATGGAAGAAAGCAGTGAGCAAAACCTTCATCTTTTCCTTTGAACATACCTCGTATACGTTTAAACGATCATTTGTCGGAACCGGCCAGATCGGATCGCTATAGCATATATACAACTGATTTTTCAGTTTTGAAATTTTCGGTCATAAATCCGTCAAAAGTACCTAAGGGCGTGAAATTTGGAACTGCATATTGGTTATGAAAATTATAGAAATCGGACGAATATAATATATAGCTCCCATACACCGATATTTTCGAATATGAGATTTTGGTTAAAACTCAGTCAAAAAAGTATTTAGGAGTATCAAATTTGGTATTATTCACAAATATTATGAATTCCATGTTGATAGTGAAAATCATCGAAATTGGAATGCCATATAATATAGCCTCCATAAAACCGATTTGTTCAGATATGCGGTTTTGGGTCAAAAATCCGTCAAAAGAGTAGAGAGAGGAAATATTATTTTATTTCAATATGCTTTATTCAATTTTTTTAATTTAATTTTCTTTTAGTTTATTTTTTTCATTTTCTTATTTTATTTTGATTTACTTTATTTATTTTTTTATTATAATTTTTATTAAATTTATTTTGTTTTATTTTTATTTTTAAATTTTTTTTATATTATCGTTATATAATTTAATTTGTTAAGTTTATTTCCTTTTTACATCATATTTCGCTTTTTAGTTTTTTTTTATATGATATTTTTTTCTTTTGTTATTTTTCTTTTGTAATTATTTAGCTTTTAATTTATTTTATTTTATTTTTATTTTATATTTTGAAATTTTATTATATTATTTTATTAATTTAATTTATTTATTCCAACTCATTAAGTTTTTTATATTATATATTTTTTTATTTTTTTTATTTTATTTATTTTTAGTTTTATTTTATTTCATTTTAAACTCTTTAAAAATTTATTTTGTTTTAGTTCTTCTGTTTATTTTATTAAATTTTTTTATTAAATTTTATTTTTTTATTAAAATTTATTTTGTATAAATTTTTATTTTATTTTACTAATTTTATCTTATTTTATTCTATTTTATTTTATATTTGTTTTTATTTTATTTTTATTTACTCTTTTTATTTTTATTTTTTGTTTTAATAAATTTTTAAATTTAATTTAATTTTTTGTTTTTATTTATTTTTTATTATTATTAATATTTATTTTAACATTTTATTTTTAGTTTTTTTCTGTACCTTCTGGCATATACTTGCATTCGTCGCTCCTTTCACATTTTGATTTTAATTATGAGTTTGAACTCCCTACATATACTTTAATGCATAATTAATTTAATATATTGTTGCGTCTACAGTCGTATTTTTATATGCAATTAAGCATGTTGGATTTGATAATATTTAATTAGCTATTATTTACATAATTAAAAATTGTAATTATGTATAAATGTATTTATGTTTGTAATGAAGTATTTATGTTTGTAAGTTCAACTACTTCATTAAAATAACAAAAAATTTGCAATTTTGCAATAATTTGCCGTGTACATAATATAACTGGCACATGATGGATCTAGTAGGCCCAGGTTTCTAGCAACAAATAATTTGAAGCTCCTAATCAGGCAACTAACAATTAACACAAGGTAGAGAGAGTATAGAGCGTAACCTGTGTTTAATGAGCGCTCTGCCGGGAAGAGAATTATCTTACTTGGCGAGGAAAAATTTGAATATTTTCGGTAAGCGGTGATTAAAGGCCCCAAGCACACACCTACTTCAGTTTGCTAAAAGAATAGCAATATGTCTTAAACAAGAAAAACAACAGGAATTATGAAACTATGTAGTCTATGTTATACTCTCTAAGGTGGGAATCAGCTCAACGTAACCTAATCTAACCAGTGCTCTAAGTATATTACTTATCTGATATGAAATTAACTGACACAAACACATAACTGCACATTTTCCATTCTTTATTACAACAGTTGTTTTACAGCTTGCTGACTATAAAATATTAATTAATGCAAATACTCAGACACAATTATAAAGAAAATCACTTTTATTCTCACAATTCAATGAAAATCTATTTGTAATATTCTCTAACTTCTATTCGTACTTCACAATTCATTTTGCATAGACACCGGCAATTAAATTAAATTAAACAATTATTATTCGTAAATAATGCAGTATGCCGGTTCACTACAATGCTTTTTGCATAAAATATTCTCAAATAAAACTCGTTCTATCTACTCTAAATTAAAAAAAATATACATTAAAAGAAGAAAATAATCAGAACGTTTATGAAAATGCAACACACACATATATATAAGTATATAAACAGAGGTGCACTCATATAATTAACATAGATATCAGAGCTGGCATTTCGGTTCTGAGACACTCCAAGCAAAAATGCCGGAAAAAATATTTAAGCAAATTTTATTTAATTAATTTCTCACTATCTCAACAAGTCGAAATGTAATTATTTTTCACTTAATAAATAAATTGTTGTCTCTATCGTTGGCTTTAAACAGGAAGCAATAAATTGAAAGTTTACCTGCTATTAATTAACTCATATAATTTCTTCATTAAGCATTTGAAGCGAACTTCACTTAACTGGCGCTTTAGTGAAATAAATGTTGCAAAATTCAATGAAGTCAAAAAACAAAAAACAAATAAAATTAAAAATATATATTTTCAACTATAGTCTGAGTGTGTACCTCTGGCAAATATGATTCATAATTACACAATCCACACATGTATATGTATATAGTATTCACTCGTATAGATATGTCTATATTTAATAATAAACAATCAACATTTGTATGTGGATGGAATGAAGCGTGACGTTTTGCTCCAAAAACTGTTAAAAATATAGTTTAAAGTGAATACGTGAGAGGCAATCACATCCGTGCTAATGCTTGAGGTACAAGCTTAAAACGATGGTGAATCGAAAATTTGTTGTCTAAATAAAAATAATAAGTAAAAACAAAAATAAAACAATAAAATAAGCTGAAACAAAAAATTTATTCAGCAAAAAAAAATAATAAACTTAAATGAAATTAAAAAAGTGGAATGAAAAAATTAAATTTATAATAAAAAATAAATTAAAGTATAACAAAAAAAATGGAATTATATAAAAATAATATAAAATAAATGACAAACAAAATGAAAAAAAGAATTAATTTTATTTATTTTTAATACAAAAAAATTAAATTTATAAATAAATAAACTAAAAAGCGGAATATATATTAAACTTAATTAAAATTAGTAGAAAAATAAAATATAATTAAATGAGAGAAATAAATAAAAAAAAAAAAATTGCAATAAAATAACATTAAAAAATGTGAAATGAAATTAAATAAATAAAATAAATATATTAAGTAAAAAATAACAAAAAATTAAAATATTATATAATAAAATAAAAAAATTTAATAATATTAAATAAAGTAAAAATGCCAATCAAAGAAAACTAAATTCAATTAATCAGAATTTAAATTAAATTAATTTAATACAAACAAATTATATTAAAACAACATAAGATATAATGAAAGATAAAATATATTAAAAACAAATTAAATTATATAAATAAAATAAAATTAAATTAAAAAAATAAAATCTTACGGAATGAACTAGAATTAAATGAAAAATTTATATAATAAAAGTACATAAAGGGTGATCCAACTAGAGGAAATTTTTTCAATAGCCTTTTTTTGATAGATCATGTGAGTCATATCCAGCTGCCGTGTTAATTTTGGTCAGTATTATTAGGCTTTTCATCATGGAGAGACTTACGCCTGAACAACGTTTACAAATCATTCAACTTTATTACCAAAATCCACGTTATGTAAAGATTGTGTTTCGCGTGCCTCACTCGACTTAGAGTCAATATAATCGGCCTACTGAGCGTACTATTCGCAATACCATCACCCACCTTGAGACCCAGCTTTCATTAGTGGATAATATTCGATCGAATAGACCACGTCCATTTCGTGAAGAAAATATAGCGCCCGTAGCTGAGAGTCTACGCGAAGACCGTGGAGAGTCGATTTGGCGCCGTTCGCAGCAACTCGGACTGGCGTATGGAATGACTTGGCGCATCTTACGTCGAGATCTTAAATTGAAAGCGTACAAGATACAGCTTGTGCAAGAACTGAAGCCGCTCGGCCTTCCCACTGGGTATGTAAACCAGCAAAATTGTCACATTTGGGACGAAGAGCAAACTGAGGAGATTCAAGATCTGCCATTTCATTCAGAAAAAACAACGGTTTGGTGTGGTTTGTGGGCCGGTGGGATCATCCGTCGGTCCATATTTCTTCAAAAATGATACCGTCGAGAAAGTAACCGTCGATGGCGACGATTATCGCACCATGATAACCGACTATATGATGCCTGAAATTGCAGCTCGTGATCACCGCGACATTTGGTTTCAACAAGACGTCGACACTTCCCAAACATCGCATCAATCAAATGGATTTATTGAGAGAACAATTCGATGAGCAGATAATTTCACGTCCTGGGCCGGTCGATTGGCCACCAAGATCGTGTGATATCACACCGTTAGACTTTCTCATGTGGGGTTATGTATAATCTAAAGACTATGCGGACAATCCCGCTTCGATTCAGGCCTTGAAGCAAAACATCACGCGTGTCATTCGCCAGTTACCAGTCGAAGTGTTCGAAGGAGTCAGCGAAAATTGGACTCAACGGATGGACCATCTGAGACGTAGCCGTGGGCAACATTTGAAATAGATAATCTTCAAAAAATAAGTGCGAAAGGATGTTCTTTCGAATGATAGTAAACATTCCCTATTAAACTTGAATTTTCTGTGTTTTTTTGCTCTTGAAAAAAGTAGAGAACCTTGAAATGGATAACAAGAAAATTGAAACAATAATAATACAACAAAACAAAATAATAAAAAATAATATAAATAGAATAAAATTAAATTAAATTAAACTTATATTAAATAAAAAATTCACACGAATAAAAAAATAAATAAAAATGAATAATTTAAAAAAATTAAAAAAAAATATAATTTATAATAAATAAATATAATAAATTTATGTGAACTAAAAAAAACAAATGAAATAAAATAATAAACGCATTAAATTAATTACAAAAAAATTTAATGAATAAAAAATGAAATAAAATAAAGCTTAATAAATAGAATAATATCAAATAAAATAATATTAAAAAAAAATTAATAATAACAATAAAAATTTAAATAAATTAAATAAAAAAAGGGATGAATAAAATAACAAAATTAAAAAAACTAAATAAATTTAAAATCAATTAATAAATTAAATAAAAAACAATAAAATAATAGATAATAATTTGACATAAAATTAGAAAAATAATTATAAAAATAAATGGAAGAAAATAAAATTAATTAAATGAAAATTGAAACAAAATAAGTTAGAATAAAGTATAATAAATAAAATTAAATATACAAAAATAAAATTTAAAAAATTAAAACATAAAATAAAATGAGGTCAAGTAAAATAAAATTAACCTAAGCGAAAAAAATTATTGAAGAAAAATTAATAAATTAAAATAAAGTTAAAAAAATTAATAAAATGAAAATATCATATAATAAATGAAATAATATATAAAATAAAATAAAACAAAAACAAAAAAAAAAATAAAATGAAATAAAATACTCTAAAATAAAATAAATTAAATTAAATTAAATAAGATGAAACAAAGTAAAATAAATATAAAAAAAACGAAATTAAAACAAAATTATTTTAAAAAAAAACTTAAATATAATTAAAAGAAAATAATTTAGTTTAAATTAGACAAGTTAAAAAAATTATTATGGTTTTTTAAACACTTAAAAACCCGAAATCCTCCATATCAAACATTCGCGGAAACCATTTGATTTATGAAACACCGACACTAAGGCATACAAATATGGCAAATATATATCAATGCGAACACTTGTGAATTTAATTAATTTCCGTACAAATGGCTTACGCCCTCCGACCAACGAATGCACTAAATATGCAACCCACACGCATCGCACGCTCGCACACACCAGCTGAGCTCTTAAATAGACACGCATACACATATTACTTGTAGATAGATCAAACGCAGCTGTTGATGTGTAGCCATCTATTTATTACTTGTATTTTGATGGTTTTAACAATGAGAGCTGAGTGCAAAAAAGGTATAAAGAGACATATGCTACGAAGAAAAATATGAACAAAGCTGAGTTAATAAAAAAAAAGCTGATATTTTTTCAAGCCATTTGACGTACATAGATCACAAAGTGAATGCGTTGCAGCAGTTATAACGCAATACAAGTGTACATACATAACATGTGTATGCACATATGTAGCTTACAGATGACAGACCGGCATACATAACGGTCGTGGGTTTTTAACTTGACTTGGATGAAAGAGAAAAAACGAATAATAATATATATCACTGAGAAATGTTGCGTGACAGTTCAATAACCTAAAAGTGAAGAATAAACTCAGATAATTACATACTTATATTACATGTATTTGAAAAAAAAAAAAACAGAATAGAGGAATTTTTATCGTGTTTGCTTAGCTTGCTTACTGTATATGATTTTTTGTGGAATTATTACCGTTTTGCTTTGGTCAAGTTAGTTAGTTGGACATAAAGCAGCGCTTAAGATCAATTTTCCAAACTTCTTTTACCTCTAATGAAGCTCTATACATTACTTCGTTTAAAATCAGTTACAAGGAATGACATAGTTAAATTCACATAAATTTCTCAGAAAATTTGTAATTTTTTTTTTTTTTTTGTAAAGTAATTGTTGCTAATTAACAGTAACTGTCAACGGCTACCTCTACAGCTGACAGTTACTTTATCGGCTTGTAATAAATACTAGAAACTTTTTGATTACTTTTTATTAGCTCATGGTATGTGTGTGTTTGTTTGTGTAACGCTGATTACTTAGAAATAGCGCTTATTTACCAACTACTTAGCGCCAAAGTGTTATCGAACTGGGCAACCTGGTTTCGTTTTTTTTTCAATTTTTTTTTTGTCATAGTTTACCGTTTGACACTTTTCTGAGAAAGCAAATTCACGTTATACATACAAACAGATATTAATATATTAAGTATATAATTTTTTTCTATATATTTTATCCCTCCATCAACTTCAGCGCATTTACTTATTTATATTTTCTCTCTCTCTCTCTCTCACCTCTCTTTCAGTTTGTGGTCAACCAGCCATACCGCTTAATGCCAAAGTACAGACCATTTCTGGCGATGCGGGTTTTATTGAGGCAAAATATGATTGTGACTCGGGTTATGAGCTCTTTGGTCCCAGGACGATTAGATGTGATCCCACGAACGGTTGGGAACGTGAGCTGCCATTTTGTGGCACAAATGTCGCCTATCGTAAGCCGGTGAATCAGAGCTCGTATACGCGCGCGGGTCCAGCGAATTATGCAAATGATGGCAATCCAGGAAATAAGGTGGGTATCATGAACTTCCCGACATATATATATACCAAGTCTCAAAAAATTTAAATTTCTACTAATCTTAATCTCTTCCGCCTCCAATTCCAAAAAAAAAAAAGATTTTTTCACATAAATATTTATTTCTGATATATTATTTTTAATTCCATTCTTTATTCCTCCACTTCTCCCCAGAACCCCGATGGCCAACAGTGCTCCGAAACACAGAAGGAACCCTCACCTTGGTGGCGTGTCGATCTGCTGGCGCCACAAGCTGTACGCGTCGTACGCATCACAACACGCGGTTGCTGCGGTCATCAACCCCTACAAGATCTGGAGATACGTGTTGGCAATAGTAGTGCCGATTTACAGCGTAATCCACTTTGTGCCTGGTATCCAGGCACCGTAGAGGAAGGCATCACCAAAACATTCTCTTGTGCGCGTCCACTCATTGGGCAATATGTCGCCATACAACTGGTGGGTGTGGAGGGTAGCTTGAGTTTGTGTGAAGTGGAAGTCTTTACCAATGATGAATTCTCTGTCGATCGCTGTCTCAGCCCGAATTTGAGTGTTGACACTGTGCTGACGACATTCTCGAAAACTTGCTATGAATTTCACGTGACGAAGGGTGAGAATTTCGAGAAGGCGCAGCAAATGTGTAAAACAACAGGTAAGCGAGTGCGAAAGTCACGAATGAGTGTTAAAAAAACACATACATCATGTGTGTATAACTGTGTATAAGTATATATTTGCACGTAGGAAATTTTTGCATTTTATTAATTTGTATGGGATTCGTTTGGCTTTTGCTTTTTGTGTTTTGTTCTTCATTATTATGTTTTGCCTTTTCTTTATTTTGCTTGTAGGTGGCAATTTGGTGCACGATTTTCGTGGTGCCGCCAACGATTATATTCTTGCCGAATTGGAACGCCGCAAATCGGAGCTGAAGACACAGTTGGTGTGGATTGGTGCGCAAAAAGAGCCGGGCATTACATCGCGCACCTGGAAATGGGTTAACGGTAAGTCTGAGGTGTTGGTGATTAATTTAAAATTGATTTGACAACATATTTCAATAGCGGAAATATATAATTTTTTTTCAGTTACAATTTTACATAAAAATATGTAAAATCTTTGTATATGAAAAAATTTACATATACACAAAATATTCAGCACAAAACACCAACCACAACGTTATTTTTTTATTATTATTTATTTAAGTTTATAAATTCGCTGAAATTAAATTTTATTATTTTAGTAGCATTTTTAATTTAATTTTTTCTTCTAGTACATTTTTTATTTTATTTTACTTTATTGAGTTCCACTTTGTATTATTTTATTTAATTAAACAAAACTTGTTTAAAACTTAAAAAAAAACCATTTTTTTATAATACAAAAAGAGGAAGAAGTTGTTTTGAATTCAATTTTAAAAATTAAAAAACTGAACGCAAAATATATAAGTAAAATTTAGACTTAACACGAAGATCAAAATTAGAATTAAAATTAAAAAAACATTTTTTAATTGAGTCTTAACATAGAAATCTATTTTAAAAAATTAACTAAAACAGTAAGCAAACAATTTTAAATACTTTTCATTCATTTTTTTCCAGTGAGTTTTATGGTATTTGATTTGAATATTTTTAAGTTTATCTTACAGTATTTAATGTTTTATTTAATTTTTTTTTCAATTTTATTTTGTATTTTAAACATTTTTTTTCAAATTATTTTATTTTTTTATATGTTTTTCTATTAAATTTATATTATAATTTAATTTTTTTTTTTTTAGCTCAATTTATTTCATTTAATATTCCTATTTCGTTTATTTTATTTTTGTTATTTTACTTAATTTTGTTTTACTTATTAAGTTCATTTTATTTTATTTTTTTTATAATATTTTATTTTATTCTATTTTATTTAACTTACTGTAATTTAATTTAATTTAATGGTCCAGAATTTAAAAAAAAATCGTTTTTTAATAATGAAGTACAGCCTTTTAAGAATATACATTTAAAATTTTATAATCATATCTACAGTATTTTAGATTCTTTAGGCTTTTTTAACAGGTAGCGCTCAACCTCATACACTTCAAACATTAAACTCGTTTTTCTCAGAACAGCTTTTTTCCGTTGCACGGCGCAGGTAAAAAAAAAGTATTTATCCAAATGATCTGAAATTTGAATATGTTATTCAGTACACCAGTAGCTATGTCCCGTAGCATAAAAATGTTACTTTCTTGAAAATTTCTTACTTTTTTAGCTCAAAAACTATCGGCTATCAAAATTCAAATTTGCAAAAATTCTTTTTTTTTTTAATATTTTTTTAATCTTGTTAAAAGATATAGCTATATTTGTACAAATTAATAATCTTCTTGGTTTTTGTGTCTCAGATAAGTGTGTTTCAGTACCAATTTACAATTATTATTTTTAATTATATAAATGTTTTGGTACTCAAAGTAAGTTTCAAAATATACCTACAAAGTTTAAATATTATTGTTTATTATCATCACCTTGAAAAGGGTATTGCAAATGACTGAAATATACGATCTCTAGACCACCATCCCCTTAATTTAATTTTAATTGATTTAATTTTTTTTCATTTTATTTTATTTTTTAATTCAATTTAATTTTTTTATTTATTTTTGGTAATTTTTTTGTTTAATTTTATTTTATTTTTAATTTAATTAAATTTGAGTTTATTTTATTTTATTTTTATTTTGTTATATTTCATTTAATTTTTTTTTGCTTTATTTATTTAATTTAATTTAATTTTATTTATTTTTTTATTTGTGTATTTTTTATAAATTTTATTTAATATAATTTTATTTATTATTTTATTTTATAAGGCTTTATTTAAATTTATTTTATTTAATTGAATTTTATTTATTTTTTTTATCTTTTTATTTTTTTTATTTATTGTTAAATTTTATTTTATTTAAATTTATTAAATTTTAACTTTATTTTATTTATTATTATTAAATTAATTTAATTTAATTTAATTTAAAATAATTTGAGTTCATTTTATCTCATTTATATTTTTTATATTTCATTTTTTGTTTTGCTTTATTTTAAATTATTTATTTTAATTTTATTTTATTTTTTTATGTTTATGCTGTTTTATTTTTTTATCTTGTGTGTTTTTCACTTTATTTTAATTTATTTATTTCGTTTTATTTTATGTATTTAATTTTATTTTACTTCATTTCATTTTTTTTCTGCATTATTTTTATTTTATTTATTTTTTTTTTTAATTTATGCTGCGTTATTTTTTTATCTTGTGTTTTTTTTCATTTTATTTTAATTCAATTGTTTCGTTTTATTTTATGTATTTAATTTCATTTTATTTCATTTCATTTTTTCTGCATTATTTTTATGTTATATTTATTTTTTTAATTTTTGCTGTGTAATTTTTTTATCTTGTGTTTTTTTTATTTTATTTTACTTTTGTTTTTTATTTTATTTTATTTTATTTTTGTTTTATTTATTTTTAAATTTTTATTTTTTGTTTTTATTTTTTATGTCGTTTCATTTTATTTCGTTTTTTATTATTTTTTTTTTCATTTTTTGTTGTTGTTTTATTTATTATATTTTTTTTATTTTTTATTTTATTTTTTATAATTTTTTTCCCCTTTTTTTATTATATTTATTTATAATTATGTTTTTTTGTGTCATTTTATTTTGTATCAGTTTATATCATCTTTTTTTATTTTAATTTTATTTTATTTTATTTTATTTTGTTCTATTTATTATATTTGTTTTTGTTATTTTTTCTTTACTTTAGTTATTTTTTATTTTTAAATTTAATTTTAGTTTATTATTTTTATTTTTCATTTTTTATTTTTATTTATTTATTTTTTTTTAGTTTTTTTATTATTATTATTTTTTCTCTCCTTTGTTAGTAACAGTTTTTTCCTTGCATTGATTTATACCTTTTTGTCATAACAAAACCGGTTCCATTTTCAATTGTGATCTGTGACACGCAACCAAAATGAGAATTCAAGTTGCATTTGTTTGGCTTGCTTCTCATTTGTGGTCTGGCTCAAAATAAGAGCAACCAAATTAAATAGTTTTGCATTTATGGCAAAAAGCCTTGTACGCAATGCGAACAGCAAAAGACCGGTGTTGATGTTGGTCAATGGGCAATCAATCATATATAGAAAAATGTTTGCCAGAAATGAAATGGCAAAGGGTGTACTTGTATGTGTGTCTATGTTACATACACGAAGTTCAATGTTAATGTATTGATAGGTTAAGGGTGACCTTTTGTATATCTTTATTACGAAGATTTATTTCACTCAGAGAATATCCATAAAAAAATTTCTGTTTTCATTTTAATTAAAAATTATTTATTCCATTCAATAAAATTCATTTTATAATTGGCTGTATAAAATGTTGAATATATTGTATAAAACTAATATTATTTTTTATTTATTTGGCTGATCTCAGCTATTTCCAATCCTCATAACGCGCTTATCTCCAGTGCTCTTAGCCTTCATCTTCTTGGTATTTGGTACATCGTCAAAATGTTCAATTTCATTTTCTACTATACAAAATAACTGTACTAGCTTTTGCATAATTATAACAAAACCGAAGAAGAATATGCCAAAATCTTGTATAAAATGTTGATCTTTAAACAACATTTTTATTTAATTTTTTATTCAAAAGCACAAACACACTTACACACTTTATATGGTTCGTTTAGAACGTTATATGCAAGAGATGCAAGAGACGACTGACGTTGTCGTTGAAGCATTTGAGCTGAAGCAGCCGAAAATACATAAATATTTACAAACGTAGATAAAACCACACACGGGGCTGCTTTGTTGTTGCCTTATCACTAACAAAGCACACAGTTGCATTGCCTTGCTGGCAGCAGGTTATGCACTTGCGGTGATAGTAGTTCGTACGATATTGAAAATATTTTCCTATACAGTACACAGTAAAGTCGATAACAGAAAATAAATAAATAAATAAAAATTAAATGTTAAAAAATTTAAATAACGAAAATTAGGGGTTAAAGGTTTCAAATTTATTTAAAAATGGTTTAGTTTTTTAATAACAAATTATTTGAATTATTATTATCATTATTTTCGATAATTAAAATATATATCTAGAAAAATTAAAATAATTTTAAAACAACTTTTAATTTCGAAATTTATTTAACCAGCTCCTGAGTATTTACAATTTCAGTAAGGCTTTTGTAGTAATAATTATTGTGAATTCTAAAAAGAAACCATAACAAATCGTAAAAAAAATATTTGAATTAGTAAATTAGTAAAAACTTTAAACAAGGTTTTCAATATTAATTTATGCGATTTCTGATATACATACATATAAAAAGAAAATTAATTTAATAATTTATTGTGTTTTCGAAAAGTTCTGAATCAACTTTTCAATATTATAAACATTTGTGGAATTTTCGGTACATTTTTTTTTTAATAATTTGAATTAAACTTTGGAAAATTTTGCATAAAGTTCCAAATATTAATATGCAATGTAAGCTTGAAATTTGTTTAAATTTAATTTAATAATTGAGACTACTGAATGAAATTTTCCTAATATATCACATGATTTTCAATTTAAAAATATTTTATATTTAAATTTTCTTAATCTTAATAAATAATATTATAATTTGATTTACAAGTCTCTAAGATTTTTGAAATTGTATTTAATTAAGCACTGATCATAATTTAGAGGGCTTTCAGCTTATTAAAAATTAACAAAATATATTCAATCGAAACAACTGTGAGCTTAAAATTTACTTTAAAACTTTAAAATTTTTGAAAATCGTAACATTCTTTATAATTTTGTTTTATAAGAAAGTAACAAAATACTTTTTTAATTAAATTAACGAAAAGCTTAACTTAAAAAAATTTATTTTGAAAAAAAAATTAAACTTCGTAAAATTTTAACGCGAAAGGTATTTCAACTTTAAGTAATATAAGAATAGTTTTAAAAAAATAAAAATACAAAAAAAAACAAAGCGAGATTTAAAAAAAAGAACCAATTTCAAGGACTTCTATAAAAGATTACGTCAAAAAATTCGAATTGAAAATTAGTTTATTTCTTGAAAAAATAAACAAAAATATTTTGCACGATCGAATCAAAAATTAAAATAAATTTTAAAAATTTTAATAAATAAATATTTAAAAATATATTTAAAAAATAAAAATAAAAATTAATAAGAAAAAATTTTAAGCTTCAAAATTATCTTAAAGCATTAAATTTAAGAAAAATGTACAACAAAAATTAAGCTTAAAATCTTCTTTATGTATCTATTTTAAAGAAAAAATAATAGCAAAAAAAATGATGCTCGAAAATTTTTAAACTCAAATATTTTTCGTTTTCAAACTTTTAAAAATTTTCAGATTTATTTATTTTATATATATAAAAAATTAACAAAAATTTTAATTTACAAAATTTTAGGTTTAAAATTGAGCAAAAAATCGGTTTTCCAAATTAAAAAAAAAATCAGAACAAATTCGATGTATAATATAAGCACTATTTAAAGAAAAATTTAACCATAAAATTTGTTTGAAATGAAAATTATTTCAAAAAATTAGCAAAGAAAAATTTGACAAAAATAAAAAAAAAACAGTTTTTAAAATATTAAAAACTTTTACATGAAAAAATTTCAAATATAAAATGTATTTGGAAAGAGAGATTTATGCATAAAATTTATATAGAAAGCGATTTCCAAAAATTTTACCAAAAAACTTTTTGAGGGTGAAAAAAACTTTTAATTTAAAATTATTTAAAAATCGATTTTTAAATGAATTCCAAAAAAATTCTAAAATTTAAATTAAAATTTGCCAAAAAAATGTAGGGGTGAAAAAATTTTGAAAAGTTAATATTGATTTTTAAAAGAATTCCAAAAAAAAATTAAATTCAGAATCAATGAGTTTGCACAAAACTTGTATCAAAAAAAAATTTTAGCTTCGAATTTGTCAAAAAAAAAAGTAATTCAATTTCAAAATAAAAATCTCAACACGCAAATTATTTATTTGAAAAAAAAGATTTAAGAATAAAATTAATTAAAAACTCGATTCTTTCAAATTTTCACACAAAAATTTTGGGGTGAAAAAGTTTAAAAAATTTATAATCGATTTAAAAAAAAATCCAAAAAATTTTTATAACTTAAATTAAAATTTGCACAATAAAATTTTTGGGTGAAAAAATTTTAAGAATATAAAACCGATTTAAAGAAAATTCAGAATCAATGAGTTTTGTATCACAAAAAATTGTAAGAAAGAAGTTAATTATTTATTTATTTTATATATAAAATTCACCATGTACATAACAATGCTCGCCAGTGTATGCAATAAGGAATTTATGCGTATTTATGTAATGAAAAAACTGGATTTGACTTATCTAAAGTCCTTATCTGCGCTAAAGAAAAATTCGTAGATAAGACATACAAAACATACGAGTATTTTCAAGTAGATATGCACTTTTCACTTTCATTTTTTTTTATGTTTTTATCACTTACCCAATACAAATAAACAAAGCGCCGCAGAAAAATGTATAAATAATTAAGCGATAGATATTTTAGTAGTAGAAGAAAGTGGCATTGAAAACAAAAGTTGATGACCATAAATAACGCAGTTCATAGTAAAAATTCGACAAAAGACAGGCAAATGCATAAAGAAAAAAACCTTGAATACAATAAAAAGCGATAACCACCAATATTGTATTCATATGCTAAGTAAACCCTTATATGCATACACCTATATACATACATATGTAAATGTATATTTAGGTATAATGCTTATAGAAAATCCAGTTAATAAAACAATAGAGTTGTGAACGTTGAAAGGAAAAGGCCACCACACTTCGTATGAATACCATACCTACGTACCTATGGTACATAACATACTCGTACAGACATACCTACTATGCACGCACGAAATTAACTATAATGGTTGTTATTAATAAACAAATACATATTTACATACATACATACCCAGGCTATGGTAAAATATAATTATTGTATTTTATGCAAATATGCAGTTGGCCAAGGCGTCTGTCTCTCTTGGACTCACCATAATTGGTCAGCCAGCAGCGGTAAAATGTTCTTTGTATGAAAAACGAAAGTCCGTTGTGTGCCTCGGCCGCGCATTTTAATTAATAATTTTCTATACATTGTTTATATGTATGTATATTTATATGCATTGAAAATTGTATATTGAAAAGTGAGATTATACACAATTAATTATATAAGAAGACAAAGCATTATATGTGTGTTAGATGCAATTTATAAACCTCGCTGAAGAGCAAATTTTTCAAAATAATAAATAAAAATAAAAAATAAAATATATATATATATATGTATAAATTGTATAACTAGTATACATAACACATAAAAACCATATGTAAATTAATTTGTATATAATTTGCAAAAAAAAAAATTACAGGTGAAGTTGTACAGAAACCGGCCTGGGGCAAAGATCAGCCGAACAATTATAATGGCGAACAGAATTGTGTGGTATTGGATGGCGGTCGCAATTGGTTGTGGAATGATGTGGGCTGCAATTTGGATTATCTGCATTTTATATGTCAGCATTGTGAGTATTTTAATGGAACACATTTTATGTGCTTCAATTATTTACATTACTTTACCTTTCTATATTAAAATGTACTCAATCTAATTTTTTCCCCGACCCCAGCACCCCTCTCATGCGGTTCACCGGATGCACAACAAAACACCACAATTGTTGGCCGCAATTATACGCTGGGCAATCAAATTAAATACGGATGCCCGAAGGGTCACTCGTTGATTGGCGATGCAGAGCGTACATGTCGTGCGGATGGTACTTGGAGTGGGCGAGCGCCAACATGCAAATGTGAGTAGAAACAATTGAATGTATGTGAAGAGAAACATAAAGTAAAATAAAACTAAATTAATTTGTATTAAATAAATAAAAAAAATTTATATAAAATAGCTTAATGTAAAATAATATTTAATTAAATCAAATTAAGTTCGATAAAATAGCATAAAATAAAATAAATTAAATTAAAGCAAAACAAAATAAATAAAAATAAGATAAAATAAAAAATTTAAATAAAAATTAAAAATAAAACAAAATTAAATAAAATAAAAAATTAAATGAAAATAAATAATATATTAAAATATAAAATAAAATAAAATAAATTCAAATAAAAAAAAATAAAATTAAATTAAACAAAATAAAATAAAATAAACTAAAAAATTAAATAAAAATATATAAAAGATAAAAAAAAAATAAAATAAAATAAAAAAAGTTAATATAAAAACACAGTAAAAAGTAAAATAAAATAAAGATAAAATAAAATGCGATGCTGTTTAATAAGTCAATGACTATTTTGAATTTGCTGCGCAGTTACTGTAAATATAAGTACAACACTCCTCCTCCCGTCAACTGTTATCGATAAGTGGACTGGTGTAAAATTTTGATCAAGCTGCGCCATTTAGTTTGTATTTGACAGCCATTGAAAGTAGACGATCTCGTAAATTTTAACGAAAATAGAAAAAATTGCATTTCGTGTGCTGATTAAGCATTATTTTTTGCATTAAAAAAACCATCACCGAAACCAAGGAAAGACTACATATGTACGATGGACAAGTGACGCCGAACGTTAAGGTCGAGGTCATTACTCCAGAAATCGTCGACAAAAATCCATGGAATGCTATTGATAGATCATAGAATAAAAGTGTGTGAGCTGGCTGAGGCTTTATGCATCTCAACTAAGTAGATGCATCACATTTTACATAAATATTTGGACACGAAAAGGCCATCCGCGCGATGGGTGCCGCGATTGCTCACACACGACCATAAGCGCAACCATATAATCTCTTCAAAGGAGTGTTTGGCGTTTATTCAACCGCAACCCAAACGAAAATTAGTGCCGTTTCGTTACGTTAGACGAAGCAGGGATCCACCACAGCCACACCAAAGACCAAAGATCAATCAAGACAGTGGGTTTCTCGGGGTGAACGTACACCAAAGAAGGCCAAATAGGTCTGTCTGCCAACAAGGTCATGAATACAGAGTTTTTTTTAAACAAATCTCTATTTTGAGAGCCTTAGAAAAACCTATTATTTGGAAAGAAAACAAAAATTGGAAAAACGCTGAAAAAATATATTTCATTCAAAAAGTCACTTATAAGTCAGCCCTTATAAATATATAACCACCCTCTAATAATAAAATTAAAATGAAATACAGTTGTTTACAAAAAAAAAAAAATTAAATTAAAAAAAAAGATTCAAATAAAATATCTAAATAAATCCAGACTGGACCACTAAAGTTTCGAGCCTTAACTAAAAACCCCGATTTAGAATATGAGTTAGAATCATAAACTGAGAAATAGAAGCTTTGAGTGTCTATTGGCATTAAGACCGACTTAAAGATTATTAAAAGTCTCCAGATCAAACATAATACTACTACATTGGTGCAGGTATAGCTTATTCGTTATTGCCAATGGAAAAGTAATTTTCGGCAAAATCTTTCACTCGAATACTCCTTACAAAAATGCATATACTTTTATAAAGCCACACAAGCAAATCGACATCGTCCATGTTTATTCACCATAAAGTAGATCGGGAAAAACGACTGCTTTCTAGAGTTTGGTTTTTTTCGAGCGAAAGTTCAGTCCAAACTAGCATATATTGGTTAAAGTTATTCTGCGTAGGATTTCAAAGTTTACATTGTTGTTTGTGTTAATGCTGGTGCCAAGAAAGACGAAACTATTCAAAACTTCAATTTAATGGCTGTTAACAGCGACATGTGAGCCGAATCGAGAATGCGATGACTTTTTGAATGACGATATATGATATATCGTCTTCTCCTCGCCCACTAGTAGACCCAGAAGACTGAAGAACTCACAGCATACGCCAACAGTTATAGAAATCACACAGAATAACATTGTATGAAGACCCGTTTAGCATTAGAAAGACTCGAAGAGGTCCTTCCCGATCCTGACGGAACTTTTAGTGTTGCTTAGTGTCATTTTGGATAATCGTATAAGTTTTGCAGGAATACCAAACTCAAATCAGCAAAGAAATGGTGCGGGTCGATCCTCTTTTCACGGGTCTTCTCCAAGATTTGTCGAATGGTGAATATCTGGTCAAATGATGATTATTCTGGTATAAAGCCCCACTAATATGATCCAATCAGTTTTTGGATGGTGGGTTTTGGTCTTAAACAATAAATGCGATACTGATATTGAGGAAGCGTAGCCCTTGACGCAAACTCTGAGGTCCCCCTTTTTAATGGATTGCGCTGAGCACACCTACTTTCCATTCGTCAGGCATGTATATTCGAAACATCTATTTCATCGCCCTCGATTGAGGGGTGCGGATTCGCTATCTGCTCTGACTTCTTCTTCTCTGCAATTAAGCTGGCTGGAGAAGTGTTCGCTCCATGCACTTGAGCAGGCTCTTGCAGTGAGGAGGAAGTCAGCTCACTATGCTCTGAATATCGGTCATCAGATCACTTTTCACGTTCCTACATGAGTATGATTCGGTCATAAAACCTTCTGTAAAACGCCGCATCACTTCGTAGAAATTTCTATCATCAACCCTGCCGGCCTCACTGCAGTTCAACGATTGTTTATGTAGCATCGGTGCGTAAGAAGTTTGAAATGCCTATAGAATGTAATTTCCATATAAAGAGTGCTCTCAGAGAGCTGGAGTGCAAATCAAGTTGAAAAACGTTCAACTGTCTGTTGTGATTGCAGCTTTTCGATATTGTATCTTCCTTGAATTTGTTGAAAGGGGTTCTTTGATATTAAGAAGTGGATTCGTATTTTTGTTGCTACAAGATAGTGCTCTGAGTCGAGGTAAAGTCCTCGGAGCTTACGCATGTCTAGAGTGCTGAATATATGTCGTCCTTCGATTACAACATTATCCATCTGGTTGTGAGTTTTTTGATCCGCATGGAAAGGTCTTGAAATAAATCTCTTCTTATAGAGTGCACGTAGTACCTTGGACTACGCTATACAATTCATTGATTTCATTAAGGCCTTGCAATGATTCTTTCTCACTAACTCTCTCCATTAGACTTTTGAGCATAGTAAAATCAGTAGAAATGTAATTGAGGTTAACAAGTTGGGGAGAGGATGGAAAATCGATCGAACTGAGCAATAATCAGTGGAATAATAATTTTGGCATTCAGATGAGGCTAAAAGAGAGAAGGACCATCCTTAGAATGTTGGCGTTTTGAGATTCATTCACCATATCCAGTATACCAGACAAATTTTTCATGCGCTTTTTGAGGTCTAGAATCGTTATATATTCTCTGTGTTGTCTGGTAGTACTCTAAGGCCTTCTGTTGACAAGAGAACAAATAATTTTCATAAAAGTTTCGAGCTAGTCCAGCGGATCCATAGAACTAAGTTTTAAAATACTTTGAATTATAAAGGATGAAAATCTCATCAAGATGGGAATATAGTTACCAAAGGCTCTCTATACCATTGACGAACAGAGCGATAGCTCCTGTTCCCAGATTTTGGTATTCAATAACTTTATGTAACAACAAACATCCACTGAGTGGACAAAGTTAAAATACCTTGCGCACGAAAAAGTGATTTGGCATAAAAATAAAGAATATTTTAAATTTTTCCTCTGCTTTAAATATATATTTTTAATATAAAACCATTACTTAATCACACCCTCTCTCACCCACACCAACACAGATGTCGATTGCGGTCCACTGCCGGAACTGGAGCATGGCGCCATTCTACTTTCGGAACAACGTACCAGCTATGGTGTGCATGCGACCTACACTTGTCACGAGAACTACACGCTCATTGGCAATGAGAATCGCACTTGCGAGTTGACTGGTTGGACGGGCAAACAGCCGGAATGTCTAGTCGATTGGTGTCCTGAGCCGCCACGCATCGCTGGTGGCAGCGTTACAGTGACGGACAAACGTGCCGGCTCAACGGCCACATATGAATGCGAGGCCGGTTATGTGTTGGTGGGCGAACCGGTGAGTTAACTTTTGATTTCAATCAAACAAGCACACAGAATATGCGCTTGCATATATATATCTACATTTGTATGAATGCAAGTATTTTGATTTATGCACTGGTCAAGTGGTTTTGTAATAACTATAAATTTATATATTTATTCATTTACATACACACACACACACATAGTCATATTTTAATAAACTTTATTTGTCATGCAGATAATTTCCTGTGGCCTCGGCGGTGAGTGGTCCAGCAAGCCACCAGCATGTCGTTTCGTTGATTGTGGTGCACCAGCGCGTCCCGATCGTGGCCACGCAGTGTTGGTGAATGCCTCGACTACAGTCGGTTCCATGGTCAAGTATGAATGTGAAGATGACTATTGGTTGGATGGTCCGTCGGAGTTGTATTGCACTAAAGAGGGTAAATGGTCGGGAGATGCGCCGGTTTGTGAGTTGGTTGCTTGCGATACGCCACATGTGCCAGCTGGTTCCTTTGTGGTGGGCTACGACTACAATGTACACTCCAAAATTCAATACAACTGCGATCCGGGTTATGTGTTGCGTGGCAGTCCGACATTGGAGTGTTTGGAAACCGGCGAGTGGAACACAGATGCGCCGTTTTGTGAATGTGAGTATGAAGAAATATTAAATGGGGTATGTAATGAGGTCTGCTGTATGTGGTCTCCAAGTGAATTGTCAGAAGTAGTCTTGCTATCTAGCTTGGCAGGCCAAAACTGGTACCATGCAAAAGAGGTTTGTTCGACGTTGTTTGATCGATTTTCTTGCTACAAGCACAAATCGGAGAAGAAAACTCTAGTATTTTTGATGACCTAAAATTTTTTCCCAGCTACATAGAGCACAACCTTACCGAAATAGTTAATAATAGTTACTGCTCCACTCTTATGCCATTGAGCGTTGGCTGAATGAAGCTAAAACTCTAGAGCTCTCTAAATAACTAGGGTCTAAAGTAGTTACAATCGAGGTTTTGATGAGTCCACTTTCCCTTAAACACATTTTCGGTAAGGGTATTTCATAGAATAGTCGCTGACTATTCTCCTCCCACGAGAGAGCGGCAACTTCACTCTTCCTCAGCTTTATTTCAGTTCTAATTCAGAATTCTTTTCATCTTTATGACACTTTAAGTTAGTAGGCGTATGCTCCTCGTGGGAAGGGAAACCTTTGTCCGCTTATAGTGCACTCTTATGCAGCTTAAGAAAGCGTCTCCTGAATGAGTTAAATAACTCCCTTTCACTCATAATATTTTCAGACATCGACTGCGGCATCATAACACCAATACCATATGGCTCCATAAAGTATACACAAAATACGACTTATGTAGGATCAGAGGTCACATTCAGTTGCACACAGTCTCACAAGCTGAATGGTGTGCCAAAGCGAGTTTGTCTGCAGTCCGGAGTTTGGAGTGATGCCTCGCCGAAATGTGAAGGTAATTATTTTATCCAATTTTTAATTTTTAATTTTATTGATTTTTTTTTTTGCCTACCAGAAATCCGCTGCTCCGAACCAGTGCTCGCCGCTCATAGTTTACTCTCAGTTACGGGCAATGATCGCATGTATGGACGTACCCTGATACGTACGGCAGACTCGGCGCAGAATAGTGCACAGACTTATAGGTAAGTGACTGTCGTAAGAACTTTATTTCGCATTTTCAAAATTTATTTATAATTATCTTTCGTCTGATAGAATTGGCGCCCTTGCCAAATATCGTTGCGAACGCGGCTATAAGATGGTGGGCGAAGCTCTTGTTACTTGTGAAGATAATGGCCAGTGGAGTGGCCCTGTGCCGGAGTGTGTATGTAAGTATCGGGTGGGAGAAGGACTATCATGAGTTTAGTTCCCTTAGACAGAAGACTTTCCCACACCAACAAAAATATTTACGTCGAATATATTTCCTATAAATGTAACATTTGTTGATGCTCCATTTGTTGCCTAAAAGCTACTATGGGACTGCTGGGTTTCAGATCAGCTCAGCGATCATTAGATGATCGTATCAACCTTAAAAATAGACCATGAGACCTTCTCCCCATAGGCACTGGAACTGTAAAAGTGTTGGGGATGCACTGTGAGAACAGTAGTATGCCAGCCATTGAAGGTGTGGGACGATGCATAGCGTGAATGCTGAGAAGTCAGGGACCGTCTTCAACCTACACTCGACTATCCCGCAACGAGTTACGTACCAATTTATCCTAACTATTCCGCGACGACTGTGTGGTACTTGATTCCACACAATATGAAAAGAACTCAGAGGAGAACATTGTTTCTCATATAGTTACATATCGTTGGCTCAAAGATGCTAGTTATAGGAATATCAGAGTTCAAGCATCATATTTCTACATATATTTTAAGTTTATTTTGATGTGAGGAACCTAATTCCATTGTCAATAATGAAAATGGGTGATTTGGCGTGGCCGAAAACTGTTTTCTACACCCTATGAGTCCGAAAGAATGGGCAGATCTTAAGGAGACTCCAAATTTATCTGCGTCCAGTATATGAATATACCCGCCAGCGAGATAATGTCAATTGTACGCTGAAATACTTCATATCAAAAGTCCATGACGCTAGCAAAGATCGAAAAATCTGGAACTTTTTGCAGATTAGCAAAACTTTGTGGAGAGAACACTTCACCAGCCATCTAAATTTCTGTGAAAGTGAAACAACAGCAGATAGCGAACCCAAATCCATTATGGATAAGGATGGAACAGATATCCGAGTAGCAATTGCCCAAACCCGTGGCCTACCGACTAACAAAGTACATACGATTATATGAACTTCTTTGCAAAATTTAGTCCGATGAGTGCATACGTCAGGATTGGTCTGTATACTTTGACCAATCCACAAAAATTGCAAATCCCACACTGTGCCAATGCTAATGATTGTGTGATAAGTCTCATCCTCGATCGTAGTAACCGAGTGATTAGCTTTGTATGTTACCATGCGGAGGATCATGGACAGACCAACATTCAGATAAAAATTCATCAGCCGTTCGAAAGCGGCTTAGAATTATATGTAGGCTGCTGCATTTCTGGACTAACGGCAAGGCGCACCCTATCAATTCGCTGCAGCGAGACAGAAAGTTACGTTCAAGGGTAGCCTGTTATATTCCACGAATCAAAGCTACACTCACTGCCAGATCGGATAATAGGAATTCGAAGCGGCGTCTCTTTTCTCGGCAGACAATCAGGCAATACAAGATTGCAGTAGTCCCTCCGACTTAAGGGTTTGGAATTGGTTATGATATTCCCTGAGTCGCAGGTTGGTCACTCATATTGAGAGTAGACGGATTACGGGAATGTTTTGGTGACACAAGCACAGCTACTAAAGCTAAAGTCGCAGTAAAATATTGACAAGCGGCACCATGTAACATTACCTACATCTTGTAAGTCCTAAGTCATTGACAGGTCTTAAGGCATCTCTTATCTGCTCCGCAATTAGAAAGTTACGATCAGTAGTAGACTACCATACGCCGCAGCAGGAGCACGACATCAGTGTCGTACTCGATACCAGCCCGGTTCCAGGAAGTGTGAGATTTGCTGCTGAGTAGTCAATTTAATCTTACAAGCTAAATAGGGATATTTTAGCTAAAGTAAAGTTCTTAGCTAGGAAAAAATTTTCCTCTCACAGCTGGTTCCCCAGTACGTGGAACCTTTCCTTCTTTGCAACGCTCTAAATACCTACTTCCAACCAGCCAGAATCGAAATGACATCTACGAGTACTTTGAGTATGGGATGAATATTCTTAGATTTTTTTTAGGAATCCCAAAGATCTCTATGTGGGATGTGAAGAGAGGCCGTAGTGTCCGGGTGAAAATTGCTAGTGCTGAAGCGGCCGAACTTCTCAGTTATTACACCAACTTGATTCTGAGTTATTTTTGCTCAGTTTTGAATCCGATATGAAAGAGAATATGGGTGGAATGTCTCAGTTTCACTTACCTTACCTAATGCATCTCTAAACATTATTTTTTTTATTCTTCTCACAGATGTGGAGTGTGGCATACCAGCCAATATAACACATGGCAAAGTCACGCTCGCCACAAATGTTACATATTATGGTGCAGCAGCACTGTACGAATGCAATCCGAACTTCAAATTGGATGGTGTCTCCCGTCGCCTGTGTGCCGAAGATGGAACATGGAGTCACGAAACGCCCGTATGCATAGAGATCACCTGTGATGAACCGGACATTAGTGAAAACTTAATAGTCGATGCTGCCGACCACTCAGTAGGTGCGCAGGCGAAATTCAAATGTGCCAAAGGACGTACGATGATCGGTAATGACACGCGTGTGTGTCAAAAGAACGGCAAGTGGACGGGCAAAAGTCCGAGTTGTAAACGTGAGTAGATTAAATTTAATTTTACATTAATTTAAATTAAATTCTTTGCTACCATCCCACAGCTGTTGATTGTGGACGTCCACCGATGATCGAGAACGGACGTGTAATAGTCGTGAATGAGTCTACACTATACGGCGGCTCAGCGGAATATCATTGCATACCGAGCTACAACCGCATCGGTCAATATCTGCGCAAGTGCACCGAAGATGGCACATGGAGTGGCGATGAACCGCGTTGTGAGATCGTTGCAACCGAAGCGCAAGAGAGCTCCAGCTTAGGCACGGGCATAGCGATCGGCGCCACAGTCATTATACTCTTACTCTTCATTATTGGTCTGATATTTTTGCATCGCAATAAAGCGCGTCCAGTGAAGAATACCGAGAATGTGCAAGCAGCGGAGACCAAAGATGAACGCAATGCGGCTGTGATGTCTTATTCGACGCTGGAAGCGAATAATCGCATGCATTTAGACAATGGACCGCCAGCGACATTCAACACTTTCCAAGTGAATGGACGCGGTGGTGGTGGTGGAGTGAATGGTAATGGGTCCATCGGGCGGAAACCAGGTGAGGGAGTTCATTAAATAATATTTTATATATTTTTATATTAATAATTTTTTTTTTTTTTTGGATTTGTTAATTTAGAAAACATCTACGATCAAATACCCAGCGAGCAATTCTACGATGCGCCATATGAGATGCGCACTAACGATGAGGTCTACGAACCTGAACCGACGACCGGAAATGTCATCACCATAAATGGCATATCTGTGCGATGAGCGTGCGGCTTGCGGAACTGTAGAGTCAGCAGATTTGTTTTGGTTAATTTAAAAATAAAAATTGTTTTGCATAAGTTGATTTCTAAATTCATATTGAGCATTGAAAATGATTTTTAGGCTCTTTCCTTTTAGTATGTGTTTGTAGTGTTGGACAGATATTGACTATAGTTTTTTCTTATTTAATTTTATTAAAAAAAATTTTATCTTTATTTGATTTCGTTTTTTTATTTTATCTTATTTTATTTTAATTTTATTTAATTTTATTTAATTTTTTTATTTTTTTATATTTTATCTGTTTTTTTTTTAATTTTTTAATAGTATTTTATTTTATTTTTTATTTTTTTATTATTTTTTCATTTACTTTATTTCAATTGATTTTATTTTAATTTATGTTATATAATTTGATTTAATTTATTTTATTTCATTTTTTTAAATTTTTTATTTTAATTTTTTATTTTTTTTTTTTATTATTTTTAATTGTTTCTATTTTTTTAAATTTTTTCTTTATTTTATATTTCTTTTTTACTTTTTTTTATAAATATTTAATTTTTTTTATTTTAATTTTTTTTTTCAATTTTTGAAATTTTTTATTTTTTTTATTTTTATTTTATTTTATTCCTTTTAATTTTTTTAATATTTTTTTTTAATTTTATTTTAATTTAGTTTATTTATATTTTATTTTATTTTAATTTTTTTATTTATTTATTTTTTTTCTATTTCCTTTTATTTTTTTTTTTTTTAATTTATCTCATTTTAATTGATTTAATTAATTTTTTTTTATTTTTATTAATGCTTTTTTATTATTTTTTAATGTTTTAATTTTATTTAATTTTGAATTCATTTAATATTTTTAAGTTTTTTTATTTTAAATTTTTTTTTTAATTTTTTAATTTTACTTTTTTATATTTATATATTGTTTTTGTTTAATTTTTTATTTATATACTTTTTATTTTTATTTTTATTTTTTTTTTATTTTTTGTTAATTTTTTCTTTTTTTCTCTTCATTTATTTGATGTAATGTGTGTGGTCAATAAGGTTTTTAAATTGAAAGGGTTCTACAACAGCTCACTTTTGAAATTCGTTTTGTCCAAGCACTCAGCCTTAACTGTTATATAACTTACATAATCATATATGGAAAAGTATGTATATTTTTGAGTAATTATATATTTCGAAATGCTTTTTTAGTTCTAACTTTTTAATTGTTTTTTGTAGGTATGTACTATAGACACTCACATAGTCCTATAAAAGTATATATAACATATATTATGCAATAGCTATGTGTATGTGCATAGTTGGTAGCTGTAAAATTGTAGATTTTGTAAATTCTTTTCTTAGTGTTAATTTAAGCGTTACACTATATACATACATATATATATGATATACATACATACATATGTATAAAAATTGATTATAAGCTGCCTTTGTAAATATTTACGTGATTTCGTGTTTAATATTTTATTTTATGTTAACTAAATATTTATTAAAATATATAAATGTATACATATACGAGTATATGTAGATGGTATATATTGCGCAATAAATAATTTTATAAAAAATAAATAATTATTATTCAAAAAATATATAACTAAATATACTAATCTAGTTAAAGTAGGTTTGATTTAGAAAAAAAAATAACTCAAAATTGACAAAAAGGAATTTTTGGGTACTATACAACGCGAAGATGTGGACAAACGGTAGGAAATATTTTACTGTTCCGAATATCTTATGACCTTAAGTCAGTTATCGTCAATAAAGAGGGAAATTACAAGGATATAAAACAATGGATTTACTACTTCAATTTAATCAGCTATGGTTGTTTGGATCGGTTAATTAATTTGAAAATCGTCGAAAAAATATTTACCTTCGGAATTCATCTCCTTACGCTTAATCACATTGAAAAGTGTCCGTCTTATTAACTTAATTTCAAATTCATAATCATTAAAATTTCATTGAAGGTCGTTATTGTACTGGCGATACCTGTTTTTCATATGCGCATTATTCATTGGCGCTATATAATCCTAGAAATAAATAGCTATTCATTTTCCTGTGTACCTTTAACTACTTTGGATAGGTTCATCTATCTAGGATTGCGAAAATTTCTTATACATAATCACGCGCAGCATATTCTGCAACGGTATGAATGTTCTTAGACTTAATCAGTGGCTGAGAGAGCGCAACATGGGCCATTAAACTTCTTAGCCCACCGTTTAACGAAAGTTAGGACTGCTTTAGCCTTATTAGCACAAGAATTTATCTGATTTCTAAAATCTAGTTTAGGGTGCATTGTGACACCTAAGTTTATGAAGTCGGTAACTTGTTGTGATTTTAAATCATCTAGGCAAAAGATTGCAAATAAGGGGTGATCCAAGTGGAGGTACTTTTTTCAATCGTCTTTTTTTGACAGATCTCGCGTGAGTCGGGTCAGACTGTCATGTTATTTTTGTTCAGTATTGTTTGGCATTTCATCATGGATAGACTTACGCTTGAACAACTTTTACAAATCATTCAACTTTATTACGAAAATTCACGTTCTGTAAAGAATGTGTTTCACGCATTTCGCTCAACTTATGATCAACATAATCGGCTTACCCATATTGAGACCCATCATACATTATTGAACATCATTCGACCGAATAGACCACGTCTCGGACTGACAGCAACTCCGACGTTTTCGAGCCAAATTTCGTTCAGCGATGGGGCCCATTTCTGACTCAATGAGTATGTAAACAATCATTTAGGAAGAAGAGCAACCTAAAGAGATTCAAGAGCTGCCATTTCGTCCAGAATAATAACGGTTTGGTGTGATTTGTGAGCCGGTGGAATCATCGGTCCATATTTTTTTAAAAATAATGCCGGTGTGAACGTAATAGGCAATGACGACCGTTATCCTGCCACGATAACCGACCATTTGATGCCTGAAATTGAAGCTCGTGATCTCTGTGACATTTGGTTTAAACAAGACGGCACTACTTCGCACATATCGCATCAATCAATGGATCTATTGAGAGAACACTTCGGTGAGCTGATAATTTCAGGTTTTGAGCCGGTCGATTAGCCACCAAGATCGTGAGATATCACACCGTTAGTCTTTTTCTTGGGAGGATATGTAAAGTCTAAAGTCAATGCGGACAATCCCACTTCGATTCCGGCTTTGGAGCAAAACATCACGCGTGTCGTTCTTCGTCAGTTACCAATCGAAATGCTCCAACTAGTCATCGGCCAACATTTGAAAGAAAGAAAGAGAAAGAATTCCCTATTTCCTATAGAACGAACTGATTTAAAGACCTTGATATCAACTGCGTACATAAAGCCTTTAGAATGAAGAACCCCACCTCGCAGATCATTAATGAATAAAAGGAATAATAAGTGACCGAGATGACTGCCTTGAGGTACACCAGATGTTACTGAAGTACTAGAGTTAAAAATTACTCTTTGCTTTCTACCTGTCAAATATGATGAAATCCATTAGATTAAAGATGGTGGAGACCCAAACTTATCGAGTTTGTAGTGAATTATTGAATGTGGGACTTTGTCAATTGCTTTGCTGAAATCAGTACAAAAGACATCGGTTTGATAACCATTTTTAAAACAATTTCTTACATTTACCAAACCCGTGTTGTGAAGTGTCAATAACTGATAACGCTGAGTGAGTTAGTTGATCAGTTATGTATATGATATATGATGTATGATAATAACTAACCCTCTAACTAACCCAGATACGTTTTTTTTTTCACAACGACAATGTATTATAAGATTGTCCAATCTTTTTCTTCACCTATGATGCGATTTCCTCAACGTACTGACCTTAGTTTTATTGCATGCGATATACTAGTAGGTTGTGGATTGATTTCTTTAGCATTTGTCAACGAAGAGATCATGATAGCAGTATCACAACGTCATTGTTGCAGTTCCTTTTGCTTGACATTCGGGCATTCGATACCTGATAGAAAATATCTCCTAAAAAATTAAAACCTTCTGGCAGGCGACTCAATATCTCGAATAAGAAGCTCGCTATGTCAATCGTTCATGTTCCACTGGATTAACAATTTTAAAAGGTCAGTCCCATACCATGTCATAGTCTAAGCAAAGTAATGACTTGAAAAGTGTTATAAGGAATTCATTCCATCATATTTAACAAGAAAAATTTGGTTTGATGACTTCAAAAATGATCGTAGAGACACCGATGATGCAGTGGACATCCAAATGAGGCGGTAACATCAGAAACTGTTAAAAAAAATCCACAAAATCATTTGAAAAGTGAAGTTAAGTGAATTAACCGACATCGTATGTTCTTTATACGGCCTTTGCATGATAATTTGACTATGAGAAAGCTTAGTTCATAGGGGGTGGTGCCACATTTGCTCACTGTTGGTCAAAAACAATGGAACAAAGCGGTATTTTTGCGTCGCTCTGTGACAATGGACGGTATTTGAATCCATCATCTCATTTTAGAAAAAAAACAATCATTATTCAACAACTAATGAAGTTTCTTCGTAGCGCCCGAAAATACATCAAGCGGCTGAAAAGCTTATGGATTGGTTATTTTGGGATATTCGTCGTGCAGAGAAACATAAGTACAATGGATGCCTGGATCATCATCGGCTATCTTGAGAAAAGAAATACCATCAGCATTGAATATTACATAGCGAATAGCAATATTTGAAAATCGAAAACACGAAGAAACGACTGCATAGAGCGTAGAAAATTTGTCAATCGAAACAATGGTAAATTGAAAGAAATTCCTTAAAGAAAATCCGATCGAAAGTAGAATCTATCACTGATAATAACGGGTTATTCAGTTTGCGGTTTCCAAAATAAACGTAAATAAAATGCATTTAAAATAATTTTTCTCATGAAATTCCTTTTCTTTATACGTAAAACACAACAACATTCTAATGGCCGCCTCGTGAATTTTCGCAAAACTTCGGTCGGTTTGAGGTAATTTTCGGCCACTTTTTAGCACATATTGGGCGGCATCTGAACCATAACTTGGTTTTCAAGTGCTCAAGAGTTACAGGTTTATCCGTATAAACACAGTCTTTCGATCGCGGTAGCCAATTAACATCGCCAAGGCGGAGAGTTTACGCGGCCGGGAAATTTCTCTCGCAATAAAGCCATATTCGCTCGTGTTGTGTGGCATGCGGTACCATCTTGTTGGAACCACATATTGCCCAAGTCGTGTTCTTCAATTTCGGGTCAAAAAAAGTCGGTTACCATACGACCATAGCACTGCGAACTGACAGTGAAAGTCTCGCCGCTATCGTTTTCGAAGAACTAAGGTCCAATAACACCGGACCCAAGAGCGCACCAGACAAAAAGTGTTTTTTTTTTGTTTTGGGCGACATCCCTTCCATTAATTGAGGATTCTCGGAGTTTGGTGGAAAAATCGCTCTACCAGTTATTGGATAACCCTTTACGTATTATTGTACCAGTGCTTCTGCCTACCAAGTTTGGATGAGAATCTCAAAAATTGAGGAATTAGTCTCGGCTTATCATCTGATACGATTGGTGTAAATTTTACTATTCTCCTTCTGATAGTTATATACTTTGGACCAAAGTTAATATACTAAATATACATGAAAGGTATAAAAATGCTTGGAATACAAAATAAAAATTTTCCCCTACTGGAAGGTGATAATTCCGAAAAAACGAAACACCTTACGAAATCACCGATCAACTGATATGCCCTTATTTGAAAATATTCTAAAATTTCAAGTATTACAGCAGCTTCAGTTACAAAATTTAGTTCCTTCTGTTTGTTTAGAAAATCGCTTAGAAGCTCATTTTAACATAATTTAACTCGTCTAGTCTTATCGGATGCTTCCTGATGATTGTGAGATAATTAAAGAGGAATCGAAAGTTGATCTTACATATGCTTAAAATGTTAAATATTTATTTGTTATAAAAGGTTTGCATTTGCTTAGAAATATCACTCGTAACTGATTCGAATTTGAACAGTTAAAAGAGTCCTTATCGACTCTTCAATGAAGTCACGACTAGGCGTTCGTTGTTTTTCGACAAAAGCAGCATTTGTTTGAGTGTTTCAATTACAACGATGCCTAAGGAAAGACTGGATTTGGTTGAAAATTTAATAAAATTCTAACTGGGAATAATAACAATAAATTCTTTGATAGTCGTTTTGAAAATCAAATATATAAAAATATTTCTTTCTAAATGGTTGGAAATAAAAAAGAGATTTGATTAAAATTAAATTGTTTTATGAAATATGTAAATTATTTAATATTTATTTTTGGCTTCAAATTCATATATATTAATGCAAAATTCTTAAATTGTATGAGCAATATCTTTATTAAAAAATTCCTTATTCGAAATTTATATGTTATAACTTACAAGAGATCACCAGTTGCAATTTGTTCCAATAAATATTTGTTTAAAACCTGATTTCTAGAAAAGATAACCAACAATAACAATAGCTAATCAGTTTAACTGTGTGTGTGTGTGTGTGTTAATGGTACAACAACAGCAAAATACCATAAATAATGCAAAATTAATTTCTCTTGCTAACTTGTTCCAGAAGTCACACTGTGAGACGCAACTACAAAAAAAAACACCAACTAGACGACATTATGCTGCTGATACTCGTATCAGAGACACAAAAGAAAAATACAAAAGCAAAAACTCTAAATGGCATAGAAAACACATTAGAAGAGTAGGCGGAAATAAACAAGAAAACGCAGTAAAGAGAGTTTCCAAAAAGAGCGAGTAACTTGACGTGGTAGAGACCAAAGAGAGGCTTTATAAGCAAAATCTATTATTTCAGTATTTCAGTTTAATTAATAATGAAGTGTATACATATACACATATACATATATACATACTTATATATATATGCGCGTACGAAAATATCTATGTATATACGTATTTTTCTCACTGAAACGTTAGTCTTGTGAGCAGAGAGTTTTATATTAATTTCTGCCAGTTCTTTGGTTGCTGAAGTGGTTACAAACTGGTTACTATGTATGCCCTTCTTTGCTTACAATTTCAAACTTCTCTGGCATAGCATTCATTTAGAAAGTTTTCAATACTCGTATATGTAGATGTTTGTAGAGAAATATTATTCTTAGAAAAATGCATGTGGAAAAAATTTTTAGTCGAACCATAATTTATATTAAGCAACATTTGGTATATATTACATTTGTACTTGTATGAAAATTGCATCGGTTATTCGTGAATATTTATGTTTGGCTTGGTTTTATGCTTTGCTACATATTACGTTTAGCCACAATTTATGTTTGGCCCTAACTTATGTTCAGCCAAAAAAAAAAAATTATAAACCATAATTTATGTTTAGCTAAGAAAACAATATTCGCCACAATTTATGTTATGCTATAATATATTTTTTGTCGTAATTTTTGTTTTACGAAAATTTATATTATCCAAAATTTACGATTTACCAAAATTTATGTTTAACCAAAATTTATGTGTTACCATAATGGTGCGATCTGACCGGTTCCGACGTTTCCGACGTATAAATATTTCAGAGCATCTGCCTACCATGTTAGGTTAAATTATCGCAAAAACTTGCCATTACAAAAAAAAGCTCTCAAAATTCCTAACGGTTCTTGGTTTGTTGAGTAAGGTTATGTAAGACCATGAATGACATTCTCGTCTTGTTAATGTTTCTTTCTACAGGTGAAATTGAAAAAAAAACTCAAACAAGATTTTTGGATTTTGAAATTACCCGTAATTCTACTATCTATTAATAAAAGTGCTGTTTGATAAGTAGGTGGTGACTTTTTGAATTTTCCGCCCAATTGCTGTAAATACAACACTACTCACGTCAACTGTTATCGATTAGTAGGCTGCTGTAAACTTGCGCCATTTAGTTCGTGTTGGACAGCAATTGGAAGTGGACGACCTGGCGGATTTCAACGAAAATTAAAAAAAAAATCATTAAAATGATTAAGCATTATTTTTTGCATTAAAAAAACCAACACCGAAAGCAAGAAAAGACTTGATAAGTACTCGAACTATGTGAACTCTGCAGCATCGATTTCAATGGTTTAGAAGTAGTTTACTGAGTTGATTTGGTTTTGTGTTTTTCCGACAGGGTGGATACTAGATTACGTAGTTTACTGAGTTCGGTTGTGGTTGTACCAAATACAAATGACGCCGAACGTTCAGGTCGCCAAAGGATCGTCATGCCAGAAATTGTCGATAAAATCCATGGAATGATAATGAACGATCGGAAAGTAAAATTGCATCTCTACTGAACCGTTACATCAAATTTTTCATGAATATTTGGACATGAAAAAGCGATGGGTGCAACGATTGTTCACGCATGACCATAAGCGCAACCGTGTAACCACTTCAATGGAATGTTTGGCGATGATAACAGTTTTTTGAGATGAATGAGGTGTCATTCACATCGACAACAATATAAAGGATAAAACGATCTCAACGGCGAATATTATTCAGAGTTTTTAAAAAGATTCGATGTTGATATGAAGCAAAAACGACAAAAATCAATAAATTGGGCTACGAATCCCTACCATATCCAGCATATTCTCCAAATTTAGCCCCCTGCGACTATTTTTTGTTTTCAAACCTGGATACATCGCTGGTCGATGAGAGATTTGGGTCGAATGAAGAGGTTATCGCAGAAGCAAAAGCCTAATTTGAGTGCCTTGAAAAAACATATTATTTGGAAGGAATATAAATATTGAAAAAACCCTGAACTAAATGTGTAGCGCTAAAAAGAAACTAAGTTGAGAAATAAAACGTTTATTTGCCGAAAAAAAATATTTTTTTTTAAGAAATTCACTTTGATTAGTCAATACCAGCCTCATATTATCGCAAATCTGAAAGTAAAATAGTGATAATTTTTGGATCGATTATAGAGCAGATTGGCCTTTAAAAAAAGCATGCAGTTCTAAAAGAAACTTCATTTATCACATCTCTAAAATCCCGAAAGAGGATTTAGCAGACATTGGCTGCTTTTAAAAAATATTTTCATCAATTTCTGTGATTTTTGTTGTTGTACAAATTCCTACACAAAAAAGAAAATAACTAATAACCAATTCAATACAATATATAAATAATATAATATTTATGTTATACCAAAATTCATGTTTTGCCATAATTTATGTTAAGCCATAATTTTTGTTTAGCCAAAAAAAATTTACACCATATTTTTATTTACCATACATTTTGCCTTTTAGTTAAATTTATTTATTTATTTAAATAGCTATGGTCCCGAAACACTTGGCTTGTGACTCTAAGCGGATCAACCAATTTTCACTGCAGGGTTTGTTAAATGTATATAGATATGTCATTTCATAAACGAGTTGACTATTTAAAAACAATTCACAACAACATTCATACAAGTATAAGTATATATACATAAGTGGCGTGCACAACAAGAAATACTGAAATGACAAATTTACACATACACATACATACGTATGTAGGCGCTTGTGAAGCTAAATTGATATTGGTTTCTCATTGTTTGCACATATTTTGTGACTTCGTAATCTCACAGCGCCTAGCCAACCGTTGGCATTGGATAACAATATATGCATGCATATGTGCAAAGAGTATAGACATACATATGTACGTAGACTTATCTTGTGCTGCAAAGAGTGTGTGTACACACGCAAAGGTGGATATTTTTAACCGAAGACTAGCTTATGGTTTATTCACAGTGACAATCGATTATTTAGTGGAAAGAGTGTATTGTGTATCGTTTACAATTCGAGATGATATTGAAAATAAAAACCAAACGATTTTTGGTGTATTTTTATGTGTTCAGGAAATCTAAGATGGTTTAATAATATTTATTAATTTTTTTTTTTGTATTTTATAAAGTCCAAAAAAACATTTGAAGAATGAAAAAATTGGGTTTTTACTGCTTAAAAATTAAAAAAAAAAGCTTTTGCATGGTATATTCTTGAAAAGTTTGCTAAGCATATTAAATAAACAATATATTAAACTTTTTTATAACATTTTAGTTACTAGAAATGAATTTTATATTAAAGCTTAAAAAAATCTTCAAAATAAAAATATATAACTTACAAACAAAATATATATACGTTTTTTTAAATATTTTTATATTGAAATATTCAATTTATTATACCCAAATTGCAGAAAGCAAACAATACAAAGCAGTTTTGGACAAACTTTTTTCAGAAAGCAAACAATAGAAACGAGTTTTGGACTTAATTTTATCATCAAAATCTTCTCTGTTGACTAATCGATAATTTTTTATATTCCATATTATCATCGATTGTACCATTTAACGATTAAAATCACATGCTTGTGCCATCTCTTGACATCCCATTGACTTTTATCTGTAAATTTATGCAGGCAGCCTGCTCTTGAAAGTTGTGTGCGACAGTTGTAAGAGATACTTTGAGTAAGATCAACGAAGCGTAACGGAATGTGACAACAGATAAAATTACACTCAAAATATTTTTTATACTTGTAGATAAATTATTATATTTAATAAATAATAATATTTTCACAATATGCTGCATAATAAAAAAAAAAAAACTCAACATATAGATAAAAAAAAATTTTTGGACGAGCTTTGAAGTGGTTCCTTTTTAAAAACACAGAAATATTTGTAATTATTTTAAATGGTTGTTGAATATAAATGTCAACAGGTTTCAATCTAGAAATACTCGTACTTCTTTGGAGATCAATTTTTTTTTCGAGCGGAGTTCTCACAAAGGAATAAAAATTATCCTCTCTTGTTAAGCATTAAATGTATCGTATTTGGAGCAGACTACATATTTTGAAAATACACCAAACTTGCCATTAAATCTGCAAAAATTTTAACGAAATATCGAAAATCTTGGAATACAGCTTATTAAGGCTCAGTTGTAGAGTAAACGAATGAATCTCTCTTGTATTTTTTTTTAAAAGCTGATTCAGAAAATGTTGGAAAAAATGTGATAATAAATAATTTTAAATAATTTTTTGGCTTTTTTACTTGTTATTTAAAAAAATAAAATTTATCAAAAAATTCAGATTTTTCCTGAATAAGGTTATCTTCTTAAGGCATAGGTAAGTAGGTAGAAAAGAGTGTTATCTGAGGAATTTTAAGACCTCGGGAACTATTGCCCCTGTATGAGCCATCTATGATCCACTATCGTAAGATGTTAATTACCTCACCAACTATCACGTCTCATCGTTGCGTTCAAATTGTTTGGAATTCTTAATTGTTGATATCTTTGTTCTGTCACAAATTTGTGAGAGAGCTCAACACTCACAAACAAAAATTAATAATTCTTTCTTCATTCTCTTTTAATTTAAAACTGGGGCAACGGCTGCTATAACATAGATCCAAGCAAGTCCTCCGAAGGGCCAGTAACCCATTATTGCGTTGAGTGAGTCTATAATAATCTTCCTATAGTTGTTTAATAACTTCTTTGCTTATGTCCTCACATACTTGATTCAAATCTGTTTCATCATCTTACTGTTGTATATAAATTTCCATCCGCTCATATGAGTGAAGCGTATTATAAGCTCTACTTCAAATTCCTCAAGAGATGCTTCCAGCTTTGGCAACCTCGTTACCGAAAATATTTCTATGACTGGGAACTCAAATTTTGCTTAGAGCCGTCCTACCATTGTTGACGATGCTTAATTTTATCCTCACACACGAAATATATATATATATATATATATATATATTTATATAGCTGCCTTCTTATTCCTCTCGTATTTATTCATTCGAGACCTACAGACCTTTTCTATATCCAGTACTTCCGCTTGAAAGGTGCTACCTGGGTTTTTGTAGACGCAACGTGAGGTAGACATTAAGATCTTCGAAGTATACCGACACTCTAACAAGGCATTGATTTTGGATCCATCGGTGTAAATTGAGATGGTATCCTCGAGCGACAGGACTGTAAGGAAACGTGCTAAGAATTTTTGAGCTCCAGTCACGGCTGGTTAAGCACTAAGTTGTTACTACAATTTCAAGACAGAGATCCAAACAGCTGTTGCGTATGTGTACATCTCAAATATGCTTTGAGTCGGCAAGGTTAGTCTATGTCATCGATAGATCACCTAACTAGTGGCCTAGGAAATGAGCTATTTCAAAAATATCGGGTCAGAAGGAGCGGATTGTTATATAAGTGAGTTTAAGTCAGGATAGGTAAGAGTTGAGTCTACTACAGTATTCAAAGTGGTATTCAGTATTATTCGAGTTTCGCGAGGCAACTAGAGCACTTCAGCTGTTAGTATTTGGATTCAGGGCACATCACACACGGGAAGAGAGTGTGTAAAGGTGTTAGCGGAGTGTCCGTCAATGGCGTTTATAGGGCCTATCGGTAAGTCATCGTGTCCCGCAGTTCTGCTATGTTCGGTTCTTTAGGTCAAGTACTTCGTTCTTCACGTGCATAGGATGTGGCTCGGCCACCAATAGGTGTCTGAAAGTATGATCAGTGCGGTAGCACGCTCGCAGGTATTTCTTACACAGCATAACTCGGAGCACAGCTGATATCTAAATGAGCGACCGACACTAGCAAGCAACGTTTCTTAGATCTCTCCACAGCTATTTAAGGAGTTTCTTTTGGCTCTGTGCTTTGTGAACAGTCGTAGTTGCATGAGAGTGAAGGAGTACAGACCATCGAATGTGACTCCCAGTATGTTGGGTTTGTTTATTGTTGGAAGTTCGACGTCGTCGACTTTCACTTTCAGTTTGAGCCGGTACTACTTCATCGAGTTGGTGAAGTGGGTGGCCGCGGGTTTCGCAAGTTGTAGTTAAACTCATATATCGTGCAGTGTAGAGGTGAGAAAGGTCGACGAGATAGCAGCGTACCTTCGAACAAAGTTTATCATTGGGCAGACGTCAATATTTAGCCTTCAACGGCATATGAGGTCTGTACTCAACGAACTTGCTTTCGGCGACTACTAAAGTACTTATGGTTAAAAAACATAATACCAAGTTTTTGTATTGAAGTATTTTATAAAATTTCTCACCAAAACTCTTCATCCATTCACCCATAAAAAATTTTAGTTAGAAATTTTCCAAATATTCCTTCTTTTTACAGTGTACCCACAGAGCTGCTTAGCTCATAGCATCGTCATCACGATAAGTACATATCTGCGCCAGTCGACAGCTGCAAAACAACAGTGCGCGGTGCGCGGTCAAGTGATTTCTCGAACTCATTTCACATTAGTTATCCTTTGTTTTGTTAGTGAAGCCGAGCCAGACTACAGATTTTCAAGTGAAATTGATATCAAGAAGGGATCATAAACAAAACGTGACGTCAAAAGTAACGAAAAAAAAAAGAAACAGGCAAAAATTCTGTGTGGCGCTAGTGCGCATGTGTCTGACGATCATAGAGCAAAATGGATGCTTACATACATACATAAATGAGCTCCAGTGCCTATAAGCCAAACTACCTGTGTGCGATGAGTTCAATGGATTTTGAGTCCTTTTCTCTTAACATGTTTGGCTGCATCGAAAATTTATAAAAAAATTAACTGAAAAAAAACAACAATAAGAAAAACCCTACCAGACTACTTCGGTAGACACTTTTGTGCGCTCTTTTGGCAAACGAAGAGCAACTTACAGCGCCAAAGAGCAGCTCACACCTTGAGTGAACGTGCGTATGTGTGTGCGTGCATGTGTATGTATTCACCCAATAGTTAACACTTTGTTTGTACACATTCGCCATCAGTTTAACTCGGATCCTTAAAGTGTTTGGTACGCGGAAACGTATTTAGAACGCATTACAGACGTGCCGTGACTGTGCAGAGACGCCGCTGTATTAAAAAATAATAATAAAAACAAGAAAATTAAGTTTCTCTTGCCCCGCGTGTTTATTTGTTGTTATCAGCTTGCGCATTGCACCCACCAGCATGTGCAAATTCCGACCGTCGCCCACAATTTTACATTTGCTCACGCTCTTTTTGCTCGCGTTCAGCTGCCATTTGTTCACCACAGCGACGAGTAATGACGTCAATCATGACGGTTGCAATGAGTTTGTTTGCGGTTCAATCGTCTCCAAGTGCCTCCTCATGCAGAGCTGTCAGTGTAAGCTGAATAATGCGACTTGTCTGCAAGAATGTCTCTACTGTTTGGGTGAACTGTATACAGAGTGTTGTGGCTGCTTGGATATGTGTCCGAAAATCACCGATCCCCTCGATGCCACAGCGCCCAAATCACAGCATGGTGAATTTGAGGGTTTGCCCGAACTCTTCGAGACGCTCACCGAGGATGATGATAACTGGACGGTGATGCGTATTTCGATGCGTTCCAGTTTACGGCGTCATTATGGCGCTGGCTTTGGCGTTTCCATTGTTGGTGCGGGTAACGATGGTGATGCGATCGATCGTCAGGCATCTTTGCAGAAATTACAATCATCATCATCAGCGGCGTCAGCCTCATCAGCAGCGGCGGCGGCGGCGGCGGCGGCAGCGTCGGCGCCACTACTAAATTGCACTGTTATCTATCTGAATGAGTGCAAAACGTATCACAAATGTGCACAGGATTGTGAGAATATGGGTGCGAATAGTTATCGCTGGTTCCATGACGGTTGCTGTGAGTGTGTGGGCGCCAATTGTATGAGTTACGGCATTAACGAGAGTCGCTGTTCGGCGTGTCCGGAGGATGAGGAGAATGGCGCTGCTGGTGAGGATTATGATGATGAATCGACGTGGACGTATGGCGAGGAGGAGAATAATTATAATTAAAAAATAATTTATTGCGCTTAGCGAAATTTTTTCGTTATTATTATAATATTTTTTTTCAAACTTGGAATTGTTGTTGATTGATATACATATAACATGTTGGAATTGTTAGAAAACGAAATAACAATAATTCGAGTCAGCGTGCCGCCATCGCCAACGCCAGTGGTAAAAAAAAACTATGTGCACCACATACAAATTTACAATGTATATTGTACATACATATGTATGTAAGTACGAGTATGTATGAAAGCAGAGATTTCAATTGGTGTTGGAAAGTCAAGTGTTGTGTAGGGTTAATTAATTTTAAGAAGTAAAAGTGTTTTAATGCAATTAGAGTGCAGTGCCTAATGACTAATGAATAAAAGAATAAAGTTTTTAAAAAATTTATAATTACACGCTAACGTAGTAGTGCCATTTTTTTTTTTGTTAAATTTATTTTAAAAAAAATTAAAAAAAAAATTTTGATTTTTTCCCCCATATATTTTAATGCACACTAAAATACAAGAAAATTTTGAAATAATATTTTTAAAGGAATTTTAAATAATTAAAAAAAAATTTATTTTAAAAGGCATTTAAAAAAAAACAACAGAAAAAATATTTCGATTACGTTCCCGCTCTCCGCTCAGCCACAATCGTAATTAGGTATTCTGAGTTACGATCGAATCGAAAGAAGAAGAGGAAGAGAGAATACATTTGCGAAATTAGCTGACTTCATGTGAATGTGTGAAATTGAAAAAAAAGCAAACAATAGCAAACAACTTTGCATAATTCAAATAACTATAAAAAAAATTGTGTTTTTAACGTTAAATAGAATCAAGAGGATTGAGAGACAAGTGCTATCCATCTCAGATGAGTGATGGATTTTAAGAAACTGAGCTTGTAATTGATAATTTTTTATATAATAAATTTATTTATTTGTATAAAAAAACACCCTTATACTTAATAAAGGTGTTTTCAAGTATATCCTGGATATTTTTTTTTAGTAGCTGACGTTTTCTACGGAAGGCAGTTACCAACATAGAGTTGATGCAGCTTATAACGGAAGAATGTGTTAGTCAACAGTGGTCAATGTCACTGCATGATTTTCTTCAATTCCTGGAGCTTTTTACTGATGGACCAAATGGTGAATCAAAGCTCCTTGAATTTTCATATTGCTCTTATGTTATATCAAAAAGCGTCATTAAGCTCATAAAACTACAAAAAAAAAAAAACAGACATCGTTATTATGACCTTTTCAATTATCAAAATCATGTTTTACTTACATTTTTGTTAAAATTATTGTTAAAATAAATTACACGAAAATATACAATCGAACTGTGCTCCGACAGCTAAATTACAACGTTCAGAAACGTAACTACGATCGAAATACAGAATACATAGAATTGGATAGAATCGAAAGTTTCGGAGATTAATCGAAACGGAACGTAACGCAGAATACCAAATACGCCGAACGTAGTAAATTTCGATTCGAGTCCAAATGCAGAATAGGGCTGATTTTTTTAATTTAAAAAGAAATTGTAAACAAATACATAGAAAGAAATAACTTTTTTTAAAGAAATTTTACGTAAATAAACAAAAAAAATTATAATAATTTCATTTTTAAAGCCAATTTTATATAAATATGTATATAGAAAAAATATATATAGCAAAAATTTCAAAATTAATTTATATAGAGGCTTAAAAATTAAGAAAAAAATTATATAAAAATGCTTTCTTTATTAAAATACTACACAATGACGTAACATTTTGCTAATAATATTTAAATTGTGGCAACTATATTATTTAATTATATACAAGTATGTGTGTCTTTTTGAAAAATAAAAAATACTAAAATTTAACTGTGTATGTATGTCTTTTTGAAAAATAAATTTACACTGCACTTAACAAAAAAAAAAAAAAAAAAAAAAAAAAAAAAATAAAAAAAAAATAATATAATTTTGTAAAAAGCAATAAATTTCTTGAGTTCTCTCATTCAAACCAAAGATGCTCTGGCTCAGCTGCTTAAATTTACCATAATATTGATTATTCAACCATTCATACTTATTTTTGTCGCACTTATATTTATTAATTTAGAAAATATGCTGTGAGTTGAATATTTTTTATAAAAGAAAAAATGATTAAATATGCCACATCAATGTGAGGTTTGCTCACAATCAACAAGCCTAGAAGCACTGAAGCCAACGCTCTACATCAAATTTTACATATCAAAGAAAATGTTGTTGTTGTTGTTGTTGTTATTGTTGTTGTTGTAACAGAAAGAATTTAACCTAAAATATTTTTTGTGGCATGCTGTACGAGTGACAGTTTTTGGCGTTATAAAAATCCGGGTCGTTCTGGCTTGAATTTTAGTCACTTTTTACGATATGCGTGTGTTTACCATGGATAAATTCTTGCACCCCTAAGTCCTGAGATCTCAGCTCGTAGAAGTTCATCTCGATGGCTGCTGAAAATATACATATGTCAAAATTGGTAAGTTATGTTCGATAAAAGTTTTGAAAAATATCTTAATGTCTATTTAAATTCTTTACAGATATCGACTAACGAGGAAAATGAAATAATAATCACTACTTGACTGCAGCTACATCTTAGTTCGAAAGCAGTGCTCATAGTATTATTAAAGTCGTTTCATGGAGCACTGAGTAGTCTGTTACTTCTACTCCTAGGTATATCCCACGCACTTATAACGAACATAAACGATTAAAAAATAACAACTTGAGTGGGAGAATGTATGAACATGCATGAACAATTGAGTCCTTGCTGTTACCGTCTCTTAAACACCATCTGTGCCCAGCTACATATTAGCATGGCTTCCGGAATGTGCACAGCACCACAACGCCATAAACACTCAGATAATTCATGGCCTTAACCAAAATCGACCCTGTGCGCGAACTGTTCTAGTAGTGCTTGACCTGTCAAATGCTTTCTCGACACGGTTAGTTATGCAGTGCTACTATCGGACATTGAACAATCATCACTACCGCCTAGGTTGAAGAGGTGGACCATGAAATATCAGAGTGGTCGGCAATCATTGGTTGACTGTCGCGGTCAAACTTCAAAGCTACGGAAAACTAAACAGTAGGCTCCGCAGGGTGGTGTCCTCTCCCCGATGCTCTTTAATTTCTATATTTCGGGGGTTCCTACACCACCAGATGGCGTCGCTTCGATCTTATACGCCGATGACTGTTAGATTTTGGCGCCTGGCCAGGATATTGATAGCCTTTGTTCGAAAGGAAATTGCTTTCTTGGCGACCTTTCTCACTTCTTCACTGCACGACATCTTCACTTACAACCAGCGAATTCCTCTGCCACCCTTTTCATCAGCTGGTCGAAGGAGTACTGGCTAGAACTCAATGTGAAGGTCGATGACGTTGAAATTCCGACCACGAACAACCCAAAGTTACTGGGAGTCACATTCGACAGTCTGCACTCCTTCACTCTGCATACGACTGCAATTGCCACTAAAGTATAGAACTGCAACAAAATCCTCAAATCGCTAGCCGGTAGCACCTGGGGAAAAGACAAAGAAACGTTGTTGGCAACGTACACGGCAATTGGCCGGTCAGTCGTATAAACACCACTCACTGATGTACGTTAGCACCTTTGTGAACTCTCTTCCTGTGAATGGTGCTCTCGGAATCCCATCATCACCCATCGCAGAACAAGAGCTTGAACTGCCTCGAGAGACCCGCATAACCCTGGCACAATTAAGGTCTGAATATTGTAGCAGGCTTAGCTCTCACCTATCCAGACTCAATCCTGACATACCCAACACATGTCCCGCATCAACGAATCTCCGCACGACACTAATCACCTCTTTGCATGCCCACTTAACCCGACTCATCTAACACCCCTCTTCCTCTGGTCGAAACAGCACGTTCCTGGGCCTCCCGTTAGATGACTTCGATGACTAAGACTAGACCTACCTGACCCTAGGCGGGGTTGGCAAAGCCACTACAACAACAACATCAACAACAACAAGAACAAAATATGTGCATACAGAATTTATAATCTACAATTGAACGAAGATTCAGAAGGAACGTTTTAATTCACTTTGTTGTTTGTGTCTTTTTTTTTGTTCAGGAAAGCGATCACAGATAGTTCATTGATGGCTGCGTCATGTTAGTATAGAGTGTTTTTTATAGAGGTATAGAACTTTAAGTTGGCATTACTTTTCAAGATGGCGACCGATTTAACAGCTGTCAAGTGATTTATTCTCAGTTTGGTTTGGCAATTCATCATGAATAGACTCACGCGTGAACAACGCTTGCAAATAGCAATTTTATTTCGAAAATAATGGTTCTGTGCGGAAAACGTTTCGCGCACTACGTTCAGTGATACGGACCAATGATTCCTCCAGCCCATAAAGCGCACAGTCAGTTTTTCTGGATGTAACGGTGTTTCAACATACACTTGAGGATTACCTTCACTCCAAATGCGGCAGTTTTGTTTGTTGACGTAGCCATTTAACCAGAAGTGCGCTTCATCGCTAAACATCGCTAAAATGGACGTAGTGCGCGATACGATGCCAACTTAAAGTTCTATACCTCTATAAAAAAACACCCTTTATATTGCGGCTTCAGATTACAACCATAATGATTACATACTACTCTTATACCTTTGACCTTATGGGGCAAAACTAAAAGGAAAGTAGTGACATTCGGCTTACTTAACAACATATTCATTTCATATTTATTTCAAAATATTGAAAGCATATAAGTACGAAAGTATTCTTCTTTGGTGTTGGCACCACACACGCGAATATAGCCGAATCAACATAGCGCACTACTCGTTCCCTCTCTTCGCAGTTTAGCGTCGGTTGAAAATACCAAGTGAAATCAGGGCGCTCTCCACCTAATCCTTCCAACCGAGTGGAGATCTTCCTCTTCCTCTGCCTACAACAATGGCTACTCCATCGATTAATTTCAAAACTGGAGCGCTTTCATCCATTCGGACGACATATGCCACGACAATTTCGCCGTATAACTCGTACAATTCATCGTTCCACCGTCTCATAGTCTGTGGTATTCAATTGGATTTTTAATGTATAGGGTTATTCATTGAGTGGTTTCGAAAGTGCAAGGCTGTATTTTGACATCTTTCAAACTCAACTGCCAAACAAAACATGTTTTGTTTTAGTTAAAAATTAGGTATTTATGAACGAAATGGGTCGTTACAAGAATGGTTACTAAAACGTGGCCACGTTTCGTGCTTGAAGAGGAGGTTATGCTGCACCTAATCGTCCAACTACTCAAGCAATTGATAAAATTTTAAAGAATATGGAAGAGACTAGATCGGTTACAGATATTGTAAGGTCAGTGCATCATCATTTTGCTCGTTCCACCTCAAATATCGCTGCTGTAAGTGAAAGTGTAGCCGAATACCCAAATGTATCTATTTCGCGACGTTCTCAAGAGCTGGGACTTTCTTACAGCACATTATGGCGTATTTTGAACTTAGACTTACACCTACATCCATATACAGTCTATCTCATGCCACAACTGAAGACAGCTAACCATTCACTATGTGAGCGTTTGAACAACAAGCAGAGGCGCATTTCTCACTCAGTGAAAATATAATTTGATAACGATAACGCCGAGACTGTGACTGTTAATTTGGTGCGTTATGATCGTATGATAACCGACTTTTTTTGGACTACAATTGCAGAACATGACTTGAACAATATATGGTTCCAACAAGATGGTGCCACATGCCACACAACATGAACGAATAAGGCTTTATTGCGAGGGAAATATCCTGACCGCGTAATCTCTAGCCTTGGCGATGTCAATTGGCCATCGAAATCGTGCGATTTGACACCGTTAACCGGGTTTGTATAATTATAAACCTTTAACTTAGCACTTGAAAATCAATATTCCTCATGTTAGAGCTGAGATATCGCGCAATATATGCCAAAAAGTGGTCGAAACTTACCTCGAAGGGATCGAAGATTGCAAAAATTCACGAGGCGATGTAGTGTTTCACAGACAATGCCAAAATTGATAATAAAAAATGAGTTTCATGAAAAAAATTATTTCAAATGCATTTTATTTTGGAAATCGTAAAAGATTTTTATTATATTCATATATATTTATTATATGTTTTGCCATAATGAAATTTTTTTTTACCCTTCTCCTCATTTCCAGTGTCAATTATATTATCTAAATTCAAGAAAATAGAAAAAAGTCACAGCAAAGAGTGACTGACCTTCCTTGTATGTTTATAAAATAGTAAAACTTCCTGGCTTATCAATTTTTATATACAGCTGCTTCGTCAGTGAGAGCAACCAACAGACAGTTCTAAATTTTTGCCAATTTATTAAATTTTTTTAAATTTTATTTCAATTTATAAAAAAAAAATCAATTTCTTGTTTATAGAATTTTTTCACATTTAGTAGGATTTGTAGCTCTGGAAGAGTAGATATTCTGTAAAAAAAAATTCAAAACTTTATTATCAAATAATTTCAGTTTAAACTCAATAATTAGAACTTAAATGTCTGCAGAAGAAGCATAATTTATTATTAAATATTCAATATTTTATACTACAACCGTAAATTTGTACTTAAGCAAGGAACTTACAATAGGCTCCCTGGCCAAGTATTTAAACCATAGGATAAACTTACAGCAACTTTTACCATTTAAAAAAGCTATTTAAGATAATTGAATCGGTAATTATAGTTGTAGAAACGTACTTAGCAACATTATCATTAACTATAATGTGTCTTCAACAATTCAGCGCCGGATGTTAAAATTTTTTTTATTTTTATTGCTATTTATATGCTGTTATTATGTGGTCTATAACATGACAAGCTTATCTAGGACACATACCTATACAACAGCACAGCTTTCAAGCTTTAGAAAATATTTTCTTATTGCCCAAAGCGGAGAACTGATAATAACATTATAAATTCTTTGCTAAGACTCAAAAATATTCGATGGCTTAATTAAAAAAATGTTATAAATATGAAGCTAAAAATTTCAAAAAGAGTTTTTATTGCAAAATTGTTGTTTTTCTGTAATACTCAAGTCCTCAATAAATTAAGCTGAGGCGAAAAAAAGCTACAAAACTTTAATTTTCGATACATACTAATTTCCAATTGCTGATTATTGCCATTTTTCTTTATAGAATGTTTCTTTGTGTCTTCCAATTTTTTTAAATTTTTTTATCAAGCCGTCAATGTTCGGCAACAAAGTTGCCATAAAAGTGTATAGAATAAATTAATTCATCTAAAATTGTACCATAAAATATTTAATTTTTTATCTTACCACAGTCAATGAAATTTCTAACTGTTATAAGCCGAGACACAACCCAGTCGGTTATGTCCACCCGAAGTTTTTTATTATTGTAACGCGGTTTGCTCAACTTATAGCATGTTATCTTTATAGCAAGGAACATTAGAAGATAAGTTTGAAATTATGCTCAAATATTTCAGATATATATATAAATATATACATATTTTTTTTATTTAAATTATAAAAATATTTAATAGAATAAAAAATTAATTTTAATTTTAATTTTAATTTTAATTTTAATCTCAATTTTAATTTTAATATTAATTTTAATTTTAACTTTAATTTTTATTTTTTTTATATTTTTTTTTTATAATTTTTATTTTAATATTAATATTTTTTTTAACTTTAATTTTTATTTTTATTTTTATTTTTATTTTTATTTGTATTTTTTTATAATTTTTATTTTAATATTAATATTAATATTAATTATAATTATAATTTTAATTTTATTTTTAATTTTTATTTAATTTATTTTTATTTTAAATTTATTTTTTATTTTTATTTAAATATTAGTTTTTTTTTATTTTATTTTTAATTTTAATTTTAATTTTAATTTTTTTTAATTTTAATTTTAATTTTAGTTTTAGTTTTAAATATAATTTTAATTTTAATTTTAATTTTAATTTTAATTTTAATTTTAATTTTAATTTTAATTTTAATTTTAATTTTATTTTTAATTTTAGTTTTAATTATATTTTCAATTTTAATTTTAATTTTAGTTTAAATTTAATTTTAATTTTAATTTTAATTTTAATTTTAATTTTAATTTTAATTTTAATTTTAATTTTAATTTTAATTTTAATTCTAATTTTTATTTTTATTTTTATTTTTATTTTTATTTTAATTTTATATTAATACTAATTTTAATTTTGTTTTTAATATAATTTTAATATTAGGTTTAACTATATTTTTTTATAATAATTTTAATTTTATTTTTGATTTTTTTTTGGAATTTTAATTTTTTTATTTGAATTTTATGTTTAATTTTAATTTTAATTTTAATTTTATTTTTAATATTAATATTAATATTAATTATAATTATAATTTTAATTTTATTTTTAATTTTTATTTAATTTTATTTTTATTTTAAATTTATTTTTTATTATTTAATTTTTTTTTTTAATTTTAATTTTTATTTTTTTTTAATTTTAATTTTAATTTTAGTTTTGTTTAATTTTAATTTAAATTTTAATTTTAATTTTAGTTTTAAATATAATTTTTATTTTTATTTTTATTTTAATTTTAATTTTATTTTAATTTTTAATTTTAGTTTTAATTATATTTTCAATTATAATTTTAATTTTAGTTTAAATTCAATTATAATTTTAATATTAATTTTAATTTTAACTTTAATTTTAATTTTAGTTTTGATTTTTATTTTAATTTTAATTATTTTTTTATTTTTATTTTAATTTTTTTTAATTTTATATTAATACTAATTTTAATTTTGTTTTTAATATAATTTTAATATTAGGTTTAACTATATTTTTTTTGTAATAATTTTAATTTTATTTTTAATTTTTTTTTGGAATTTTAAGTTTTTTTATTTGAATTGTATGTTTAATTTTAATTTTAATTTTAATTTTAATTTTAATTTTAATTCTAATTTTTATTTTTATTTTTATTTTTAATTTTAACTCTAATTTTAATTTTAATTTTAATTGTAATTTTAATTTTTATTTTTATTTATATTTCAAATTTTAATTTGAATTTAAACTTTTATTTCAATGAAAATTTTAATTTTAATTTAATAACTTTTGTTTTAATTTAAGTTTTTTTTTAAGTTTAATTTTAATTTTATTTTTGTTTGATAATTTTCTCGGCATTTAACAGTCTTTATCTTAAATGTTTTTGCTCATTTTTCCAGTTTGAGTCCACACAGGAGATTAGTTTGTGGTGAAAAGCTCTGTTTTTTGTTAACAGCTTATTTACTAAGGGATAGTAGTTGGTGTGTAGGACTTTTGTTTTCATAAAAACAGCTGATCAAATTTGATTTCATTCATTTCTCGTGAAACACAACAAAGCGAGGTTGTAGGTTTCTATTGGCTGCGGTTGGTAGTTGGAAATGTGAAAAAAGAGATAAGTTTTCGTTACTATTTGAATAATTAAAACTTAATTATATGTAATATCATCTTACAAAGGCTGATAAATATAAATACACAGAATAATTATAAATAAATACTGCAAAAATAATTAACAGGGATGTCATACGAAATTCTTGACCCACGCAAAGTAAAATAAAATAAATATATAATTTTTTCTATAAAAAAAAATTTTTTTTTCTAATTAATTACTGGTTGCCACCTTTTTCAAGTAAAGTTAAAAATAAATTTTTGCTTTCCATGTAATGCAACACGGCGTAATGAAATCAAATATATTTAACTCCAATTAAATAATTAAAGCATTAATTAAGCGCCAATATATGTATGCACAGACACTTTTCACTACATTCATTCATACACATGTGTATATATGTATATTCACACATATATTCATATGAACTTTCCAACGAAATCCTGTATGAGCCACATAGTGTCAATTAACTGCATTCTTTATTGCTTTACATAGGTCACTAGGGTCCAATTGAGTTTTCACCTTTATTATAGCTGTAATTTTCTACATTATACATAACACAATGTTAATTTGTTTCGAACAAAGTTAAGGATTTGAGGTTCAAGTTCACTATTCACGGGTAAAATGTGTATGTGGCAGGTGGCAAAAAACATGCATACATATTTACATCAAAATATACATATATCCGAGTGTAACTATTTTAGTGTATACACAATGTACAGTTATTATAAATATATTAATATTAAAACTTTAGTTCAAGGGCCATAGGACGATGAGCACTGTGAGTTGGTCCTTGAGGGTTCATCATTTAATTATTGTAAAAAAAGTTTTGTTTTAATATTTTCCAATATGGCGCATCGTTTTTGAAAATTTACGATACTCATTCAAAAAATTTGTTTCAAAATTTTATTATAACCTTAATATGCTTAAAAATTCAAATTGAGAAAATTTTGAACATAACCTCACAGCTCACGATATATGTAACTCTAACTATATTTTATAAGCTACTTTTATTATCTAGAATATATTCAAAGTGGTGATTTTATTGCCAAAGACAAAGAGCGTCTTGGTAGCCAATCCAAGAAGTTTGAAGATGAGCAATTGGAGGCTTTTTTCTGAATCAATATACCTGCGAAACTCAAATTGAGCTCGTTGTCAACTATACTAATGCATTTGAGCAGTGCATTTGCGCCAAAAACGATCGAAAGGCAAGGCAAGGTGATTTTGCAACATCACAACGCTCGGCTTAACGTTGATTTAATGGTTAAAAACCATCTGGGAAAGCTGAAATGCGAGGTCTTACCCTACCCGCCGTATTCTCCAAACCTTGCTCCTTCCGACAACTGTCTTTTTGGACAGATGCATAACGATTTGGGTGCTCACTGGTTCGGTTATTTTGAAGGAATTGAGGAATGGCTCAATGATTGGATCGAGGATGGAGAGGGTTCTTTCTTTTAGAGGTGGTATTCGAAAATTACCACAGAGATAAGACAAACACTACTTTCAGTGATGTATTTTGAAATTATTTTCTCAATAAAACACTTGTGAACTCAGAAACCTGAATCGCATTAATTTGTGATCCATTTCGAGGTTATTTACCTTTTTAAAGAAAGAAAAAAAAACACAGAAAATTCAAACCTAATGGGGAATGTTTAATATCATTCGAAAGAACATTCTAGGGCATTTATTTTTTGAAGATTATCTCTTTCAAATTTTGGCCGCGGCTACGTCTCAGATGGTCCATCCGCTGAGTCCAATTTTCGATGACTCGTTCGAGCATTCGACTGGTAACTGACGAATGACACGCGTGATGTTTTGCTCCAAGACCTGAATCAAAGCGGGATTGTCCGCATAGACTTAAGACTTTACATATCCCCACAGGAAAAAGTTTAACGGTGTGATACCACACGATGTTAGTGGCCAATCTGTTCACCGAAGTGTTCCCTCAATAAATCCATTGATTGATGCGATTTGTGGGAAGTGGCGCCGTCTTGTTGAAACCAAATGTCGTGGAGATAACGAGCTTCAATTTCTGGCATCAAATAGTCTGTTATCATGGCGCGATAACGGTCACCATTGACGATTACGGTCTTACCGGCATCATTTTGGAAGATATATGCGAGTATTTTTACAACAACTTTCGGCGTGGATTAACCCAGGAACAATGCATCGATGCAAACTTAATTAAATTTTTAGCGATAATGCTCCACCAAAGACCAAAAACAATTGTTGTTCCGGAAACTATTGATGCAGTTCGCAAACTGATATTGCAAGATCGACATGTGATCCACCGTGAGATGAAGACAACTGTAGGCATTAGCAGGACCAGCATACATTCAATATTGCAATTTCTTCACGTTGGATCTCAAAACGCGTCAATTGCTCAGAAAAGGCTCGTGTCGATTGTTCGAAAAAGATGTTAGAAAAAGTACGATTGTGGTTCTTCGAAACATGTCTATGAGATCGATCTACAGGTGATGAATCGTGAATATGCGTGAGCCGAGATTCAAGATGAGCCGAACACAACAAAAGTTGTTCGCACACAAAGCACTCCCAAGCAATTGGTTGCCTGTTTTTTTTTTTTTTTTTTTTTTTTTTTTTTTATGAAAAGATGTTGCAGCCGTACTGAGTGGTAGCCAACCACTTTTTTCTATCTGTCTTTCAAGAAATTAGGAAAACCAACCGCCGAAGGTGGATCACTCTTCACCACGACGACAGCGCGAGCTCTCTCTCATACACCAAGTGAACCAACTGCATTTTTGAGCACGCACAACAACGGTTTGATGAGTCATACACCGTCTAGTATATACTAGCTTGGCACCGAATGACTTCTTTTTATTCCCCAAGGTAAAAAATAAACTGAGATGTCAACGCTTTTCGTCACCTGATGAGGAGGTTGATGCGTTAAGAACGCATGTTTCGGAGATATCTCAATCAAAGGGGCAAAGGTGCTTCGACAATTGCTTCAAACGAATATATAGAATATTTTGAAAAACAATAAAGCGATTTTCGATGATTAATATTTGTTTTTTTTTATCTAACGATATGCATATAAATCCAAAATTATAGAAAATTTATTTTAAATTATTATTATTTTTTAATTGTGGTCGCCTCTTGGCATGGCCCTTCGACTGTATTGCTGACACGAAGGAGAAGCTACTCATAAAAATTCTTCAGCCAAACATCCAGGCGCACACCATTAATTGTATGATGAGGAGCTCGGCTAAAAATCTGTTCAGTGGTTATGCGTATTTACTTATGTATATATTAAAAACCGTAGCATATTGAAGCTGTCAAATGCCATTCTAGCCAACTTGTACTCTTCTTAAAGCTTTAAATGCCTTAAATCCGCGCTTCGTACGTAACATATGTATGTGGAGCGTTAATTTTGTTTTCTTCACATCAAAGCGAATTTCCGCTCCTATAAATACGATGTCCTTGTAGAACCCAGACTAGACTTAAGCATTTTTATTTGCTTTAATATTTATATAAATAAATAGAAATAAATGAACGAACTTTTGCTTTTGTACCGATGTGACTGCCAAAAATAAAACAACACAAACACATACATACTTGTAAATATCAATTTCTACTTATACACACCTATACAACCCTAGGAGTACGAGTAAAATACGATGAAGAAAGCCATCGCACTAAATTCCATATGCAGACAAATCAAGTGATTTGCATGAGAAGCACGCGCTCGTACTAATGTTCGAAGATTGAAATGCTGAGGCGCATGGTAAATATGGGTGTACTCGTATTTATATGCTATATATATATAATTACATGCACAGGGTTATCCATTTTGCGGTTTCGAAAATTAACCTAAATATAAGGGCTTCCAATAAGATTGATATGATTTCTTTAAAAAAAAGCACACATCACAAATTGTTGAGGAAATTCAAATGGTTTTTTTTATTTAAAGTGAAGTACAATCGATCCAAAAAGTACTGAATTTAACATCATTCAAATGGCCTCCACGACTTCTTTTGCAGGAACGAATTCGATGAAGCCAATTTTTGAGCACGTTTTCCACTAAATCAAGTCTCATGTCATGAATAGCACTTTCAATGCTGACTTTTAAAGTTTGAAGAGAGTCTGGTTTATTATTAAAGACCAATGACTTCAAATAACCCTACAAGAAGTAGTCTAATGATGTTAAATCACAACTTCTTGGAGGCCATTCAATGTCACAATTTCTTGAAATAATCGAATCTCCAAACCTTTCTCGCAATAATTTGGTTGGTTGCAGGTGCTGTGTGACACGTAGCCCCGTCTTGTTTGAAATAGATGTTGTTAAGACCAATTTCTTCCAATTGTGTTCATAAAAACTTCGTTATCATTGATTTATACCGTTCTCCATTGACAGTAACGGTTCTACCAGCTTCATTTCGAACGAAGTACACACCAATGATTCCATCAGACCATTTAGCTGAATGTAATGGTTGTTCATGAATAATGAATGTGGATTTTCTTCGCACCAGAATCGACATTTTTGTTTATTTACCGCACCACTCCGATGAAAATAAGCCTCATTGGAGAAGATGATTTTCTTAAAAAAAAATCTTTATCATTTTCAAGTAGTTCCAAGGCAAAATCAGCAAATTCAAGACGTTTATGGTGGTCCATGGATGAAATTGTAAAAATTACTGAATACAGTGTAGAAAAATGACAGATCATGACATATTAAAAAAGGCCAAAACGACACTTTATCCAATGATCCCTATTGTAAAACCCTTTAAAATTCATTTAAATTATTTTTTTTCATGATTTTTTTTTTTATTATCACGTTTGAGCCTTGGCATTATATGTGAATCACCACATCATTCAAATGACCGCCTGGAGAATTTTTGCAAACTTCGATCAGTTTGAGATAGTTTTCGACCACTTTTTGGCACATATATTGGGTCGTATCTCAGCCATAACTTGACGAAGGTTTGGGTCAAGGGCGCAAAAGTTAAAGGTTTATCCGCATAAACACGGTCTTTCGCGTAGCCGCACAAAAAAAAAGTCCAACGGTGTCAAATCGCACGATCTCGATGACCAACTGGCATCGCCAAGACAAGGGATTACGCGAACAGGAAATTTCTATTGCAATAAAGCCAAATTCGCTCGTGTTGTGTGGCATGTGGCACCATCTTTTTGAACCACATATTGCCCAAGTCGTGTTCTTCAATTGTAGGCAAAACAAAGCCGGTTATCACGCGACCATAACGCTCCGAATTGACAGTGATAGTCTCGCCGTTATCGTTTTCAAAGAAGTAATGTACAATCACACCTCCGGACCAAAGAGTGCACCAGACAGTAAGTTTTTTTGGGTGATATCTTTGCCATTATTTGATAATTCTCGAAGCCTCAAAAGTGCCAATTCTGCTTATTTACGCATCCACCGAGTGAGAAATGTGCTCGTCGCTGAAGAAAATTGGAAAAATCACGGCCCACTACTTGCTGTTCAAGCACCCAATCGTCGTAACTACGGCGTTGTGAATGGTCAGCGGCTTCAGTTGTTGTATGAGCTGGACTTTATATGGATGTAGGTGTAAGTCTAAATTCAAAATACGCCATAATGTGCCATAAGAAAGTGTCAGCTCTTGAGAACGTCGAGAAATAGACACATTCGGATCTTCGGCTACACTATCACTTACGGTGTGCACAGGCCTTACAGTATCTATAACCGATTCAGTATCTTCAAACTTTTTTAAAATTTTACCAATTGCTTAAATAGTTCGACAATTATGTGCAGCATAACCTCCTCTTGAAGCACATTACGTGACCAGGTTTGAATCACCATTTTTGTAGTAGATTTCAACGCGTTATGCGGTCATTAAGCGTTCCATTTTCATAAATGCCTTTCTTTTAAGTACAACAAAGCATGCTTAGTTTGACAGTTAAGTTTGACAGATAGATGTCAAAATACAGCGTTGCATTCTCGAAACCACTAAATGGATAACACTTTATGTTTATTTGTTTTGACAACAATTTCACTGCGTCCAACGCCAGAAGGCATTTCGCCAGCATATGCACTGTTAAATATTCGTAGGTTTGTCTGTGCGTATGTATGTATGCATATTTAGTATATGTCATTACCAAATAAATTGCATATTTTTCAGCTAATTAAGGATGACATGAGATTTGCGCTTGATTTGTTTTAAACATTAATATAATATCATTGAATTTATTCGCCGTTTATATGTATAAGTACATACATACATACTCGTATGCATGCGTTGCTAAGTGCATATACTCACGTATTTTGTCTGCATTAGCATTATGTCGTAGACGCAGTCGTCGCACGCCAATAGTGTCATTGACTTTTATCTCGCTAATCTGCCATAGTCAATTGCAATTCACTTGTCGTTATTGTTTGTTGCTATTGTTGTATATTGTAATGAGCTTATCATGGTACACATTCACTAACAATGAATGTATGTTTATTCATGTGTGCATATGCATGAGTATTGAAATTAAAGGATAATACATCAAATGAAATGAAATAATAGCGAATTAACGGTAATATGCATTTTAACAAAAGCTGACAACTGATTTGATTTAATTTTTTGTTTGGTTTGCTTTGCTTTGCTTTTTTACTAGGTTTAATAATTAAACTAATTCCACTTGGGCAATTGTCGATTTGAGGCTTATGATTTGAGTGGATTTAATGAAATCAGATATTTCAGCTGAAAACATATAAAATAATTTCAATAAAATAATTTTTAAGGATAAATGAATAAATTTTTTGGCTAAAAAAGGCATACACTAATCAGATATGAGGTGGATACAGACACTAGAATTGCTCGTATGAATTTAAATTTAATATAGGTTAGGTTAGGTAGATGCGGCTGTTGCTATGGAAATATCAATACACTTAGGGTAGAGTAAGCCCATTGTAATACCACGAAGTGGAGCCAATTTTTACGCTTCATTGAAAATCTACTTTCAATTTTTTATGCATTTTATTAGTTAATTTACAACAACTTAACGAGTGCTGCTGTCGGAGATAAATAATCAAGGAAGGTGGCTCTTAGCCTATGCCCAAAGCAAGGCAGTTGCGTAAAAGATGGAATACCGTCTCTTTCCCTTCAGCGTTTTTAAAGCTTCTCACAAATTTTTGAGTCGCCCTAACAGATAGCGACTAGTCAGCACTTCTATTTCCTAATGTGTTTCGCGCGCTTCGCTCAACTTATGATGCAACATTATCGGCCTACTGAGCATACTATCCGCAACACTATCACCCATCTTGAGACCATTACCACCAGCATTCATTATTGGATAATATTCGACCGTATAGACTACGTCCAGCACGCAGTAACGAAAATATAGCGGCCGTAGCTGGGAGTGTACACGAATAGCGTGGAGAGTCGATTCGGCGTTGTTCCCAGCAACTCGGACTGACGTTTGGAACGACTTGGCGCATTTTACGTCGAGATCTTAAATAGAAAGCGTACAAAATTCAGCTTGTGCAAGAATTAAAGCCGCTGGACATTCACAAGGGACATCGCTTCGATCGATGAATTCTTGAAAAGTTCCAAGAGGATCCGACGTTGTCGTGCCAAATTTTGTTCAGCGATGAGGCCCATTTGTGGCTCAATGGGTATGTAAACAAGCAAACTTGCCACATTCGAGACGAAGAGCAACCTGAAGGGATTCAAGAGCTGCCATTTCATCCAGAAAAAACAACGGTTTGGTGTGATGAGTGGGTTGGTGGAATCATCGGTCGATATTTCTTCAAAAATGATGCCGGTGAGAACGTAACTGTCAATGGCGTCATCGCGCCATGATAACCGACCATTTGATGCCTTAAATTGAAGCCCATGATCTCCGCGACATTAGGTTTCAACAAAGCGGCGCCACTTTCCACACATCGCATCAATAAATGGACGGATGGAGAGAACACTTCCATGAGCAGATCATTTCACATACATGTTCTGTTTGGTCATCTTCTGTAGAGATCGGTGACAATCAAGCACTAATTTTGAATTTGTTGTGAGCGAGCCAAGCGTTTGACTGTTAATGAATATAAAAAAAATATTTGCCTCCGAATTTGGCTCCGCTATAATCTGCAGCCTCCTTTATTGCTGTAACATTTGTCAGTTGGACACTATAATGATCGAGTAGTCGGAAAGCCAGCTCCAAACTGGTTGCTTTGAGAAAACTTCTCACCAATAAGTCATGTGATAGGGTGTTGAGGCTTACGTTTAAGGCTTCGTATGAATGGTTTTGAGTGCACCACTTATGTTAATCAGCGCGATTCCTTGTATTTTGTTTTTACTTGTCGTTTTGTTGCAGGCGGACCACCATACAGCTACTCCATAAAAGAGTATTGGTCTTTCTACTAATATGTACAGTAGCAAATCTTGGGGCTTAAACCCCACTTTTTACCAATAGTTTTTTTATATAAAGTTTGAATCTTCGTATCATTCAAATGACCGTCTCGTGAGTTTTTGCAAACTTCGATCTCTTTGAGGTAATTTTCGAACACTTTTTGGCACATATTGGGCAGAATCTCAGCTCTAACTTGGTAAATGTTGGTTTTCAAGTGCTGAAGAGTTACAAGGCTTATCCGCGTAAAAGCGGACTCGGTGATTAAATGATATCGCCGAGATGAGAGTCTACGCGAAGCTCTTGAGAACGTCGAGAAATAGACACATTCAGGCCTTCGGCTAAACTTTCACTTACAGCAACTGTATTTGATAAGCGATCCATTTTCATAAACGCCTGACTTTTAACTAAAACAAAGCATTTTTGGTTTGACACTTCTCCAGTCTACTTCTCCAGTGAGTGACAGTGAAAATCACTCGGGTTTTATTAACCCATTTTTGTAATCGGCGAGGATGGAAATGTTGAATCATCACCTTGGCGAAATTCACTCAGACGAATGCTTCTTAATATCGGTTATTAGTTATTGTAGAACGTACTAAACCTCATCAATGTGGCTTCACAGCGGGACACTGCTTATCGTGGTACTTATTTAATAGACAGATACAATCTTCTGATATCACTGGCCTCAGTACCTCCGACGAGTGAAAATATTTTAACAAAATTTGGAGCTACGGAGGAATTCCAGAAATTAAGTTTACTGAAGTTTAAGTTTTTTTCTTACAATAAAACAATTTTAAACCTGCGAAAATCAGTGGACTTACTTTCTGGCTACGCCTCGTAGTAAGCGATAAGTATATTTCTGAGCAAAATATTATTATTTTTGGCCAAAATATTACCATTTAAGACTGCAATATGACCAGATTTCTGACCATGGTCTGACCATTTTAGACCATAAGCTCACTTTTTAGCAATGGAGTCTAACCATTTCACACTAGATTCTGTCCATTTTAAGCTAGATTACCATCATTTCCCGTCAGAATTGCATTATCTTAGCCCAGACCTAAATTATTTCCTACCAGAATATGACAAGTTTAGACCATAGTCAGAGGATTTCAGACCATTTCAGACTATTTCTGCGAAAATTCTGAGAAAAGCCTGACACTTTATACCAGAATATCCCCATGTTAGACCAGAATCAATCTATTTCAGATCAATTTAAACTAGAATTAGACTATTTCGGATCATATGTTGTCAATTTGACAACAACATATGACAGTTTTAGACCATTTCAAAAAATTTTAAATCAGAATGCAGATCTTTTGAGACCGTTTTGAGACAATTTTAAAGAAGAATCATTTAGTAAATTTTAGGCCAGAATCTGATTTTTTACAAAAATCTGACAATTTTAGACCAGATCTAACAAATTTCCAATCCCAAGTCAAAAGTATTATTTTCTTTAATTTAAAAGTATGCAGTTGTCTGACTAGTATGGTTCGCTTAGCATGCTATTTTTGAATTAGTTGCCGACTACTTCTCTGTATAGCAACGTATTCCCTCCCTAAGCCTCACTGAATCTCATACAAATCATCACAAAACGTTGTAGTTAAGCACTCACTGCACTTAAATCACCTCCGCTTTAAGGAATATTCTTCAAAAAAAAAATTTTTTTTTCTTTTTTTGGATTTTAAGCTACACGACAGTGATTTACCGAAGCATCTTGTAGCCGGTGTAGATGAATTATTTGTTATGTGTATTGGTACACACTCGTACTCGTATGTAGTTATACAAGTGTACGTCAGTGCTTACAGACGTAAGTAACGACTTTGGCCACCAATTCCATTGTAAATAATCGACAACATGTAACAGAGATAAATATCAACAGTTATTGCTATATATAATTGTCGGAGAATTTGCTTTTGCTTCTTATTTTTATTTTTTTATTTTTTATTTTTTTATTTTTTTTTGTTAGAGAAGAAGAACAAAAATGGCTGTGAGACATGATGAATTTTTAAAGATTTTTGTTGAAAAAAATTTCTGCAACTTTGCAACAACAAAAAAAAATACATATAATGGTATTTTGTGTATATATTTTTTTATTTTTATTTATTTCTGTCTATATATTTGTAGATATGTGTATATATTTGGGCACATTTTATATTGAATTTTTTGATTTATTTATTTTTTCTGAAAAGTTATTTATGTGTGAAAGCAGCTGCACTGCTACAAGTATGTATGTATATGAGTATGTTTGTGCGCTTGTCCTGCCTTGCTTTGTGCCATTATGCATGTATTGTATGCGCCATGGACAACGCCAGGGACATGTCTAAGTAATCATTGAAAGCTGCGGGTTAACAATGACGATAATAAAATCCTGCTGGTATCTCTGTATATAACATACGAGTGTATAACGAGACTTTTCAAAGGCACTACATACTTATTTAATGTTAAACAGCAGTGACATATATACACACATATGTAGTTAATCAATAATACTAGTTCAAAAGCACGTGTGAACATCAATGGTATACTAAAGCTTAAGATTTATGCGTGAAATGCAGGAAACTTTGACGAGAGTAGAAAAAAAAGGAAAAAAAATTTACAAAAAAATGCAAAAAAAAACTGTATAACAGCTGATGCGAGATTTCGTCTGGATTTGAAGCCCTTACAATGGGGTTTTGAATCCAATGTGGCTTAATCAGCGCATAAATTGTATTATCTAGTGGAATGTCTTTTGGTTGACAGTTCTTTGTAAATGCTTAGCTTTAACTTTTATACATATGTATAAATATGTATTGTTTATTGCTGCAAATTCACCTGAAAGCTGTACAATAGCTATACAATCAGTGGTGAAGCTGGTGAAAAGGCAAAGTCAGTGCATTTCTTTGCTTTTTTTTGGCGCATCAAAGGACTAAAGAAAAGAAATAAGAATTGGAATTGGCTTAATAGTATTGCTTTAGCTTTCTCAGGAGTTTCATTAATACATTTTCTTCTTCTTCTTCTTATATGTAGAAACAAAATAATCTGATATAAATTGATTCTGGTCTAAAAAGGCGATATTCTGGTATAAAGTGGCAGGTTTTTCTCTGAAATAGTCTGAAATGGTCTGAAATACTATAATTATGGTCTAAAATTTTCATATTCTCGTATGAAATAGAAATGATCATTTTTGGTCTGAAATAATATGAGTTTGGGCGGAGACAATGTAATTCTGATGTGAAGTGATGATATTCTAGCCTAAAATGATCAGATTCTAGTGTGAAATGGTCAGAGTCCATCGCTAAAGAGTGAGCTTATGGTCTAAAATGGTCAGACTCGAGTCAGATATCTGGTCAGATTACAGTCTTAAATGGTAATATTTTGTCCAAAAACTTTAATATTTTGTTTAGAAATACACTTGTCTCTTACTACAAAGCATATCCAGAAAGTACGACATTCTGGTATAAATACCCGAATTTCTCGAAAACTATTGACTTTTAATCAACTATTGCGGCAAGCATACTTTACCGCTGGTAAATTTTTGAATCCCTTATCAGAAAAGATTAGCAGTGCCCGACAGAAAACTTCTCATAACCTCGACCTATCCTTAATGAAGTTCACTGATCTCCGCTACTAAACGCTTTGAACAGCGCATTGAAGGAAAATAAGTTGATATAGTGGTTGCTTATAGACAGGTCAGAGGGGCAGTGATCTGCATGCTAAGGTACAAAGTTGGGAGCTAGCAGAATACTTGCATATACAGTTTTCAAATCGAGCAGTAAACTAATTACTATTATCTCAAATTTTAAAATATTCGAATGGAACCTATATGTATTTGTATTTTTGTATTCTATGTAAAACTGATTGTTCATATAATGGGTTATTCATTTAGTGGTTTCGAAAGTACAGAGCCGTATTTTGACATCTGTTGAACTTAACTGGGAGACCAAACATGCTTTGTTTTAGTTAAAACTCGTGAAACCTTCTGTTAGCCCCCACATTTTTTCGTGGAATTTCCGAGCTTTATCCCCTTCAGCCAGCTACTCAAGCTCTTCATACTCACACTTTACAATCTGGCTGCCTTGTAAACAAATGTGGCTCGCACACATCTTCAACTCTCGATAACTCTCCCATGCGGTGCACGTTGTTGTCGTCGCTCGTAATGTTGCTGTGTAGTCAGTCTTTTATTTTTCTCCACTGCTTATCATTCATCTTTGTGAAATGCCAACTACTATATGTATGTATTGAAGTATTCCTCTTTTAGTGCGACAATTACTAAGGGTCAGCAACTGGCAAGACAAACTACAGATGCTCAGCAATGAAAAAGGTGGTTATTGGTAAAAAAAACAGAAGTCTGTTGGTATTTCCAGGATGTGTGATCCAACGAACGTCTCATAACACCAAGGCAAGCCACTTCATTATGGCTAGTTGACAGAAATTCTTTCTAAATAATGTCAATTGACTTAACATTTGAATTTTTAGTCAGCATTTTTGTTCATACTATATCTCGCCCCCAACAGGGAACAAATGATGATTGTGCCGGTAAATGGTTTAACAAGTTTTAAGAAATAGTTTGAGAAAAACGTTTCAAGATTAAGGAAATGCGTATCAATGCTATATGCTGTAAATATAGAAATGTGAACTAGGCTGGGTATGGAAATCTTAATAATGAATATGTAATAAATTCATGTTTTTTGAAGTAAAATACTAAAATTTTTGCTGCACTGCTTATGAAAGTGATTAAAACAAAAACTCAAAAAATTATTAAATTATTGGTGTACAAATAAGTTTGTTCCGTTTTGAAACGTGGCTTATTTTAAAATTCACAGATGCTAACCGGCACGAAAAGTAGGTTGCTCATTCGGAATATAATCATATTATTAATTTCATATTTGCATTTTATATACATATATATTTGTTTGATCCAAAAATGTCTAAATTTGAGCCAACCAACCAATCATATGTGGGAACAGCTGGACGTGGTGTTTTATGTGTTGCTTAGTCCAAGTTGAACAATTACTGGCGCCTTCTACCGAGCTCAGCTGTTGAGATGAAACCGAGCTTTGTATGTAAAACGCACTAAGTATTACTCCAAACTAGACTAAATTATTCTTCTTCATAAAAAAAAAACACTAAAAATCTTCCACGCTACATATGTTCAGTGGGAAACTATTTAAAAATTCTTTATTGGAAAGTACTATCCCTCAAAACTTATTGCGCTGCTCGACTATCATTTGTTCCGTTCAATGGCACATGCTCTGTCAAAGCAGCTGTTCAACATAATATGAAGATAACGAAAATGTGTTGATTCGTGGATAGCTTAAGAAAAAAGATGCGGAGCTCTTCAGACATGGAATCCGTACGCTGCCTGTAAGATGATAGTGATGGCCAATACTTCGATTAAATAATTTTTTTATTTTATTTTATTTATTTGAGTATGATATGTAAATAAATTTACAAACAAACTAAAAACTTAGGGAAACTGGCTACTTAGGTCTTCGCCGCAATCGATTAAAATCGATTAAATTCGATTAAATAAAAAATGCATTCTTCACACAATGAATAATTTTTTTTTTTTAACAAAAAACTTTGTGCCTTATGGAAGTAAAAGTTCCAACAAGAAGCTGAATGGAAGACACTGCAACCAAATAAAAATTAGAAAAAATTAGAAATTTTTATAAAGACGCCTTTAATGCGTCTTATTTGAATAAACAATCGTTCATCCTAAATGTAGGCAATAAAATATTGGATCTTAGAAAATACTCCAAGAGTTGCGATTACTCTCTTCCCATTCTCACACATACTTATATTACGAAAATATATGTCAATTTTAAATGCTATCATATTTTAAATATTTAAAGAATGCTTTGTGCCTCGAAATAAATTTTAATACTTAATATATACAAGTATTAAACATATTCTTAATACAGATATTTTTTCTTTTCACTCCATTTATTGTAATAAATACTTGATATGATATTAAAATAATATCACCAAGAAAATATTCAAATGTCATTAAATTTACAGTTTAAACTCAAACACATTCGAAATTCAGGAGTATTTATTAAATTTGTAAAATTATGATAATATGCAAACTTATATATATATATATTATTTAATAAAAAATCTCTTGAAAAACTTTCATAGATACGTACACGTGCTTTCATTATATACTCATATTGAAATAGTTAATTAAAAACAAATCATTTTCTTTCTTAGTATTAATGGCATATCAATGGGCAATTTGTAATTGGTAAATATATTTTTATTTAATATTTTCTGTTTTTAGTGAGAGAATATTTATTTGAAATTAATTTTTGCTACGTAGTAAAACAGAAATAGAACGTTTCAAGGAAAGCATATCAAAAATATATGCAATTAAAATTGATTCGAAAAACAAATTTTTCCTAAGGAATTAAGAAAATTAATTCATTTCGTGCTCAAAAAAGGGCTACACGTGCAAGTTCTGGCGGAACTCGGAAGCATTTACCTGTTTCACTGTAATGTTTCACATCAGTCAACAATAATTTCGCACGAAAATTTCCGGATTTGTCTTAAATAAAAAGTATTTGCGGGAAGTTTTGACTTTCTACTTTAATTGGAAGAAAATTGTCGCTGAAGTCCATCGAATGCTGGTGAAAGTTCATGGTGAATCTGCGCCGAACGATAAGACAGGTTGAGAGTGATTTCGACGCTTCAAAAGTGGTGATTTTAGCGTTGAAGACAAAGATCGTCCGGGTATATAATCCGAAAAGTTTGGAGATGCGGAACGGAAGGCCCTACTAGCTTAAGATCAATGCTAAACGCAAGCAGAACTCGTTATCGACTAAAATTAATGCGTTTCAGCCATGCATTGCACGAAAATCGGTCATAAACACGTCGCTGTAATGGTCCAAAACAATATGGAAGCGCTTAAATTGAAAATCTTAATACAACTACCGTATTCTCCAGACCTTGTTTCTTCAGACTACTGACTTTTTTGACGGATGCAAATTAATTTGGGAGGTCATAGGTGCGAGTCATTTGAAGAAATCGAATGATTGGATCTAGGACAGAGAGAACTAAATTTTTAAAGATAGTATATGGCGGCCGCAATAACCGAGCAGTTAACATTGCATACCACCATTCGGAAGACTAGGGTTCGCGTCTCAAAATTATAGAAAATAAATTTTTTTAATTGCGCTCACCTCTCAGCAGGGAATGTCAAGTCCTCCGAGTATATTTCTGGCATAAACTAAAAAATCTTCATAAAAACTCGTCATAAAAATCCATCTGCCGTTCGGAGCCAGATAAGAATAAACTGTAGGTCCCTCCATTTGCTGGTAAAAAAACCCTCAAGACGCAAAATCACAAATTGAAGGTGAAACTCGGCCGAAAATCGCTTCAGCGTTTACAAAGTATCCAAAAAAATATATTGTAAAAAATTTTAGATTTTTTTCTGGATCAAAATCGACTACAAGTAATGCATTTGAGCTGTGTATTGCGCGAAAGGCGGCCTGAAATAACCGAAAGACATGACAAGGTGCAATTTTGAAACATGACTACGCTCGGTCCACGTGGCTCTAAGGGTGAAAAAAACTGTCTGGAAACAATGAAATGACAGATCTTGCGCCACCTGCTATGATTTGAAGGGTTACCGGTTTTGAATAAATCGAAGAATGGCTTAATAATTGGATCGAAGGCAGAGAGAACTCATTTCATTAGGGATGGCCTTCGAAAATTACCAGAGAGATGGAAAAAGTAGTCGCTGTCGACGGACAATACTTTGAATGATGTATTTTTTTAATTTTAATTTTTATTTTTTTCAATTAAAAAACCTGTTTGAATACAGGAAACGAACCCAATAAAGAAATCGTTTTTCATTTTTGTCATTTCTTCCAACACTGTGCACTGTGATATATATGTATATGCACAAATATGCAATATTTCCATTAGATGCAATGTTCGTGTTTAACCATTAACAAAATCGTAAATCTTGTCACAAACACACATGTACATATTTGCGAAATATTTGTCCCAAATTAACAAGCATTGATACACACACACATACATATAATTGAATATTCCCTATTCTTATCACATTTCCTTCAAGGCAGGAACTTAATATAACAGAATAATGAAATGAATTATTACGGTCATGATTTCAACATCTAAATAACTTGAGAAACAATGCAGTGAACCATATTTACATATATACAGATATACATACAATTCCACGTTTGAGAGAGTATTTGTATTGCAGTGTTAGAATGTTCAAATGTTGACAGTTAATATGCATAAGTGGAGAATAAGGACAAATTAAATCGATTATCGCCACAGCTCCTGCTCCAATTTGTGTTGTACATTTTGATATTTCCCGAAGAAGAGGAGGGACCTGTATTTCATACTAAGTCGCCACCGCACAACTGATGGATTTTTATGATAAAATATTATTTTGAGTCAGAAATACACTTGGAGGGGTTGACATCATCTACCGAGTGGTGGCCGGAATTAGGAAAATTAATTTCTTAAATAAATTTTCTATAAATATATATGTATTATATGACAAAGGACCATGGGTATCCTCGGCATAGTAATATTCACAGTTAACCACTCGATCACAGCGGTCTTAGAAGCTTTAAATAAATAATGTCTTCGCAGAGATTGTTCCAAGGAGCCGAGAAATCCACACTTTCAGGTTCTGAATAACACCACTGCGCTCCAAATGATCTACTCCAAAATGTCCTATATAGTATCGAAAGCAACTGCTGCAGGAATTGCGGTCTCGATGTAAGCCCTATAAAGACCGAAATTATACTATTCATTACAAGGCACATGCCATTTACTTTTAAACCATCCTTACTGGAAGGCATAGAGATCACTCTTTTCACCGAAAACAATATATTTAGAAAAAATCACTAACCTGGAAACGAAATACTAAGGAAAGGTGTAGCTAAGCTGTGACCGACCTGGGGGCCCGATCTGGATAATATTACTTCTAGAGGCAAGAAAATTGCTTAAGAGTTCAGCGGATGGCCTTTGTTTAACCTTACTTAAAGAGTATGATATATTTCATGCAAGATTAATGCATCCCAGCTCTAGAGAAACCGCAGAAAAATGACAACCTAAAACTCTAAACTCTAAATCATTCTAAGAAGAGGATGAACTACTATACCCCAGCTTTCTGTATTGACAAAACATGTTCATTAAAAATATCAAAGTTCTTGGCGTTGCTTATTCTCAGTTTAAATAGACATATTGATCCTTATCTCACAGATCTTTCCCAAGATTGGACTTGTTCTGAATATTTGTTTATTTGACGTAACAGATCTAAGCTCACAATCATAAGTTCATTTCACGTAAAACGCCAGATAGGACCTTATATGCGTTATTGACAAGGTTGATCCACGGTAATTGGCATAGACTGGGGGGCCACCTTCTTTTGAATTAGGGCTTTGCGTTAACCATGCAACGGGAGTTTTATTTTTACTTCAGTTAACGTGGCTGGCGAAGAGTTCCTTTCATAAACTCAATTCTTCGGTCAAAACTCCGGTCTTAAAACCGTCTGGGAGTTTCTTGATTTTTTTTCGGAAAATTTTCGAATAATTGGATTGTTGGCCATCTCCTCATGCTATTCATACCCACGCATGTCAGCCTCTTTCTTTTTTGTCTACAATTCGTTTCTCTCTTCAACTATCGGGTCGATCGCAGCCTTGGGAGATACCTACATCATTTACTCTGCACTGTTGTACGACAATCCTTATCGTATCCCCTCTTTTTTTCCACCTTGTAGCATATTAATAATTTCGTTCGCGGCAGTACATAGGGTGCTTGAAATGCCATCCCATTCTTTTCTATCTTCTGAGGAGTTTCTAAGTTTTTTTGTTATTGGAGCTGGTTTCTACTTGGTTAGTTTATATTTCCAGTAGTTACTTCACGACCGACGTCCGTTCGTAGCTGCATCCCTGGTGGACAGATGTCGCAATCCTAATTACGATGAATTTTGCACACGATATGGGTATACTCACACTCTTTCTTTGGCAAAATACTCGCTAACATTGATGTTTATCAGTAGATCTATTAGCAGATAGCGGGTAGAAACCTAATGCAATTTAACTAAATAGATCTAGTTATTATTGGTCGAAGAGAAGAGAAAAAGGCTGTACTACTTCTGAACCAAATGCCCTTTAGCATCATAAATGGACACGGTCTGCTGGGGACTCACGGTGAAAATTTGAGCTGCTTCTTTAATGACTACTACAGCTGCAAGAAAATAGATGAGGGGCGAGTCGTTAGAGCACTATCTCTGCTACCACAACTACAATCCTCGATGCTACTCGATATCATTTCCTCAGTCCTACAGATTTCAAAACAAACAAACAAAAAAACATTCGCAGGGGTTGCCATTCCATGCCGAGGGGCGACTGCAATTAGGAAAAGTATTTTTCCATAATTAAGGATTTTAGTCTGGCCGGGACCCTTCGGAAGGTAACATGAACTGCTAACCGCTCGAAGCTGCGATACTTCATCATACTGAAAGGGCTGTTTGATAAGTTGAATTTTTTGGAATTTGCCTCCCAGTTATTGTAAATACAAAACGGCTTCCGTCAACAGTTATCGATTAACAGGCTACTGAAAAATTTTCAGCAAGTTGCGCCATTTAGTTTGTGTTTGACAGCCATTGAAAGCATAGAATCTCGTGAATTGTAACGAAAAAGGAAAAAAGTGAATTTCGCGTGCTAATTAAGCATTCTTCTTCGCAAAAACCCATCACCGAAACAAAGAAAATACTTGATAAATACTATGGGGACTCTGCACCATCAATTTGAATGGTTAAAAAGAGGTTGCCACGCCAGAAATAGTCGCTAAAATCCATGGAATGATATCGTACGATGGGAGAATAAAAGTGCGTGAGATGACTGAGGCTGTAGGCATCTCAACAGAGTGAGTACATCACATTTTACATGAATATTTGCACATGAAAAAGCTATCCGCGTGATGGGAGCCGTGATTGCTCATGCACGTTCATAAGCGCAACCGTGTTACATGAACTTCAAAGGAGTGTTTGCCGATATTCAAATGCAATCCAAAAGAGTTTTTGCGCCTTTTCATTACCGTAAACGAAACATGGATCGACCACACCACACCAGAGATCAAAGAGCAATCAAAGCAGTGGGTTACAACGGGTGAACGTGCAGCAAAGAAAACAAAGGTGGGACTGTTGTCCAACAAGGTCGTGACCAGAGTTTTTTTGGTAAGTACGAAGTATCATTCACATCGATTACCTTGAAAGTGGTAAAACGATCACTGGCGAGTTTATTCAGAGCTCTAAGACAGATTTGATATTGATTTGAGAAAGGAACGACAGCGTTTGGCGAAAAAAGTTCAATAAAGACGAACGTATATGGTCAATAAGGTACAAATTCATAAATTGGGCTACGAACTGCTACCCCATCCAGCATATTCTCCAGATTTGGCGCCCTGCGTCTATTTCTTGATTCCAAATCGAAAGAAAGGACAGGGAGATAAGAGATTCGGATCAAATAAGGACACAAACAAAAGTCTATTTTAAGTACCTTTAAAAAAGCCAATTAATTGGAAGGAATATAAAAATTGGAAAAATGCTGGACTAAATGAACGGAGCTGAAAGAAGATTATGTTAAGAAATAAAACGATTATTTGCAGAAAAAAATATATTTTACACAAAAAGTCACCGACTTATCAAACCACTCTCGTATTTCTTCAACATTTCGTTGAAATTTGTGTGCAAAAGGCTTATTAGACACTCTGTGTAGTAATAGCTGCTGTAGTTCTCGCAAAAACAGCATAAACAATTTGTGAGAAATAAAAGAAACTAACCCCTCTAGCAATTTTTTTTTGCCATTTTCCTGCAGGCATAATAAACATATATTCAAAGTAGAAGAAATTTCCTAATATTTTAATATCCATAAAAAATTCCGATAGTGCAACAGTGGAAAGCGCAATTTTTTTTTTAATCTCATAAATTATCACCCACACAGCGCTATGAATCGTAAAAAATTTTCAAGCTGAGTTTAGGGTGATGCCATTTTAGAGTCTAAGGAAAGAATGAAATGAAAGTGAAAGACACCAAAAAAAAAGGATAAGAAAGCAAATGCAGCGTTTAATTTATTTACCAAAATTTTTTTTTTTGCACAGACAAATATTATAAAGTGAAAATAGAAAATATTAAATCAAAAAAGTAAGTCAATTGATCCAAATGCTCGTAAAACAAAGCAAATCAACAAGTGTGTGGAATATGGAGAACAAAAACTTACAACAATTGCCACCGTGTTTACCACAAGAGCAACACAAAAAAAATACTTCAAACTGCCAAGAATACGCAAGTGAGTTAAGAAATGGTAATGGCTGTTGAATAAGCAACAAATGAAATGAGTGTAGAACAATAAAATTGTAGTTTCATGAAACATTGTTGCAATGAGTTATACAAGTAAACTTTAAAATAAATAGAAAATAAGTGAAATTAAATTTTACATAACAGGAGAATGTGGGAAGTCAGAGATCAACCCATTACTTCCTCAGACTTCTTCTTTTAATTCTAATTTAATTGTTGTTGTTGTTGTTGTTGTTGTTGTTGTTGTTGTTGTTGTTGTTGTTGTTGTTGTTCTTCTTCTTCTTCTTCTTCTTCTTCTTGTTGTTGTTGTTGTTTTTGTTGATGATGACGATGATGATGATGATGATGATGATGATGATGATGATGATGATGATGATGATGATGATAATGATGATGATGATGATGATGATGATGATGATGATGATGATGATGATGATGACGATGATGTTATTGCTGCTGTTGTTGTTGTTGTTGATGATGATGATGATGTTATTGCTGTTGCTGTTGTAGTTATTATTATTGTTGTTGTTGTAGCGTTAATAGCTAAATGTGTTCCCCAAAATTGGTTTTCGGGGAATACTGCGGGAGTGACAGTTTTGGCAGTATACAAATTGAGGTTGTGTCGGTATAACGGCTCGGCTTTGTCAAAAACTATAGGATTGCAGTCACCTCTTACGAAAGACATGCCCTACTGTAGGTAAACTCTTGAATCTCTAACTCGCAGGGGTCGTCATCTGTTGTTGCACTATTCAATTTCTCAATTAAAAAGGGATCATAAGGCTTTATGCACTTGTCCATGTAAGAAGGGAAAGTTTCTTTTACCTGGGACTTGGCGTAGATGACTTTCCACCTTAGATCAACTATCCTCTGTGTAGCTAACAAAGATCCGTTTGAATTTGATCTAAGGGGAATATTGGGAATCCAAGAGTTATGTGCGTAGGACTTGAGACCCAGCTCTTAAAAATCCTGTTCTAATTAAAATAGCATAAACCTTCGATGCTTACTCTGGAAACGTGAGCAACTTTTCTTCTAGATGTGATAACTAAGCCGAGCTTTAGTGGCACCCCACCGACATATTCGGTTTAAAGATTCTTTAGAGACTTTTTGCAGCGTCTGTTCACCAAAGGTGTAGCCACGAACTGGTTTCGGTCTTGAACTAACCGAATCGACTCAAAATCTGCCTCGAGAGACCCGCGTAACCCTGGCACAATTATGGTCTGGATATTGAAGCAGGCTTAACTCCTACTTATCCAGACTTGAATCCGACATACCCAACACATGTCCCGCATGCAACGAATCCCCGCACCTCACTAACCATCAATTTGAATGCTCAGTCAATTCGACTGATCCGTCGAAACAGCACGTTTCCTGGGACTCTCGATAACTAAGACTGGACCTACTTGACCCAAGGCGGGTTTGGCTAGTCGATACAATAACAACAACAACAAAAAGTAATCACAATTCTCGGATGAGAGACTACAGTTTTATGACGCAAACGATTAAATTAAAAGGATTATGATGGAATGTGCGGTCCTTTAATTGGAAGTTAGTTGATTTCCTTGAAATTATAAAGACTAGCCGTCCAAGAATTTCGATTGGCAGGACAAAGATGAAAAAGAGTAGATCCTTATGTCGTAGTAGTACATGTACATGTACTAGTACTATAGGAAGGAGTGTAAATTTAGTGTTGGATTTGTGGTGGGAGTGTGTCCTGGAATTCTTCACGATGCATGAACTACTAGCCACCAAAGATGCCTAAAATTCTCCTATGAAATCTGCTGCCGATGACAAAACCGTGCATGGTGATTTCAAAGATAGGTTAAGCAGAGAACATATTTTTAACACAACAGTCTGAAAAAAAAATTGTGTCTTCACAACGAAATATCGCCTAATTGACTAAGGCTGACTTCAGCAAAGAACACCCATCAACAAACACAATGAAGCTTCGCGGTTCAAAGCTGCAATCACAACAGACAGTCAGCCAATTTTCTGCTCCTAGAGAGAAAATAAACCGCATCTTCCCGAACACTCCGATAAACCACAAATCGAAGTATGGCAAAGAAATCGACAGTTGTAGAGGGAAGCAAGACACATTGTATGCAAAAGTAGGGAAACCGAAAGGCGTGAGTATGAACGATTTAAGAAGCTGCCCAACAGTGCTCCAAAATTTTTGGAAAAAACTGCTTACTGAGTTCAAAGAGGAAATACTTGAGGAGCCAGTTCACTTGAGATAAAAAGGCAACACCTGGAGATCATATACCTGAATCATCAATCGAAATGGTTGGAAAAGATGTTGAGTCAACCGACTATGACGAGACGTCAATAGCGATTGCTGGCTGAAAGAATAAAATGTGAGCAACAAAAGCCGAGGACTTAACGGCTGAGCAATTCATATTTGACGACGATGTGCTGAAAAGGTTTATATATCAGCTTCTTTGCAGAAAATTAGTGGACGAAAGCATGCTCGATGATTAGGGCCTCTGGGTGTACTGAGTAGAGTTCACAAGAAGGTGGAATCCATGATCTGCTCTAACTATCGTATGAGAAGTCTCGTCAATATCTGATAGACGGTCTTATCTAGCCTAATGTGTGAAGGGTTGAAGCCATTTATCAACGATCCATTGGAGCAGTGCAGCTTTGGTCATTATGGATCCAACATTTATCAGAGTTTGAAAACGCATCAAATATTGAAAATTTTCTGTAAGAAAGGGTTTAACGCACACCATCCTTTAAACACTTCTTTGCGCCTTTCACTACAACAACTCCGTGTTGTTGTGCAACAAAAAATTTTTTTTTTAGTTTTCACCTTAACTGCCCTTTGCACTTAGTAACTGTTAAAGTAACTGTAAGTAACTGTTATTTTTGTTATTGTTAACCATCATAACATTAAGCGCAATCAATCGACTAATTAAAAAGTTTGAATGAGAAAGGGTGCAGCGCCAGTTAATATGTTAAGATGATGATGATTATGATGAGTCATGATTCGCGGAAGAGTCACGAGAGAAAATATTAAAAAAAAAAATACTAAAAAATAGTAAAAATTTTTTGCTTCCTGACTGGCTCGCTTCTTGCCCTCTTGGCTTCTTGGCCTCTTGCCTTCTTTGCTTGTTGTCTTCCGCATAATAGTAAATTGTTTAGGTTAAAGTGAATTCCTTAACTAACCGCATCCTTGCATACTCGTATACTCGTGTCAGATATTTGCCCCTGTATTATGTGTTTGTGTAAAAATGTTAAGGAAATAATTGAAATGCCAGAGCGCGCATCATAAAGAAAAGAATGAGTTATGCCTTCTATATGCAATTTCTTCTACTCTTTGTGTATGCTTTGTGCATTCTATGTAGTGGTATGCTTGCAGAGTCTTTCTATTTAATATATTTTTTAAACATCTTTGGCTTCACTGTGCTTTTGCGCGTATTAGGGTAGTCTATACAAATTCTAAGATCAATAGTCCGGCTAGCCAACCCCGCCTAGGATCAGGTGGGTCCAGTCTTAGTCATCGAGGTCATCTTACGGGAGGCCCAGGAAACGTGCTGTATCGACGGGTTCAGCCCAGAGGAGTATTAGATGAGTCGGATTGAGTGGGCATGCAAAGGGGTGGTTAGTGTCGTGCGGGGACTCGTTGCATGCGGGAAGTGTGTTGGGTATATCAGGATCGAGTCCGGATAAGTAGGAATTAAGCCTGCTACAATATTCAGACCTTAATTGTGCCAGGGTTACGCGGGTCTCTCGAGGAAGCTCGAGCTCTTGTTCTGCATTCTCAGGAAGAGAGTTCACAAAGATGTTAACGCACTCGTGGTGAATGGTGTTTAAGCCTGTCTGTACGCCGTCCTGTCCAGCGGTTCTTGTCCGTATTGCGGTACGGAGTCGCGTTAGTCAAGTACTCCCTTCTAGCCAGTACTCCTCCATCCAGCTGGTGAAAAGGATGGCAGCGGATTTCGCTGGTTGTAAGTGAAGATGTCGTGCAGTGAAAAAGTTGGAAAGGTCGGCGAGATAGGAGTTTACTTTCGAAGAAAGGCTATCAATATCCTGGCCAGACGCCAAAATTCGCCCTCTGGTGGTGGAGGGGGGAATATCTGGCGAGGCTTAGTCTCCAGTCTACTATATTATACTGCGGACGGAAAGCACTACTTTCCGTTCCTTTCTCTCTTAGCGAGTACAGAGTCATAGTCAGAGAGGCCTTGTTTCTTGGAAGAAGTGTTCCCTCTTCAGCATGCTCTAGTTATCGATTACTAGACCGCCAGCTCTCCGTAGTTCCTACATGATGCTGGTTATGCTTTTATATCTTTTTAAGCTCCTCATTTTTTATGGAATTTTCGAGTGTTTTTCATGTCAGTCTTTGATTGTTCTGGGTCAGGAAATACGTCTGGATTCAACATTCAATTCTCTTTATCTTATCCATACAGTTCGCGTTGCGAGATTGATTTTTGCTCTCGCCACTGCTGCCTCGACATTCCTCATCGTAGCAGCTCTTCTTTCGGCCTTGTCGAAATCAGTCTTTTCTCTTATAAAGAAGGGTGAACGCACATGGGTCCTAATAAATTAGTGAACATATGGAGAACCATCCCGATCCTCATCTAGCAAAGTTGCTTGGTGGAGTTCTACTATGTTTTAGAAACTGGTACTAAAGACAACCACATTTCGGACTACGGCAAAGCCGATCAACCTCAGCTCATTTAGTAAACTACCTTGTAAATACTACCTACCCTAGGGTTTAATGAATCAGACACAATTCTGAAATCGCACCAAGTCTTTATTGTTGTAGATGGTAGCGGCTCGCATACTACCCCCTAGAATAGGCAAAGTTAGTCTATCTCGGCGCTAGTATCTAACGGGTAGACCAAAAAACGAGCTGCTTCGACGAGCTCGGATCAGAGATAGAGGGATGACTAGGTTTTCAGTGGACATGCAAAGAGATAGTTAGTATGTTGCGGGGATTCCTTACATGTCGGAGTCAAGCGCGAAGAGGTAGGACTTAAGTCTATTACAGTATCCAGATCTCATTTGTGTCAGTCTTACTTGGATCTCGCGAAGGAACTTCAGATCTTCGTCTGCTATGGATGGTGGTTATATTCCGAGTACGCTATTCGTCGGAATAGAGTTTATAAAGGTGCTGAAGGACTTTCTGTGAATGGCGCTCATGACCTGTCGGTATGTCGATTGGTTCAACATTTCTTTACTGTGGTACTGAATGGAGTCATTTTGGTCCAGCACTCCCTTTCTGATGTGCCTAGGTGGTGGTTCGGTTTCCAATATATATCTGTTATGATGATCTCTGCGATACGAACTGTCCTCTCGACTTATACCTGGCTAGCAGGTAGGGAAATTACGACAGAAGCTGCCATAAGAGTTTAGTGGACCCATAAAAGGAATATGTCAGAGTGACTCCATTAAAGATACCTCCATTTAACCGTAATCCAAGGCTGCACACAGGGATTGTCCATCAACATATGCGAATGGTCAGTACCAGATTCACTACTCGCCCACTTCTTCTCCCTACCAAGTAGGAATTAGTGATTTTACGCTTGTCCCACGTCAGACTGACAAATGACTCTTGAGCCAGCTTGAACTAGAATTTTCAATCATTCCAAAGTGTAACATTCCTTTGAATCGCTTTCACCTGTTTGAAATGCGCCAAAGCGAAGGCATTTGCCTTGATCCATTCATTTGTATCACCACTCATTTGCTTACATAAAAGTGCGAAAATATGCTTCTAAGGACGTGCGGGTATGGTGCGCGTACGTTTGAACTGGTAGCGTATCTTAAAACTCATTATGTAGCAATTTGTTTTCTGCTCTTATCACGCAACCGAGATGAGATGCAAATCCAAATGCTGCTGCTGCTGCTGCTGCTGATGATGATGATGATGGTGATGACGACGACAAACCGACTATCAATGTCATTTCAATTACGTACTCCATACCGCTCTGTTTGTTCTTTGTACTCACATGTATGTATGTGTACATTGTATTTGCACTCGATACCAGTAAAACGGCTACGCGGCATAAATATAAGTACAATGGGGTTGTGCACTACAAATATTAGAAAAACATATATGACCGGATTTCTCGGTACACACATACATGCGTATGTATAAGTATGTGCATAGACGCATATTTCATGATGGTATGCATTTGGATGTGATTCATGGTTAGTAACCGCAGCAGCAGTGGCAATAGCAGCAGCAGCACCAGAGGTTAAATGCGAATAATGCTGCTGCTTGCCTGCCGTGCCTTATCAGATCACACGTTCATTTCGCGAAAATTTATGTGCACTCTACACTTGATCTAATTTCAAGTTGAACTACATAACATAGTACATGCTAAAGACCATACACAGGCATAGACTTATGTACATATATACATACTTAGGGTATATATATGTATATATATGTGTGTGCAAGTTGCGCAAGACGAGTACCCAGTAAACGTGTGAGAAGCATTTTCAGAATTAGAGACTAGTTTATGAATTTTCTGTTTGAATCATTTATGAATCATTTGTGACTCATTTGCAATTCATTTATGATTCATAAGTAATATCTCGTATTTACGAAGGATCCTCTTGCAAGTCACTTTTGAATCTTAACTCAGAACTCATACTTGTGTATGACTCATATGTGACTCATGTCCATTTTTTTTTGTTCAAAATTAGAAATCATGTCTTTACTATGAGTCATTTGTAACTGCAAGTTCACTGGAAGTACTCACAATATAATTTGAGTAGTATAACGTTTTGAGAATTGCAGCCTCTTTTATGAATTACTGCTTGAATCATATATGAATCGTAAGTAATTTTATTTATAATTCATGAGTAGGAGCTATAATTATGATGGATACTTTTGCGGTTCCCATATGAATCATAAGTATTGACTCATATTCATACGTGACTCATTTGTAACTCTTTATTAGCTGAAAAATCATACAACGAATCATTTCTAATAGCATAATAATAGCCTGATTCATATATATGTATATGAGACTCATAGTTCAAAATGAACAAATTCAGTTTTTCTGATACCATTGAAATATATATTGAGTCTAAAGATGAAAGAGATAAGACTTTATACAAAAAAAAGCTTTATTTGAGTCCTAAATTAGCACAGGTATTGACAAAGCCAAGAAAAAATAGCTGAAAAATATAAGTAGTCATAGGTATAATGAAATGAGGTCAATTATAGTAAATTCTGAGTATATGAGTCAATTCAGTATAATCCGCACCACTCAAATATAGACAGTGAAAAGCAAAATAGAGTTGAAAATTAATCATGGAAAAAGTTTACACTAAGTATATCCAAGTTAAGTTCATTATGATCCAGTATGAGTGTGAAATGATAAATCTTTTACTTGAGTATAACAAGCAGGACCGAAATATTGTCGAAGACAAACAAAAAAGAGTAAAATGTGCCATATAATTAAGCAAGGCCGATTTTCGTCTATTAGTGAATGAGAGTAAGTGACTTGAATATAACTCACAGTATTCAAATATTAACAGTGATATGTAAACAGGAGTCTCAAATGAGTCATACAAAAAATGTACACTAAGTACAGATAAGCCATGTCAGTCATAATCAAATATGAGTATACATGAGTACAAAATGATTCATCTTTTAGTTCAATATAACCAGCAGGTCACCACTACTGACAGTGACAAACAAAAATGAGTCCAAAATGAGTGATGAAACAATTTGAGAATGAGTATAATTTACATAAATCACGTATAAAGTCAATAAGTGAGCTATGGGCCTACAACTTGAGACATGTACGAGATTAAATGTAATCGAGTACCAGTTGATAAGAAAAGAAAATACTCATTACCGAAGTTCGAAAATAGTCAACATATGCCACCGACTAGAGTCAATTTAGAATCCAAATTGATTCATTTTTGCCTTTTTGAAAAGTTAAATGAAGATTTCACATAATATAAAAGTCCAAAGAAGGGATTACTTAAGAGCCAAAAATTAATCATACTCAAAAATTATCAAGAGAAAACTCAAAATTTTCACAATGACTCATTCGTACTCATATAATATAACCATATATAAATGTAATAGAAAATAATAAAAAGTAAGTAAGTAAGATTTTAAAATGAATCAAAAATTATACTCAAGTTGAAAATATCAGTCATAAATGAATTTAAATGATGGATCCCAACAATCGCACTGATATGTGTGTAAATTAAGTCATATAGGGGATTGAAAAAATTTACACATTATTTATGTAGATATATCGCGTCTGGGTAAGAGTCTAAAGTAGGTTATTTAGGAGCTAAACATGCGCAAAATGAGTATTATATCAATTGTCGGCTGCAATAGCCGTGTGGTTAGCATTGGGTACTGCCATTCGGAATTGCCAGGGTTCGTGTCCAGGCTCGAGCAATATACGAAATTATAGAAAATTATTTTTTCTAATTGCGTTCGCCCCTCGGCAGGGAATGTCAAGCCCTCCGAGTGTATTTCCGACACGAAATGAAAGCCCTGAATAAAATTCTTTCAGTCTTTCGGAAGCGGCTTAGAATAAACTGTAGGACCCTCCATTTGTTGGTAAAAAATATCAAGACGCATAACCACAAGTCGGAGGAGAAACCCCGCCAAATAATGAGTGACGGCTTAAGCGGTTACAAATAACGGGTGATGCATTTTTTAAAGAAAAAAAAACACTGAAAATTCAAACTTAATGGGGAATGTTTATTATCATTCGAAAGAACATTCCGTGGCAATTATTTTTTGAAACATTTCGACTGGTAACTGGCGAATGACAGGCGTGATGGTTTGCTCCAAGGCCTGAATCGAAGCGGGATTGTCCGCACAGGCTTTAGACTTTACATATCCCGACCGGTCCAAAACGTGAAATTATCTGTTCACTGAAGTGTTATCTCAATAAATCCATTGAATTATGCGATGTGTGGGAAGTGGCACCGTCTTGTTGAAACCAAATGTCGCAGAGATCGCGAGCTTCAACTTAAAGCATTAAATGGTCGGTTATCATGGCGTGATAATGGTCGCCATTGACGGTTGCGTTTCCACCAGTATCATTTTAGAAGAAAAATTTACCGATGATTCCACCACATTAATTGACTCATATAGTACAAAAAATTAGACTTGCATTTTCCCAATTGTCTATAAATTTTTGAATGAAAGTTAATGTAGACTTAGATTAAGTCATGTGCTATACCTTTAAGAGTCACAGAAAGTAAGAAAAAATAAGGGAATCCTTTAGCGTGTATAAGGAGACTTATATGGCATAAATATGAAGAATTTTATAGAAAGAAAAAAATACTAAAATCGAAAAAGAGGTCATCATGAATCCAATAATTCACTCAAAAGTTGAAATTGCATCATAAGTCGCATACGACTCATACTCACACTCAGACTTGTATGCTATAAGAAATTAATATTTATTATAAATTATTCAATGAAGGAATAATCACTTCTTGTTATGACTCCTACGCAAGACATTTATGACTCATAATTGTTTGTTGGGTAACAAAGTGTACTCATTTGTGGGTTCATTCATTGAAAGCATATTTCACATTGAAATATCTAAAAGATAAGAAGCATAGGTGGGTAGTGTCATTTCAGCTTTAGTGTTGTGGTTGTTGGCCTGTCGGGGTGTCGAGTTGTCGAGCTGTTGTGCTGTTGAGCGCGCTTAGCGAAAGTAAGAGTGATGATGAGCGATGATGAGTGTGAGTGGTTGGTGCACCGAAAGCAACCAACTGTTAACATGATACATAGTAATTTTCAAATATATACGATTAAATATATATATATATTTTTTCAATTTTTTTTCCCCGACTTGTGGCTTAAAAATATCACACTTATCACACTTGATGCATTAAATCAAGCTTTATGTGTGCCGACTGAGTGAGTGGATGTGTGTGTTTGGTTGTTCACTTTTAAATGCGCACATTTATTTATTTATTTTCATCGTTTTAATTTTTTTTTTTTTTTTTTGTTCAAATTACATTTTGCCCATTAATGGCGGCGGGTTAGCAGTTGTAAAAATGGTTGCGACCTGTGCTTGCATTGCATATCACCAGCAGCGATCAGCGGTGCCAGTTTTTTTTTGGTTCCATACATAAAGCTGCACCACAGTCGCCACAGTAATTTGCTCACAATACCGTTATTTTGATGAAAAAATATGCTCAGTTCGGGGGTGGCTCTCGCTGTGCATAAATGTCGGAAAGGTGGTCGCTTAATGCGCGCTTACTTTCGGAAGGAAAAACTCAAGCGACAGTAAATGCGGTTCGGGCAGATAACCTAATGGAAGACCAAGATTAATAGAAAGTGGAAAAGAAAGAAATAGAAAAATAAATAGATAAATAATAATTTTATTCATCAAAAATCAACAATAATCTGCAATTTGCTTACTTAGTCTGTGAGTCTGTGAGCTGCAGACTTCAACTAGTGTGTGGACGGACTGTGGTAGTGTTCAGCAATTAAAAGTGCAAATTGAAAGAAACTAAATAGTTTTTATTTGACTCTGTATTGTGTGTGTGTGTGTGTGCGTTTGTGGTGTGTCCGTTCAATGGCGCGTTTTGTGATTTATTTCTTTGTCATTTGCACTTTACTACTTTGTCAAGATAGCGGCCGTCAGAGTGGCGCCACCGGTAGTTGGCGCACAGGTGTAGCGGAAGCAACCAATGGTCATGGCAGTCAGTTGGAGGGTCGTGATCGACACCATCATGAACGTGGTGGTCATATAAGACGTGAGTGTGGGTGGTTGAAAAGTGTTTTAAGAATTTATTGAGGTTATGTGGAAAAGGATATGCGCTTTTTGTTTAATAATTTTTTTGTTACAACTGTTTTAATTTAAAAAGGCGCAACTGCGAATTTTAGTTCAGCTGAAGCGAATTTAAAAATATTAATTTCAACTAAGTTTCGAAAAACTCATCAACCTAAGACAGTTCCTTGAAAGAAGGTTACATCCTTAAAACTAACTAAAATTTAAAAATAATAATGTAAATAAATCGAAATGTATAAATAAATATAATATAAAAACTAAATCAAATAATAAAAAAATATAATAAAAATTAAATATCAAAAAAGCGCTGATCACTGCTCTTGGAGCGTCGAGAAGGGATTCAGTGTGGACGAAAAGCAAGTAAGAAGGGCTGTCTTCGGCCATGCCGAAGTCTTTATGCCTTCCATAAACATATCAAAATATTGCAAATTGATAAATTCGATTTCGATGATTTCCAGTGGCAATGTTTATTTGAAGCTACGTGTGTAAAGTACCAGAGATGCTTTTTTCTTAAGCAAATTTTTGACCCATAATCAACAAAGCTGAACAAATCGACTATGTGGGCGTTAAATGATATAGTCTTGCGATTTCGATAATTCTCAGTACCAATATGCAATTCATTATGTATGTATAGAATACCAAATTTCACGGTCTTATGTGATTTTTTGACGGATTTATGGCCTAAAATTTCAAATCGGAAAAATCGGTCGTATATATGCTATAGTATTCCGATCTGGCCAGTTGCGATAAATGTACCAGTGTATTTGCCTACCAAGTCTGGTTGAAATATCCCAAAATCTGAGGGACTATTTTGCGTTCAAACTTTGCAATAGTAATCGTGTACACAGAAGGACAGATGTACCTAAGTCGACTTGTCTCGCCATTCTATGAAGTTTCTTAAAAAAATGGCGAGATGAATTCATACAGCTCATCGTTCCACCACCTGCGGTATTCGCCGTTGCCAACGCGAAAAGGATCATCAACATCGTTCAAGCTTCTGCGCCATATAAATATCAGGGGAATGATGAGCGACTTGTAGAGTTTGATTTTAGTTCGTCGAGAGAGGATTTTACATTTTGATTGCCTACTCAGTCCAAAGCGGTACCTAATTAGCAAGATTGAATTTCAAGGCTGACATTGTTGGTGTTGTTAATGATGGTTCCTAGATAGGTGAAATCAATCAAGAATTTCGAGTTTATGGCGGCTAACAGTGACCGCATTACGAATGCGATGACTGCTTATTTGATGATGACAAGTGATATTTCGTCTTGTCCTCATTCAATACCAGACCAATTCGATACATCTTGTCTGAAAGGTCGCTTAACACCGAACGGCTCTGAGAGGTTCTTCACAATTCTGGCATTATACGGGGTCAGATCGTATAGCCGTATGAGTTTTGTGGGGATATCAAATTCAGACATAGCGGCGTAGAGGCATTTCCTTATCGTGCTGTCGAAGGCAGCTTTAAAATCGATGACAAGGTGGTGTGTATCGGAACATTTGGAGTATTTAGGAAGTTTATCACACGATAATTGACGATAATTTGGGGTCCAGCTCATATTAAAAATAGAGATTACCTAAATAATTATCTACAAAAATTATTCTAATATTTTTTTCTCTATGAGTTACCATTTCTGAGAAAAAGTCATTTGAAAATTAGCTTGAGCTGTATTCTGCTCTTTTCAGGATACTCAAATGAGTATCCCTAATGTGCTTGTAAACTTTCATTTTGCTTGAAATTAATGCATAGATCAATGTATATTTTGACTGCACCAAATTGTCTCCATTCGAGAGTAGGCACTTGTGCCAGCGCTGCTTCTAATCTCCAAAACACTACTCAAGCTTGATCTTTGAGATAGCCTTGAGTTCGTTCAGCGTTGCGCTTTTACTGTCACTTACGGCTATAAAATGACGGTCGTTTAAGGTTGTCTTCCTTTTTTTGAAGATAAAAAGTCACTCGGAACCATATTTGGCGAATATGGAGACAAAAACCCAGGCACGAGCAATGAAGTGTAGGCAAGGGCATACAAGAATTTTGGTATAAATTCCGCTGTCACAAGTTTAGTACTTGAAACAATAGAGAAAATTTGCAATCGATATACCAACATCATGAACGACTTTGTGATTTGGCTTCCCTGCATAACCATCTCCTTCACGTTTTCCATGTTTTCATCGATTGTTGATATCCTGGGTCATCCAGTGCTTTCCTTATCTTCGACATTTTCACTGCCTTCCTGGAAACGCTGATACCAGTCGTAAATCTTTTTTTAATATTTCACACACATTTAAAAAAAAAATGTGATCAAAATTCTTTGTGACATTTCCGCTGCCAAGAGCTAAAAAAAATTTGTTATCATACACGAGAAATGGGAAGAACTATTATAGAAAACAAATAAATGAATCCTTAGAATTTTATCGGTTTTCCAGTCAATCATTTTTCTTCACAGGCTTCTTCGATAAGCGTTTAAAGTGTCAATTTTCCTTCATATGAACGATGTCACTTCACTTTCTCAGAATATTTGTTTACATAACATACTGAATTCACTTATAAAGGGTGCTTTTTTTTTGGACATGTGGCGGCTTTCAAGAAGAAATAAAATTTAACGTTATGACGATGAGTTTAGCTTTATTACAGAGATAAGAGTTAGTCATTATGTTTTTAGAATGATTTCGGTCAAGTTACTGCCGCGGCTGGCTCGTATGAATTCCAGCCGAGAGACCAAATTTTCGTTTTTGAAGAAATATTGTAGGTCCATTCACCGAGCGTGCGACGCGCTTGCTGATCATTCGTCTTCAATTCTTGCATGACTTGGATTGTGTAAGCCTACAAGATACTTCCGCAAAATCTTCGGTTTGGACGATTTGCAAACGTTTTTTCCTTAGTATGTTCATTATGAAATGACAAATCAAACTGAGTATAAATCAAGTAACAGCTGCCAAGAAGACTAAGTCTGAAAAATTTACTGCATCGTTAAAAACCACACGTCTAAAAAAAAACCACCCTTTATATTCTTAATCCTTCGCAGGTCATGACATAACTCATAGTTTAGATACGTCACGACCCGGAAAAAAACTTGGTACGAAATTCTCAACAAAATCCTCACCGCACTAATTGCCGTTAATAGTTAGATGCGTTAATAAACAGTTTATAGTAGCAGCATTTATAAGATTAGTCTACAAAGAAGTGAACTAGTTAAGAAGCAGTTCTTAACTAGTCTGCAAAGCAGGTTCAAAAAGGCAGAAAATTGATTTTTTCTTACAAATAATTGTTATTTTCAACACGTAGATGTGGTTTTGTGATGGCAAACGTGTGATTTTGTTTAGAAACAAGTTGGTTTTATACTGGTTCATAGTGGACCGAAACTTTACCAGTTCAGTTTCGTTAAATAAATATTCTGGGCTGATAATAGTTTAAAAGGTTTTCAAAGCAACTGGTAAATTTGGACATCCAAATTCATTTAATTTTTTTTTCGAAATTTTACGAAGTTTTATTATAAGGATGAAAAAATTTCAATACATTGATTTTATTACTGTCAGTTTTACCCAAATTGAATAATTTAATAAAGGGTGTTTTTTATAGAGGTATAGAACTTTAAGTTGCAATAAAACAACGATGGATTATTCGATTGACATGAATTTTATTTATCCGAAAGATAATCTTGTGGCATTACATTTTAAATATGATTTCTGGCATATGACCGCCACGGCTGTCGCGGATGTAGTCCAATCTGGACGTCCAATTTTCGATGACTTTTTCCTTTTTTTTTTGTGGCCGTATATCGGCAATAACACGGCGAATGTTGTCTTCCAAATGGTCAAGCGTTTGTGGCTTATCCGCATAGACCAATGACTTTACATAGCCCCACAGAAAGTAGTCTAGCGGTGTTAAATCACAAGATCTTGGAGGCCAATTCACAGGTCCAAAACGTGAAATTAGGCGGTCACCAAACGTGTCTTTCAATAAATCTATTGTGGCACGAGCTGTGTGACATGTTGCGCCGTCTTGTTGAAACCACATCTCCTGGACATCATTGTTATTCAATTCAGGAATGAAAAAGTTAGTAATCATGGCTCTATACCGATCACCATTGACTGTAACGTTCTGGCCACCATCGTTTTTGAAAAAGTACGGACCAATGATTCCACCAGCCCATAAAGCGCACCAAACAGTCAGTTTTTCTGGATGTAACGGTGTTTCAACATACACTTGAGGATTACCTTCACTCCAAATGCGGCAGTTTTGTTTGTTGACGTAGCCATTCAACCAGAAGTGCGCTTCATCGCTAAACAAAATTCGCTTATGAAAATCGGGTACAACGGTAATCTCGTTTTCCGCACAGAACCATTATTTTCGAAATAAAATTGCACTATTTGCAAGCGTTGTTCAGGCGTGAGTCCAGTCATTATGAATTGCCAAACCAAACTGAGAATAAATCACTTGACAGCTGTTAAATCGGTCGCCATCTTGAAAAGTAATGCCAACTTAAAGTTCTATACCTCTATAAAAAAAAGCACCCTTTATTAATAGAAATAAAGGAAACGATTGACTACCATTTTTTGAACTAGTTCAATTTCAACCAAGAAATGCCAGCAATAAACTAGTATCTTTCCAAACCAGTTTCAATTTTAATTGCCATACCAATTCCGTAATAGTTATGTCAGCATATCGATGAATGTATGTGTATATTGCAACAACTAAAAATGCTAAAAATTGACAAAACCAAAACCTTTGGAATGCTCTTGTCTATGGTATAACTAAGCTTTGTTTGCGAGACTTATTATCTGTTGCTCCTTTGATAAAAGTGTATGAAAGCAAAAATGTACACACACATGCACTCCTATCAATGTATTTAGTAAGACTGTATGTATGTATAGTAGTAAAGTTTATAGTTTCAAAACAATTATGTACATACATATGTTTATACAGTGTAAACCTATATATACGAGTACATGACTATGATCAAAGATGTCAAGAAGAACGACAATATTATTGCTCACAAGTTTTGTATAGAAAAAGAAGAAGAAGATGATGAAAACACTTATGTACATATATATATGAACATATGACTTGAGCTAAAGACAAAAACAAATATTGTTATAATATTTCCTTTTCTCTTCTTTCACATTTCATCTATCTTCCAGGCGACCTCAATCATTGCTGGCGTCGTTATGATGGCTATAATTTGCAGAGTACAATGGTCAATAAAAAGGAGCAATTGAAGAAGCCTTACGGCATATTGTGCAACTTTAAATGTACTTGGTTTTTTACAATAAAGTAAGTCAAACACAAATTTTCAATTGGTAAAGCAATATTATATGGGAAAAAAATTCAAACAGAAAAATTAAATTATATTAAATATAAAAAAATTGGTAAAATAAAGAAAACAAATTAAATTAACTACAATTCCATGAAGTTGAATTAAATTAAATAAAAATAAGCAAAAAAGTAAAATAGATATTAAAACAAAATAAAAAATAAAATAAAATAAATAATAAAAAAATTATATAAAAAATGTCATAAAATAAAGTAACACAAAATAAAATAATTTAAAAAAATTAGTAAAATAAAAATAAATCAAAACTAATTGCTTTAAATTGAAAAAATGAATAAATAAATTATATAAAAATAAAAATAATATGATATAATGAACAATGAAAAATCAGAAAGAAAAGTGATGTAAAAAAATCAAATACAACAAAATAATATAATTTAAAAAAATAGAAATAAATAAAGAAAATTAGAATTAAATTCTAAAATAATGTAGAAGGAAATCAAATAAAATAAATTCAAATAAACTAGAAAAAATAGAATAAAGTAAAACCAAATAAATTTAAAGAAAATTGAATAAAACAAATAAAAAATAACATCAAATCCAATTTTGTTAAATTAAATAAATAAAAGTTTAATAAAAAATAAATGATTTTAACTAAAATAAAATTGAAGCAAAATAAAATAAAATTAAATTAAATAAAACAAAAATAAAAAATAAATATAATATAAAAAAAATAAATAAAATAAATTTATTAAGTTGAAACAAAATCGTATCAAATTAAAATAAATTAAATTATATGAAAATAATGATATTTACTAAACTAAAATTAAACAAAAAAATAAGAATAAAATAAATTAAATTAAATTAAATAAAACAAAAGCAAGTACAAAAAAAAAAAATTTAAATGATTAAAAATCATAATGAAGGAAATGAAAAAACTAACATAAAATTAAATTGTTCTAAATTAAAATAAATTAAATTAAGAAAATTATTCAAATAAAATAAAATCAAATAAAAAAACAAATAAAATGAAATCAAGTAAAATAAATCAAATGAAAATAGCATTACGAAACAAAGAACTAACATGAAAGAACCTAATTAAATTAAAATAAATTAAATTAAAAACTAATTCAATATTAAATTAAATTAAAAAATGATGTTAACTAAAATCAAATGATTATTAATTATTATTAATTATATTAATTTGAATAGATCAAAATAAAATGAAAATGAAAAGGAAATAAAAAGTTAAATAAAAGAAATGAAAGAAAACACTAAATTAATATAAATGAAATTTATTATATTTATCATAACGAAATGAAGTAAAATTAAAAAAATAAATAAAATGAAATAAAATAAAGTAAATCAAATGAAAATGAAATTAAGAAACGAAAAAATAACACGAAAAAATCCTTATTAAACTAAAATAAATTAAACTAAATTAAATTAAATTAAAGATATTAACTAAAATGAAATGATTATTAATTATTATTAAAAATATTATTAACTATATTAAATAAAACAACTCAAAATAAAATAAAAAGGTAAAAAGATAAAAAATAGAATAAAAAAAGGAAAAAAATGACTTAAAATACAATTGCACTAATATAAAATAAATTAAATTAATTTTATTAATAAAAACAAAATGAGAAAAAAAGAAAGGTATTAAAAAATAAAACAAAATAAAATCATAAAATAAATTAAATAAAAGAAGCATGAAAGAAATAGAAAAAAATTCTTCAATTAAAATCTTATTAAATAAATATGAATTAATTTCAATTCAAATATTGATATTAATTAAATAAAAAGAAACGAATTAACAAAAAAAATTTATTAAATGAATATAACAAAATAAATAAAACAAAATAAAAGAAAATAGAAAGAAAAAATAAATAAAAATAAAATGAAATAAAATTGTATTTTATCAAAATAAATCGAATTAAATGAAATTAATAATATTAATTAAAGTAAAATGAAACAAAAAAATTAACTAAGATAAAATTTATAATTAAATTAAAACATAATTTATAAGAAAAGAAAATAAATTTAAATTAAAACAAGTAATAAGAAAATTAAAATAAATTTTATGGTGAATAGCCTACGCTGCGTATACGTAACTTTCTTGTAGAAATTGGGTCATAATTCTATTTTGAAAACTGGAAGGAAGACATTTGTAAAAAAATCCCAAATGACTAATATATGAAAAAAATCTGTGCAGACCTTTTTTGTAGAGAATTGCATTTTCTACAAATAATTTAAACTTTTCATAGCTGAAAGCTCATTTTAAATGTAAATGTAAAAAAAATCCTTGTAATTTGCGTAGAAAACTCATACTCTTAAAGACACGGCTTAATATTGATAGCTGCTTTGGGTCTTGTATTTTCCCATAAGCTTTTAACTATAAAAAGAAGGGGCGCTAGATGAAAAAAATCTACATGATAAATAACGAATACCATATTGCGCATAGTAAAACAACAAAAATCTTAAGTTCCGAGGAAATAACATACTATTTTTCATATGCAAAAAGTTAATACAATTCATAAACTATTCACTTTATAATACGCGCTTACATACCTTAAAGACTTCTTTAAATTTTGCGTCGCTAAATAATTTCAACAAGAAAGAACGACTGTCTTTGACCATGACGAAGTCTTTATACCCTACATGAAACGATAGGATTTATTACAAATTGCAAAATTCGATTTAGATAATTTTCAGTATCAATATGAACTTGAACTTACGTCTGCAGAATACCAAAATTTCACGCTCTGAGATGCTTTTTTGGCTGACTTTTCATCCAAAACCTCACATCTGAAGAAATCAGTTGTATGGGGGCTATATGATGTAGCAGTTTGATTTCGGTGATTTTCAGTACCTATCTGTAATTCATAATATTGTTTATAATTCATAATATGTATTGTTAGTACCAAACTTCATGCCCCTAAATGCTTTTTGACTGAGTTTCTACCAAAATTGCAAAACCCCCAAATCGGTATAAATTTCGGTGCGTCCATCTCTTCTCCTTTTGGTACTTACATACTTCTGACCAAAGTTAATATACCATTTCTTGAACATGAAAGGTATTAAAAAAAGAATGAAAACAGTTTTTATTTTCTTACTAATTAAATGAGGCTACACTGCGTATACGTAATTTATTTGTAAAATTAAAATAAAATTAAATATATAAATAATGAGTTTAGGAATAAAGCTTCAAAAAGAAATTGACGACATTTAATTTTCCCTATAGAGAAAAAAAGATTTGATAAGAACTTAATGAACATTTCATTCTTTCACAAACTTATTTTTAATTTTTTTTTTTTTTTGGTTTTTTTTGTTTTTTTTTTTTTTGAACAAATAAGCTGAGGCTTATTTAGAAACAAACGAATATAATTTTTTGCTCATATATGTATATTAATTTTTTTTGTTTCTTCTCCATTACAGTTTTCCCATATGTGAATTCATTTATGATTACAAACTCTCTTGCTACTTATTTACATCACTGCCGGATTGTACTGCGGTAAAATGTACGCTTTTAAATTTTTTTACATAAAAATTTCCACACAAAAAAATTCCTAGCTAATTTATACTTATAGGATAATATAATGTTAATATATTTAATATAATTTTAATAATTTTAAGAAAATCTTGTATATATATTTAATAAAAAATATTAAATTTAAAATATTTTTAAATTATTTATAACACATATATATATAATAATTATTACTTATTGCAATAAAAATGCAAAACATTAATGTACATTTTTTTAACCAAATATATTAAATATTTTATGAATTTTTCTTTCTTTCCTTTTTTTCTTTTGGAAAAAGTGGACAAAATTATATATATTTTCATTACAAAGCGTATATACGTTTTTAAAAATAATTACAAACATGTTTTGAAAATTATAATTTTATTCTTATATTTTTTTTTAAGTTAAAAATATATTATTTACTTGGTGAAAAATATTTTTGGTTAAATTAAAAAGAAATAATTGCAAAAATATTTTGAAAATTATTATTTAATATATTTATTTTTTTAAACGTAAAAATATATTATTTTCTTGGTGATAAATATTTTTAGTAGCATTAAAAAATAATAATTACAAAAATATTTTGAAAATTATATATATATTTTTTTGAGGTAAAAATATATTATTCTTGATGGTAATTTTTTTTGGTACACTAAAAAAAAATAAGTACAAAAATATTTTGAAAATTATACTTATTTTTTTTTTAGATAAAAATGTATTATTTTCTTGGTGATAATTGTTTTTGGTTAAATTTTTCTTATTTTTCAAGCATTTTTTTTTTGCCGCCGTATTTTCCGCTATGCTCCTATACTTTCCAAAAACTTTTTTCCCTTACAGTTACTAAGTCCTTTTGTGGGTTCCTTAGCGGCGGTCGTTGTGGAGTATTTTTCGTTTAGCCAAGAGCACTAGCGTAAATGAAAATGCACAAAAATTTAAACAAATTCTATGTATTTGTTGCATGTCCCCTTATAGCATCGTATAGTGAAATCAATTAAATAATTCTCATCGAAATAAACACAGCGTGACTGGAAATTTATAGCCCCAAATATGAAGGAAATGAATTTTATTATTTCATTGCATGCATACACACATATATTTTTTGGTGAGAATAGTTTTGTAAAACAACATAAAAAATATTTGTGTAAATATTTCGAGAATGCTCCCAAAGCAAAACCTACCTACGCAGCTTCCTAACATATGAGGAATAAGAGCCTACGCAAAAAAAAAAAACTAAATTACTTTTAGCTCTGTAAATTCACTGTAACCGAATTCCACATAAAACATTTTAATGCTTTTAATTTCATTTTGTTTATATATTTTTCAACATTTTTTTCTGACCCCTGAAAGAGATTGGGGAAAAAAAGCTTTCAATGTCATTTCAATTGGCAGTTTAAAGACAAGGTACATAAATCAAATACTTATTTACTTATATGTACCAACATATGTGTGTTATGTACTGTTTACAATAATTCATCACCGTTAAATATACATGGACATACAGGCATACGTAGACCAGCAAACAGTATGAGAGTAGTGCAGTAATATGGATGAGTGAATAAGGAATGATTAAATTACATAATGCGGTATAGTGTTTGTAAATATTTACCTTTATACATACGCCCAAACATATGTTGCACTTATACATATGTTTATATATTCATGGGTTTACATATACTATAAAGAACGTGGTAATTTTTTTCATTTTACGCTAATATTTAACTGTTTTATGTATATGTGTATATATGTAAATGGTGATCCAAGTAGAGGTACTTTCTTCAATAGCCTTTTTTTTGACAGATCACGCGTGAGTCGTGTCAAGCTGTCATGTTATTTTTGTTCATTTCATCATGCAAAGATTTACGCCAGAACAATGTTTAGAAATCATTCAACTTTATTACGAAAATTCACGTTATGCAGAGAATGTGGTTCGCGCGCTTAGCTCAACTTATGGTCAACATAAGTGGCCTACTGAGCGTACTATCCAGAACACCATCACCCATCTTGAGACCCAGTATTCATTATTGGATAATATTCGACCGAATAGATCACGCCCAGCACGCATTGAAGGAAATAACGAAGGCCGTGAAGAGTCGATCCGCGACGTTCGCAGCAACTCGGATTGACGTATGGAACGACTTGGCGCATTTGACGTCGAGATCTTAAATTGAGAGTGTACGAAATACAGACTGTGCAAGAACTGAAGCCGCTCGACCTTCCCAAGAGACAACGCTTCCCTCTATGGGCTCTTGAAAAGTTCCTAGAAGATCAGACGTTTTCGAGCCAAATTTTGTTCAGCGATGAGACCCATTTGTGGCTCCATGGGTATGTAAACAAGCGAAATTGCCACATTTGGAACGAAGAGCAACCTAAAGAGATTCAAAAGCTGTCATTTCATGCAGAAAAAACAACGGTGTGGTGTGATTTGTGGGCCGGTGGAATCATCGGTCCATATTTCTTCAAAAATGATGCCGATTATAATGTAACCGTCATTGGCGACCGTTATCGCGCCATGATAACCGATTATTTGATACCTGAAATTGTAGCTCGTGATCTTCGCGATATGTGGTTTCAACAAGATGGCGCCACTCCTCATACATCGCGTCAATCAATGGATTTGTTGAGAGAACAATTCGGTGGGCAGATAATTTCACGTTTTGGGCCGGTCGATTGGCCACCAAGATGGTGTGATATCACACCGTTAGACTTTTTTCTGTGGGGATATATAAAGTCTTAAGTCCATGCGGACAATCCCGCTTCGATTAAGGCAATGGAGCAAAACAGCACGCGTATCATTCGCCAGTTACCAGTCGAAATGCTCGAACGAGTCAACGAAAATTTTACTCAGCGGACGGACCCGATCTGAGAAATAGCCGCGGCCAACATTTGAAAGAGAGATAATCTTCAAACAATAAATGCCAAAGAATGTTCTTTCCAATGATAATAAACATTCTCCATTAAGTTTGAATTTTCTGTGGTTTTTCCTTAAAAAAAAGTGGGGAACCTCGAAATGGATCAACCTTTGTATATGCACAGTACGTACCCCCATGCGACTGCAAAGTTATGAGTCTGTTTCGCTGCGCCGCCATTTGACATGCTTACATACTTAGTATCTAAGGCTTTCAAATGATTGTTTTAATTCAACTTTCAAGCTGGAGGGTGGTTGTGCAGTTGAATTTTTTATTTGAACAAATTCGTTTCCAGCTGTGAAAAGTAAGAGTGGCATAAATTTCGTTTTGAATATATCAACAAACATGTGTGTATGTATGTTCGAGTATACAAAATAGTTTATGCCAACTATGCAAATTGCCGCAATGTCATGCTGATATTACAATATATACGAGTACATGCATTCATACATACATTCATATATATATAAACATCCGGAGGCAAAAATTTGTATAAAAATGATGGAAGTTTTTATTGTGTAAATATGTTTGTAAACATTCGGGCCCCTGCTTTTTATGTGCGCATTTCATTTCAGTTGAATTTCTCATTCCACTAAAAAATTAGATCTGCTATCGATAAGTTCGACAGTTGAAAATCTGAAAGGGACAACAGCTCGCATTAACTAACAAAGGAAATGGAAATACCGGCAGTCCATCGGCATATTGGCCCTTCTGCTTTTACATATTACAACGGGGTGCTAGCCCATCGAGGAAATTGTAAATATAAGAAGATACGAGAGTGGCTTGATAAGTCAGTGACTTTTTGAATACATTTTTTTCGGCAAAAACGCATTTTATTTCTCAACACAGTCTCCTTTTACCTCCATACTTTTAGTACAGCGTGTTTTCCAATTTTTGTATTCATTCCAAATAATAGGTTTTTTTCAGGGCTCTCATAATAGGCGTTTGTTTCTGTGATCTCCTCTTTATTCAACCAAAATCTGTTACCAACCATTTCTTCAGGTGTGGAAATAAGAAATAGTCGCAGACACTAATCTGGAAAATATGCTGGACGAGGTAAAAGATAGTAGCCCAATTTATGAATTTTTACCATGATGACAACACACGTGTGCAACCGTGTATTGTACTGGCGAAACAGCACTTTTTCCCGTTAAATGCGGTCGTTTCTGCTTCGAATCATAATCGAACCTCTGCAAAAGCTCTGAAAAATATATTCGCTGGTGATCGCTTTATCCTTTTCAAAGTAATCTATGTAAATGACACCTCGTGTTTGCAGAAAAAAAACTATGGCATAACCTTGTTGTGCGGCAGACCCACTTTCACCCAGAGAAGCCCATTTTCTTGACTGTTCTTTGGCCTTTAGTGTATTGTGGTGGATCCATGTTTCGTCTACGGTAACAAAATGGCGCAAAAACTCGTTTGTATTATGATGGAACATCGCCAAACACTCCTTTGAAGTTGTGATTTCGCAGAAAGTTTTTAGTAACTTCAGTAACTTCGAATAGCAGGCAAGTAGTTACAATTGGCCATTTTATAAATCATCATCTCTTATCTGTGGAATATCAATAATTCACAGTTTTTCCTTTTCTATGCCTAGATTAGGCAATTTTCGATAGACATTGATGGTTATTTGTTGTAGTTCCTCTGCAGATTTTTTGGATAGTTCAAGGTCCCATTTTAAATCATTTAACTCCACTTTCGCTGGACACTTTACTAAAGGTTTCTTTAAATTATGGTTCACGCGTAGAAAAAATAGTTAGAACAGATACCTACACTGAATGTGATAACAGTCTTCTACGCGACTGTAAGTCTGTATAAATAATTTTTTCTAACATTAACACCAACAGAAGTAACAGTCATTTCGTCTTCTCTCGTTCATAGCAAACAATTTGACGAATACGAATACGAATTGAATACGAAAAACAAACACTTTTCACACTTAAATTTGCTATAGATTTCCTGAATATTTTGACTGTGTATTCCCCACAACTGTAACATAACACATTTGGATCATTGAGACAACTTTTTCGCAATGAAGACATGATATCAGAATCGATTTATTCCTAGAAATTTACTAATGAGACTGTGCTCTCGGGAGTACCAAATATCTTCTTCTTCTTTGAAGCAGGCACCGCTTACGCGATTATAGCCGCATCAACAATAGCGTGCCACTCGTTTCTTCTTTTCGCTGTTTGGCGCCAGTTGGAAATACCAAATGATACCAGGCCGCTCTCTACCTGATCTTTCCAACGGAATGGAGGTATTCCTCTTCCTCTGCTTCCGGATTAGCGGATACACCATAGAATATCTTCAAAACTGGAGCGCTTTCATCTAGTATAGCCACTGTCTCTTGATTCGCTGAACTAAAGTAAATTTCGTCGTATAGCTCGTACAGCCCATCGTTCCATCGTCGGGGATACTCACCGTTGCCAACGCGCAAAGGACGATAAATTTTCCGCAAAACTTTTCTCTCGAAAACTCCTAAAGCTGACTCATCGACTGTCGCCATTGTCCAGGCTTCTGCATCATATATCAGAACAGGCATTTTCATAAAGTAGTGCACTTGCTTTTCAAATTGAGGAGAATAGGGTCATGTGTAGAAGTTCACGCAAGTGAGGAAAGTTTCTGACTGCCCTTCATCTGGGAGTGGCCAGAAGCGATTCTTTTACATATGGTTCAAGCAACTCACGACTTCCGGTCTTAGAATAAGTATCCTCTGGGTAGTCAACAAACGTTCGTTTGTTGGTTGAGTTAAGGTGAGAAGGCGCATTTCCTGCGGTTGTGCGTTTGAGTTTGATACCCACCACATTAAAACTATACTCAAATGAAAAATCAACAAATGCCTCGGATGAGATTCTACTTTTGATAACGAGAGTACCAATTACAGCGAATTAAAAAAAAAAACAGAAGGTTGCCACAGACCCACACTTAGGAAAAAATAAATAAAAAATATATTAAGTATTGCCAATGGATACCGTAAATAGCTACAGTGGTTACAAAGCGCCAAATATATACATATATATATATGTAATGAATACACCAAAAAAATTTGTTTCTAAGTTCTTGAGGTTATGTTTGAGCAAAATCTGGAGCTCAAGTTCTTTTCACTCAAAACATAAATTTAAACTACTTTTGGAAATGTTGTTTCTACAAAATTGGGCTTTTTGAAAAGTGGACCATGAAAAAGGGATACCTTGCAAATATTTCATAATATTTCCGTGTCTAATAAAATATTGATCAACCAAAGGGGAGGCAACAAAAAAAAACGTATAAAACTCATTTTTTAACTAATTAAAATAATTATAAATAATTATTTTTGTTCAACATTTTCGGAATTCAAAAGTAGACGTCAAAAATTGATAAAAATTTAAAAATGCAGTTTTCATTTTTAATAAATTTAAAAACCCCATTAAATCGTCTTTAATAACCCATAATATGTATGTATATATAGTGAGAGCAAAGCATGAAATTAAAGTCCAAATACTAAACTTCATTTCAACGCCTAATCCAATTTCCCAGGCAATTAAACGATAAGGAAAAGATTTACTCAACACTTTTTACACACTTTTTGCAAACTTTCATCGTCGTCTACTTATCTATTTATGACTAGTTGCGTCAGTGAAAAACAAAGCAAAAAAATAATGGGCATAAAGTTGTATACATAAAGTTTCCACTCGAATCAAATCAATGGAATCACACTCAATTAAATGTTGACCGAAACGTGCACTTTGTGTTGATGATATATGTTTTAACACATACATATGTACATATGTATATACTACTCGTATTTCTTTAATACATTTTATTGCACATCTACTTATGTAAGTATATATGCATATACGAGTATGTATGTATATGTGTGCATACTTTGTTATTTGTTGATCGATTTCAACGATTTGTTGAGTGGAAGAATCCATCCAGCACAGCAAAGACTTTTATTTCCTATCATCGAAACTTTTAAAATTTGTTGAATAACCCAAAGTTTCTGTGTACGAGTGTGTAGACACATACGAGTATGTGCGCGGGTTTGTGTAAATAAAAGGCGACAAATCAAATATGACGCAAGCAATATTGAACTTGCAGTGACAAGAATCAACAGACACATTCCGTCAGCTGCAAATAAACGCGGGCATGCACATGAATACTCGCATTGGCCCGTTTTTTTTTTTTTTTTTGGTTTTTTTTTTTAATTTTTTCCCACAGGAAAGGTGTGTTTGCAGAAGGAAATTTGACGTGTGTGAAGAAAACTATTTAAATATCCGCTTGACAGCAATTTGTAGTTGCTGTAACTTTACAATTTGTTTAAAAGTAATTTTGAATTTATTTTTAAAGCTTCTAGTAATTCGAAAATTTGTTTATTTTTTATTTCAATCAAATACCAATTTTAACAATTTTCAAACAAATTTCAATTGAAAAGATCCAGGTCGACACATAGATGGCGCTACTAGCGTAAATTAATTAATGATTTTTAGTTAGCCTTAACATTCAAGGGACGCGTGTGTAAATTTGACAGCTGTCGGATCATTAGTATATAAATTAAAGTATTTTGAGTGAAGCAACTTTTGTTGTTGTGTCGAGTGTTGATAAAATATTGCTTTTTAAAGGTAAAAAAATACCGTTGAAGCAAAAACTTGGTTTGATGCCGAGTCTCCGGACACTGCCCCAGGATAATCAACCATCAAGTATTGGTATGCTAAGTTTGAACGTGATGAAATGAGCATCGAAGACGGTGAACGCAGTGGACGCCCAAAAGAAATTGTTACCGACGAAAACTTCAAAACAAAATCTGCGAAATGATTTTGAAAGACCGTAAAGTGAAATTGAATGAAATAGCTGACACTCTAAGATTATCAACTAACCGTGTAAATTATATCATTCACGAGTACTTGGGTATGAGAAAGCTCTGTCCAAAGTGGATGCCGGGAGAGCTCGCTTCTGACTAAAAACAACTACGAGTTGATGATTCGGAGTTTGGAGATGCTCAAGCGTAATAAGCCCGAGTCTTTGCATCGATATGTGACAATGGATGAAACATACCTTCATTGACTACCTTAAAAAATAAAGGACCATCGACATCGACTATTACATAGCGTTACTGGACAGTTTGTAGGCCGCATTTGAAGAAAAAGATATACCAAGATAATGCATCGTGTCACAAGTCAGTGAAATCGATGGCAAACATCCTTGAATTGGGCTTCAAACTACCTCCGCATTCGCCGTATTCCCCAGATCTGGCCCCGAGCGACTATTTCCAGTTCTCAGATCTCAAAAGAATGCTCGCTGGAAAGAAATAATCGCCGAATGAAGAGGTGGTCGCCGGGACTGAGGCCTATTTTCAATAAAAACACAAATCGTACTACAAAAATGGTATCGAAGAGTTGGATGGTGCTATAATCAGTGTATCACGCTGTGTTTTACTATAAAAGGCCGGAACTTTTCAATCGACCTGCTGTTTCCATTTTTTATAGCGCGATATGTTTCACTGCACCAAAGAAAGTATTGAAAAAATAAAAATAAAATAAATCATTTATCAGAAATTGCCTTTTAAAATACCAAGGCATTCCCGAATATTTGAAAGCTTCAACGAAAATATCAAACAAGAATCTTCGAACGTTTTTTACATTCCATTGTGCATTCATCCAAAAGCAATTTTTTTTTTAATATTTGGTTCAACAAGATCGCTTCCTGGGAATAAAAACTAATTTCAAGTAAATTAAACCATAGATCGGTTCTAGAACCACATTCTGGAGGAGTGTTTCCTGTGTTAATTTATCAAACAATAAGGAAGATTTTTCTTTGAATATATCGGTTCCTGATCCACTTCCCGGAATTTCTTTCGAATCCATCTTGTTTGGCCGTGCCGCACATGCGACATATGTATACTTGATCGTTTGAAAAACATACATTTCCCAGATTAAGTCCATAAAGACTCAATGATTGGCCTTGTGATTTACTAGTTGTCATAGCGAATGCAAGACGAATTGGAAATTGGAATCGCTTAAACTCTAATTGCATATCGCTTAAGATAATTGGAATTCTGAGAATCACATTGCTTCTGAGTTTTGTGTACAGGACAGAAGAGGATATAACTATGGACTTGAATCGCCTCTCAGAGAAGTGAAGCACGAAGAAGAAACTCTCTTTAAGCAATCCAGAAACTCTTTTGGTTCATTAAGTTATCCTATGTATGAGATTTACATTTCAGATTTTCGAATTTAAGTTTCGGTCCACCCAGGGTGCTTTCGAGTGCGCTTCACTACATCCCGTTTAAAAGCAATAAAAGCAATTGGATATCATTGGGGTCATCAAAGGAAAAATGTGATGTTAGTTGAATTGATGAATGGGTCACGAAAAGAGCTCCTTAGCAGAGAACTCATTGCATAAAGTGATGTGGGGATCGAGTCTATATAACTATAAATTTAGTCTGCTGCAATAGTCATACCATAGCAACAAGACTACTTTTGTCGCTCTAGTAACTCCATGCTAGAAAGAGAAAGGAGGATGAGGCACGTATTGTCGTGCAGATTTCACCTCATTTGCCTGGAGGATGGTTCTGTTTCAAGCAATTTCTTACAGGGGTGAACCCTTCGGTAATACCAAGAGGTTTGCCGTTATGGTCCTTACTTTAGGGTTTTTACAGGTCCAAAGTGTTCTTATTTGTGCCTCACTAATTACCACCGTCCCGGCAGGTATAACGTTTAATTAATGACCAAACCTGCAGGTTAGATAAGAAGCGACTAAAACCAATAGGTTCCGTGACAGTCGGATCTTTATACGGTAGGGACCCGAATTTTTATCCGGGTGTTAGTGTTATATTTCTGGCAGCAAAGGAAGTGGGATGGTCGGGGAAGTAGCCGTTTGTCTTTGAATATAGATCATCAATATCACTTCCAGAGGTCGAACTTGACCAGCAGACAGCGGCATACGAGTTTAGAGAGGTCACCCGAGTTTAGGGAGATATGAAAATTAGACAATAGTAAGCAGAGGGTCTACTTGTATAATTCTTGTTTGAATAGCTTGATACAGCTTAATTGATCAAAAGATGGAAAGAGAGGGGAAGAGGCAGTTAGGGAGATTCTCTACATACACTCCGTTTGCAATTGGCAATGTATATTTCTTCCTCTCACTACCGTTTCTAAAGTTTTCCAAGAACGATGTCTGTATTGTATAAGTACCTTCCCAGCTCCAAAGGTAAAATAGGAAATCAAACGAGGTAGCCATCCATTGCTGTGGAGAAAATGCTTTCTACGTACGAAGTCTGTTCATTCATAATTCATTCATTGCGTGCCCATGTTATATTCGACATTCTTTGTTGTTGTTTTTTTTTTTGTTTTTTTTTTTCTGTTGACACCACATAGTTAATGTACATATTGCCCTATGATAGGTTAAGAATATCTATCGTCATTCAAAATATAAATAAATATAAAGAGAAAATATTTATTTTTATATGCAGTATGTGTACATATGTATGTATGTGTGTGGGTATAATAAATTTCGCGTAAAATTCATTCATCGCTTTTCAACATTTTTTAGTTAGTAGGTTGGTATATGCAAGTGTTTATGTAGGTATGTAGGTAGGCATGTATTTCTCAATCCACTGCCTTTACATCACCACTCACTCACTGGCAGCGATTAATGACAGCGCTTAAAAAACAGTGCGCAAAAATGTGAAAAATTAGCAAATGTAAATTGAAAACAAGTAAATTGCTGTGGCAAAAAAGCCGCGTGCTTCTGTATGGAAATTTTCCGTGGCTAATTTTTTTTTTTTTTTAGAAAAGGTAACTAGATGTGCGTTGAAAAGGTTTAAAAACACTTAACCGGATCATTTAAATGTTTTTCACGCATTTTCTGTTTTTTTTTTCATATTTTATTTTATTTCATATTTTTAAGCGACGAAAAAGAAACTTCTCAATTCATCGCGTATATACGTTTTTTATGTATGGCCATGCATAATTTTTCAAAGAGTGATCAGATTTTGATAATTCTTTCTTTTTTTTACTAGAAAAGGTATAGCTTGAAATTTTTGTGAAAAAAATTTTATCATTGATTTCAACGTAAAATCCTGCATATTCCGTTACCACATAGTCCGATTTTTATAATTATATTTGCATTTAATAGCATGTGCTTTGAAAATGGTACCACAGAATGTTGGAAAAAAGAATTCGACCAGATGGGTGGTGGGGAAAAGCGGCTTGATTCATTGAACTCAACGTCAAGCTCACATACCACGTAGTACGATTGGGATAATTTTTCTTTTAATATATACGATATACTACGAAGTTTGAACCCCCACATAAAATTTAAAACTAGAAACCGAGATTACTAAAGCAATGTTGGAAAATTATTTGTAGTTTATCATGAAACTAATTAGAATTTAAGTGCATTTAAATTGGTAGATTAATTCAAAAAAAAAACTAGAAAGAGTGGCTGTCGTAGGCCATGCCGAAATCTTCATACCTTTCATGTACGTATCAGGTTTATTGCAAACTGCAAAATTAGATATTGATAAATTTCAGTGTTAAGGTCGGTATGCAGCTCTTGCGAAAACCAAAAACTCCATATAAAAAAAAGTGCAAAAAACGATGCGCGAAAAATTTTTTTACGAAAGTTTTTAATAATAGAAAAGCACGGCAACACAGATTTCCGAGCGAAATAAATAGTCTCATATATATTTCGCGAGACGCACCTGGCTTAATTAATCCAGCTTGTGATTCTGATATGATCGGTATAAATTTTGATGGATTTATCTCTTCTCCTTCTGATACTTACATACTTCGGACCAAAGTTAATTGGCCATTTCATGTACATGAAAGGTATAAAAATTTGTTAAGCAAAAAACTAGTAAATCCATATAGAATTTTAGTTAGCCCTCACCACCAAAAGACGAGTGTATAAATTTGACAGCTGTCAAATTATTAGTTTGTGAATTATAGAATTTCGAGTGAAGAAACTTTTGTTATTATGGAAAAAATGTATGAAAAGGAATACAATTGAAGCAAAAACTTGGCCTGATGTCCTTGTTTACGGACATTGCCCCAAGAAAAACAATCATCAAAGACTGGTATGCTAAGTTTAGACGGAGTGGACAAGCAAAAGCGGTTGTTACCGACGAAAACACCAAAAAGCTCCACGAAATAATTTTGAATGACCGTAAATTGAAATTGAATGAAATAGCAGGTACTCTTAAGATATCAACTGAACGTATAGGTCATATGATTAAAGAATATTTTGTTATGAGAAAGCTCTGTGCAAAGTGGTTGCCGCGTGAGCTCACTTTTGACCAAAAACAACGACCAGTTAATGATTCGGAACAGTGTTTGAAGATGTTCAAGCGTAATAAACCACAGATTTTGCATCGATATGTGACAATGGATGAAAAAGGGCTCCATCATCTTACTCCGAGATCCAACCAACAGCCATCCGAATGGACTGTACACGATGAACCCACTCAAAAGCGTGGAAAGCCCGAACAGTGGGCTGGCAAGGTTAAGGCGTCTGTGTTTTGGGTTGAGCATGGAATAATTTTAATTAAATACCTTGAAAAAGGAAAGACCATCAACAGCGACTATTCATAGCATTATTGGGCCGTTTGAAGGACGAACTCGTCGAAAAACAGACGCGTTTGAAGCGAAAGAAAGTGCTGTTTCAGCAAGAAAATGCACCGTATAAGAAGACAATGAAATCGATGGCACAAGTCAGTGAATGCATGAATTGGGCTTCGAATCGCTTCCACCACCAACGTTTTCTCCACATCTGGCCCCCAGCGATTATTTCCTGTTTTCGTCGAATGAAGAGGTGATCTCCGAAACTAAGGCCTATTTTGAAGCAAAGCACAAATCTTACTACAAATATGATATCGAAGAGTTGGAGTTGGTCGCTATAATCAGTGTATCGTCCCTGAAGCAAACTATGTTGAATAAAAAAAAACGAATTTACAAAAAAAAATGTGTTTTACTATGGTAGGCCGGGGCTTTTCAAGTGACTTTATATTATGGCAAAATAAAAATAAATGTTTTTTTTTGTTTTTAAATTCATTTCTGAAAAAGTTTTTAATTTTTTTTTTTTCATAATTTTAAACAACTTTTCATCAAAGTCATAAGTGGCGGCACATTTAAGTAGCTATTTAATTGGGCGTTTCCGTGTATATATTTATATTTATACACGAAGTTTTAACTTTGTAAAACTTTTCGGTTTAATTTGTTATTTTATTTTTTATTATTTTCATCTCTTATTCCTTACAATCAGAAATATATTAATAAATAATAAATAATAATAATGAGAAAAATTCTTTAAGAAAACTTAAAAGCTTAAGAAATTCCTTTTTTCGACTTTTTTCTCTTTCTCTTTCTGTTGGCATATAATACTTTTTAATGAGATTTTCCGCATTTTCCGCACAAATATCATTTACAGTTTGCACAAACAAATCTTCGCGCGTGTACAAAAATCGCCGCGAAACTCTGACGCCTGTCTATGTCACTCAATTAAAAAAAAAGGGAAAAGAAAAAATTGAAAAGTATAATCTTGGTGTTAACTTTATTATCAGCATGACAAAGCAGATATTATTTAAGTTGAAAAAAAATTGCAAAAAATAATGCCATTCGTGCCATGCCAACTCACTCACACTCGCACCGTACCGGGACTGCAGTGCTTATTCAGAAATACAGAAATTCAGAAATTCAGAAATTGAGAACTTCAGAAATGTATAATTTATTTACATCTTGCCTTGCTTGGGTAGTGGTATTATGAAATTGTTTTATTTGTACACGAAAAAAAGTAGATGGCGTATTTATGTATGTATGTATGTATTTGCGTGTATAATTTAACGAATGCTAATTTCCCACGCTATTTGCGCGCATTGTGCACGCATTAAAGCGGCAAGCAAACACTGGCTAATTATTGGCCACAGTTGGCGGTGATTTTATTATTATTATTGTTATTCTGATTATTATTAATTTTTTGTTTTTGTTTGGCAAATAAGCAGCATATCAGGCGGAAGCACAAGGATATTTTCAACACTTGTCAACATTTATAAGACTTTTAATGCGAGTACAAAAGTGAAAAATCATGATTTTTTTTTGCAAAAAAATTACAAATTTTAAGCGAATTTTTCCAAAAATAATTGTGATTTTCTATTTGAAAAAACTTAAAAAAATTAAACCGCCGAAAAACTAAAAATCAAAATGCACACGTGGTAGGGGTAGGTGCGTGCTTAGGTGGAATAGGAATATGGAGAACATTGCCACCGAGAGCTCTTAGTGTTATAAAGTACTTACAGTCAATCAATAAAGTAAGTATGCAGTTGCACTATAAGAAAATAAACAATAAAAAAATATACAAATATTTTTATAACAAAAGGAAAACAGATTTATCTCTAAACAATATATTAGGAACTTCAATTTCAGGTACAAAAAGTTAACTTAAAAATTATATTTCTTTAAATAATTTAAACTTAAATAAAAATATCTTCAAAATAACATCAAAAAAGTATGTATGCAAAATCAAATTAGTACTTCTAAATTCATATTTTTATTAAAAAAAAAATTAAAATAAAATTGGTTTTCAATACTTTGTTTTTTTTTTTTTTCAATACTGTTTAAGGACCGCTTTTAGTCTCGAATTCATTGAATTCACCAGATTCCCTGTCACGCTAGGCGGTATGTTCTCCCATTCTTCCGCGAGGATCTTTTTCAAGTCATCCTTGCTTGAAATGCTGCGTTTTCGAATCTGTCGGTCAAGAAGTTCCCATAAATGCTCTATAGGGTATAGGTAGTGTCTTGTTGAAAGACAAACGAGTCCTGAAAACCAATCTTGGCGGCACTTTCGTGTAAATTTTTTTTTTTTCAAAATATCTAAATATTGAAAACGATCCATAATGCCGTCAATAAACACCGACCCCAGATTCTGGCTGCCATACAACCCCAAACAAAAGCGGAGCCACCACCGTGTTTGACTGTGCCCATCAGATTTTGCAGTTGAAGCTCAGAATTCACTTTTCGCCATACCTTGGTTCGTCCATCGGATCTATGAATATTGAATTTAGATTCATCGGAAAAAAAACTGTGTTCCAGAACATCTTGTCAGCTTTTTCGTATTCTTTGGCGAACGTTATTCTTTTTTTCCGGTTTACTTCGCTAATAAAAGGTTTCTGACGCATGTTGCGACCATGGTATCAGGCAGTTCGCAGTACCTGACGAATCGTTTCAGGATTGCACAGTTTTCCAACCTCATTTTCAATTTCTTTTTGAATCTTGGGAGCTGATTTTTTATTGGATTTTCACGCATCTTGCGAACAATAATTCGCTTTTCTGGTGATGTAAATATGCTAGGCCGTCCAGACCTCTGATTGGTTTTTGGTATCTCCGTCTCGTTTATATTTCTCAATGACTTTTTGTACCGTTCGTTGCATGACTTTTAACAACAATTGCAGCTATTTTCCTCTGAGATTTTTTCTCTTGGAACGATATTATTAGCAAATCTTTTAGGTCCTGAGATAATTCTTTTCCCCGCGGTGCCATCACGATTTTAAAAACTCTTTATCAAGGCTTTTGCTGAAATTTTTATTAAAAACTGAATATCTCAATTTTATTCAAAAAGAAAAACCAGCTTCTATGCTCTCTTACCCATTCAAGCGCGACGAACCCAATGTACTTTACGTTTTGCATACAAACTTTAATGGCATAATTTTTGCACATATCAGAGAAATCTAACGGTACGTTTAAAAATAGATCATGTTGCATGAAAGCGACAGTTGACATGTAAGCAAGAAAACAGTAAAAAAAAAACTCATTTGTGACGCAGTTAGAGCGAAATATTTCATTTTGAAATTTCAAATATTCAGCGCATACTTACTTTATTGATACACTGTATATACCATATAATATTGTATTTGAGACAAATCGAAACCACAAACTTGCTTTCGAATTATTCAGAACTGCCACCAAACGAAAGTTGTAGATTAAGTTGCATTTTTAATGACATTTAGTACCAAACTATGCTTCAGACAAACACTAACTTTAAGATGTTGCCAGCACTGCCAGTTCGCATTGGGCGAGGACCTTTAATGTTTATCATTTGATTTGGTTATTTCTTTAAATTTGAGGTATTTTAGTAATCTTTATTCATTGATTGTTGAACGCCGACTCAAATTAAGGACTTCTTACAATAGTTCAAGAATTTATTAATTGAGCTTAAATAAAAAATTATTATTTTTTGCTTTTCTTGTTTTTCGACAGTTTATTTTTAATTTTTTTTTTTAGTTTTAATTTTATAATTTTTTTGTGGATTAAACTGCGAAGTATAAGTATAGAAGATATTATCCCAATTGGACTATGTGGTAACAGAATTAATAGTCCCCTCTTTTCCATTTCTTTGGTTAAATTCTTTTTCCAACTTTCTGTGCTTCCAACTCCAAAGTATGCTCTATCAAATGCAAAAAGAATTTTCAAAATCGCACAATGTGATAACGGAATATGCAGGATTAACGGTGAAATTAATGAATCGTACCCCATTTCCCACACCTCTGGTTTGTTCCAATATCGATGGGACCAAATTCAGGCTTTACTCTTTGCAGTAAAAAAAAAGAAAGAATTATCAAAATTCGATCCCTTTCTAAAAAGTTATACGTGGTTCTACATAAAAAAAATTTACGCGACGAATTGAGAACCTTCTTTTTCGTCGGTTAATAAAGAGAAAGTAAAGCTAAGTTCGTACGGCACCGATACTCGGCTGTTATTTATATAAAGTTCACAAATTGGTGAAAAATAGAATATAGAATATAGAATATTCGATCTTGAATCAAGCGTGGGTTGAAAAGTAAAAAGTTATAAGAGAAGAACACATAGTTACCGCTGGTATCCATATTCAATTCGCTTTTATGGGATTTTGATCAGTCTCTCCAGATTCTGAGATATGTTTTTCAATATAATGCAGATATGATATGCCCAGCTGGTTGATGTCCTCGTTAGACTAAAGGCTGACATCACCGCTGTTGAAGATGGATGGAACTTGGACGGAAGCAGGTGGGTCCTTATGAAATCTACTGCAGCGATGTTGGAGCTGTGGTGGGAGAGAGATTACATAGCCGAGTCCTGACATTCAACGAGAAGTTTTTCAACATATCGCCGATTTTCGCACACGCCCCGATGGAAGAGAAGAACGATGTGGCCAAAGATATTTTCTATGTGCGCCTGGAGCGTACTAATGAGCAATATACAGCAAAGAACGCCCCATAGGCACAGTAAAATAATTTTAAATTTTATATGAGAATTGACGTAACACCAAGAGTTGAAGAGAGAGGCAAGGCGCATTTGCAAGCAGTAGAAGAGAGAGGCCGAAATTCGTAAGTATGAAGAACTTGAGAAGCTGTCCGACAGGTTTAATGCTAGAAAAGTCTTCGTAAAAATGAGGCGTCTATCAGAATATTTCAAAACCGAAGCTTTCTCCTGCAAATCGAGAGTTGGATTCCGCGCAATTCGCGCCATTCATCGTGGGATAATTGGAGAAGCTTATAATTGGCCTTTATCGGTATGTCTTCGGACATGGCAAATTTATAATTGACCAGACATTCACCATAACCTAAGTCCTGGAAAAAAATCTCAGAAAAGGATCCACACACACCACTTTTTCATCGAGTTTACAGCTTCTTCGATATCACAAAAGAGTTGTCTTTATCTGAATTTGGTATCACCACAGAACTTATACTATTCAAACAGACGTTAAGAAGCTTTTAGTGTTGCTCCATGAGGATCTGGAAGAACTTCGCCGAACCAATCGATACCAAATGACGTTTCAGACAAAGTGACTCCTTATCCTATATCTTCTTTCATCTATAGCTGGAGAATATAATACGAACGCAACGCGATGAGAGCGTACAACTGCTGGCCTATATTTCGTTCTCCAAAATTATTAGGGAGGCGAAATGAATGCGTGAAAGAAGTCAAGACGAAATATCTTCTGCCATCAAACAAACAGTCATCACATTTGCGACTCGGCATTGTAGGCTGGAAGTGGGTAATAATAAAGTCTGCTACCCGAGAGCAAGCAGTAACATCAACAAAAATGTCAGCCTGGATAACCAATGCAGAATAATTATTGCCAACAGGTGCTACTTAGGACTGAGTGGGCAATTGAAAAGCAAAGTCCTCTGCCGGTGAACCAAACCCACATTCTATGAAATTTCAGATTTTATTAGAAACACACACGGAGGTGCTGATATTTTCTGACAAGGGTATTAGAAAAATTTACTTTCTATAATTTTAGAGATTGGTCGAACCAGGAATCCAACTCTGTTCTTCCAAATGGTAGTACACAATGCTAACCACTCAGCTATTGCGGCAACATTGACATTATCAAGCGGATTAAGAGACAGCAGCTACGCTGGCTAGATCGAATCGTCCGTAAGGATAAAAGCAATCCAGCTTTGAAAGCATTCAAGGCAGTAGAACTAGTACGGTGGAAGTATCAGTTCGAGAAGAGCTTGGGTTTCACTAGGTGTCTTCATTTGACACCGTACGGCGAAAAAACGATTGGAGCGTTATTCTTAGTTCGGCTATAATCCGTGCAAGCAGAGCTCTCGCAAATAAAGAAGAAGTAGAATATTTATATGGGTTCCAATTGAAAATTTCCAGTGGTCAATACACGGTTCCTGTATCCCGCATCCTACTTAGGGTTTACTGTGTTTCATTTCTAAAAACATGGCATATACACTCGATTCTTCTATATTTTATTATATTAATTCACTTTTAACCATCCAGTACTCAGTTTTCATCCGGCTTTCTAAGGGATTTATCTTGTACATGGATTTCTGTAAACTTATAAATCTTAGCATTGCTGGTTTAAGCTCCAAAAAAGGAGAAAAATCTAAATTTTGGTTGCACGGTGTATGAATTGAAACGGAATCACCGGAGCTTAATTCCGCATATAATGACAAATGAATAATAAAATTGCTTTTCATTTGTTCTAATATTTGAAATGCCTAAATATCAGCAAGTAGCAGCGGATTTTGGTAAACGCAATCATATAAAACCATGTATATACGAGTATATGTATATGACTATAATACTAAGAGTATATTAGCACAGATTATTGAGGATTAAAGTGAATACAAAACTGAAATAAAATTAATGAAAATATTTGCATTATTATTTCAGAGGCTCAAGAGAATTTTAATCAATTTATTGAATGAATTTTAAATTATAAAGGATTAACCAATTAGTGTTTTCGAAAGCGCAGAGCTGTGTATTCTGACATCTGTCAAACTTAACTGTCAAACCAAACATGTTTCATTTTAGTTAAAAGTCTAGCATTTATGAAAATGGATCGCTAAACAACCGCACAATGCGTTGAAATCGTTGAAACCTCCTACAAAAATGATGATTCAAACCTGGTCACGTTTCGTGCTTTAAGAGGAGCTTATGGTACAAATAATCGTCCAACTACTCAAGGAATTTGTTAAAATTTTAAAGAAATTTAAAGAGACTGGATTGGTTACAGATATTGCAGGACCTGTGCATCATCATTTTGCTCTTTCCACCTCATATATCGCTGCTGTAACTGAAAGTGCAAAAAAAGACCCGATTGTGTCTATTTCTCGAGGTTCTCGAGAGCTGGGACTTTCTTAAGGCATATTATGGCGTATTTTGTACACCTACATCCCAGTAAGTCCAGCTCACACAGCAACCGAAGCCAGCTATCAATTCACAATGACATATTTACGTCGATTTGGCGCTTGAACAACAAGCAGTGGACCGCGATTTTTTCAAAACAAAATTTTCTTCAGTGACGAAGTACATTTTGCACTCGGCGGATACGTAAATAAGCAAAATTGTCGCTCCGAAAATCCTCAAATAATTGAAGAGAGGCCATAACACCGAAAAAAAAATTACCGTCTGTTGCGCTCTTTGGTTGGGAGGTGTCATTGGGCCTTACTTCTTTGAAAATGATAACAGCGAGACTCTCACTGTCTATTTGGAGCGTTATGGCCGTATGATAATCGACTTTCTTTGGCCTACAATTGAAGAACATGACATGGCCAATATATGGTTCCAACAAGATGGTGCCACATGCCAAATAACACCAGCGTAATCTTTCGTCTTGGTGATGCCAATTGGACACGGAGATGTGCGATTTGATCCTTTTTTTAGTAAAAATGAATTTCATGAAAAAACATTATTTTAGATGCATTTAACCCTGTATATGTAGATTACTAAAGGGTGATCCAAGTAGAGGTATTTTTTCAATAGCCTTCTTTTGACAGATCACGCGTGTCAAGCTGTCATGTTATATTTGTTCAGTATTGTTTGGCATTTCATCATTAACAAAAACTTACGCCTGAACAACTTTATTACGAAAATTCACGTACTGTAAGAATGTGTTCCGCGCGCTTCGCTCAACTTATAGTCAACATAATCGGCCTCCTAGGCGTACTATTCGCAACACCATCACCCATCTTGAGAACCAGCATTCATTATTGGATAATATTCGACCAAACAGACTACGTCCAGCACGCGCTGAATAAAAAATATCGGCCGTAGCTGAGAGTGTACACGAAGACCGCGGCAGAGTCGATTCGGCGCCGTTTGCAGCAATTCGGACTGACGTATGGAACGACTTGGCGCATTTTACGTCGAAATATAAAATTGAAAGCTTACAAAATTCAGCTCGTGCAAGAACTGAAGCCGCTCGACATTTCCAAGCGACATCGCTTCGCTCTATGGACTCTAGAAAAGTTCCAAGAAGATCCGACATTTTCGAGCCAAATTTTGTTCAGCGATGAGGCCCATTTCTGACTCCATGGGTATGTAAACAAGCGAAATTGCAGCATTTGGGACGAAAAGCAAGCTGAAGAGGTCCAAGAGCTGCCATTTCATCCAGAAAAAACAACGGTTTGGTGTAATTTGTGGGCCGGTGGAATCATCGGTCTATATTTCTTCAAAAATGATGCTAGTGAGAACGTAACCGTCAATGGCGACCGTTATCGCACCATGATAACGGACTATTTGATACCTGAAATTGAAGCTCGTGATCTTCGCGATATTTGGTTTCAAAAAGACGGTGCCACTTCCCACACATCGCATCAATCAATGGATTTATTGAGAGAACATTTCGGTGAGCAGATATTTTCACGTCGATTGGCCACCAAGATCGTGTGATCTCACACCGTTAGACTTTTTCCTGTGGGGATATGTAAAGTCTAAAGTCCATGCGGACAATCCCGCTTCGATTCAGGACTTGGAGTAGAACATCTCGCGTGTCATTCGCAAGTTACAAGTCGAAATGCTCAAACGAGTCATCGAAAATTGGACTCAACGGATGGACCATCTGAGACGTAGCCACGGCCAACATTTGAGGGAAATAATCTTCAAAAAATAAATGACAAATAAAGTTATTTCGAATTATAGTTAACATTACCTATTAAATTTGAATTTTTCTGTTTTTTTTTTTTCTTAAAAAAAGTAGGGAATCTCGAAATGGATCTCCGCTTATAAGATTATTGTGTGTTAAATTGAATACAAAATTGAAATAAAATTAATGAAAATATTTTGATTATTATTTTGGAGGTTTAAGACATTTTTAATTAATAATACTAAATTGAAGTGCAAAAAATTTAAACCATTTTAAATCTCTAATAAATTGTAGAGAATTTAAATGAAATAATACGGGATTTAAGCCATTATTAAAGTAGAAGTATTTTTGCACAAATATTTACATATATTTAAGTGTTGCTCACCACTTTTGCCTACAAAAAGTCTCGCAAAATGAACATGAATCTCTTTAAATAAATATTTAATTTTCTATTTATGTATGCAATTAAGTATTTACTCAACAAAATATTTATTTAAACAACTTTACGCTCATATTTGACAAATGCAATACAAATCAAGAACTGAACATACGCTCATACATATTCACGTATTTACTCTTACACTTCTGTTAGGGCAAACGAGTAATTTATTAAAGAAATCCTTTGAGTTTAATGACTATAAATAAAACGAGAAAGTAAAAGTATTTAATTTTCTCTCGCATCCAAAGAAGCTCAACTCACAGTCTGTACAAATAAACGAGTGCCAAGAACAAGTGCATTAAGAAAATGGTATGTGGAAGTATGCCTTGGCGCGTATGAAGTAAAAATATTTCACGTTTGTTGAATACAATGTTGCCCCGAATATGAAATGAAAGCGAAAAAAGAAAAAAAAGCGAAAAAAACAGCAAACATCATCAACAACAAAGTCGGTTCAACAGCTTTTACGGGAATTTTGTGCGAAAAGTGCGTGTTGATTTATATTTCTCTTAAAAAAAAATGCTTTCTTCGTCTGCTGCTAATGAAATTGAAAATGGAAAAAGGCAGAACATACATATGTGTGCATGTGGGTAAATACTAACGGTAAACTTAGCCAAAGTATGTATGAAAGTAAAAGTGTTTTTTTCTTCTTATTTTTAACTTGTTGATTTACTAGCGTACTTGCGAGGAGGTGAATTTTTCATTTGATTTCAGCAGAAATTCTGCACAACTACACGCTGCACACGCTGAATGAATGGCCTGGACTCTCTCATCTCGATTGACAGGCCTCCCGACTTCGTTTCCGTTGACCACCGGACTTTTGTTAACTTTTATAAAGCTAAATGTCTTCACGGAATTTACCGAGAACGCCTTCAGTGTTCTCCCCACTCCCACCAACGTAACCCATGGAGAAAAAACTTTCCGCAAATAGTCGTGTCTGCGGTTTTAGCGACAAGGCGCAACACACTATGCCTAGCCCATCCCGGAGATTCGGCAGAATGTAAGTCAAATCGCTGTCTAATCCGACGAGACATGATGGTCGGGTGGAAATTTCATTCGGAGATCACGGCTTCCGGAAAGTGCACAGCACCACAACAACATTTAACGCCATAAACACTCAGATATTTCAAGGCCTTAACCAAAATCGGCCCTGTACGCGAACTTTCCTAGTAGCAGTGAACCTATCGAAAGCTTTCGATTGACCGTGTCGCAATGCTACTATTGGACATTGATGACTCCGCATTACCTCCTAGATTGAAGAGGTGGACCATGAAATACCTGAATGGTCGACAATCATCGGTTGACTTTCGAGGTCAAACATCAAAGCTACGAAAAATTAAATAAGGGTTTCCGCAGGGTGGTGTCCTCACCCCGATACTCCCTACACCACCAGAGGGTATCTACTTGATCTCATATCCTTTTCACCAACTGGACGAAGGAGTACCGGCTAGCACTCAATGTGAATTTCGATGACGTTAAAGGTCTGACCACAAACAACCCAAAGTTAAAGGAAATCATATTAGATAGTCTGCACTCCACTCCGTATACGACTGCAATTGCCACTAAAGTACAGAGCCGCAACAAAATCCTCAAATCGCTAGCCGGTAGCAACTTGGCCGGCTGGTAGTAAACTATGCTGCTCGAATTTCGACGCCGGGGGCTAGCGAGACGCACTTGAAAAAGCTACTTTACTTACACAGTGAGACATCTATGCTCCCAGTTAAGGTGCATAATGTTATTCTGTGTAAGCAATATCTGCTGGGATGTTACCGCAGGGTCATCCCTAGGCACATCAGGAAGGCAGTACTTAACTACCGCGACTCTGTACAGCAATACAGACAAGATCCGCTGGACAGGACGGCATACAGACAGGCTATAAACTCCATTCACCGAGAGTCCGTTAACACCTTTGTGAACTGTCTTCCTGTGAATGGTGTTCTCAGAAACCTTGCTGGCTGAAAAAAGGTTTCAACACTGTTTTAAATACTCGACTGCTCTCAAGCCATTTGCACTTAGTGTGTTTGTTATCTTCTTTAAGATATGGATGAGGGGCTTTTATTTGATGCCAGAAATACACTCGGAGCGCTTGCCATTCCCTGTCGAGGCGCGACGGCAATTAGAAATATTAATTTTCTATAATTTTTTAATTTGACTCCAAGTCAGGCCTTCCGAGTTGTACAGTTCCTCATCAACTTTTGAAATGAGACCTTACTGTAAGCCTAGGATCTCTTTTATATTTGGAATCTCCTCAATTTTCAGTGAATAAAACCCATAGGCCACAGTAGGCGAATAGTTAACAGTGCATACTAGAATATCATGCGAAAGATCATGGGCACGAACCCGGGTCAGACCAACGTCCAAAATCATATAAGTAGAAATTTTATTATAAAAATTAATTGTGGTCACCCCTCGGCAGAGAATATCAACCCCTCCGAGTGCAGTTCCTCCTAAAAATCATCAGCCGTCGTTCAAAGGCGGCTTAGAATAATAAATTGCAGGTCCCTGCATTTAATGGAAAAAACACTAAGACACACAGCAAAAATTGTAGAGGAAGTTCCAACGAAAAACGCTTTAGCAGTTGTAAAGGGTGATCCTTTTCGAGGTTCCCTACTCTTTTGAAGAAAAAAAAACACAGAAAATTCAAATCTATTGGGGAATGTTTATTATCATTCGAAAGAACATTCTCTGGCATTTATTATTTGAAGATTATCTCTTTCAAATGGTTCATCCGTTGCTTCCAATTTTCCATTTCGACTGGTAACTGGCGAATGACAAGCGTGATGTTTTGCTCCAAGGCCTGAATCGAAGCGGGATTGACCGCCTAGACTTTAGACTTTACATATCCCCACAGGAAAAAGTCTAACGGTGTGATATCACTCGATCTCGGTGGCCAATCGACCGGCCCAAAACTTGAAGTTATCTGCTCACCGAAGTGTTCTCTCAATAAAACCATTGAATGATGCCATGAGTGGGGAGTGGCGCCGTCTTGTTGAAACCGTCTTGTTGAAACCAAATGTCGGAGAGATCGGGTTCTTCAACTTCAAGCATCAAATAGTCGGTTATCATGACGCGATAATTGTCGCCATTGATGGTTACGTTCTCGCCGGCATCATTTTTGAGGAAATATGGACCGATGATACAACCGGCCCACAAAGCACACCAAACCGTTGTATTTTTGGATGAAATGGCAGTTCTTGAATCTCTTCAGGTTGCTCTTCGTCCCAACCGCGGCACTTTCGCTTGTTTACATACCCATTAAACCAGAAATGGGCCGCATCGCTGAAAATAATTTGGCTCCAAAACGTCGGATCTTCTTGGAACTTTTCAAGAGCCCATAGAGTGAAACGATGTCGCCTGGGAAGGTCGAGTGGCTTTAGTTCTTGCATAAGCTGTATTTTTTACGCTTTCAATTTAAAATCTCGACGGAAAATGTGCCAAATCGTTCCATACGTCAGTCCGAATTGCTGCGAACGGCGCCGAATCGACTCTACCGCGGTGTTCGTGTACACTCTCAGCTACGGCTGATATATTTTCCTCACTGCGTACTGGACGTGATCTGTTCGGTCAAATATTAACCAATAATGAAGGCTGGGTCTCAAGATGGGTGATGGTGTTGTGAATAGTATGTTTAGTAGGCCACTTATGTTGACCATAAGTTGAGCGAAGCGCGCGAAACACATTCTTTACAGAACGTGAATTTTCGTAATAAAGTTGAATGATTTGTAAACGTTGTTCAGGCGTAAGTTTTTCTTAATGATGAAATGCCAAACAGTACTGAACAAAAATAACATGACAACTTGGCACGACTCAAGCGTGATCTGTCAAAGGCTATTAAAAAAAGTTCCTCTACTTGGATCACCCTTTATTTATACTAACTATGAGTCACTGAACAGGTTACGAATCCTAATGAGGCTATTCGCCTTTGTCCAACCCACTCATTCCGCGAACATAAAAATGCTTAGCCGTACATGCATACAATCAATGTGTCCATTCTTTTCATTTTGAGCTTTTTTTACATATTGTTTTGTTTTTCATTGTTCAATGTAAACGCGTTCTAAGTATTGACTACATTTTAGTGAAAAGAAACCATAAATATGTACATACACAGTTTTTCAATCAGCAGTCGTTACGATTATTGTGGAGAAAGGTTTCTTGCTTTGCTTCGTTTACTGACAATTCTAACAAACAATACCTCGAAAAAATGTTTTTTCTTTTATTGTAGATTTAAATATATGTCGTTGGAAACGTTATTTGCATGAGAATTATGCAATACACAAGTATGTAAATATGTATGTATGTGTAAAAAATAAATTCACATGCGTTCATGTAAATAAGTGACTTTTCATTATACTTTCTGCTTTAAATTTATAAAATTCAATATTTTTCAATATGAATTTGCATTTTTCGCACACGCAGACAAGCAGCGAGAAAAATTTTAATGTACTTATCCATACATATGTTTGAGGAAAATCCTTGAAAACTTCAACAATGTATTAAATGGACTTTTTATGTGAAAATTTCATGAACACAGACACCAAGAACGATGTGATTTCGTAGCGGGCATTATTGTTTGTGAAAGACTGCTCAGTTTGGCTCTTGCCTTGTCGGCGTTTCTTCAGGAAAAGTTTTAATATTTTGTCTGGTCTATTCTTCTTCTCTTTCATCTTCGATGTAGGCACCACACACACGCGATTATAGCCGCATCAACAATAGTGCGCATAAACTCGTTCCTTCTCTTTGCTGTTTGGCGCCCGTTGGGATATACCAAGTGAAAGCAGCTCGTGCTCCACCTGATCCTTTCAACGAAGCGGCGGTCATCCTCTTCCTCTGCTTCCGCCAGCTACTAGATACACCATCGAAAACTTTCAAAGCTAGAACGCTTTGATCCATTCGGACGACATGACCTAGCCAGCGTAGCCGCTGTCTCTTGATTCGCAGAACTACATATGTCTCTCTACATATCGTCTCATCGGATGTCGACATTGTCCAGACTTCTGCACCATACATCAGGATGGGAATGATGAGCGACTTGTAGAGTTTGGTTTTGGTTCGCGAGTAAAATCCTCTACTTTTTAACTGCCTACTCAGTCCAAAGTAGTACCTTGTTCCTAGATGGACGAAATTATCTACTACTTCGAAGTTGTGACTGTCAACAGTGACGTGGGAGCCAAGTCGCGAATGCGATGACTGTTTATTTGATGAGAGGAGATAATAGCCTTCGTTCACTACCAGATCCATTTGCTTCGCTTCTTTGCCTAACCTGGAGAACGCCGAACTTACGGTGCGGTTGTTATGACCAATTATATCAATATCATCGGCATACGCCAACAATTGCACACTCTTGTAGAATATTGTGCCTGGTCTATTTAGCTCTGCAGCTCGTATTATTTTCTCCAGCATCAAATTGAACAAATCACACGATAAAGAGTCCTCCTGTCTGAAATCTCGTTTGGCATCGAACAGCTCGGAGAGGTTCTTCCCAATTCTGACGGAACTTTGTCAGTTCTTCGCCGCCGCATTTGAGTAGCTCTGACGGTAGGCCATCGCCTCCCGCTGCTTTGTTATTTTTTTTTAAGCAGGCAATCGCTGTTCGAGCTTCTTCAAAGTCAGGCAGTCAAAGCAACGTTTATGCCATCGTCATCGATTGGAGTTTCGGGTTCGCCACATCCAGGCTTTCCCTTCTACTGCCATTGAGTAGCTTGTAGGAGTATTCCGTCCATACACTAAGTATGCACTGGGCATCTGTCAAGAGATTACCTCGTTGTTCCCAACATCAGCTTTCTCCGGCCTAGAAACCACCCCTCACATGTTGTAGTCGATCGCAAAGTCTGCTTTCTCTCCACTGCAGCTCGACATTTCTCATCGTGCCAGCTGTTTTTCCGGCATTGTTGAAAACCAATTGTTTTCGAAGCAGCGGTACGTAAGGAGTTTGCTATTTTGTTCCACAGCTCCCTCATATCGAGTCGCTGATAAGTGCTCTCAGAGAGCAGGTGTGCAAGCCGAGTAGAAAACTTGCTGGCTGTATACCGTGATTGCAGCTTTTCGACGTTGAACCTGCCTTGTGTTTGTTGACGGGCGTCTTTGCTGCACGGAGGCGGGTGCGTATATTTGCTGCCACAAGATAATGATCCGAATCGATAGTTGGCCCTCGGAACGTACTCTATCACAACGTGATCGACTTGATTACTCGTCATCCTTGTAGCTTGATGTATTTTCTTGTACTGGAAACTGGTACTATAAACAACCATAATTCGGGACCGGCGAAATCAATTATCCTCAGCCCGTTTGGCGATGTTTCGACTCTACCAGTAAACTCATGTCCACTTTATCGGCGTTTATGCTAAGTTAGCCAATGTGGCTCCTCTGTAAAAGACTCTTAAAAGGTTCTGCATCACGTTACTAATAAAAACCAGTAACCTGTTCGCCACTTATATATATATATATATATATATATATGGTAGCTAAGTCACCTTGGTAAGAAACTAGCATAGGCGCTTTTCCTTCAAAATTCTTTAAAAGTGATCACAGCTCCCTTATATGTGATTATATGTCCCACCCTAAGGTTTTCTCTAGAAGCTAGCCTAGTAAGACTGGTAAATGTACAATAGCAATACTGAAATTGTTGCCCATCTGAAGCTTTACCATTTTCCCATATCACTAACAAATTGTAGATTCCAACACAAAAGAATGAATGGCAAGAATGAATCAAGGGCGTTCGATATCGACCGCAACAAATAGTAATCAGAAGAGACAAGGTCTGGGCTGTAAGACGGGTGAGGCAAAACTTCTTAGCCGCTGGTTTCCAAATCGTTGTTAACCGGTGTTGGAAGATGAGACCGAGATTTTTCCTGAAATTTATTAAATTGGAAAATTATTGCCTCGCATCTGAACGCAAATTCCGGCCATTTTGCTCGCTTCAATTTGACTAGTTGTTATTGGTAGAGTTTCCCATTTTTGGTTTCATCCACCTTTAGAAGCTCTTATACAGCACGCCCTTCTGATTCCACTAAATTGGCTGCCTAAAGACGTTCTTCGTCTTCCAATCGCCAAACCAAAAAAAAAAAAAAATACTTTTAAATCGTGCAAACCACTTTTGACACGTTCATTCAGCTGGAGCATGTTCACGATTAAATTCCACCAAAATACGAGATTTTTTTGGCGCCAGTTTTTTTTCATATTAAAGTACAGCAGAAAGTCTCGCCACAAAAACACTTTTTCAAGCACAATTTTCGACATATTTGAGTAAAAAAAAAACTATTGTTTTTTAACGCTTCAAATGAATGCAACAGCTGAAGCGATTTTCGGTCGAGCTCCTCCTCCATTTTTTGGGTTTTGTGTCTTGATGTTTTTATCAGCAAATGAAGGTTTATTCTAAGCCACCTCCGAACGGTTGATGGATGTTTATGAGGAGCTTTTATTTCATGTCACAAATACACTCGAAGGGCTTAACATTCCCTGCTGAGGGCGACTGAAATTAAAAAAGAATATTTTTCTATAATTTTGGATTTTGCTCGTACGTGGGCTCGAGCACATGCCCTACGAATTGTAGTACGTAATGGTAACCACTCGGCTACTGCGGCTGCCAATACAGAAATTAAATATAGTTAACAACAACAAAATATTTCATTTAAAGCTTTTATACATTTCATCAATGATCAATGCATAAAATCGTCAAAGCGTAGCTCTCTCTCTCTCTCTCTGAATTCAGGCTTGTAAATATTTTACATACAGACAAAAGGCAGGAAAAACAGCATCAGCAACTAACAAAGGGAAATAAATGTTTATTTAAATATTTCGAAGAACAGAAAGCAAATGGAAAGTAAACAAATTCTTTTTTCTTATGTGGATATTACGCCAAAACATATGCAAATAAACAGTCAGTAAATTCGATGCGAAGCATGTGGCCTACATTTAGGCTTTTTTTTTTGTTAAAGCCTTAAGATAAAGGCAGAAAGAGCAGAAAGTGCATAAAGTTTGTTAAAATTGTATTAAAAAACAGCTAAGTATTTGCAAAAAACATTCTATAATGTATATTGAAAAAAATAATAATAATTTTACCTCAAAGCAATAAATTGTTTTTCCCTCATTTCTACTTTGCCATACAACTTTCAACTGTCAAACGAACTATCTTCATGTGGGATGTGTATGTCTGCCTCTCAACATTGCCATAGTGTTTCTTGGAAATCTTTGCATTTTCAACGCTTTCACAAATAGTGACAGGTGTACGTTTTAGTGTTCGAAAGACATGGCTTTTGTGTAATAGTCTTCGCCGCCAACCGTTGACAACTGTGAGTATCACTCTCAAAAGCAATCACATTTGTCTGCAAGCGAGAAAGTTCTTTGCCAAGGCACTTGGAAAGTGGTTGAGTGTGCTGTCGGTGATGATGAAAGATGATGATGACGCTAAAGCAGACTTTGGCTTTTGGCTTTCATGGAAATATAGATAATATTGTGTTTTCCTCGTAGACTCTCACGTATGTATATACATACATATGTATGACAACTACATGCCTCTTTGTTGTCTATATGCTTCCTAGCAAAAATATTGCGACAAAATTCCCCGTAATAAGGACAAACAAATGGATCGACAGTGTAAAGGAAATTCCCCGTGAAAAGGACAGAAAAAAAAGAGCGACAGTATAATGTAAAATTCCCCATACTAAGGACCAATGAAAAGGTCAACAGTGTAAAGGAAATTTCGTCGTTAAGAATAAACGGAGTGGCTGCAGCTACCCCAGGCAAACGAATAATCAGCCTATTCTTGAGCGCGTGAACAGAATATTTGGGCCATCTTCAGGTATAAAGAGGACTTGAGCTAAGTTTCAGATAAAAACAATTAATTTTAAAATATGGATTAGAATATTAAGAATAGAATTATAATATTAAGAAATATTTTTATTTCCGGTTGGACTTACGCCGGCATTTTTAATTACTTTTATTTCAACATATCGGTCTCGCAGAGTTCTTAAACGTAGAAAATGATTTCTCTGATGGAGTTCATAGGTCCAACTTTCTTTGAGTGGATCACATATCAGGTAATAACTGAAATAATTTGATAAAACCTAGTTTGCGGAAATTTGGTTTCCCTATGCTACAGCGGCGGGAGCCGATGGCTTACCTGCAAAACTATTCAAATACGGTGGCGCAAAGCTGACAATAAGCATGCATAAGCTTCTTTGCAGAATATGGTTGGACGAAAGCATGTCTGACGAATGGAAAATAAGTGTGCTCTGCCCAATCCAAAAAAAAGGGGACCCCACGTTCTGCGCCAATTATCGTAGGATAAGTCTCCTTAATATCGCATATAAGGACCTATCTAACGTATTGTGTGAAGGACTAAAGCCCACCGTCAACAAACTGATCGGAATTTATCAGTGAGGCAGTGTGACCAGATATTCACCATGTGCCAAATCTTGGAGAAGACCGGAGAGGAAAGAATCGACACACACCACCTTTTTATCGATTTTAAAGCTGCCTCCAACAGCACGATAAGGAACTGCCTCTACGCCGCTATGTCTGAATTTGATATCCCCACAAAACTCATACGGCTTTGTATACTGACGCTGGATGATACCAGAAGCGCAATCAGAATTGGCAAGGACCTCTCCGAGTCGTTCGATGCCAAACGAGATTTCAGACAGGAGGACTCTTTATCGTGTGATTTCTTCAATTTGATGCTGGAGAATATAATACGAGCTAAAGAGACCAGGCCCAATATTTTACAAGAGTGTGCAATTGTTGGCGTATGCCGATGATATTAATATAATTGGGCATAATAACCGCACCGTAAGTTCTGCGTTCTCCAGGTTAGGCAAAGAAGCGAAGCAAATGGATCTGGTGAACGAGGGCAAGACGAAATATCTCCTGTCATCAAATAAACAGTCATCGCTCTCGCGACTTGGCTCCCACGTCACTGTTGACAGTCACAACTTCGAAGTCGTAGATAATTTCGCCTATCTGGGAACCAGCATTAACAACACCAACAATGTCAACCTTGAAATCCAACACAGAATCAGTCTTGCCAACAGATGCTACTTTGGACTGAGTAGGCAATTGAAAAATACTCGTAAAGTCCTCTCTCGACGAACCAAAATCAAACTCTACAAGTCGCTCATCATTCCCGTCCTGACATACAGTGTAGAAGACTGAACGATGTCTAATTCCGATGAGTTAGACTAAGGAGTTTTCGAGAGAATACCGCAGACGATGGAACGATGAGCTGTACGAGCTATACCACGCCATTGATATAGCTCAGCGAATCAACAGACTGCGGCTACGCTGGCTAGGTCATGTTGTCCTAATGGATTAAAACGGTCTAGCTTTGAAAGTATTCGATGGAGTACCCACTGGCGGAAGCAGAGGAAGGTGAAGACCTCCACTCCGTTGGAAGAATCAGGTAGAGAGCGAGCAGGTATCACCTGGCGCCAAACAGCAAAGAGAAAAAACCAGTAACGCGATATTGTTGACGAGGCTATAATCGTGTAAGCGGTGTCTACACCAAAGAAGAAGAAGAAGATACTACAGCTGAGTTCTAGTAAAAGATTCCAGAGCTCGAGTGAGTGATAACTGCGCTAAAATGCACCAGATCCCGCAAGGAACAGCCCGCCTCAAAACTCCTTAGAAATCAAAACAACCAATAGAAGTCACAGAACGAAAAATAAGACTAAAAAGCATACCCACTTTTCGTGGGACGAAGTGAGATGTGAAATATTTAGCTTCCTTTTTACACTGCTATTTACACGTAGCTTTCGAAAATTATATTAAAAATTATTCTCCCGATAATGGCTATACCTCTCAGCGTGAGATATTAATCCTGATTTCTTTTATATCTAATGACAATTCGTTCTCAACAGCTAGTGTCGAGATTCGTGGCATTGAGAGAGGAAACTAAACATACTGAACAAAAGAAAGTGGTTAGTACCACAACCAGTTTACGTTCTCTTTGTAGGTATGATTTGTCCGTCTGTCAACATCTTTTTCGATCAACTGCAGTAGTTAATTCACCAATTATTTCTGAGAAAAATATTTTATATCATTTGATAAATCTAAAACATTATTTCAATTATGAACTCATATGTGGTTCCCTGTTTTCTGAAAAAAATTTCAATCAATCTGTACTTGCCTTTAACTAAACCATTTAATTGCTCCCTTAAACAAGGTTTTTCCCCTTCGTCATGGAAGCAGTATTTTATATTCCTTCCTACATAAGAGGGGTTTTAGGTCAAATATTGAAAATTATAGAGGCATTGCTAAACTATCCGCTATAACTAAGCTTTTTGAGGCAATTATTACTACCCAAATAATATTTTCGATCAACCCATTACATTTCGGGTTTTGTAAAGGAAAATCAACGCACAATCACATCTCTAAAGCCTTTCGAAATCAGAAGAAAACTGATGCTATTTACACCGACTTCAGTAAAGCATTCGATAGGGTAAATCACTCAATTCCCAACTGCAAACTAGACCTACTTGGGTTTCAACCAAGACTTCTGCAATGGATTTCCTCGTGTCTCAGTAACGGAACACAATGTGTGATATTTGAAGATACTTTATCTCAACTGATTGATGTATCAATCAGGAGATCCTCAAGCTAACCATCTCGCAAATTTAATGCCAAATGTTTATTATCATTGGAAAGAACATTCTTTGGGATTTCATTTTTGAAGATTATCTCTTTGAAATGTTGGAAGCGGCTACGTCTCATATGGTCCATTCGTTGAGTCAAAATTTCGATGACTAGTTGGCGCATTTCGACTGGTAACTGGCGAATGACACGCGTGATGTTTTGCTCCAAGGCCTGATTCAAAGTGGGATTGTCTGCATAGACTTAAGACTTTACATATCCCCACAGGAAAAAGTCTAACGGTGTGATATCGCATGATCTTGGTGGCCAATCGACCTGCTCAATACGTAAAATTATCTGCTCACCGAAGTGTTCTCTCAATAATTCCATTTCAGGCATCAAATAGTCGGTTATCATGGCGCAATAACTGTCGCCATTGACGGTTACGTTCTCACCGACATAATTTTTGAAGAAATATGGACCGATGATTCCACCGGCCCAAAAACCACACCAAACCGTTGTTTTTTCTGGATAAAATGACAGCTCTTGAATTTCTTCAGGTTGCTCTTCGTCCCAAATGCGGCAATTTTGCTTGTTTACATACCAATTGAACCAGAAATGGGCCTCATGGCTGAATAAAATTTGGCTCGAAAACGTCAGATCTTCTTGGAATTTTTCAAGAGCTCATAGAGCGAAACGATGTCGCTTGGGATGGTCGAGCGGCTTCAGTTCTTGCACTGTACGCTTTCAATTTAAGATCTCGACGTAAAATGCGTCAAATCGTTCCATACGTCAGTCCGAGTTGCTGCGAACGGCGCCGAATTGACTCTCCACAGTCTTCATGTACACTCTCAGCTACAGCCGCTATATTTTCTTCAGTGCGCGTTGGACGTGGTCTATTCGGTCAAATATTATCCAATAATGAATGCTGGGTGTTGGGAATTATACGCTCAAAAGGCCGATTATGTTGACCATAAGTTGCGCGAAGCGTGCGAAACACATTCTTTACAGAACGTGAATTTTCGTAATAAAGTTGAATGATTTGTAAACGTTGTTCAGGCGTCTTCAGGTCTTTCCATGATGAAATGCCAAACAATACTGAACAAAAAAAAATGCTATTGAAAAAAGTACCTCTACTTGGATCGCCCTTTATTATAATTAAAACTAAGTTATTTAACATTTGATAACTTGTAACATTTTATTTAATTATTTATGTACCATTCATGTATATATATATATATATATATATATTTATATTTATATTGTATGTATATCATAAGATGCAATATAATTGAATTCATCTTCTATGCTTAAAATTCTTTAACTAAATAATTTACGCAAATATTTAATTAACATTAGATGAACACAATTTTATTTGGGTTAGGAAGTACTAGGTATCATCTTCGAATAGTGATTTCAAAGAAAAACTCAAATAAAATAAAATTAAAAAAATTCAAATATTAAGGTGAAGAAATTCAAAAATTACATATAATATTATATAAGAAATATATTTTTGACTTATAGTAATATTTGAAAAATAAGTGAGAAAATTTGTGAAATTTCGTCGTAATTGAAGGTAAAAATTTAAGTGTTAAATATACCTTAGAATACTTTCAACTTTTGCCAACAATTACACATATGTAAATACATTCATATATATAACGCCTTATGTATTTAACTCCACATTAATAATTCAAAATGTCAAATATTTATATTTTTCGTCAATTTCATTTTTAGTCTATTTTAATTTATTTTATGTTGCTATATTTTATTTTCTTAATTTATTTTTTATTTTATTTTTTTTATTTATTTTTTCTTTAATTTAAATTATTTTGTTTATTTTATGTTTTATTAAATTTTAACACAATTTATTTGAGTTTAATTTTATTTTTATTTTTTTATTCTCTTTTTTCGTTAAATTTTTTTTTAATTATTGTTTTATTTTAATTTATCTTACCTTATTTCATTTGCTTTTTATTTTATTTTATTTTAATTTATTTTATTTTATTGGATGTACAAACTAATTCGGTTCGTTATCATAAGTCGGCTAAACCCGCATATTGTTGCCGATCTAGGAGCGTTTACCTACATATTTCATTGGAAAGGTTTCACATCTCTCAACAATAAATACTGGGCATCAACATCTGTTTCTCACAACAACATTGTTTTTTGCTTCTACGAAAATGTCCACATTCATATTAAATAATCAGCATTTGTGGGAAGTGCAGCTGAAGCCCCTTGAATGCTTGTAGAAGTTTATGGTGAATCTGCGCTGAACAATAAGTCATGCAGAGAGTGATTTCGGCGCTTTTTAAAAGTGCTGATTTTAGCGTCGAAAACATACCAAAAAGTTGGAAGATGAAGAATGTAATTTTATGGAACAAGATTCAGGCCAAACACAAACTTTACCCGTTATCGACTACAACTAATGCGTTTGAACCGTGTACTGCTCAGAAAACGGCCAAGAAGGCTCGAAAGGCATGACAAGATGAAAACGTTCGGCCTCACGTAACTGTAACGATCAAAAATTACCAAGAAACGCGAAAATTCTCTGCGTATTCTCCAGACCTTGCTTTGCTCCTTCCGAATACTGGCCGCTCTCGTCAGATGCAAAACGATTTGAGGGGGTTACCGGTTCGGTTTTTTTTTTAATAATCGGAGATTAGGCTCAAGGATTGGATCGAGGAAAGAGATGGCTAATTTTTTTTTTTTTAGTGATCGCATTCGAAAATTACGAGAGAGATGTGAAAAAGTACTCGCTTCTAGAGGACAATACTTTAAATGATGTACTTTTGCCTTTTTTCAATAAATAAAAACATTTTTTGAACACAATAAAATGGACTGAGTTAATTTTTATGTACAATATTTATTTATTTTTAGTTTCTAATAATTTTTTTTCATTCAATTTAAATTTATTTTACTTTATTTTTTTTTTTAATTATAAGTATATTATTTTTTATGTAATTATTCTTTTTTTTAACTTATTTTAATGGAATATAGATTATTTTATTTTATTTTATTTATTTTATTTTATTTTATTTTATTTTATTTTATTTTATTTTGTTTTATCTTATTTATTTTTATATAATTTTTATATATAATTTTAATTAAATAATTTTTATTTAATATATTTTTTTAATTTATTATTATTTTTTTTATTTTTTTTATTTATTTTTTATTTAATTATTTAATTCATATTTTTTTATTCTTTTTTATATTATTTTTTAATTTTTTGTTATTTATGTAATTGTGGTTTTTTTAAATTTATTTTATTATTCTATTTTATTTTTTATTTATTTACATATAATTTTTTATATAATTTTAATTTAATTAATTTTATTTAATTAATTTTTATTTAGCATATTTTCGTTTGTTTGTTTTTAAAAATTTATTTTTTTTTTCATTAAATTTTTTTATTTTTATTTTTTGTATATTTTTTATGTTTTTTATGTAATTCATAGTTTTTATTCTTTTATTTTTTTTTTCATTTTCATATTTAATTTATTTATTATTTATGTAATTATTGTTCATTTTATTTTTTATTTGTTTTAATGGAAAATTTATTATTTTATTTTTTTTATTTTATTATATTTTTTTTTTATTTTTTTATAAAATCATTTTATATTATTTTTATTTTAATTAATTTCAATTAAAATTTATTTATTTAGTTTATTTTATTATGTTTATTTTTTAAATTTTATTTATTTTTTCGTCTTATTTTATTGTAAATATTTTTTTTTGCACTTGCTTTCAATTTTTTTATATATATAATTTTTTATATTATTTTTATTTTAATTAATTTCAATTAATAAATTTTTATTTAGGTTATTTTATTTTGTTTATTTTATAAAATTTATTTGTTTTTTCGGCTTATTTTATTTTTATTTTTAATTAAAAAGAAAAAATTTTATTTAATTCATATTTTAATTTAAATTTTTTTATTTTTTTATTTATTTATTTTTTAAATAATTAATTATTTATATAATCATTTTTTATTTATTTTTTTTAATACATTTTAATGGAATATAAATTACTTTATTTTATTTTATTTTTAATTGAATTAAGTTTAACTAATTTATTTATATTTTATTTATTTTAATTTGCTTATTTTAAATTTTTTTTAATTTATTCTGATCTTATTTTATTTTTATTTTGATTGTTTTTTATTTTTATTAAATTTTAATTTTTTCGATTTCATTTAATTTTTTATTTTTTTTTTCAATTTCGCTTTATTTTGTTATTTTATTTTATTTTATTTTATTCGATTTTAGTTAATTTTTTTTCTTACATTTGTAGCGCAGAAATTCATAAGACTTTAGTTAACATTTGCAATAACAATTAGAAAGTAAATTTTTTATACTTTTTTATGGCAATACAATTTAAGAGCATTTCGCTAAGCACTTGCTTACAAATTTTTTATTTATATTTTGGTTATTTTATTGAGTTTTTAATTTGTAATGAATTTGATCTATGCTTATTTAAACCGTCATTTTTTTTTTTTTTTTTTTTTTTTTATTAATATATATTGTACTTGCATATTTCACTTTCTTTTCGCTTATTTTTGTATGTGATAATTTTGTTTTAATTATGTATTTTGATATAATAATTATTTCAAGCAGCTGTGTGTAGCTAGTCATTGCGCAAATAAGACTCACCATTCACCCCACCGTGAGATCTCTGCTTAAGCTATTAAAATATGTTGCATACTTTTCGGCGCATTCTATGTTGTACATTAGTTTTAAGTTTTTTTTTTGTTTTGCTTTTTACATGTTAAGCAAATAACGCTGCCATATTTATATACTTTCATTACAATACCAACTCAGCCAACTCTTGTAACTCCTTTATATGTATTTGTATTCATATAATATATACATAAATATTGCAAACAGACACCAAGTTTCTCTAAACACGCTTAGACAATTGCGTATATTATTTAATTTATTTAGCGCAAAAAGTTGCATATTACATACATGCACACTTAAATATATATATTACTTCTTTATTTATGTAAATATAATTTTAAAAAAGATTTGAACTTTTTTTTTTAATTTTTTACGCTCATTGAAATCTCAAAAATTCTTCAAAATTTATGTGTAAATTTTCGAAATTTCCTAAACTCACATTTTTAATATCTACCCGGAGAAGTTTCCAATACACATGCATACATATATTTTTAATAATTTTTTTTTCTTGGTCGGCTTTAAATTTTGCAATGCTTGTCGTTTTCGAAACCGTACACGTTTTATGCATTAAATACCGTTAAAAATATGTAATTAATATAAGAAAAAAATCATTTTCGATGTCAGAACTTTTGTAAACATTCAGTTGGTAAAACTGAATTTTGTGCGTTCGTTCTTTCACTCAGTAAATGTGTGAATGTGTGTTTATTGTTTTTAAGTTCCTGATTTTTATATTGACTTTGATGCGACAAGTTTTATGGTGCAATTCAAAGTTCTTTGCTTGAACAAATTTTCTTTAAAAAATCTGTGGAATGTTTTATCAAAAAAAAAAAAAAATGATTAAAAAATAATTCTGAAAATATTTAAATTTTATTTTATTTTTTTCAAATTAATAAAAAAAATGAATTATTTGCAACAAAAATTATATTAAAATTGGAAAAAAATTATAAACTGCTTAAAAATAATAATTTTTATTATTATTTTCAATTCTAAGCACAACAAAACTACATGTAGGCAAGTATATGTAGTTCTGAAATGAAAAATTAATTTGCGCACATCGAAGTTAGAATTTCACAAAAATATTAATAACATAACAGGGCCTGATACATAGATGGCGCTACTAGAATTAATTAATTAATAATTTTTAGTTAGCCCTAACCTTCAAAAAAACGCGTGTGTAAATTTGACAGCTGTCGGATCATTACTTTGTGAATTATAGCACTGTCAGCGAAGCAACTGTTGTTATTATGAAAAAAATTGATTAAAAAGTAATTTCGCGGGTTGATAAAATATTGTTTTTTGAAGGTAAAAAAATACAGTTGAAGAAAAACTTAGTTTGATGCCGAGTCTGCGGACTCTGCCACAGGAAAATCAACCATAAGTTTAGACATGGTGAAATGAGCACCGAAGACGGTGAACGCAGTGAATGCCCAAAAGAGGTTGTTACCGACGAAAAAATCAAAAAAAAAATCCACAAAATCATTTTGAATGACCGTAAGTTGAAATTGAATGAAATAGCTGACACTCTAGAGATACCAACCGAACGTGTAGATCATATGATTAAAGAATATTTTGCTATGAGAAAGCTCTGTGCAAAGTGGTTGGCGCGCGAGCTCACTTCTGACTAAAAACAATGACGAGTTGATGACGAGTTGATGACTCAGAGCAGTGTTTGTAGATGTTCAAGCGTAATAAAGCCGAAATTTTGCATCAATATGTTACAATGGATGAAATATGGCTCCGTCACTTCATTCCGAAGTCCAATCACAGTCATCCGAGTGGACTACGCACGATGAACCCACTCAAAAGCGTGCAAAAACGCAACAGTCGGATGGCAAGGTTAAGGCGTCTGTATTTTGGGATGCACATGGAATAATTTTAATTGCTAACCTTGAAAAAGGAAAGAACAATCATCAGCGACTATAACATAGCGTTATTGGACTGTTTGAAGTACGAATTCGGCGAAAAACGGTCGCATTTGAAGAAAAAGAAAATGGTGTTTCACCAAGACAATGCAAAGTGTCACAAGTCTGAGAAATCGATGACAAAAATCCATGAACTTGGCTTAGAATTGTTTTCGCTTCAATCGTATTCTGCATATCTAGCACCCAGCGACTATTTCCAATTCTCAGAGCTCAAAATAATGCTGCGTGGAAAGAAATGAAGAGGTGATCGCCGAAACTGAGGCCTACTTTGAAGCAAAGCACAAATCGCAATACAAAAATGGTATCGAAACGTTGGAGGGTCGCTATAATCAGTGTATCTCCATTGAAGAGAACTAAGTTGAATAAAAAAATATAAAAAATTGTCAAAAAATATGTTTTACTATGTGTTTTACAATTGACCTGTTAGTTAAAGGAAAAAATTCTTCAATAAAATAAAATTGAACCTTTTTGTTTATAAAAATTTTGTATAAAAAAATTGTACTAAATTAATTTTTCACTAATAGCTGAGTTTGAGGTCAATCTAAATTAAATGATTAAAAAGAAAATTTTAATTGTATATACAAAACAAGAATAATGTTTTTAAGCGCACTAATTTACAATAATAAATCGAAAACTTTAAAAAATTTGACTAAAATTTTCTTTCGAGAATTTTCTTTGCATTGAACCAAAGTACTTTCATTCTTGCTTTTGTAGTTGTTTAAATTTTGCTTAAAAAATTTCTTAGTTTTTATATTTGATTGAATTTTAAATTTTATTAACTTTTGAAGTTTTAGTTTTCAAATTTTCAATTGACAAATATATTTCAACATTGCCTTTCTATTTTAATGTATATTTTTATGCAAAAAACAAAAAAACCGTTATCTACACACTTAGATTTATGATATAATATGTATATACTAACTGTAAATAACATACATGTTACATATGTACATCACTACGTGAAAAACACTCACAACTCGAAAAATAAAATCTCAAATGTGGAGACAAGGCAAAGGAGGTTGACGACGCAGTTCAAGCTTCCTGAATGACATCAATATAGGATTAACGGTATTATTTTTCTATTAAGAAAAATAGTGAAAATATTTTTTTTTACAATTGTTAGATATGTATGTACGAGGTGTGCTCAAAGGAAAAGGTGAATTTTGAATTTTTTTGGAAAAGTACTTATCTATTCATCATTCGTCCCCTTCAAAGTAATCCCCCTCGGATATAATACACTTGTGCCAATGCTTTTTCCAATCCCCGAAGCACTTCTGAAATTCGCTGATGCATGGTATGGCCATCAGTTCTTTCTTCGACTCTGACTTGATCTCATTAATTGTGGTAAAACGCTTTCCTTTCATTGGTGAACTATATCGAATAAGGATGAGGAGAGAAAAAAGTTTGCAGGGAGCCAAATCTAGTGAATACGGTCACGAAAATCACGAATAAGCATAGATGTGTGAGCTAGTGCAATTTACGATTGGTTTTTCCACAATTCCGATCGTTTGAGCCGCATTGCTTCACGCAAGCGTTGCATGCCTACCTTGTAGTATTCCTCATTAACTGTACGACGACCTTTTGGCAGGAACTCCACCGATGCACCACACCGTTGTAATCAAAGAAAACAGTTAGCAAAACCTTCACCGTTTCATCCTTTGAAAATACGCCTCGTATGTATTTTGTGAACTGGTTTTTGGAGAAAAAAATAATAATTTTGAAACAATTTCAATTTTGTGACTATTTTTGACTTAGTGTGTGCGATATGCACACTTTAACAACAGATTTACATTTTCCTTTACTTTTAGATTTAACGAGTTTGATGATATGTTCATATTGGTGTATACATGCATATGCGCTCGAAAATACCACTTTCCAAATACATACATACACACTTTTTAAGCTAATATTTTAATAATTTTAACATTTCTCATGATATGGAATAAAGTGAGTATATTTTCCAACGAAATCTTGTATTGGTTTTTTTCATCGAATTTTTTATTTTATTTTATTTCATTTTTATTTTCATAAAATTTTTTTTTATAGTTGCAGTTAAGACATTTTTTTAATTTAATTTTATTTTATATCTGTTTTATTTTATCTTTTTTTTACAAATATTATAAAGATTTTACTAAAGCATTTTTGACGAACAAAATGAGCGCTTTTTCAACGTTTTTTTTTTTTTTTTTTTTTTTTGAAGATTAACTTGACATTTTTACAGTCTTTGAATGCATAAAGTATTTTATTTCCCATATTTTCTGTGTAAAACTTTTTTCAGTCACGATTTTGCTTGTCTCTGTTACACCAACAACTATCCGAATTTTTTCAAATTGGTTTTCGGTGTTTGTTGGCAATAAAACTGCAACTTTTACTGCTTATTTCGACATATTTGCCTAACTAATCTATTTCATTTGTATTTATTTTTATTTTAACATTAATTTTTAATGAACACCAATATTTTCAAAAATATTCGGAGCAATTGGAAGCAGTTATACAGTATACTGGATAGAATAGTGTGTAGGTTTTAGGAAGTATTTAAGAATTATATAAATAAAAAGTTTTGAATTTCTTATTTCGTACAATTTTGATTGACATTTCTGGAATTTTTTTTTTTTTAATTTCTTTAGAAAATATAAATTTGAAGCAATTTTATAATTGACGTGCGCTGACACGCTGATACACCTAAAAAAATTGTATTTTCGAACATTATATAGATGACGCTTATTCGTTTTCAATTTGTTATATTTTTATAACAAATTTTTTAAACATTTCGAGTATTTGAGTAGCTGAAAAAAAATGTTTAACGCCACAACTGTTTTTTATTTATTATTGAGAACGAAAAAGTGTAAAAAATTATCAACTAAGAGAATAAAAAAAAATATTTTTTTTTTACCTTTTTTTGAAGTGCCCAAAACAGCAAACTCAAACGAAATAAAAACAAACAATATTTATGTATTTTTTTTTCTTTTCAAATAATATATTAAATTTAATAAATTATTACCTTTAATATTTTTTTTACATTTAAAGTAAATTTCAATTATTCATCAATACACATACATATATAGTATTATTGTATATAAACTCAATTAATTAGTAACTATTTGTCTACGAACGGCGTATAAAACGCATATGCGTTTATTATATATATATATATATATATTCTTCATAATTTTTTTTTAATTTCAAGAATGCCGCTTTTTTTTCGTTTCAATTAGAAAGTAATTGTAGGTATTTTAGGTATCATTACACTATAATAATTAATATAAAACGAAAATAAACTTTTTTTAAATTTTTTTCTGAATAAATTGTAAATTAAGCGACGTTTTTTGTATGATACACAAAAAAGGCTTAAAACAAAAATACAAATATATCATACTAAATATTAGAAATTAGCATAAGCCAGCCAGTGAAAAGCTTTCACCGCAGTTATAGCGCGAGCAAAGAAAAGAAAAGTACAAAAAAAAGTGTAAAAATAAAGCGTTTTGTAACAAAATAAGTAAGCAATGTGATAAAAAAAAAATTAAAAAAATTTTTCTCAACTAAACGCAGTGCAGTTACGTAGCAAACGTACGTTAGACGACGGCAGACAGCGTACGTACGTTAGGCAGCGACAGATGACACCACCAACAATTTGTAGTCTTAACAGCCAAATATATGTATGTATGTACATATATATAGTAATATAACTAAACACTTTTATATGCTTTTAACTAATTTACTAAGACCTAATGAAATAATTAATTAATTAATTAATTAATTAATAATTCTTTACGAGCAGTAGCGCAAGCAGTGAGCGTGACAGCGCAAAAAAAATTAAAAAATTAAAATATATAAAAAATTGTTTTTGTAAATTTGTTTTTTTTTTCTTGCATTTAAAAAAAACTAGTAAACATTATTTGTTTATAATTTTGCAGTAATTTCCATTATATAATTTCACTGTTTCACAATAATTTTTTTTTTTTTTTAATTAAATGTGTTTATAAAAGAGAAGAAGAAAGTAAGGTTGCACAAAAATAAACCAGCAGCTTAAGCGCTATTACTTTTTTATTATAAATTTTTTCACTATAAATGGAAAAAAGCAGTAGCAAATATAAAGTAAATAAACTATTTAAGCGAAGTAGCTGCAAGTAAAAAAAAAATTATTTTTATTTTCATTTTTTTATATTTTTGAAAAATACTTAAGCTAAGCGATATTTAAATACATATGAAAAAAGTGAACGAAAATTTATTTCAATTTGGTAATAAAAAAAAAAATTGAAAAAAATCAAACAAAAAACGAAAAATATTCCATTAGAAAGTATTAAATTGAATTAATTAAATTTTTTTAACTACTAACTTTCACAATTTGTTTTAATATAGACTTAATTACATGTTGTTGTATAATTTTACCTACACACATGTATAATACACCTTTAGCAGTACAGTAACATTTCTTTGCTTATAAACTACCAACTTGCCAACCACCATTGAACTACTACAACGCATAATTCATTTAAAAATCTAACAATTTGAAATTTCATGCTAGTTTATATTATATTTCACGCCATTCATATATATATTATATTTTAAAATTTTATTTTAATTATTTTAAAATTATTTAAATTTAGCTGTAAAATTATAACACACCACACACACACACACACACACAAACTTAACTAAATTGAATTAAACTGCGTAAAATGTGGAATCACGCCCCAATTTCGTAGCTACGGTGAGTATGCGTGTGCGCAGGCGTGCTGTGACTTGCAGGCGAGTTAAAACGCAGTGGCTGCAGCATTGCATGTTTGTTGCGTAATTTTAATTTTTTTTTTTTTTTTTTGTAAATTATTTCTAAGCACTGTTTATACCAAAATCTTATCATTATAAGAAAAAAGTATAATAGAAGAAACGCGTTAAATTTGCAACAAACAAATCAAACTCATGCGTCTGTCAACCTTTCTACCCACCCGCTTGCCTGCTAGCTGGTGAGCGCTACTAGTTGTAGCTCACTCACACTCACACCGCCACCACATCCTACACAGCATCAAAACAATACTACATACAACATAGAAATCGATTGAAGAAATTTCTGGCATTTCTACGCGCCTGACTGGCCCTTAGCTAACAAATGATACCCTGATCTAAGCTTAAATTGTTGGTTGTGCCATTTTTCGTTGTCGCCGCCGTCGCCGCCGCCACCGCATGCATGTGATGGTGGTGATGTGGATGTGGATGTAGATGATGATGATGATGATGTACGCTGCTAATGTGATGTTGTTGCTGTTGTTGTGGATGATGAGTTTCCATAAGCAAAGCAGTAGTAGTAGAGCTGCTGCTGCTGCTGCTGTTGCTGCTGCTGCTGCCATTTGAATTACAATTACTTTTGCCAAAATTATTGTTGCTTTTATTTTTATTGTATTTATCCACTGTGTGGCGGCAACCGTTGGCTGTTGAGCTGCCATTTGTTGCTTTGCCGCCACAACTGATGCACAGCACACAAGTCGATTTATAGCTGGCTGTTGCGCTACCACCACCATCACCACTAGCGGTGCGGCTATGCGCTACCGTTACTTGTGTGACAGTCGTCGTCGGTTCGGAGGCACGTCGACCGTTGGTTAAAGCGTAGCCATTGGCGCTACCATTTTCAGCATATTTACGCAACGCTTCACTCTTCTTCGCAATGCCGTTGTTGGTGAGCGGTGACTTCTTGCTGCCGCCATTCATTTGCATTTTTCCACCTACGCTGCCGCCATTTGTGTGTGCTGTTGTTTGTTGGTTTGTTGTTTGTGCCTCTTTCAAATGTGCTGCCGCGTGCTTTTCATAACCACTCGTAGGACTCGTATTGCCACCTTCTAGTTGGAATTTTTTCACTAAAGCCTTTACCGAAGTGGGTGAAACTTCGGTGTTGGGCGTTTTACGTATTACCTTCGGTGTGGTGGGCGCATCGGGAAAGAGGCAGTGTGTGGCTGTTGTTGATGTTGTTGTTGTCGCAATATACTTTTCGCTATGTGCATTATTATTGTTACTATGATTGTTTGCCGTGCCGTGACTACCAGTGCCATTGTGTTGATTATAGCCGTTTGAGAGCGTAAATGTGGCGACCACATTTGGGGTGGTGGCCACAGTCGCTGCAGCTGCTGCCGCGACTTCACCACCCATTCCATTGCCTGCTATAACAATTGTTGTTGTCGTTGTAGCCGTTAGGGGCTTCTTAACAACGGTGGCGATATTTGTGGTCGCTGTCGTTGTTGTTGTTGGCGGTATTTTTTTGGTGGTCAAAAAGGTATTCTCCTTATTGGAATCTGAGGTTGAATGGCGACGTGCAAATACTTGCAATTGTTGCTGGTGTTTATGCTGCAGTTGTTGACGTTGTTGGCCACCACCACCAATGCCATTGTATTGTAATGGTATAGTTGTGGCGCGCATAGCTGGCACCGTTACAATGGCGGTTGTTCTTTGTATTGTTGTTGTTGATGGTGGTGAAGCATTTTTGTCGCTAGCCGCAGCACGTGTCCCATTCGTATATTTTGCGCCGCCGCCTAAGCCATTAGTGTATGTGGTGGTGCCATTGTAGCGCGTTGTGGCATTATAGTGGTTAGCCGTGCGGCCATTGCAATTGCTATAACCATTGGTGTTGGCGTTGTTTTGTGCTGCTGCTGCTGCTGCTGATTTGCCATTTGCAACAATGAGGGATTTGTTAGGTTGAGGCTTCTCTTTTTCTTTCTCCTTCTCCTCCTCGCCGTCGTCGTCTACTATTTCTTCTACATCGGATGATTCCATTTTACTGCCATTTGTACCATTTACTTGTTCAGCGTTATCATCAACGCTTATGTTGACAATCGCATCCTCCTCCACGCCGTCGTCAGCATCATGTAACATTTCGTTTTCGATTTCAGCTTCATTTGCTTCTATTTCCTCATCGACGTCCTCTTCCACATCGTCTTCATCTTCATCTTCGTCGTTATCATCCTCGTCGTCTGCAGCTGCGGCTGAGTCGACTGTCGTTGATTTGGTGATATCTGAAAGGATTTGTCTATCGATGGAGCATTCGTCTTTTAACCAAATGTGCTCGAGACATCCTGCAGCGGTCATGCGATCACTGTGAAGAGGAATGAAATTAGTAAGTGCTTAATACATGTAAAGGATTTTGAGAACTTTTTAGAGGTTTTGGAGCTTATGGTGGTAGTTTCGAGTGCCCAGAGAAAGCATAATAAAAAAGGCTTAACTGAAGCGTGACTAAAAAACAAAATCAAGCATAATTGAAATCCAAAAACGGCAGGGAATACAATTTTTTAACTGTTTATGAAAAATAAATTAATACAAAAACGTAGAGGTTGGTCCTAAGTTTTGAAAAATGCTTTACAATATATATATTTTTTTTAGTAATTGCATTTAGCTTTGGAAAAAATTAAATATGTTCGTTTGTAGGCTCATATGATTACAACCAGAATATTGTTCTGATTCTGCAAATTTCTCAAAAAATTTCTCCATGAAGTGGGTTTTCGAAAATGATAAGTAAATTTTTTTTAAATATCGATTGTTTTTAGCAAAATTTTGGTATTTTTTAAACAATTGGAATGTCTCCTGCCTGACACATGACACGCAGATGGCGCTACTAGTATTAAATCTATACAGATTTCTATTTAGCCCTAACCTTCAAAAGACGCATGACGGTGACAGCTGTCGATTCATTATTTTGTGAATTATAGCATTCTGAGTGAAGCAACTTCTTTTTATTGTGAAAAAATGGATAAAAAGGAATTTTGCGTGTTCATAAACTATTAGCTCTTTGAAGGGAAAAAATAGATTTGAAGCAAAATGTTGGCTTGATGAGGAGTTTCCGTACACTGCCCCAAGAAAATCAATAATCAATTATTGCTATGCTAAGTTTAGACGTGGTGAAATGAGCACCGAAGACGGTGAACGAAGTCTACACAAGTCTTAAATCCATAAAATCATTTTGAATGACCGTAAATTGAAATTGAATGAAGTCGCAGACACTCTAAAGATATCAACTGAACGTGTACATCATATCATTCACGTATATTTGGGTATGAGAAATCTCTGTGCTAAGTGGGTGCCGCGCGAGCTCTCTTTTGACCACCAAAAAAAAAAAAAAAAAAATTAATAATAACGACGAATTGATGATTTGGAGCAGTGCTTGGAGATGTTCAAGCGTAATAGACAGAAGTTTTTGCGTCGAAATGTGACAATGGATGAAACATAGCTGCATCATTTCACTCCGAAGTCGAATCGACAGTCATCCGAGAGTGGAATGCACATGATGAGCCCGCTCCAAAGCACGCAAAAATGCAACAGTCGGATGGCAAGGTCTGGATTTTTGGATACGCATGGAATATTTTTCTTTGACTACCTTAAAAAAGAAGGACCATCAACAGCGACTATTACATAGCATTATTGTACCATTTGAAAGACGAAATCGCCGAAAAACGATCGCATTTGAAGAAAAAGAAAGTGCTGTTTCACCAAGGCAATGCACCGTGCCATAAGTAAGTGAAATCCATGGTAAAATCCATGAATTGGGCTTCGAATTGCTTCCGCATCCACCGTATGCTCCAGACCTTGCCCTCAGCGACTATTTCTTGTTCTTAGATCCCAAAATAATGCTCGCTGGGAAGAAAATTTCGTCGAATGCAGAGGTTATCGCCGAAACTGAAGCCTATTTTGAAGCAAAGCACAAATCGTGCTACAAAAATGGTATCGTAGGTGGTAAGTTGTAGGGTCGCTATAATCAGTGTAACATCTATCTTTGAAGGAAACTATGTTGAATAAAAGAAATGAATTTTGCCAAAAAAAAGTGCTTTACTATCGAAGGCCAGGGATTTTCAATTGACCTGTTACCATCTTTACTAAGTTTTACAATACTTTAATTTAAAAAAAAATTCCTTTGCTATAACAAAATGTATTCAGTTCATGACTGAATTCAAATCACGTAATTTTATTTTTAAAATAAAGAAAAAGCTTTCTTTAAAAAAAATTTAAAACGTTTTAAATAACATTTCTTGATTCATTCCAGAATGTTATATTCTTTTTTCAAAAGCATCAAAATATTTTGTTAATACTTTCAGATAATAACAGAATTATATATTTTTTCCCTTTTCATTGCCCTTCTTAGCACCAACTCTCTGTAACCCACTTCTCCGCTCACTCCCCACACACAACTTACTTTGGCTTTATTCGCAATGCGCGACGTATGAAATCAATGGCCACAGCGGACACTCCACCAAACAGTTTGTCCGGAAATGTCAGTGCACATTGCGATATATTGAGAAATGTTTCCTGTTTTGTTTCGCCACCGAAAGGTGAAAATCCAGATAATAGCACATAAGTCAACACGCCCACCGACCAAATGTCTGTCAGCAAGGAAAGTGGTTCGTATTGTAGAACCTCGGGCGCAACATAATCCGGTGTGCCGACAATCTCACGCACATTTGTGCCTTCGGCGACGACACGTGAGATGCCAAAATCGCATAGTTTCAAACCATCTGCAAAGTGAATGAGTGTTGGCATAACAATAGTTATCAGTTTGTACAGTTAAATTTTATACTCACCTTCAATGCGCTCACCAGTGAGCAATATATTTTGTGGCTTCAGGTCCAAATGTGCAATTGAACGTTTGTGCAGATATTGTAGTGCTTTAAGTACCTCACGCATGCAATAGCGTGCATGTGCCTCACTGAGGCACTCCTCATTGTCCAAGAATGTTTGTAGCTCACCACCGGTTGCTCTGGAGGTAGGTAAAAAATACATTTTTTTTTTCATAATTAATATAAAATATAGTAGAAATAATATGTATGTATAAAACACTCACAATTCCAGCAGCAACGCCGTATCGGAGCGTGACTCGTGCACTGCATTCAATTTGACAATATTCTCGGCGCCATCGCATAGCTTCAACACGGCGATCTCGTGTTTGATCTCCTTATCTGAGGATTGAGCACGTCGGCGACGTTTTAGAAATTTAGCAGCAAAATGTACACCGGAATTTTTGTGTATTGCGCGTCGTACAGCAGCGAATTTGCCTCTGTGGAGAGAAGATAAAGAAATTTGAAGAATTAATAAATTAATTAAAAATTGATTAATAGATTGAAAAAAAAACTGTGAAAAAATTACTTTAAAAAAAAATTTTAATAGTCGTGACTTCGTAGATGAATTAAATTAAATTCTTTACAATAAAGTAAAAATCAAATTAATTAAGAAAAAAAAATTGATTGCTAACTGGGCAAAGGGCGACGCCGCTATCACTGTCATTGCTTGCCACTTAAGGCGGCAACTAGCGGGCATGTTTTCGTCCTTCTCTCCTGCCGGCTGGAATATCAGTTCTTAATATCGATGGGAGAAGTGTACATACACATCTCCTCTCTTGTGAAGAGAGCAGTTCACAGCGGTTGTGGTGTTACAGTCCACGAAGACTCGGGCCAAGAAAGTTTTGGAAGCATGAACACGATGAAAGTGGAAGCCTTTCTACGCTCTCCAGGGGTTGACAAAGGAGCTTGTTCAACAATAAAGACAAGGCCTAGTGCAAAATCCAGTAAGGAGGGGTTGAAAGCAAAGGAAACTTGCATATATACAAGGTGGCGGTCAAAGTCCACGAGGGACTTAGCTGCAAGTCTAACCGAAGAAAAGAAATGGGCCGGGCAATGCGGCAAATACTGTGCGACACGATCGCGATTCACGTCCACGGATCCAAGATTCGCAAATCGGATCGAGGGAGGAAATGCAACCAAAAGACAGTTGTCCACTGAAAGCGAAACAGCAGGACAATTGACGACGTTGTAAAGCCAAACATGCCTTCCATGTCCAGTGGGTCGGCAGCAACAGCCAGCGAGATAACCAAGAGGCATTTAATCATGAAAAGACTCTGGGATAAATGACTCAGGAGCTCTGTAGAGCAGAGGAGCTTAAACCGTTGGATATTTTCTTGAATAAGTAGAACACGAGACACGAGCACGCCCATCCCAACTTTCGATAGTATGGGCGGCTGAACGAGGTCAAAATCTTGAAATTTTAAGACAACTCCACGTTGCTAATGGGTAACGGAAATTGCTGTGACACTTCAAGACCTGTTGAAGGTTATCGTCTTGGAGATAGTTGAACGTAGTTGCATTCCGTGCATACCGAAATGCGAAGATGCTTATAACCTGCACGTTAAAAGTTACAATTGCATTACGGCTATAACAAAGACAGAACACTGATGTGCCGGCGTGGGATTGGAAGTTATTGAAGGTCACCAAACCCGACAAGGAGAATGGTAGCCGAAAGTACTTCCGCCAAATATACAAGTCGGTCCAGGATATGACATACGTCAGGTGCGGGAAGATGACTTGGGCTTTAGGTAGCACGTAACTTCATCTCGAAAAGCGTAGACTGATCGATAGGAATGAAAACCGCTAGAGGAGGAGAAATGTGGAAGGATATAGGAGATATCCTCGAGACCACCATGAAGCTTCAAGATGCAGAGGAGGCTAGGTGATACAATGAGCGAAAGCTGTACCTCAACAATTAAGGTTCCTGAAGAACCTCCACCTACACCTGCACAAAAGCAAGGTCGCCTGTGTCAAGTTCCTCCTCAATCAACGGAGGATCGGCAACTATGCGGATCTAGCCCAGAAGCCATGGTCAAAATAAAAAAAGAACAAAGGTGTAGTCATTAAAATAAGCAAAAATAAAATAAATTAAAATAAAATTAAATTAAATTAAATTAAATTAAATTAAAAAGAAATAAAATAAAATAAAATAAAACAAAATAAATAAAAATAAAATAAAATAATATAAATGAAAATAAAAGAAATTCAAATAATAAAAAATAAAATTAAAATAAAATAAAAGAAAAGAAAATAAAACGAATTGAAATAAAGTAAAATATAAAAGAATAAAATATAATAGAATATATAGAATAAAATAAAAAGTGAAAGAAAATTTAATAAAATAAAATAAACATAAAACAAAAGAAAACAAATTAAAATAAAAAATTAAAATAAAACCAAAATCAAATAAAATGAAAGGAAATAAAATAAAATAAAATACAATTAAGTTAATTTAAATAAAATAAAAAAAACAGAAAATAAAAAAATTAAAAATTAAATAAAATAATATGAAAAATAAAATAAAATTAAATTAATTTGAATAAAATAAAATAAAATAATATAAAATAAATTAAAAAAAAGGAAGTCAAATAAAATTAAAATAATTTAATATGATATTAAATGAAATAAAATAAACATAAAATAAAAGAAAACAAATTAAAAGTAAAAATGAAAATAAAACTAAAATCAAAATAAATAGAAAGGAAATAAAACTAAATTAAATTAAAATAAATTAATTTAAACAAAATTTAAAAAAAATTAAATGAACCAAAAAATAAAAATAAAATAAAATAAAGTACAATAAAATAAATAAATTGAAAGTAAAAATAAAAATAAAACTAAAAGCAAAATAAAATAAAAGGAAATTAAATAAATTTAAATGAAATAAAATAAAATTAAATTAAATTAAATTAAATTAAAAAATTTAAACAAATTTTGGATAATTTAACATAAAATAGAAAAAAAAATTCACTGCCATTCCAGCATATGGTTGCGCCTTAATATAAACTAGATAAAAAAATGAGTATATGTGGGATGATTTATAAAAAAAAATGGTCAACAACTTAATTACATTTCATATATTTTTTTTTCTAAAATTTTTATCAAAAAGTGTATCCTCCACTTAATATATGCACCATCTGTACTCATTCAACATAGCGCTGAAATGTAGGCAACATTTCTGAAATGCCACTAAATGAACTCCTTCTGGTGTAGTTTGGGTCTAATTGGCGATAATATTATTATTATATATTACTCGTATTAAAGTTCTTCGGAATTAGCTATAGCAAGACGAGTCTTTCTTGCAGCCACATAATTTGGTTTAAATGTCAATGTTGCCACTTACAAGTAAGTAGACTTAAATAGCAATGTATTGCAGCTGTTGTGGCAGCAAGAGTGCGTAAGCATGACAATTCAATAAACTGCCAGAATCACATACACTTCTCTCCATATCTATGTATGTACATACATATGTGACATAAATTGTCAAGTTTATAGTAAAGGTGTGAATGACTTCGATCAATATTTTTCACATTTTCATGTCGCATGTACTCGACTTGCATTAAATAGTAGTTTGATGATTGTAATAATAATAATAATATAAGCAAAAAAAAAACAACAACAACACCACAACAAACGGTAAAGTGGCAGGCATAGAATTTCAAGTATGACGCATAATTTACATACATACATACATATGTGTGCAACAACGCAATTATCAGCGTGACGTTGATGAAGCAAAAAATAAAAAATAAAAACAAGAACAAGAACAAAAACCAAAACAGAAACCAGAAAACAAAAACATTTGGTGACGCGAACTCCATATGATTGTCGATATATCTACATACATATACCTCTGTATACTTATATACATTCATATATTGGCGGCAGCTCGCTATGCATCGTATATACTCGCATTGTCAAGCAACGAGTAGTTCATGTCAATAATAAATGCCAGTGCAACGGACCTGCTTCCGGCATATATTAGACTACAAAAACAAATATAGACGAAAAAAACAAACAAACAAAATTGCTAAGCAATAAAATACGAGCGTAAGCTTTTGGGGCGGTCAAGAGCGTAGCGATCATACATACATACATACTCGTATGTGTCAGATTGTAGCGACAGTAATGTTGAAAATAATAGCAATTTACGGGAATTTTCCAATTAACTCAAATAAATGTTTAAGCAAATGTTTCAAGAGAGAAATTAAGGCAAGCTGACAGTTGAAAGCACTATTTTAGAGCTTCTAAGCCTTTGCTGTAACATTTTTTGATAAAAAGGAATTTAGGGCGTTGATCAAATATTGTTTTTTTAAGGGAAAAAATACAGTTGAAATAAAAAATTTGCCTTGATGACGAGTTTCCGGAGACTGCCCCAGGAAAATCAACCATTAAAAATTGAAGTGGAAAAACGCAACAGTTGGCCGGTAAGGTAAGGTCATGGCTGTAGGACCATCATCAGCGAATATTACATAGCGTTATTTGACCGTTTGAAGGACGAAATCGCCCTAAAACGGTCGCATTTGAAGAAAAGTAAAGTTTTTTGAAAATCAATGAAATCTACGACAAAAATCCATGAATTGAGCTTCGAATTGCTTACGCATCCACCGTATTCTCCAGATCTGGCCCACAGCAGCTATTTTCTTTTCTCAGATCTCAAAAGAATGCTCGCTGGAAAGAAATTTTCATCGTATAAAGAGGTGATCGCCCAAACTGAGGCCTATCTTGAAGCAAAAGACAAAACGTAGTACGAAAATGGTATCGAAAACTTGGAGGGTGGCTATAAACAGTGTAGCACCCTTGAAGGAAACTATGTTGAATAATAAAAATTAATTTTCCAAACAAATGTGTTTTACTATGGTAGACAGTTATTTTATCAAAATAATTAAAAAATTAAAATCAATCGTTTAATCGATAAATTAAAGATTATTTAATCATTTTAGTGCTTAAGCGAATTAAATAAATCAAATTACAATTAAATTTTTTACAAAATTATTTATTTAAAATAATTAAATTGATAATTCAATGATTAGTTAGGATTTAATTAAACAATTTTACGATTAATTAAGTTGATTAACCTGATTAATCACGAAATTATAGATTGTTTATTAAATGATTTATTTATGTATGATATTTTTGCGATTTGTTCTATATTAAAATAAATTTGTATATATTTTAGCATTCTCAACCGAAATCTTCTTCAGAGTCGTTCAGAAAAGAAAACTTGAACTTTAAAAAAAAATATATTTCAACTTAAGTGATTTTTTTTTCTTTTTATGTCAGTGTCAAAGTTTTTTTCAGAGATAATCAATATTTTAATAACGGGTTTTCTTTTCGGTTAAAAATTAATAAGATTTCTTTCAAAGGCTTATTTGTTGGTTAGAATTGAATATTTTTGTTATACAACAAAAAAAAGGTAGAAGTGACCGCTGTTTCAGATATCACCAGATCTCCTCATCAGACTTCTTATGACAACGATCGGAATCGAACCAACTTTCGTTCCGCAGAGCAAGAGATTTTGTAGGATTACCTCAACCGCGATTAATTTGCGCAAATCTGTACGAATTTCAAGCCATATAATATCAACAACAAATAAAAATAATAATAATGAAAATTTTTTTTTAGTAGTGTCATGGTGTGCTGCTAATATTTTCCACTGAAGTATTAACATACAAGATAGTAGGAACAACTAATAGAATAATAGCTATCATCTCTATAACACGATTCAAATCAAGTTCACAACATCAAAACAAATAAAAAAATGCATTAAAATATTTACGAGGCAGACCACAAAGTCCAAGCAATAATATATTAATAATATATTAATGAAGCAAAAAAAAAAAATCATAATGAAATGGAATGAAATAACAATAAAAAAAAACCAAAAAAAAAGGAAAATAAAAAATATAAAAATTTAAAAATTTAATTTAATTTAAAAAAAAATACTAAATATATTTAAATATACTTAACTAAAGTAAATTTAGTTTAAATAAATAAAATTAAAATTCAATAAAAACGAATAAAATAAAATAAAATTATTTGAAACAAAAAAGTCATATTAAAATGAAAATAAATAACAAAAAAAAATAAAATATTATTACAAAAAAAAAAAATTAAAAAAAAATTTATTTAAAATTTAATTTAAAATTTAAAAATAAATAAAAATTATAAATATATAATTAATTAAAATAAAATTAAATTTAAAAAAATACTAAACTAAATTAAATTAGAACTAAACAAAAAATGAATAAAATAAATTAAAGCAAAATTATTTGAAACAAAAGAGTCTTAATAAAAAGAAAATAAATAACAATATAATTCAATTAATATAAAATATTATATACAAAAAAATTAAAAATTTAATTTAATTCAAAACAAAATTTAAAAAATATAATATATAAAATTAAATTAAAATTAAATATAAATGAATAAAATAAATTAAAAAGTAAAATAAAGTAAAATAAAATAAAACAAAATTACAAAAAATTCATAATAATAGGAAAAGAAATAACAATTAAAATAAATAATAAGTAAAATATTATATACAAAAAAAAAATTAATTAAATTAAATAAAAAATAAAAATAAATAAAACAAACATATGCTAAATTAGATTAAATTTAAAAAATATACTACAATATATTAAATTAAAATTAGATAAAAATGAATAAAATAATATATGGTTAAAAAATTTAAAAAAAAATTTTTTTTAAATATTTTTATTAAATTATTGGAAATATTTATTCCATTTCTAATAAAAACAAAATAAAATAAAATAACATTTAATAAATTGTAATATATATATAGATTAAATAAACTAAATTGAATTAAAAAAATGCAAATTAAAATCCAAAAAAAAAAATATTGCAAATAAAAATTAAATTAAAACAAAATGAAATTAATAGACAAATAAAATAATAATAACAAAAAAATATAAAAACTAAATAAAAAAGATATAAAAAATAACAAATAAATAAACAAGAAAAAATAAAAATTAATTAAGTAAACAAATGAAATAAAAATTAGAGGTAAATAAATAAAATTAGCTTAAAATAAATTAAAATTTATATAAACAAAATAAATAAAATAACGTAAAACAATAAGAACAAAATGCATTAAAAAACAATAAATATAAAAATACAATAATTTATAGAATAACAATTTAATTAATATTAAATTAAATAAATTTTCATAAAATAAAATAATAAAAATCTAATAAAATAAAAAATAATAATAAAAAATTGCAAATAATAAAATAATAAAATAACATGAAATAAACAAAATTAAAATCCAAAGTCCAAAATATTAAAGAGAGCATTCGTGTGCAACACCTTAATTGCATATGAAAACAAATCTACATACATAATCACTACTAAATCCAGCTTACAGCTTACAGTTCTGTCAGCTAGGCAAACAACTATGTATATATGTATGTATGTATGTATGTGGCAATCAAACGGATGTATACGTTTTGTCTGGACACGTCGTCTTAGGCGTGAGTAGCCAACAGCCGCCCGGTTTTAGTAGCTCTGGCGCCGACATCTCATTCATTGATAGAACAACACATAACACACTACTACACACACCTAACCGTTTACAGCAATACGAATAATATTAAAAAAAATAATAGAATAACAACAACAGCTAAGCATTAACAAAGTCAACTGGATAAGGCCGACTCAGTTGCGTGTTTGGAATGATGAGTAAGGCGTGCTTTGGCAGTAACAGGCTTAATAATGATGAGGAGAAGAGAATAAAAAAGGTAAACATGTTATTGACATACATACATAGAAATGCATAGGATGCATATGTACATATGTATGGTGAAATGTTGCAGGTTGTAGGAGAGAAACAAAAACAAAAACAAAACAAGATAAGGATGCAACAGTAGCAGCTGTTAGTACTCATACTAATGCATTCATACAAACATACACACATACGTATGTGTGTAGATGCTCAATTTGGTGACAATTTATGGCCGAAGGGAATGCAGCACGTAAGGCTGGCTGGCCGTCTGGCCAACCAAGCCGACCAAGCCCATTAGTAGCGTTGTTAGAATGACTTGGATGCTTCATGGTTCGTTGGCATTAACTCGAGAGAGTTGACTGTTGTTTTTGGTGAGATGTTAGCTGCGAAGTTAGTTATGCAATTGTTGCTGATTTGTTGATTGGTCCAGTGGTTGGTTGGTTGGTTTGTTGGATGGTTGGTTGGCTGCGTTTTGACGCCAAGATGGTTTTAGTCACGCAACACATTTGAAAGCATTTGTGTAAATTATGTCTGAAATGGACAGATTTAAATTCTGACTACATACAGGAAATCATGACGATACATTGCTTTGAGGATTGTATCTTTTCGTGAGAACACGAATGAAGAGAGGTGACTGACAGAAACTAAATTAAATTAAATAAATTAAGAAAGGAGTAGGGGATCGGATATGAGCAAACAAAATACAATAATAAAACAAAATAGCATAAAATAAATGTAGTGTAGATGAAACTTACATAAGTAAATGAAGGCAAAAAAAAATTGTAAAAGGAAAAAATAAAAATTATAATTTTAAATATACTAAAATAAATAAAATTAATTATAATTAAAATTAAAATTAAAAGAATATGAAATAAAATAATAAATATAATAGAAAAAATAAAGAAAAATTAAAAAAAGCAAACTTAAAGGACATAAAATAAACAAATAAACAAAATACATAAAATAATATAATATATAAATTAAATGAAATAAAATCATATCTAAAAAATGTAGCGCATAAAAATAACAATAACAAAAAAGTAAAGTAAAAATTAAAATAAAATAAAAACGTATGATGAAATAAAATACAATATTTTAAAAACAAAATAAAAATACACTTAAAAAATATAAAAATTCTACAAAAAATAACAACAAAATTAAAACATAATAAAAGGACATAAAATATATAATTAAAAATTGCTAAAAACCAAATAAAATAAGATAAATAAAATGAAATAAAAATAAATAAATATATATATATGATTAAAAAACAATAAAATTAAAAAAAAATAAGATTATGAAACAAATAAAAATGAAGAATAAATGAAAATACAAGAATCAAATAAAATGAACAAAAAAAAATAATAAAACAATATAAAATGAAAATAAATACAACATGATAGCATAAAAAACAACAATTATAATTATATAAAATGAAATAAAACAAAAAAAATATAAAAGAAAATATGAAAATTATAAAATAAAAATTAAATAAGAAAAAAAAAAATTAAAATAAAAGAATATCAAAAAAAAAAACAAGCGAGAAGGGTTATCTTCGGTCATGCTGATGTCTTTATACCTCTCATGCACATATCAAATTGATTGACGAATTTTCGACGCAGAGACTCATAACTGAACAAATCGGTTGTATGGTGAGCTATGTGATATAGTCTTCCAATTTCGACGATTTTCAGAATAAATATGCAGTTCATTTAATGGGTGATCCATTTCGAGGTTCCTACTTTTTCAAAGAAGAAAAAAACACACAGAAAATTCAAATTTAATGGGGAATCATCAGTCTTTGCCATTTATTTTTTGAAGATTATCTCTTGTATGTCTCAGATGGTCCATCCGTTGAGTACAATTTTCGAATACTCGTTGGAGCTTTGGTAGCTATTGGTAGCCCTTCGACCGGCTCAAAACGTGAAATTATCTGCTCATCGAAGTGTTCTCTCAATAAATCTATTGATTGATGCGATGTGTAGGAAGTGACGCCGTTTTGTTGAAGCCAAATGTCGCGGAGATCACGAGCTTCAATGATTCCACCGACCCACAAACTACACCAAACCGTTGCTTTTTCTGGATGAAAAGACAGCTCTTGAATCACTTCAGCATGCTCTTCGCCCCAAATGCGGCAATTTTGCTTGTTTATGTACCCATTAAGCCAGAAATAGGCTTCATCGCTAATCAAAATTTGACTCGAAAACGTCGGTTCTTCTCTGAGCTTTTCAAGAGCCCATAGAGCGAAGCGATGTCGCTTGGGAAGCTCGAGGGGCTTCAGTTCTTGCACAAACTGTATATTGTACGCTTAATCAATTTAAGATCTCGACGTAAACTGCACCAGGTCGTTCCATATGTCAGTCCGAGTTGCTGCGAACGGCGCCGAATGGACTCAACACGGTCACCCCCAGCTGCGGCCGCTATATTTTCGTCATTTCGTGCTGGACGTGGTCTATTCGGTCGAATATTATCCAATAATGAATACTGGTTCTCAAGATGGGTGATGGTGTTGCGAAAAGTTCGCTCAGTAGCCTGATTATGTTGACCATAAGTTGAGCGAAGCGCGCGAAACACATTCTTTACAAAACGTGAATTTTCGTAATAAAGTTGAATGATTCGTAAACGTTACTCAGGCGTAAGTAAGTCTTTCCATGATGAAATTCCAAAAAATACTGAACAAAACAAGCATAACAGCTTGACATGACTCACGCGTGTGATCTGTCAAAAAAAGGTTATAAAAAGAACCTCTACTTGGATCACCCTGTAAATGTGTAAGTTTCACGGTCTTAAGTACTTTTTTGACGGATTCAAATCTAAAGTATCGATCGTATATATGCTATGGTATTTCGAGCTGGCGGAGACCAGACAAATGTACGTATAAATATACTAGTAAATTTGCCTATCAAATTTGGTTGAAACATCTCGAAAACTGAGCGACTATTTGGCGTTCCAGCAGACAGACGGACATGGCTAAATCAACTCAGCTCGTCATACCAATACGATCGTACCAATAGGATACGTATAAATTTCGGTGGATCTATCATTTCTCCTTCTGCCAGTTACAGAGTTAATATACCATTTAATGTACATGAAAGGTATAAAAATTAATAATTATTATTATTCAAATAATAGACTTATTTTTTTCGTATAAATATGTATTTATGTTATAAATAAAAATCTGTTAATTACCACAAACAAAAAAATTAAAAACGGCGTAAGGCGGCTTTAAACAAAGTGATATCTTCCGCCATTTACGGGTTGATAAATGTTACCAAAAAAAAAAAAAATTGGAAAAATTAAAAAAAAAATATAATTATAGCAACAAAAAGCGCGTTGCTTATATACATATATACATATATGTACTGCACTCGATATGTATACATTCGCATAATCGTGATCGATCAGTAAGTAGAAGACAGAACAGAAATCTTGGCCATTTAAGGTTTGCCACATTATTGTTGCGCATTTAAGCCGTTACCTTTAAGCGGCGTGACAACAAATACAAAAACAAAAAAATACAAACATACATACATATATTAACATATAAATTTATGCTTGGTTGTATGTATGTATGTATGTCCAGCGTTTAAATAGCATGATATGCGAAAAATTAATGAGGCAAATAGACTGAAAAAAAAGAGTTATCCACAAACAAATATACGTATATACATGCAAATATAAGTATATGTATGCACAGATAAATGTCCATATATGAAAATGAACAACACAATGAGTGAACAACAGAGAACGTGCTGTATGCCCACCCGCCACTGCGCATCGCACCAAAATCGAGAGAAAAACTACTGTTTTTTTTTTCTTATGTGTGTATGTAAGTACAAATGTACATATGTGCGTATGTATGAGTATCTATTTTGAATGGCATGTGGGTGGGAGTGTCCACTGCTGTTGTCGCTGCTGCTACTTCGCTTAGAAACAAGAAACAACAAACACAAACATATTGAGTTGACCAAAGTTGCCTTTGCAACAGCAACGCAAGTTATTGTAATAACAAGTAATAAATGAGCAGAATTCTACGTGTAACGTGTAACGAACCATGAACTTTGCTTGCCCTAAGCCGAACAGTCAATACACCGAACGAGCGTCCACTAACATAAAGTTTGAATCGCAAAAGAGACGCCAAAAAAATATTTAAAAAAAAACAGTTTTCAATTCAAAAATATAATTTATAGTTACGTGAAATTCTAAGCCTCTAAAGGTTCAATAACTTTCAAAAAAAAATTGTTTTTATTTCTTTAATTTTCTGTTTTTGTTTTAACTATTTTTTTTTTTTAGCATTTTTAAAGCCATATTTCCGACGTAGCTGCAACTAAAGAGAAGCGCACAAAAACTCTCGCACGCCCACATCATACCAGTTATCGTGGTGTAACAATTTTATGGTAAAAATAAATAAAATAAAATTATTTATTATTGGCACATACATATAAATATAGACTATATTTATTGTCAAAAAAGCTTTAAAGCAGAGCAAAAATAACCACTGAACGCGATTACATCACTTGTGGCCAAAAACAAAAAAACCAAAAAACAAAAATCTATAATTTGGTGATTTCGTAAATGCCCTTATTTATTTTTAAATTGCTTGTTTACCTTTGGCATTTATTGAAATTCGAGTTTTGATTTCTGATTTAACCAAACAGCAAAAATGGTAGTCAACGGTGGAAAACAATTTTATTTAACGCCTTGGTAAAGTGTATGTTGTCGATATGTCACGGTGGAATACGCAATTTCTTTGAAAAAAACTATACAAAATTGGTAATGAATGATGGAATTTCAGTTGAAATAAATACTGAAATGTATCCAATAACAACAACAATCAACAAAATAAAAAAATAAAAGATAAAAAAATTAAAATAGAATAGAATAAACAAATTATAAAATAAATAAAAATGTTAAAAAATAGATTAAATAAAATAAAAAAAATAAAAAAATTACTACATTAAAATGAAATAAAATAAAATAAAATAATTTAAAATAAAATAAAATAAAATAAAATAAAATAAAGCAAATTAAAATGAAATTAAAAAAATATGAGGAGAAATAATCTAAAAGCAAAATAAAATTAATAAGAATTAAAATAATTTAAAAATAGTCTTGAAGTTTAGTGTAAATAAAATAAAAAAATTATACGAAATAAAATAAAGTAAAATAAAAAATATAAATTAATTAAAATAAAATAAAGAATGAAAAAAATGAAATGAAAAAAGTAAAATAAAATAATATAAAATAGAAAGAGAAATGGATACAAAAAAAACGCGACACAATTTAAGTGCGGATGAAACACGGTATATTCAATGCGCGAAATCATTTGTTGATATATTGCAGATAAAAACTCCTAAATCAAACATCTTTTCCTGAAGGTTGAAGAAATGAAAAGTTTTGGAAGCAAAAAGAAATCTGTTTGGAAAAAAAATCAAGCATATAAAGGAATTCGAGAGACACATGTGTGGAAAAATGACTTGGGGAAAAAAAAACAAAGTGTTTACCGCAAGAACTTGTGAACATGAGTGGATAGTTGCTGAATGAAGCTGTACATTATGAAGTAAGGTTTATAAGTTTAGATTAAGGAAGGATGAAATTCGATTGTTTACTAAAAATAAACCATTTAAAGATACTTAATTACTAAAAAACTACAATACATTATCATTTCATACATGTATATGAAAATTAAAAATCGGTATTCATTGGGCGCAGTTCACATTAGCACGAAATACCAATTTTTTATTCAAAAAATCGTAACTCTGAAACAAAAAATTTTAGTCGAGGGAAATTTTTTTAAATGAAAATTCAATGTCTCTGTTTGATGTAAAAAAAGTTTCGAAGAAAAAAAAATACACTTTTTGAGATATTGAATTTCAAAAAAAAAAAAAATTGCAAATTTTTCAATTGCAAAATAAAAAATTATTACTTATTTTTGAGTAATTTTCAAACTTTTATCTGATAGTGCGGGATCATCACGAATGATTGGAAGGAAAAATCGTTAAAATCGGTTAATTTTTGTTAAAAATATGGCCAATTGAAAAAAAAAGTCCGCGAATTACTGAAAAAATCGATTTTTACCCAAAAAACGAAATTGCCGATAAAACTCGAAAAAAAAATTTTCGAGCCAGAAAAAAAAAATACGGGTCTCTTTAATTTGACCAAAGCATAACATATTAAAATTTCGTTTAAAAATAAAATAGTGACCCGAATGGCCGGTTGAATCGAGATGGAAAGCATCTATTATTTTTATTACATTTAGTTTAATTTTATTTTATTTATTTGTATTTATTTATTTATTAATTTTTTTTTTGATTTACGAATTTTTTTCATTTAATTTAAATTTTAAATATTTTTGTCATTATTATTAATTATTTTACTTTACTTTATTTTATTATATTTAATTTTTATTTTATTTATAATATTTATTTTATAATATTTTATTTTAATTTTTATAATTTTTTCTTTTTTTATTGTTCTATTTTTTTATTTTTTACCTTTTTTTTGTTATTTCATTGTAATTTTATTTTATTTTTAATAATTATTTTTATTATATTTTTTTTTTTATTTAAATATGGAATTATTTAAAAAAAAAAACATTATAATTTGTTTAAAAAAAATTTTTTTTAAGAAAAAAATTAGTATCGATTATTTTTACTGAAAAATTGAAATCGATTTGTAAAAAATAGTATCGAAAAATAAAAAAACTAACACACTAATAAACACTAAATAAAGTTTTTCATCTAAAAATGTAATTGCAAAGAAAGCCTCACCTCTAAAAATTCGCAGTATTCAACAAAGTCAATAAATCTTGAAATTTTTACCAGAAATTCTAAAACGAACGCACATATTGCATAACCTTTCTAAAAGTAGTAAACAACGAACAACCTTAAACTTTGTTTCCAATATTGAATTACCAACAACAACAAAAATGAAGGACCACTAGGTCGGTCAGTGGCATCAATGGGTCGACAATATTTCATAAAAATATTCGAAAACAAACAAAGTTGCACTTGAGTTCACCACTTGAAATTTGTACGAAGGAGAGACTCAAGGATTTGCCGCCGAATCACTCAATCACTCATGGCTCATATTCGTGATCTACCAAGCTAAGCACAAGCGGCACACCAGTAATGGTGGCTGACCGTTAGTGAGTGCGTTAATTATTGGAATGATTTTCAACGCTATGAGTAGAATGTTGTGAACCTTGAATGCGGTGTGAGTGTAGTGTTTGTCGAAAGGCGGCACACGATAAATTCAATATCACACTTTTCGCAATGAATTGCGAATTCAAAAAGAGAAACAATAATTATTATTAAAAAAAAAGAAAAAAATATACAAACAACGTGAATATGAACTTTTGTGGAAGGTAGCAGTGGTAGAGGTTAATAAATAATTTGTGTAAACAAAAGTGAGATAATCAAGCGAATACGTTGGATTACAAAGTTTGGCAATTATTTTCGAAAATTGAGCGTAGAAAATATATCTAGGTGAATTGGAATTAAGTGTGAAGAAGCTGTGAAATTAATTTTTAACGAATATAATAATTAAATATGGAGCAATCGCCAGCGCTGTTGGATTGCATTAAAATTTAACAAATATAGAAAAAAAATTAAACATTTTCAGTAAAAAAAAAGTTTCAGTTTCAATTTAGAAATAGAAGTTAATAAAAACATTGGAATTTAGTTTTTTTTTTTAAGTTGGCAACCCTGCTCACAAGATTCCGTAGATTCTTCGTAGTAACAATGAAAGGAAATAACCAAAGAGGCATAAAAATCGTCATTAATTGACTAAAGATCTTCCGGCGATCTTAATCGATCTTAAGTTCCAGTGTCAAAGAGCCAATCAGCAGTGGGGAGATGCTAGAAGCAAACACAGAAATGACAAGTGATGATGATGGGTGAGGTTCGTTTAAATTATATTAACTACTCCGATCAGCAACCCACTTAGGCAAATTGACACCAGTACTTTATGACGCCACATAAGTCATGCCGGAACTATACCAAATTAGTACAAAAACTCAGTCTCGAAAATGAGAAATCGTAAAAAATTTAATATTTAGATTATGTGAGACACTCTCCCGCTGAAATGTAGTAAAAAGAATAGTTTAAACTAATTTTCTTGTGTGCGTGATCCATTTCGAGATTCCCTACTTTTTTAAAGAAAATAAAAACACAGAAAATTCAAGTTTAATGGGGAATGTTTGTTATCATTCGAAAGAACATTCTTTGGCATTTAATTTGTTGAAGATGATCTCTTTCATATGTTGGCCGCGGCTACGTCTCAGATGGTCCATCCGTTTAGTCCAATTTTCGATAACCTGTTCGGGCAATTCGATTGGTAACTGGCGTATGACACGCGTAATGACTTGCCTCAAGGCCTGAATCGAAGCGAGATTGTCCGCATAGACTTTAGACTTTATATATTCCCACAGGAAAAAGTCTAACGGTGTGATATCACACGATCTTGGTGGCCAATCGACCGGCCCAAATGTGAAACGTGAAATTATCTGCTCAACGAAGTGTTCTCTCCATAAATCCATTGATTGATGCGATGTGTGGAAAGTGGCGCCGTCATGTTGAAACCAAATGTCGCAGAGAGCAGGAACTTCAATTGCATCATGCATCAAATAGTCGGTTATCATGGCGCGATAACGGTGGCCATTGACGATTACGTTCTCATCGGCATAATTTTTGAAGAAATATGAACCGATGATTACACCGGTCCACAAACCACACCAAACCGTTGGTTTTTCTGGCTGAAATGACAGCTCTTGAATCTCTTCAGGTCGCTCCTCGTCCCAAATGCGGCAACTTTGCTTGTTTGCATACCTATTGAGCAAGAAATGGGCCTCCTCACCGAACAAAATTTTACTCGAAAACGTAGGATCTTCTTGGAACTTTTCAAGAGCCCACAGAGCGAAGCGATGTCACTTGGGAAGGTCGAGCGGCTTCAGTTCTTGCACTAGATGTATTTTGTACGCTTTCAATGCAAGATCTCGATGTAAAGTGCGCCAAGTCGTTCCATACGTCAGTGCGAGTTGCTGCGAACGACGCCGAATGGACTCTCTACGGTGTTCATGTACACTCTCAGATACATCCGCTATATTTTCTTCAATGCTGGATCCCAAGATGGGTGATGGTGTTGCGAAAAGTACGCTCAGTAGCCTGATTATGTTGACCATAAGTTGAGCGAAGCGCGCGAAATATTATTTACAGAACTGGAATTTTCGTAATAAAGTTGAATGATTTGTAAACGTTGTTCGGGCGTAAGTCTTTCCATGATGAAATGCCAAACAATACTGAACAAAAATAACATGACAGCTTGACACGACTCACGTGATCTGTCAAAAAAAGGCTATTGAAAAAAGTACCTCTATTTGGATCACCCTTTATAACAGGTCTGTATACATTGGTTTCAACAGCGAAGTGTTTACAATTCCTTACGGAATCTTGTTCTGAGACAGGATAGTCGGAATCGCTGAAGGAAAATAGGTATTCCCAGACATAAGTGAGCTTATACTGAGTAAAAACTTCAAGTAAATCCCGCCTCGAAGCAAAAAAAAAATGGGTTTTTAATTTTTTTTTTTTTCAGTAACTAAGTTTTTTGCTGGGAATGAAAAAGTTTTATTATTCTTGAGCATTCTTTTTAATGAAATTAAATAAAAACTGCGTCGGATGTATAATTTTGGGTTTGGAAATATTTAAAGAATGGCCAAAAAAGAAGATGTGTTAAAAGATGTGGACTCAAAGAGAGAATTATGTCAAGATAAAAAACTTCAAGCATATTTTTATAATACGCACATGTTGCTGGTATTAATAATATAATATAAAATTTTTTTTTTTTTTTTTTCAAAATAGAATTTATCTTTATTTATCTCTCGCCACCCTTTATACAATTATGCAAGCAAATCAACAGGCCTATCAGCAGAGATAGAGCGGCAGCAGCAAGCGGATCAACAATGAAACTGTAAAATACTTGCATCGAGCGCGTAATCTGTCAGTGCAAGGAAAATGAGGCAAACGCCAACACTCAACACTAGACACTAGTACACGCTCATGAATATGAGTCAACAGGTGGGTGGGTTGGATGGGTGTTGATTTGGCTGGGCGGACGACTGTTCCGCGTTTGATGCTGTGCATAGTCAAGTGGGTGGTTTGTGTATATATATATATGTGCATGTGTGTGTGATTATTTGTTGCGGTTTGTTAACTTGCCAATCGATAAGGATGAACGAGGTGCTGCTTTTTGGCCACCTGCCAACACTGAGTGTTAAAATTTTGTAAACAATTTTGTTATTGTTTGCAACCAATGAAAGAACAACAACAACAACAATAACACACATTTTATTTTATTTATTTTGTTTTCTTGTACGTGCTGTTCTGTGGCATGCTGCTTGCCTACTTAGCGCTTTTGTTTTGATTTCGTTTTTATGATAATTGAGTGTGAATTGAGATTTTAAAGTGCAATCAACAGAGAGCGAGCAGCGTGGTCTTCTTGGTCAGCGGCGTCATCGACTTTTTGGTCGTTGGTGTGTTTTTGTTTAGAATTTTCGTGGAAATTTTCTGCGTTTCTTAATCTATTTCCTGTATTTGCCAATGTTTGCTATTGCGAAAACAACTACAAAGCAGCGGAAATGTATGGAATTTTACTTTTGATTACTCTTAGGGAATATTGGCAATCTGGAGATTTTTAAATTTAGCGTTCACTGCTTACGTAAATGGTGGAAAATTAATGGGATTTTTTTTTAATATTTTCTTCTTTTTGAAAGTGTGAAATCTAAATTTTTATTTGAAATTTTTAAGCATTGCAAAAAGTACGCAACTAATGGTTTCTCAATGGTAATAGCGACTATATCTATATATATATATAAAATGTTATGTTGGTTTGTGTACGCTCTAATCGAGCTGAAATTTTAGCCTGATATATAATCCGCATCAAGGATTGTTTTTGTCTAGTTTTTGCATGAGTCACATATCCGCGGCAGGTGTATCTGTGACCAACCTGTTCGAAAAAAACACATTTATGCTTCGATTTGCTTGAAATTTTGTACATAGATAGCTTTTTGCTTGGATTAGCAGGAACACTACTTTTCTCTCCTGTCACAGTGTGCCGTAGCTGAGAGTGTACACGAAGACCTTGGAGAGTCGATTCGGCACCGTTCGCAGCAACTCGGACTAACGTATGGAACGACTTGGCGCATTTTACTTCGGGATCTTTAATTGAAAGCGTACAAAATACATCTAGTGCAAGAACTGAAGCCGCTCGACCTTCTAAAGTGACATCGCTTCGCTCTATGGGCTGTTGAAAAGTTCCAAGAAGATTCGACGTTTTCAAGCCAAATTTTTCTGGCTCAATGGGTATATAAACAAGCAAAATTGCCGCTTTTGGGACGAAGAGCACCCCTGAACGGCTTCAAGAGCTGCCCTTTTATCCAGAAAAAGCAACGGTTTGGAGTGGTTTGTGGGCCGGTGGAATCATCGGTCCATATTTCTTCAAAAATGATGCCGGTGAGAACGTAACCGTCAATGGGGACCGTGTTGGCGCCATGATAACTGTCTATTTGATGCCTGAAATTGAAGCTCGTGATCTCCGCGACATTTGATTTCAACAAGAAATCAAATGCATAAATCAATACATTTATTGATGGAACAATGCGGTGAGCAGATAATTTCACGTTTTGGGCCGGTCGATTGGCCACCAAGATCATGTGATATCACACCGTTAGACTTTTTCCTGTGGGGATATAGAAACTCTCGAGTCTATGCGGACAATCCCGCTTCGATTCAGGCTTTGGAGCAAAACATCACGCGTGTCATTCGCCAGTTACCAGTCGAAATGCTCGAACAGGTCATCGAAAATTGGACTCAACGGATAGAACATCTGAGACGTAGCCACGGCCAATATTTGAAAGAGATAATCTTCAAAAAATAAATGCCAAAGAATGTTCTTTCGAATGATAATAAACATTTTCCATTATATTTGAATTTTTGTGTCTTTTTTTTTTTTTTTTTAATATAATTTATAATAGATATATGTAAATAAATAAATATTGAAAACAAAGAAATAATAAATATAAAAGAGCACAATAAGTTAAATCCCTAAAATGAGAGAGAAAAAAAGGCTGTCAGACAAAGTCTACGATATAAATTGTACGCATGCGCACCAAATATGTTACTCCCAACAGTAAAAAAAAGCGAAACACGTGCATGTAAAATGGTAATTCGAACAATACTTAATGTCAGATTTCACGCCTAATTAAGTAAATAAGTACAAGAAGTCGCAAATGAAAAAAAAAAATTAAAAATTGATTGTATTTATATATAAATTATTGTAGTATGTCTGTGCATATGTTAAAAATATGGTTCGAAATTCAGTGCATGGGCGGCGTACTCAGATATCAAAAACCGCCACGCCACTGTTGATACTAATCTGATTTTGCTTGCTCCATTTAATCACATTTGAGTGTGGCCAAAAAATTTGTTACACTTTTCTCTCAAATTATTTGTAGGTGGAAATTATGAATGAATGAGTAACTGAAGAGGAGGTGACTTGCGATCTTTTGGTACAATAAGTTTACAAGAGATTAGCCGATTTGGCAGGCTTTAGTTCAAAACAAGGAATAAGCTGGAAATTGAGTTATGAAAAATTAAAATAAAAAACCAAAGAAATGTTAAAGAAATTAATCAAAATCTGATATACAGCAAAAGATAACGCGATAGCTAAAAATTAATAAAATTAAATTAAATTAATTTAAATTAAAAATATGACAATTTAACTTAAATAAAAATGCAAATTAAAAAAACAGTATTAAATAAAATATATCAAAAAAAAAATTACTAAAAAATTAGGCAAATAATCTTAGAAAGAAACCCTGCTTAGCTTAAAATAAAAGATTTTTTAAATAAAAAAATGCGTTTAAAAAGAATACGAGTTAAAAATATGTAAAAAAATTTCAACTAGAAAAATAAAAAAAACCTTAATATTAGTTTTTAATTGATTTTGTATATAAATTGGCATCCATTTAGTGTTTTCGAAAGTGCAGGGCTGTATTTTGACATCTATCAAACTTAACTGTCATACTCAACAAGTTTCATTTTAGTTAAAAGTCAGGAGTTTATGAAAATTGATCGCTTAGCAACCGCACAACGCGTTAAAATTTTTGAAACCTAAAAAAACAAAAATGGTGATTCAAACGCAGCCACATTTCGTGCTTAGAGCGGAGATTATGGTGCACATAGTGCTCCAACTACACAAGCAATTGGTAAAATTTTAAAGAAATTTTAAAAAACTGGATTGGTTACAGATATCGTAAGGTCTGTACATCATCGTTTTGCTCGTTCCACCACAAATATCGCTGCTGTAAGTGAAGTATAGCCGAAGATCCGAATGTGTCTATTTCTCGACGTTCTCTAGAGCTGGGAACGTTTCTTTCGGCACATTATGGAGTATTTCACATTTGGACTTACACCTACATCCATATAAAGTACAGTTCACACAACAACTGAAGCCAGCAGACCATCCACAACGCCATAGTTATGTCGATTGAGTGCTTGAACAACAAGCAGAGGACCGCGATTTATCCAAAGAAAATTTTCTTTAGCAACGAGGCACATTTCTCACTCCGTGGTTACGTAAATAAACAAAGTTCTCGTATTTGGGGCTCCGAGAATCCTCAAATAATTGAAGAGAGGTCATTACACCAAAATAAAAACCTACTGCCTGTTGCGCTCTTTAATCCGAGAGTGTGATTGAAACTTACTTATGTGGTTCGGACAAGATAGTGGCCTCATGCTACACATTATGAGCGAATATGGCTGTATTGCGAGAGAAATTTCACGGCCACGTAATCTCTCGTCTTGGCGATGTCAATTGGACACCGAGATCGTGCGATTTGACACCGTTGGACTTTTTTCTTGGGCTACGCAGAAGACCGTGTTTAAGGGGAGAAACCATTAACTCTTAAGTACTGGAAAACTAACATTCATCAGGTTATGGCTGAGATACCGACGAATATGTGCTACGAAGTGGTCGAAAATCACCTCAAACGGCTCGGAGTTTCCAAAAACTTCCGAGGCGGTCATTTGAATGATGTAGTGTCTCACATATAATGTCAAACTTTATAATAAAAAGGAATTTCATTCAAAAAAATTTATTTCAAATGCATTTTATTTACGTAGGTATTGAATCTTTTGATTCACCAAGGAGCTGCCTACACTTCAGCGCGTTTTTTTTTTCTTTCTTTTTTTAAATGAAACGTAATGAAGATTACTAAAGAAATGAAAATTAATTTTTACAATATTTTAGAAGAAGAATAATTTAACTAGAAATACAAATTGCGGTGTTAAAATTTTGAAATTTAGAGCTTAAAATAATAATAAAATTGTGCACAGAAAATATAAAAAATTTAGAGAAAAAAGAATTTTTTTTTTAAATTGAAAACACTAAAGATAATAAAAAATAATAATAATTAAAACCAGAGCATAAAAATATAAAAATAAAAATAAAAACTCTAGAATTCTCGTCCATAACATAGCTAATAATTCAGATTACGAATTTTTGATTAATATCATAGAGTAAAACTGGAAGGCAACTTAAGTTGAATGTTAAAAGAAATAAATTTCTGATAAAAAAAAATATAAAAAAGTTAAAATAAAAAAAATAAATGCCCAAAATTAATATAAAAAATAAAAATAAAAATAAAAACGAAAAATAAAATAAAATAAAAATAAAAATAAACTAAAAACAAAAAATAAATAATAAATAAAAATTATAAATTAAAGATGCATACAAATCCTAAACAACAAAAATTTGATATCAACTCCATCAACAAAAAATTATTTAGGTTCATTTCATTTTAAAAAATTCATACTTTCTACAAAATCAGCAGACATTGACTTTTTGTTACATCATCACTGACAGTGCTAGCAAACGCACGGAAATCCATACACCAACTAGAACTCCATTGAAAAAGCTGTTGTCAAGATCAGCAAAAATGAACATGATCAATGTCAAGGAATTACAAAAAAAAAAGTAAACAAATTTCGCAAATCATAAGTCACCCACACATACTCGTAAATATAAACAAATAGACAAAACTCATAATTTCCGTTAAAATGATCAGTTACTTGCAATTATCAATTGCAATATTTAAAAAACCTCCATAATTAACTTACAAATCATCAACTAACTGCATAGACAGCCATTTGAGTTGGAGACTTAGGAAATACGGCGCTTAACTGGGAGGGAGGTTTATATGTAAAATAGCTATAAAAAAAGAAACGGTAATTGGCAGGCGTTACTGTGTTAAATGAAGCCCAGTCAGACAGTCAGTTAGTCAGCCAGTAGGTCGTTTGCTAATTTACATATGTACTCGGTACATACAACAAGTGTAAAGCAAATAAATTTTCATTATTTCACTCAAAATCTATCATTTCACACTTTTCATCTATTTAGCATGTAAAAATATATAAAAAGGCTGATCCATTTCGAGGTTCCTTACTTTTTTAAAGAACAAAAAACACAGAAAATTCAAATTTAATGCCGAATGTTTATTATCATTCGAAAGAACATTCTTTGGCATTTATTTTTTGAATTTTAATTATCTCTTCCATATGTTGGCCGCGGCTATGTCTCAGAAGGTCCATACGTTGAGCCCAATTTTCGCTTATTCGTTCGAGCATTTCGACTGGTAACTGACGAATGACACGCGTGATGTTTTGCTCCAAACCCTGAATCGAAGCAAGATTGCCCGCATAGACTTGGTGGCCAATCGACTGGCACAAAACATGAAATTATCTGCTCACCGAAGTGTTCTCTCAATAAATCCATTGATTGATGCGATGTGTGGGAAGTGGCGCCGTCTTGTTGAATGAAACCAAATGTCGCGGAGATCACAAGCTTCAATTTCAGGCGCCAAATAGTCGGTTATCATGGCGCGATAACGGTCGCCATTGACGGTTACGTTCTCACCGGCATCATTTTTGAAGAAATATGGACCGAAGATTCCACCCGCCCACAAACCACACCCCACCGTTGTTTTTTCTGGCTGAAATGGCAGCTCTTGAATCTCTTCAGGTTGCCTTTCGTCCCAAATGCTGCAATTTACCTTGTTTATATACCCATTGAGTCAGAAATGGGCCTCATCGCTGAACAAAATTTTGCCCGAAAATGTCGGATCTTTTTGAAACTTTTGAAACAGCCTATAGTGCGAAGCAATGTGACTTGGGAAGGTCGATCGACTTCAGTTCTTGCACAAGCTGTATTTGTACGCTTTCAATTTAAGTTCTCGACGTAAAATGTGCATAGTCGTTCCATACGTCACTCCGTCGAGTTGCTGCGAACGCCGCCGAATCGACTCTCCACGGTCTTCGGGTACGCTCTCCCCTACGGTCGCTATATTTTCTTCACTGCGTGCTGGGCGTGATCTATCCGGTCGAATATTATCCAATAATGAATGCTGGGTTTCAAGATGGGTGAAGATGTGGCGAATAGTTTCATGATGAAATGCCCAACAATACTGAACAAAAATAGCATGACAGCTTGACACGACTCACGCGTGATCTGTCAAAAAAAAAAAGGATATTGAAAAAAGTACCCCTACTTGGATCAACCTTTAATATGCGAGTATTGCGCATACATATATGTATGTATGTACATTGATTTGTTTATATTTCATTTAGTTATACGCTTGTTGACTAGCCAATAACCACACAATCAGTTTGCTGGTTGCTGGTGCTCTTAACCTTGTTATCAATTTGTATTGAATGCGAAATGCGAAAAATGTAATTATATGTTAAATATTGAAATTGAATAGGTGGATTGAATTGTTATTTCATAGCGTGCGGACAACAGATTTTAACGCGTCTGGCCGCAGTTATTATTTTTAATCTACGAAAATATTTATTTTTTAAATGTGTAATTATAGATACGAGGACGCTCGCTTAGATGACTTTCCGGTGAGCTGCTTTGACTATTTGTGGTTTAAAAAAACTTTTCATTATTTATTATTATAAAAATTTAAAGGCCCACACTTTTAGGCCTTCTGTGAACGACCAATATTTTAACTTTTTAGTTATAGATCTGTTCGTGGTGCGAACTCATGACCATTCGCGCCTTTGCACTAATATAGATGTCTCTATTGCAAAATACACTTGTATGCAATTTAATTTCAATTGTATTTTTTTTTTTTACAATTCTCACATTTTGTGGGTTGCATAATTTTTTAGTTGGCATTCAAACTGTAGTTTAAATTACAGTAGTTTTGTAAAAATTAGCAATTTACAAGTTCAACGCTGACGAGCATAAACCACCTACTACAATTGTGGAAATTGATTATACAGAGTTATGAATAAATGCATACAAAAAAAAATATTGGCACCCACAATCACCCACATACATATACGCGTATGTAAATGCATACACGCTGGCGCTCTATGTACACACACGCGCTTACATATGTCCAGGCGCATAAATGTACATATTTAGATTTGTTAGTAGGTATGTTACGTACTCGTACACATGTACCGAATTAAAAGCATGTTTATTCCAATCAAATGGGCGAGAGCGTAGAAATGAAATCGTGCGCGACCTTAGTGCACCCGCTTAAATTGCCATTTCGCACCTTGTTAACTAACGTACAATTGTTAATGCAAAAAAAAAAATAATAATAATAAAAAAGCAGCTTTGAGTATTGTTTACATTCAGTTTAGTTTTTTTTTTTAATTTCCAATTTTTTGGCGGATTTTCACATACTCACATACCCGCACTAATGTGTGTGCTAATGGCATTGTTGACGAGCAAATTAGTGAATTTTGCACGCAAACTTAATGATCTAGCAGTGATAGTGCTTATTAATTTTGCATATATGTATGTATATATATATTTTTATATATATTCGTGTGCCTGTCCGTCCAATAGTGGCGTAGGCGCGCAATTTTACATATTCCAACTTATTCACAACATAATTTACCCACTGCATGACTTGCAAATTCATATCATAACGGCGCCTCCACCAGGTCACTCATTCGTGCGCTCACTCCCGCACTCCTGCACTCTCACTCTCTCCCCATCTCCCAGGTGTTCCCAGTTACTATTGGCCTATGCGCTCGCTTGTGAACTAACGACTAACAACAAAATGATATTTGATAATGATATGTCAATGCACTGATGCTGGTGCTGTCACAAATTTTGTTTGTTTATTTTTGTTCGACATTAAAAATTATAAATTTTGTACATTCAAATATAAATAAATTTTTATGCGTTTAAAGCAAAAAAAAAAAAACATAATCATCGCCGCTCGTAACCTTTCGTAACGTTTAGCGGTAGTTAGACTAACGAGTAAACAAATGAATTAAAGCAATAAAATATATATTTTTCGCATAATTAACACATATTCGTATGTATAAACATCCCAAATGGTGCAGCATATGTAAATTTGTAGGAGGCTTGGTTGTGGTTGTTTTTGGTTGCCAATGTAATTAACCATTTTTGGTTAACAAGCCGGAAATTATTAATGCGGCCACAGCCACAAAAATATTTTTGCAAAATTCTCCGAGACCAAAATTGGTGTAGTGGGTGGGGTGTGTGTGTGCTTGAATTGAATGCAAGCATATAAATATATTTGTTTCAGTTGTTGTTTATTGTAGATACTTTATGAACTAAGCTAATTTATGCCGAGTAAATAGAAATATAATTAATAGTGTTGTTATTTAATTAAGTAGTAATACAAACGTTTTTGTGGGTGTTGAAATTAATGAAAGAGAGCTTGCCTTGGTTTTTTGATTGCATTACTAATTGAATGAAAGTGAGTTGAGGAAAAAATGTGAATAATTCACATTAAAAATATATTTTTATACATATATTTCACCTTCAAGGATAACTAGCTAACTAAGATGTGGTTAGATTTTTTTGGCGAGAGTATTGACAGTTCAGTTGTCTTCTTAAAATTAAAAATTAACAGAAAAATAAAAAATAAAAATTAAATACAAATAGGAAATTGTAATAACAAAAAATATAAACCAATAAAAACAAATAAAAAATTAAAATTATTTAAAAAAAAATTTTTTTTATTTATTTAAAAAATTAAGAAATAATAATAAAAATTTAATAAATTTCAAATAATTTAAAAATCAAATAAATTAAAAATAATAATAAAAATATTTAAGAAAATTCAAATACCAATATAGAAAAATTAAAAAAAAATATAGAAAAATTAAAAAAAAATATAGAAAAATTAAAAAAAAAATATAGAAAAAATGAAAAAAGAAATTTAAAAAAAAAGAAAAGAAAATATATAACACTAATAAAAAAATACATATGAGAAAAAAAATAAACTGAAATACAATTAAGAAATAATAATTAAAAAAAATTGGAATAATTACAAACGATAAAAAATTAAATAAATAAAAAAATATTTAAAAACAAATAAAATAAAATAAAATAATAGAAAAAACTTTAATTAGAGCATAATAAAATTTAAAAGAAACAAAAAGGTTAAGAAAATAAAAAATATGTATAAAAATTAAAATTAAAAAAAAACTAAATTTGAACTTAAAATTTAAATAAAAATATAGAAAGTATTAAAAAAAAATTTCAAACAAAAATATAGAAAAATTGAAAAAAAATTCAAACAAAAATTAAGAAAAATTAAAAAAAATTAAAATAAAAAATTAAAATATATAACATTAAAAAAATACATATGAAAAAAAAAATAAACTGAAATGCAAATAAATAATAATAATTAAAAATAAATATTAATTAAAAAATTAAAAATAATAATTATAAACTATAAAAAATTAAAATAGTTAAAAAATATAAAATTTATTAAATAAAAAAATTAAAATAATAAATTATAGAAAAAAGTGTAAAAAAACTTTAATTAAAACGTAATAAAATTAAAAAAAAATATTTAAATAAAAAATAATAGAAAGTAATAAAAGTGAAACAACTTTAATTAAAACATAATAAAATTAAAAATATACACAAAAAATGAAAAAATTAAGAAAACAAAAAATTATTTATAAAAATTAAAAAGTATAGAAAAATTAGAAGAAAAAAAATATTTTAAATATAAAAAAATAAGAAAATAAAATTATATAATAACGTTAAAAAATACAAATAAAAAAATAATTGAAAGAAATAAAAATAATTATTAACTATAAAAAAGTAAATATTGTTAAAAAAAAAGAAATAATTAAATAAATAAAAATTAAAATAAAAAGTTATAGAAAAAAAATTATTAAACCATAACAAAATAAAAACAATTTTAAAAAAATTAAAAAAACAAAAATAAGAAAATAAAAAATATGTATCAAAATTTAAATAAAAACAATCAATTTTCCGAAAACCAATCAACAGTGGATAAGTTCTCAAAATAACTATGTAAAATATAGTAAATAAATTGTATGCTACTTTGAATAGCTCCAAAGTGTTTTCAGTGTCAGAGCCCAGTATTGAGAGTTTCGATTTTTTTTTTGATTTCCCCTGTTAAAACCAGTTTTAACTTGTCGCAAGTTACTCACTGAATTAATATTGGAATATATACTTGGAAATTCAAAACCTTTAATAATTCTGTTGTGATTTGTTCTTGGTTCACCATTTCCATCGAACGAAATTATAATTTACCTGAAAAGATAAAAAAAGTGGAAAAAATTATAAGAACATTGTTTTTAAAATGTAAATTAATGTAGTTATTTGCTAGATTTAGATATAATTGTAGATTTCATAACGATAATTTAATAATAAAAATTAAATTTCTTTTCACAAACTATATATTTTTGAGTCACTGCTAACTTTCAATTCAAAAAGGAGGCAATTCGTATGTTATAAAATTTAATAAATCGAAAATTTCCTAACGCAGCTGAAAATAACTAGTTTTGAACTAAATTATAGTGTCATAGATGCACCAGATCTGATGCTAAATTGAATATGAAAATTTCAAAATACAAAAAAAAATTGTTTTTTTAAGTATCTAGTAATACGTTATGACAGCAGCTGCAAAAAAATTTACTTTTATAATCTACAGTCACACATTCGCACTTACACACATACCTAAGCAAACATGAACTTCTCAAATCATAACGCATGCAACCTGAAAGCCGGAAGATGCATAAGAACCACAACCCATTCCAATTTAGTACTACTTACTACCGAGAAAAGCGGCTTACTGCTTTGCTATTTAAATGCAAATGCAATGGACGCAATGTAAAAAGGCTACTTCACCTAAAAGGCTCGACTGCACAGACAGTTGCATTATTTTTTATCAGTATTTCAAGGAAGTGAGTGGGCATAAAACTACACTAAGCGCTCGCTTTGAAAGAAATGCCAGCATCTTTTCTTCTATATGCTAGCCGATAATAAATATGTTTGTGTTGTTGTTTAAGAAAATATATGTATGTAAAAATATGTATGAGGAGCAGTACGAGGAGTTACAGCATGCCTGAGAACAGGAATAAAATATGAACTAAAGTTTATTTTAACTACTTCTTCCTCCCATTTCCTAGCACACAGCAACTTCAAACAAAAACAATGCTAAAATTTACTTCCTGCACTAAAACAAACAATTATTTATGTATGTATGTAAAAGCATGCACATTTGTGCTTTATATAGCACTTTACTCTCAAAGCAACTTCAAAAAACTCAATGCAGAACTAAAACAACAACAACAACAACAAATTAAATGGAGCTGCCTTAAAGTGCAGTGGTTTCAAAAGAGTAGAAAAAATTGAGTAAAAAAAAAACTGGAGAATTCAGAGAGAATTCTTCTTGCTTATTATGCTTCTTTTATATGTTATGAGTATAACAGTATGTTATACTGAGGGAAACTGGAAATTCACTTCCGTTTACATTAGTTGAGACAAGAAAAAATAAAAAGTATATAAAAATAGTAAAAGAGAAAGAAAAGCAGCTAGAAAATAGTAAAAAATACTTTGCACATAGTACATAAAAAAATATACAAATAAAATATGTATAAATTTGTATAAAATTTTCAAATTGAAAACAGAATTGATGGTTTTAATTAAGTTGCTTTAATTAAATTGATTTTAAATATTTTTGTTTAATTCTATTTAATTTAATTTATTTTTATTTTATTTCATTTACTTTTTTTACATTTTATTTATTTATCTTTTTCATTATTTTATTATTATTTTTATTTTTATTTTTTTCATTTCACTTAATTTTCATTTTTTATATTTTTTATATAAAATTTATTTTATTTTAATATATTTTGCTTTATTTTTATTTATTTTTTTAATTATTTATTTATACTTTATATTTTTTATTTTCCTCTATATTAATTTAATTTATTTTAATTTCTTATTTTTATTTTTGTATCATTTTTATTTATTTTTATTTTTATTTTTATTTTTATTTTATTTTTGAATTTTTAAAATTTTTCTGTTTTCTCATTTTATTTTTTCCATTATTTTATTTAATTGAATGTAATTTAATTTAGTTAAGACTGCAAACAAAAACATGTTCAATTTTGTTTATTTTTCAATTCATTTAATTTCTTTTCTTCACTTAACATAATTTAATTTAATTTTTTTTCTTTACTTAATCTAAATTAATTTAATTTTTTTTAAATTTATTCAAATTAATTTAGCTTAGTTTAATTTAATTTAATATAATTGAATTCTACTTAATTTTTTCTTTTATTTTACTTAATTTTTTTATTTTATTTTTTTTAATTTTACTGTAATTGATTTTATTATATTTTATTTTACTTTATTTCATTTTATTTTATTTTAATGAATTTTGTGTTATTTTTTTCTATTTTATTTTATTTTTATTTTATTTTATTTTATTTTATTTTACATTATTTTATTTTATTTCATTTCATTTCATTCCACTACACTTCACTTCATTTCATTTCATTTCATTTCATTTCATTTCTTTCATTTCGTTTCATTTCATTTCATTTCACTTCATTTCATTTCATTTCATTTTTTATTTAATTTTTTTTTTTTTTTTTTTAATATTTTTTTATTATTATTATTATATTTCTTATTCTTTTTTTAAATTTTTTTTATTTTTATTTCTTTTTTTTTTTTTTGATTCAATGTTATTTTATTATTTTTAATTTATTTTATTTTATTTTGTTTTAGTTTTTAATTTTTTTATTTATTTTTTCATTTCATTTTATTTCATTTTATTTCTATTTTTATTTTTTATTTTATTGTTTTATTTTATTTTATTTTATTTTATTTTATTTATATTTTTTTATTTTATTTTATTTTATATTAATTTAATTTATTTTATTTTATTTTATTTTATTTCATTTTATTTTATTTTATTTAATTTTTTTAATTTTATATTTATTTTTTATTTTTTTTATTTTAATTTTTTTATTTTATTTTATTTTGATTTTTTTTTTTTTTTTTTTTTTTTAAATTTTTAATTTTTTTTTTATATTTTTTTTATTTTATTAAATATTTTTTATTTTTATTTATTTTTTTATTTTTTTTTTATTTTTTTTTTATATTATTTTTTTTATTTTTTTTTTTTATTTTTTTATTTTATTTTATTTTATTTTGTTTTATTTTATTTTTTTATATTATTTATTTTATTTTATTTTATTTTATTTTATTTTTTTTATTTTATTTTATTTTATTTTATTTTATTTTATTTTTTTTTATTTTTTTTTATTTTATTTTATTTTATTTTATTTTATTTTATTTTATTTTATTTGCTGAAGAAAGTAAACAAAAACAAAACAAGAAAGCGATAATTTAACTCCCATTATCAACTTATATACATACAGGCGTTACCATGGTGTTTATGTCGCTATCGTCAGCTGGTAACATCAGTTTTCGCTTATTATTTATATTTAGTTGTTTTTTTAATTAAATATTTGGCTTCAATAATTATCTACTTCATACACATGTGCATCTGTGCACACATACACATATTTAGACAAATTCACTTTTCGTAACAACAACAATACGTACTTTGCTATCAAGTTCATTCAACTATTTTTTCGCAATTGTTTACAAAAATATTCATAGATATATACCTACATGTATGCACATCTGGCTGTATATATGAAATATATTGCATTTAATGCTGTTGTAGGACCATTAAGTGACTCCAAGTGGAAGCAGAGTTAAGACAATGAAGAAGTTATAACAAAAGGTATAAGAAAAGTACTTATAAAGGTACATACCTCTCCCTATATACATATTTACACATATACGTATATATTTATTTGAAAACATGTGTATGTACGCAAATATGCATGTCTGTATATTAATTTGGAAGACGTGCCTGCTGGCGCCTTAAATGTACATAGGTTATATGCAGTTTAGCTTCTTAGACGAAAAAGGACATTAGAGGCGTAGTAAAAAAGTGAAGTAAACATTAGAAATTAAAATTTTGTAAATTGCGCTTAAAAAGTAAAAAAAAAATCCAACTCACCCAAAAATAAGTAGTTGTCGACTGATTGGATCGTAACTAGTAAAAGAGTAACTTTTTTAAACTAGTTGATTGTAAGTTAACTCAATTAATATTTGGCGTTAATTGAAAAGCTTTTTAAAATGTTGTGTAAATATTTTGTGTATTCGTGTAAAACATTTTTAAATACATTTAAATATACATTGCAAAAAAATTTTACAAAATTTGCTAGTGAAAAAATTTGAACTGAAATTGTATTGTACAGTTGACCTGCATTTAAATTCAATACACTGCTCACTCCATAAATTCTACAATTAATTTGAACAGCTCAAAGCAATTTGTCTTGGCAATTATATTTTAACTACTTAAAATTTTTATTGACATGTTTCAAAGCACCAAGAAAAAGACTACAAATATTTCCATGCTCAGCACACAATCTAACACACCTTTAGATACAAAAAAAAAAAAAATTTAAAATTAAAGTAAAAAAAATAAAAAATTTAAGTTTGCTTGATTTTTCTGTTATAATATTTTTAATTTGCTGCCATAGTAACCATCAGCTACGAGTTCTTTTAACAATTTGGACATATTCAGAAGGGCAGTAAAATAATCAGGCATTTGAGTGACCACGCCACAGTGGCTAGAGCAACTCAACTATTGCCAGGCCAATATTTTGCCGCCGCTATTGAGCTGTCAAGCATGAATAAATAACAATAAATTAGTTGTTGGTTGTTGTTTGTGTAGCATAAATTTGGTGTAAATGAAAAATAGGCGGTGGCGCACCCGCATCATTAAGCGAAAAAAAGGCGAATATGCATATAGCGTATGCCTCAGTCGATCAGATGTCAAAAATTTTCAATATACATAATATTAAATTTATTTGTACTATGGATTTTTTTTTATTAGAAAAAAAAAATTTTATTTTTTATTTAAAAAAAAAATTTTTTTTTATTATTATTCTGCAGTGAGCTCTCAAGAATAAATATTTTTGTGCTGGCAAAATAATATATTTCTTCTACCATAAAACAGGGTAATTTATAGACTCGAAACGATTTGTTGAAATATGATATTTGAAAAATAGCAAAAGTGAGCGACAGTAATGACAATGTAAACGTCACGTTTGCAGTTGACTGGATGATTGAGTGACTCGAGCCAGTGAGTAGTTATTGCAAGAGTATAAAACAGAAAAAAATATATATATACAGTGAACACAGTTAGTTACAGCCGCTGCCTAACTGACCACGGTACGATTGAAGGTAGAATTATATGTAGGTATGTCTACTAAACCTACTTACATACATACATACATATATACATAAAAGCTCAACTTGCAGTTTCTCTCAATTTAACCATTTTATTGTCGCTTAGAGTTAGTTGGCTTTTTTTTTAGCGTTTTTTAGTAGTTGCTTTGCCATTTGCTATGCGCTGACATTTCAAGGATATAACCGTATGTATGTATGTATGTACAACAAAGCGAAGTTTAATGGTTTGGTTCTCTTGCATTTGCGAATTTAGTGAATGAATGGCATGTGAGCATTTATGTATAACTACAAACATACATACATCAAAAAAAAAAAAAAAAAATACATGAGAGTATGTATGTCAACGCAATTATACGTTTATGGCCCAGTTTCGATTACAAAAAAGCATTTTATTAAAAACAACTTAGCCTTTGGTGGTTAATATCTAACATTCCACCATTTCCATATGTAAACATTTACATTTTATATACGCTTCAATATATATGTATGTATATACATATTTGTGTTATCAGTTATAAGAAACGTTAAATACTAATGTCGATGGGGGGACTATCACATAACTATCAGTTTATGGCAATTTTTTTAAAACAAAAATATCTATAAATGTATCTTTTATCAGCTAAAAAGTAAGGTGTGTGATGAAATAACCAACCGCTTGAAGTTGTTAAGTAAAGCCAATCAATGCTGAAGGCAATAAAAAATCATTAATCTAGCTATGAAATGTAATCTAATCTATGAAAAGATGAATTAAAATTTAATTATAGCCAAACATTAATTAAAATTCAATTAGTATAGTTGTAGTTAAGCCATCACAAGTTCATAGTAAACTAGTCGGCGACTAGTTACTTTTGGGTGTGTATAAAATTTTCTTTTTTAAATATTTTTATTAGTAAAATACTCTAAATTTCTCAATATTCCACTGTTAATTCATGCCTATGAATATATTTACTTCAAAAGCAGCTATCAAAAGCAAGCTTAATGCAACTGTGAACACCATCACTACTGGCTTCCAAAACTATAGATACATATCACACTCAAAGAGTGCATAGATGAAATTTGGTTAAAACCAATAAATGCTAATAAAATGATTTAAAAATCAAAACTGTAGGTAGTTCATAACAGGCGAGTTGGGAACTAGTTACTTTTAGAATAATTTTTGTTTTTCTAATTTTAAGCTAAATTTAGAATTTTTGTTGCAAATTGAATTTTTATCAAATTAACAACAACTTAAAGAAGTTGTTTTCCACTAGACTATCACCACAACCCTCAATACAACCCTGAATTCGGTGGTACTTGAAACCCCTAGAATACACAAATCTCGGATTTCTCATGCTGAAAACAACATGCCTAGGTCTATTAGATAGCAGTGGTTGCCGACAGGCGAGGCCACCAATATTGTAATGATCCTAAGTCGCCTATCCACTAAAGGGTTAAGACTGCCTTTTGAACTTTTTACTTCGCTTACTTTAGTTTCTACCACACGCCAGAGACTGTCTATAAAGCAGCTTCAAAATGGCTACTGTTGCTTGAGAAGAGCAATCGCTTAGGTGGTAATCATCTCTTTCTCTTCGTAAAGTAAACACCGCCATGTCCGAGAATATGTGTAAGCTTTTCAGCTTTCTGCAAATTACACATTCAACGCAGCTAGCTAACGCCTTCATTAAAAATAAAATACCAAAAAAAAAAATTGAAGGATCTTTTCTATGGTGAAACAAATGAAAATATAAAATCTCATTAATGAACTAGAAAAATATAACTAAACTAAATTAAGAAAATAATCAAAAATGCAAAGCTTAAGCGAAACTATTCAAAATAACCAAACAAAAGTTTCAATTGAGTTTTTTCACCACACATATTTACATAACTAAATACGCAGAAAGAAGAATAAACAAATTTATTTTTCACTAAAAAAAAACAACCACAAAAAACCACTTCCGTCGCATTTTCAAATGTAATATCCGATTTTAATGAGATTTCTTTATTTTTCATATTTCTCCGTTTTTTTTTTGGCGTCAACTGCTTGCAAAAGGTGATAAAGACACTAAGCTTTTATAAGTCACACGCAACAACAACAGTGCTAGCTGATATACAAAAAAAAATGAAAAAAAAAAATTCAAAGCTAAAATCAAGCAAATCTCTTGCACATATATATGTCTATGTATGTATTTATATATATACTTATGCACATATGCATGTCTGCCTGCATTTGCTGCCTGTGCATTGCACCCGCGCAATTTGACACACATTGGCACTCGCAAACAATAAGAAAATACAAATCGCCAAAGCAAAAAAAAAACACATATAAAATAAAATAAAGGAGATAGGCCGGAAGGTAAGCAAATAAAATAGACTTATGCGACGCTATACAAACATGCATACATACATACATGCATACAAATACATTTTGCACAAGCATTACAGCAGATAAAAGCGAGCATATGCCGCTGAGTAGTATATGCATTATTTACAATAACACACACACACACACACATGACTTTGTTTATTTGTAACTTCAATTTTACTTACCGCCACAGTTATGGCAGAGAAGAGCAGCAGCAGCAGCAGCAGCAGCGGTATAGAAAGCTCGTTAAGATTGCATAATGCAAAATGACTTCCTGGTACTTTATTTGCATGCGCTCGTGCAATCGTATATACATATAGACCACATACATGTGTGTGTATATACCTAACATACACATATGTATATATAAACATGTGCTTAGTGTGAACACATTGTCTGGAAGCAAATGCATTCTGAATGACTGCTTGACTGACTGACTGACTGACTAACTGTATGGTTGTTAGCTGCGACCGTATGATATATACATATATATATATATAAATATGTGTGTGTGTATGAATGACTGCATAAGTGATTGAATAGTTGAGTGAATGAAAGAAAGATGCACTGAATATCAAGCTATAGTTATGTACATACATACCTATGAATGTTTTACGCACCCACTTATGTATGTGTATTACATACATACATAATTGTGTATATATGTATGTATGTATCAGTTGCAAAAAAGCCAACAGCTGTTCGCATCGCAAGTGTCAAGAGGTTAAGCGTACATTATTCGCTAGTCGGCGACGAGGACGCGCACGAAGACGAGGATGTCATCATCAACACCAGCTCAGCCTCAACTTAGAGTTTGCATATATGTATGTAGTATACTCGGTTAGAATAAGATTGGCTTGGCTAAGAGGTAAAATGAAGTGTGTAATTCACATACATACATATACTACATAAGCACTGGTGAGAGTAGTGTACTTGTATATGCCTTTCGACTACTTCACCTCAAGTGTGGTGTTATGGGTGGGTGCTTAGTGCAACTGAGTCGAGTGTTAGAATGTGTCAAATTGTCATCAGCCAACTGAAAGCCTTTCATACTCACTCTCTTACGAGTGTTCATGTAATATGTATTCATATGTATGTTGCTTAAGTTTCAGTAGAGACGGTGGCAAGCGAAAATTTTATGCAATCAACTTGCCGTGTATTTGCGGTGACTGCGCTGCGGGGGGTCAATGCCTTCGTGTGAATTAAGAGAAATAATATTCAATGTATGGACATCCTAAAGAATAACGATAAGTGAAAAGAAATTTGAAATTAAAGAATAAATTAAATTATATAAATCACAAATAGAAAATAATAAACTTGATCCGAGGCATGTTGATCAATTTTAAAATTTTTCACCTCTTTTGCTTAACAACTTCTTTTCCGCTTTATGTCTCCCTACTTTTCGCTCTCTCTCTCTCTCTCTACTTGTCTCTCTCACTATCTCTTTCTCACTATCTCCCTCTCTCTCCCTACTTTTCTCCCTCACTATCTCTCTAACTATACTTTCTACCTTACTATCTCTCTCTCTCTTTCTCTCTCTCTCTCTCTCTCTCTCTCTCTTTCTCTCTCTCTCTCTCTCTCTCTCTCTCTACTTTTCTCTCACTCTCTCACTTGTTATCACTACATTTTGACCAATCTCCTTTTTATGCTTGACGATTTCCCGTCCTCTTTATGTACCTCTCTCTCTCTATCTACTTTTCTCTTACACTCTCTCTCTACTTCTATCTCCCGTTCTCTCTCGTTCAACTTTACCTCTCTCTCGCTTCCTTTCTCTACTTATCTCTCTGAATCGCTCGCATTACAAATGATCAATTTCCTTGTTTTGCTTGACAATTTCTCATCCATTAATGTCTCTCTCTCTACTTTTCACCCTCACTATCGCTCTACTTTTCTCTCTCTGTCTCCCTACACTTTTCTCTCTTTCTTCCTATCTCTTTCTCTCTCTGCCAATACCTTTCTCTCTCTTTCTCTCCCTTTCTCTCTGTTTCTTTCTCTCTCTCCATTTCTCTTTTTTTCGCTCTATTTCTCTTTCTTTCTTTCTCTTTCTCACTCTCTTTACTTTACTCACTCTATATTTCTCTCTTTCTCTGTTCCTTTCTACTTCGTTTACTCTCTCGCACTGTATACATATATTCTTCACTTCACTACATTACCCTCTGGCACTTCCTGTTTTTCTCTGACTCTTTCGATAGCCCCATTTCATTCTAGCCTTTTCTCTTTCTCCCATTAAATTTGAGCGCTAAATGCAAGCATTTTTGAAATATGAACAGACGTCTATTAAATAGGAAAATAATAAAAATTAAAGAAAAAATTGATTACTTCAGTGAAAATCGACGAAAAGACATCAAACAAAAATTAAAAGAAAATATGAATAAAAACTAAAAAAAATCGATTATTTTAGTGGAAATCATAAAAATAAATTAAAGAGCCGTTTATTTAAAAAGAAAAGCTTAATAGCATTGAAAAATTATTTAAAAAAAAAAGTATTAAAAGTGACATTTCGATTATTTCAGTGAATATCGATTTTCTCAAAAAAAAAAGGTCATAGAGACGTTCCTTTAAGAAGGAAAAATATATGAAAAAAAAATCCATTAAATCAGTAGAAATCGGTTTCATAAGAAAAAATATTCAATTAAATTTTTTAGAGTGATTGTGGAGTTTTTGATTACTTCTTATTATAATAAAAATTTTGTCCTATATTAGTCTGAAAAAAAAAATTTTTTTTAAAGATATAATTTTTGTTGTTGTATATAAAGCAAAATATTTTAAAGTATCAGTAATCGCTAAATTATTTAAAGATAATATATATATAAAAAAAATTATATTTTTTTTGCATTTTAATAAAGTAATATCTCGCTACGCTTGACCTCTGCAATACACAAGTAAAAGGAGTGCAAACTCATACATTAAAAAAAATATGCATGAAAAATGACGACAATAGATTTGGCTGCAATAATCGCATATTGTAATATGGATGGATTAAAAATTCAAACAAAAGGAGTACAAAAAAAAAAAAATTAAAAAATTAAAACTGATTACAAACGAAACAATTGACACCAAAATTCAAAATTATAATATTATAACAAGCCAAAAAGCAATCAACACCGTAACAATTTAATCAATTCAAATTTTAAGCACACAAAAGGCAGCGCGACAAAAATATACATTTTTTATAATATACATATACATATATAAATATATATATATATTCAATTCAAATTGCCACTTCAAAATTTTTGCGAACCCGACCAAAAATGGTAAGACTCAAACACACACATGTAACATTATATATATATAATTTTGTATATGTATGTATGCGTTGCAGCGGGTGTACGAGAGCTTGCTGGTCAGTCAATTGCCAGTTTTTTTAGCACTTCCTTTTCGGTTGGCTTAATTTGATATTTGAATGCAAGCGAAAAAAATATATTTTCAAAATAGTGTAATAAATTTCATTTCAAATGCCGCTGTTGTTGTTGCCATTTATGTCAATTATTGTTTTTCGCTTTTTTCTTTGTTGTGTTTGTAATTGTATTTAACAGCTTTTTTGTTGGCGGCTAAGCGCTTTTTATATTAATTTCTGTGTTAAACGTTGCCAAATTCGAAAGCAATTAGTGAAGGCAGGCAGCATTTATTTGGGGAGGGCGTAGGTGGCGTATGAGTAACATTCTATGTATTTATACAGTGAGAAAAATAATTATATAAATAACCTATATATTTGCATAAAAAAATTTGCCTGAAAATCAATTTAAATGTTAACCGTAAATGGTGTGTGTTCGAAGCAAAAAACAATTAAATATTTATAAAAATGGCAGAGAGTTAGCAAAAAATTACATGAAAAATAGAAAAAATTAATCCGTCGGTTCGATTCCTGGCAAAAGAAGTCTGATGAGGAGATGTGGTGATCTCCGAAACAGCTGTCACTTCTACCATTTTTTCTTTGTTGTATAACAAAATATTCAATGAAAAAATAATGTTTCTAACAAAAATAGGCCTTTGAATACAGCTCATTTACTTATAACCAAAACAAATTAATTTCTTTTTTTTTTTTTGATTTCTTCCCGTATTTTCCGAATATATGCCAAAAAATGTAACAAAAATAGTAAGATTAGCTTTAAGTGTAGAACAGTGGCACTTAATACGGAAATGCTTGGCGAATTTCCGCAGTGTGTGGTTGGGAAATGTAAGCTAAATTAACTTATGAGTGAAAAAAGTTCTTAGAACTTCTAGAAGAAAGCCTTAAGTGATATTTAAATAAATAAAAATTTAATTCGAAAATAGAACGAAAACCAAAAATAATTTAAAAAAATTAAAAATAATTTAATAAAAATTGAAAAAATATATTTACAAAAAAATTGAAATATTACAATAAATAAAAAATAAAAAATAAATGGAAAAAAAATTAAAAATTCAATTTAAAAAAAATTAACTTAAATATTTTCAAATTTTAAAATTAAAATTTTCTTTTTAAAAGTTAAAACGAGAAAAAATTAAAACAATTTGGAAGAGAGAATAAACAAAAAATTCATTAAATTACATATATTTGTAAGACAAAATTAAAAAATTTTAAAAAGAATTTAATAAAAATTAAAAAAATATATTTACAAAAAATTTAAATAATTAAAAAAAGTTTTTTAAATATTTAAAAAAAATTGGAACAATAAAAAAATTTAATTAAATAATTTAATTTAATAAGAATTGTTTATTAATAAATTGTACACTTTAAGATTAAAAAAAAGTTCTAAATAAGAAAAGAACATTAAAAAAGTAAAATTAATACAAAAAGCTAAAAAGAAAACTATTTAAAAGGAAGAACAAAGAATAAAATTCATTAAAATACATTTATTTATATGGTAAAATCGTTCAAAAATTTTCAAAATTAAATGTATATAAGTTTCAAAAAAATAATTATAACTTAATTGTACTACTAAAAAGCTTCTTAGCTAAATTTAGTTAAATGCTTCCTATCCAAATACATGTATTTTTTACTACAAGCAAAAATACTAACTAAAAGTTAAAACATTTTTATAGCCTAGTAAATATATATGTATATGTAACAAATCTTATAAAAACATTAGCAAAAAGATTATAGTACCACATTTCAAAAGCTAATTTTGGCAAAATAGATATAATTATATTTCAGCAAGAAATTAATAACTTCACAGCGATATTAATATACTAAAAGCGAATATGTAAAAAACGTCAACTAAAAAATAACATAATTAAAAAATAACAACAAATACCACAAAATACATTTAAAAAAATTTATCAATTAAAAAATCATTTAAAAAAATTAAAAAGTTAAATTTAAAAAAAAATTACATAAAAAAATTAAATTTAAAAAAATTAAAAATTAAAATATTAAAATGAAAAAATAAATAAAAAAAAGTTTTAAATAAAAAAAAATAAAAAATAAAATCAAATGTAAGAATAAAAAAAGAAAAACAATAAACATAAAAAAGTACTTAAAGATATTTAATCTTAAAAAAATTCCATTTTGCCAAGATTACGAGCGCGCAAGTGACCATTAAAAGTGATTTAACTTGTTTGCACATAAATATATGCATGTGTGTATGTATATAGTGCAGTGAGAGCGCGCTCAAATCAAAAGCAACGGAATATTTTCTAAAAGATTGATGGAACATTAACATCGTAATAAAATTTGGAACTTTAAAAAAAGAATTTGAACTTTATGCTCAGCAGCAGCAGCGTCAATGTCAGTTGGTGAACTTAATTTCGACAGCACACACAGATATATATGGATATTTTTTCTATTTATGCAAAAAATGGCAGAATATTGAACTCACAAATATAATCAAAAAAAATATAATATAAAATAAAAAAACCAAAAAAAAAATATAGAATAAATATCACAGAATAAACAAAAGAAAATAAAAAATTATAAAAAAATTTTAATAAAGAAAGTAGAACTAAAAAAAACAACAGAAATAAAACTATTTATTTATACAAAATAAAATAAAGGAAAATAAAACATGAATAATTAAAAATAAAACCTAAAATAAAATTAAAACCTATTAAAAATAAACTAGAAAAATTTATATAAAATATAAAATTAAAAATTAAAAAAATTATTTCTTTTACATATAAATATTACTCTATAATTCGGATTATCACAGCTATAAAAGGATAAAATTCCAAAATTTTATAATCAATTCCGATTTCACTCCTTTTTGCTCCGGTGAGAAAATGTTTTCTAAAGTCATTTGATAAATTACAGAACAACGTATGATTGTATTGATCGTATTGATTGAATGAAGTTTTAACGATTTATAATAAATTTTTTATTAAAAATAAGAATGAAATAATTAATTATTCTCGAGAACTGTTCGTTGACACTATTTAAGCAAGTTATTGTATAAGTTGATTGAGAATTCCAAATGAGATGCAGGAAGGTCGAATGAAAAATTAAAAAATTACGGATTTCGGATGAATTTGGGCAGGAACAAAAGACTTTGGATTTGAGGAATATTCACAGACTAACAATATACAATTCTTGAAACCAGAGTGTAGACTACGTAGCAGATAAATATATATAAATGTCTCTTCTAGTACGGTAAGCAAAACGCGGGAAATTTCCCAGATCTTCAATTTCCTATTTGGAGTTCAATTTAGAAATCCATATTGTACTTTCTTCACTCTTCACAAAATTGAAGAGCTGAAAGGAGTGATTGATCATAATGATGCTGCTCTACACTTCTCAAAATAATTTAAAAACTGAAAGCGAGATTAATCTTGCGTGTTATTCAAATAATAAATAATAAAATAAAATAACAAAAAAAATTAAAAATAATTTTAAATATTTAAAAAATAATATAATGAAAGAAAAGAAATTAAATCTAAAAAAAAAAAAAAAATAACTAAATATTTCTAATTGTAAAAAAAGCAATAAGAAATTTGTATATTAAAAAAAGATACTAAAACAAAATATATGCAAGGAATTATATTGAACAAAAATTTAAAGCTTTTCTCCCTTTTTTCTTTTACGATTATTACTTAATTTTTTTTTTACTTATACTTTTTATTATTCTATTATAAAAAAATTTAATTTTTAGTTTTTAATTAATTTTTCTTTTTTTTTAATATTTTAAATTTTTTTTTAATTACTTTTCAATTTAATATGTATGCGTTATATTATAAATATTTTGATATTTTATATTTTTGTTCTATTTATTATAAAATTTTTTATCTTTATCTTTATTTTAATTTTAATTTTATTTTTCATTTTCATTTACTTTTTAAATTATTTCACTTTTTTATTTCTTCATTTTTTATATATATTTTTTTAAATTTTGATTAAAGTTTTTAAATATTTTTTAATTTATTTTTATTTTAATTTTATTTTGTATTTTTTAAAATTGATATTCGAATTAAGATGAGGAAGCAAAGTAAGGAAAATCAAATTAAAATAAAATTTAATTAAAAATTTTCAATTATTATATCCTTTTCTACATTTTAGTTTATATTATATATATTTATTAATTAAGAAAAGTGTTTTCCTTTTTTTTTGGTAATTTTTTAATATTTTTATATTTTACATATTATAATTTTTTTTTACATATAATTTTTTTTTACATATTATAATTTTTTTTTTACATATTATAATTTTTATTTTTATTTTTCTACTTTTTTGATATGTTTTTATTTTATAATTTTATTTTATAAATTTTAATTATATATTTATTTATTTATATTCATTTTTATTTTATATATATTCATGTTTTTTTTTAATTCTTTAATTAATTTATTTTTTTATTTTTTTGCTTTAATTTTTTTTTATTCTTTTATTTTTATTTTTTTGTTAATATATATTTTTAAATTTCACATATTATAATTTTGATTATTATTTTATAATTTTTAATTTTTATTTTTTAAATTTTTTTTTTTAATTATATATTTTTTAGTTAATATTTTTTCTTATATTTTTATGTTTTTTTTTTTTGTGAATTCTTTAATTTTATTTTTTTGCTTTAATTTCTTTTTTTTCCTTTATTTTATTTTATTTTTGTTTAGTTTTTAATCTTTATATTTATCATTTAAATTTTTATATTTTTGTAATTTTTAATTTTTTCATTTTTTATATATTTTTTTTTAATTTTGATTAAAGTTTTTGAATATTTTTAAATTTCTTTTTAATTTTATTTTATTTTTTAATTTTTTCATTATTTTATTTTATAATTATATTTTTTATTATTTAAATTTGTTGTTCTATTTTATTATTCTAAGTTGTTTATTATTTTTTAATATTTTTTAATATTTTTTCCATTTATTTCCTATTTTTTTGGATTTTATATTTTTTAATTTTGAATTATTTTATATTCCTTTTTTATTTTTATTTATTTATTTTTTTTTATTTTTTTTTTTTTTGTATATTTTTATTTTATTTTTTAATATTTTTAAATTTTTTTTTTACTTTTTTATTTTTTTTATATATTTATTTCTTTTATATTTAAATTTTTTTTTTTAATTTCCATATTTTTCTTTATTTTTTTTTCTATATTTTTTTTCTTATTTTTTTATAAATACAGTTTTTTTTTATTTTCTTATTACAAAATTATTAATTATTAAATTATTAATTAATTTATCGAGCAACATATGCAGTTTTAGCTCCAGCAAATGATGAATGCATCGGTAGCAAAAAAAAGAATAATAATAAACAAATAAAGAAAGAAAGAAATTAGTAAACAGTAAACAAATTACAAACATAAATCAGCAACACCAGAAACTCACATTTCTGCTACTAACTATGTATCTGTAGAGGAGTGCTTTGGAGAGTAGCTGTAGCTTCCCTACAATTGTCGAGTATTCGACCGTTAAAAACGCTTAAACCCTGGATATTGCTTACGAGCCGGGCTGTCTGTTTGTTGATTGAAATGTCATACAGTGGCAACTACTAATGGCTCTGTTGCTGTTGCTGCTACTGGTAACAATGATGTGATCATTTCGAAAGTAGGTAAAAAGGTAGGTGGATGTAATATATTTATTTATTAATTTCCACTTTTAGTAAAAAAAGAAATGAAGATAAAATAAAAATTAAAAAAAGATAAATTATGTGGAAGAAGTAATGTAGTAAATGCATGACACAGCAGTATATACATATGTACATATGTATATGTATGTGGTTGGTGGCCACAGTTGAAGAGCTATGACACATTTTGACCTATTTATTTTGGTTATTCAAGAAAACACCAAAAAAAGAGACAATAAATAATCGAAGTTGTGGTCAGCTAACATTAACTATACGAGTATATGTATTTGTCATTTATGTCTTTCTCTGTTTCTTTCTTTTCGTTTGATTATTGTCATTTAATTAAAAGTTTTTCCTGTTTTTTTTCCTAATTTAAATCTATGTGTGAAGGTCACGCGGCTTAAAGACCATTTTATCAACTAATCATATGTATATGTGTGTGTATCTATATTGTGTCAAATTGAATTGTGCGGGTTTGTCCCAATTAGCATCTGCGGAAGTTTTTTATATGATTTGTTGGTGTGATTAAGTACAGTAATTTATCATTAAGATAGAGTTGAGTGTATTGGTTGTATGTAAATATGTGCATATTTGCAATTAATTTCTTATATAATTGTGACCGATGTTCGAAATTATTAAATGTTTGTAACATTTCTCTACTAAACTCACACAAATTAATTTATTTTAGGTTAAATTGAGTTTGAAGGAAAATTTAATTTTATTAGTTTTCTGTACGTTGATATTATTATTGCAATTCTTTAGCCCTTCTTCGTCTTTAGATTGAACAATATAACTTTTTTGGTAATCCTTCGATTTTTATTTTATTTTATTCTTTGTCTTTTTTTGTGTTTTTGTTTTGTTTTAAATTTTGAAAATTTCTTATTTTTATTTATTTTCTTTTTATTTTTTTTTTTTAACTTTTATCATTGTTGTTTATTTCTTTAGAAACTTCTTTTTATTTTCTTCATTTAATTTTCTTTTGTATATTATTTTTTTATTATTATATATTTTATTTTTTTCATATATTAATTTTTTTTTTTTTATAATTTAATTTATTTAATTTTTTTTTTATAATTGGTACCCCTTTTATTTTTTTTTTTTTATCTTTTTTTTAACTAAATATTATTATTATATTATAATTTTTTCATTTTATTTTTAGTGTGTTTATTTTATGTTTTTATTTTCTACGCTTTTATTTTATTTTATTTTATTTATTTTTTTACTTTTTATATTATAACATTTGTATATTTCTCTACTTTTTGGATTTTTTTTTTAATTATAATTATTAAATTTTATTTTATTTCAAATTTTGCTATTATAAATATTTATTTAATTTGAAATTGATATTAAAATTTAGATGAGAAAAGCAAAGTAATGAAAATCAAACTAAAAGAAAAATTAATTTAAAAATTTTCAAATTTTCAATTATTACATCGTTTGATACATTTTATTTTATAATATATATATTTTTTAATTAAAAAAATGTTTCCCTTTTGTTTGTTAATTTTTTTAAATTTTTATATTTTAAATGTTATAATTTTTATTTTTATTTTTTTTACTTTTTTAATCTTTTTTTATTTTATAATTTTTATTTAAAAAAATTTAATTATATATTTATTTATTCCTTTTTATTTTATATATATTCATGTTTTTTTAATTCTTTAATTATTATTTTTTTATTTTTTTGCTTTAATTTTTTTATTCTTTTATTTTATTTTAATTTTTTAGTTAATATATATTTTTATATTTCACATATTATAATTTTTATTTTTATTTTTACTTTATAGTTTTTAATTTTTAATTTTTTAATTTTCTTTTTAATTATATATTTATTTAGTTAATTTTTTTATATATATTTATGTTTTTTTTTTAATTCTTTAATTATTTTGTTTGTTTTTTGTTTTTTTTTCCTTTATTTTATTTTTTTTAGTTTTCAATCTTTTAAACTTTTAATTTTTTATATTATTTTTTTTATATTTTTATTTTTTTATTTTTTAATCCTCAACCTTTTTTTTATTTTTTATTTTATTTATGTATTTATTTATTTATTTTTTTTTTTTTTTGATAACTAAGTTTGTGATTTTTTTTCTCGAATTAATTTTAAAATTAATATTTTTTTCTTTTATATTATTTGTTGTTTCTTTTCATATAATTTTTCCTGGTCTTGTTTAGAATTTTTTCTTGTTTTCAATCATTATTTATTAAGTTTTTCTATTCGTTTTTTATTCATTTTATTTATTTTCTATTATATGTTTAATTTTTAAAATTTTAGAGTTTTTTTTTAATTTTTCTTTTTTTACATTTTCTATAAATCTTTTCTGGTGTAAAACTATATTCTTTTTACAGTTTTCATCATACCATATTCTGCAACTCGTTTTTCTGTCGCTTTCTCTTGCTGGATCTTTTGTATAACCACTCTCTCGTCCTTCTAGCCTAGATAAATATCTCTTATTTTCTCTTAAACCTGCGTTCCATCTATATTTTTCGTAAAACACTATGTCTTTCAGATCCCAGAATTTCAATTTCGTCTCTCTTTATGCTGTTCAATCTTTTTTCTTTATTTTGGTATAAAATTGAAAGATTAATCTTATTATAGATTATGGAACATCGAGCTAAGACAGTTTTACGCAAAGAAACGGCATATAAAATGGAACTTATAAATAAACAGTTTTTCCAGAAAAACACTCAGAACCAATACAGAAGAGTTTTTACGATGTTTAATGACAAACTTAATAGACAGAAAATCAATAAGAAAAAAACTAATTTCTTCAAATAAAACCTGATCTACAAGCCACGCAACTGCTGATAACATTTTCAAGACGAGAGTCACGAATACAAAACAGATTAATACGCACCAACTAACGGTAGGCCATTAAAACCATCACGAAAAACCGTGAGTTTAAAACTGCGTTTTATGTAATTACAAAGAGAAAAAAATGAACTAAAATATTTAATAGCTAATTGAAATTATACAAATATTCTAATTTTTTTACGTATAAATAACGCCAGATAGACGACAGCTCGCTCAGCCAAGTAAGCGCCTAAGATATTCGCATTGAAGTAAATAATAAGTCAAGACAAGCTAACAAATGGGACGCACGAAGAGTGAACTACAGAATATCAAGCAATAAAAGGAGAAAATGAAAACAAAAAAGTAAAATAAAAACAATTATACACTAAAACAAAACAAATTAATGGATTACTCATAGGCGCGCTTGACTCTCGTACGACGACAAACAACGCAAAATTTGCCGTCAAGATCACATTGCTGACGAGAATGGAAAACAACAGCAAGTGGCACCAGGAAGTTTAGACTGTTGTTTTTTAGGTGTCTACTTTATATTTTTTTGCTCGAAATGAGTGAGTTGAAGAAAGCGTCATGAGGCAAATATAAAATAAAATTAGAATTATATATATATATATATAGTAAGTAATATAATATAATAAAAAATAAAATATTATGTATAAAAAAATCAAATAAAATTATTAAAATTAAATAACCAAAAAAAAATCAAATAAATTTAAAATGAATTAAATTAAATAAATAAAAGTTAAATTAAATAAATAAGATGAAACATAAAAGAAAAAATACATAATAATATATTAAAAAAGGTAATTAAAGAAAATAAAAATATATACACATAGACCATAAAGTCTGCGTTCACCCAACATATTTTTTAAAGTGAAGTAAATACACAACTGAAATAGTTAATTCAGTTAAAAAAAAATTTTTACATGTATTTATTTATTATTTTATTTTTTATTTATTATTTTTTTAGTTTAAAATGCAAAAGAAAAAATTTTTATTTTCTATTTTCATTTTCGTTATAACGGTAACTAAGTGTACCAACATGTAAAGGTAGGCACCACAAAGTCTGCGTTGAGGTTTATAATTATTTATCGATCGTTATCCTGTTGTTGTACCTAAACGTCGAAGATAAGAATAGATTCTCTGCACTTTGTTTCGCTTTTTTTTTTCAAAACGTTTAAATATCCCCATCTATCCATTGTCGATTCGATAAATTCAAGCTGACCCACACCATTAGCCGCCATGCACCCCCACACCATAATTACAACACCACCATGTTTCACTGTATCAACAAGATTTCGTTTTTCAAGGGAAGTTCCTGACTTGCGCCACACAATTTGGCGATCTTTTATGCCGAATATAAAAAAATTTGTTCTTATCCGAAAAAATGACTTGTTTCCAGAAATCCGGAGACTTATTTATATAATTATGAACAAATTCAATGCGCTTTCGTCTGTTGACAAGTGAGATATAAGGGTTTTTTCGAGCGACTCTATCATGATATCCAGCTTTACGTAAAATTTTTCTAGCAGTTTTTGCACATATAGTTTTTTTTTTACGTTTTCAACTATATTTGTTGACGTAATTCGCGGGGTAACTTTCACCAGATCACCACGTTCTTCCCGTACTGATAACATTTTCTGGACGGCCAGATCGGGGTGGTATCGACGTTAAAATACCGATTTGCTTGAAATTATTTACTACGCGCTGGACGTAGGAATACGTTCTTCCAAAAGTTTGTCCAATTTTTCAAAACTTTCGCCATCTTTCCACAATTAAATAATTATTTTTCTTTCTGAAACACTAAGTTCTTCCCCTTTGGTTTCCCTTTCTTTTTCTCAAACTAATATTAAAGCACGTCACGAACTTTTTAAATGATTCATTAGAATAAAAGACAATAGAAAATATGCAAAAGGAAGAAACATCTTCATGAAAAGTCACGGTATTCTCAAATCAAGCAAACTGAGCGCAGACTTTGTGGTGCCTATGTTTACTTGTTGCTGCACTTAGATATAGTAATTTCGAAAATTAAAATAGAATATAGGTTTTTTTATTGCATTTTGATCTGGAATAAATGCATGTACAAAATTTTAACTGAATTAACTTTTTAATTGTGTTTGTACTTTACTTTAAAAAAAGTGTTGGGTGAACGCAGACTTTATGGTCCATGTGTATATATAATACAATATAATACAGAAAAAAAGCAAAAACTAAATAAAAAAATTAAATTATATTAGTAAATAATAATAAAACAATTAAAATAAAAAAATTAAATAAAACTAAATTAATTTAAAGTAAATAAATTAAAAATAAATTAATTAAAAGAATAATAAAAAATAATAAATAATACAAAATAAAAATTATAACTTTTAATAAAATGAAACATACAATAAAATTAAATAAAATATGATGAAAATAAAGAAGAAAAAATGGAAAAAAATTAATAAATATAAAAAAATTAAAATTAAATTAAATTAAATTAAATTAAATAAAAAATATGAAATAAAGAATAAAATAAAATATAATAAAAAAGTTAATATTAAAATAAAAACTCATTCTGTAGAAACAAGATAAAATTGAATAAAATAAAATAAAAATAGAACAAATGAAATTAAATTATATAAAAATTAGACAGAATAAAAATATATTTATAAAAATATATATTAAAAAAAATATTAAAAAAATTTAATATATAAAAAAATAAATATATAAACTAAATTAAATAAAAAATAAGAGCTAAAATTTTAATATTAAAAACCAAATTAAAAAAAAATCAATTAAAGAACTTAAAATGAAAATATACTATTGTCAATTTAAATAAAAAATATTGAAAATATAACAAAAAATCGAAAGAGGAGAAAAAAGCCATTAGAACATAAAATCCACCAATCAAAGGTGGTGGCCTCACAGAAGAAACATGCGATCAGCGAACATCACAGCGCCAGAATGCAACTCCAAGCCCATGGAGTGAGTAAGAAGTGTTTCAGATTTTTTTTTGTTTTCTTCTTTTTTTTTAAAAAAAGTTGCCTCTGCACTGATAGTGTCAGCAGTGGCGGCAGCAGGTTTTTTTTGTCACTTTTTTCATTTGCATTATTTGTTGTTCTTTCAACGCTTGGAGGTTGATGCTTTTGGCATGAGTCATCTTTGTTGTTGATAGTTGCACAAAAATAAAGTTCAGAAATACAATAAAAAGAAAGAAGGAAAGAAAGAAGAGATAAAAGCATAAAGAAATGCTGTTTATCAACGGCATAAAATGAAAAAGAAAGGAGAAAAAAAAACAAGAAAAGAAGCAGAAATGCAATGAAGATAAATAAAATGGATGTTATTCTGGCCAGACACACACACACACACACACACACACACAAAGTTTAGCAGCAGCAGCAGCGAAAAAAGAATTGTCAATAAATCACACAACAGATTACGCATATGAGAGATGCCAATGCAGAGATTGCGGGTATACAGTAAGTGCAGACACAAATGTTTATGTGCATACATAAATACAAATAAGGAGTAGATTAACACGATTATTTCACGATCTTTTCGTAATCGCATGAAGAAAAGAAAAAAAATTTTGCTGAAATATTTTATGGAATTTTTTTAATGCATTTGTGTATGAAATCCTGCTTGTTATGCGCCTTTCTACTGCTTGCATCCGGCAGGAATGGTCTGCTTGTATTTTGTTTATTAATAATTGATTTTTTTTTTTTTTTTAATTTAATTCTTCTTAGCGGCGAGCATTATGATGTAATCGCAAGCCAGTTCACAGCGGTGGCCCTCAGGTATGTATATGTATGTACATATGTATGCGTAAGGTGAGACATATCAGATGACTCATATTCATTGCTTTTATGGCATTTTTCCGTTATTATGTTGCAATGCATGAGAGACAAGTGTTAATTTGAAAGAAAAAAAATATATAATAATAATTAATGCGTAAAAATTAATAAAATTACAAAAATTATAAAATTTAGGTTGATTTCTTAGGGAGTCGAATAACTAGTAGAAAAGTACCAATAACAGATTAGAAAACCATGAAGAGTTTATTCTGACATATCATGAACCACCTCTCTCGCTTCCGCAGTCGAAAAGAGACCTCAGGTGTCATGCAATAGCACTACATGCTCAATCTCAGAGAGCTCTCACCGAATGCCTTCACTTTTTTCGTAAACAAGCTGAGGAAAACTTTTTTCGGTTGTCTGAAGGATGGCGCAGACTTGCTCTCTTTAGAGCATAAACTCATAAATGTTAGCTGTTGTCTTTGCCTTAAACGTACTTAAGTGAGTGTGTCAGCGCCAGAGAGCATATAGTACTCCTCTACTCTCCCGCACTCTTTCGAACACGCTACTGGTGGCGTCTAAACACTCTCTGAAGAGAGGATGAGAATACTTTGTAAACTGATAGACAATTATTTTAGTCTTACGTTTCGAGAGGATACTTCACTAGATCTTCAATTAGAGCTTGATGAATTTCTTAACTCAATATTCACGGCAGGCAAAGTACCGACAGATACAGGCAAAAGATTTTTCATCGACCGTGTCGAAAGCAGCCTTGAACTAGAGTGACTAAAAGACTAGTCATACACTTTACAGATTGAGGGTCTTATGGAAATCAGGAATATCACTTGGCTTGTTGGCCATACTGCTAGTAAAGACACTGAAAAGGGAGTCTGAGCAATATCGCGCCTGCACTGATTTCTTCTGGGTGCTGTTTTGACATCTCATTTGGTCTTAATCTCGAGAACAGAGCAAGCAGTGAGAATAACGAAAAGCTGGAGCTACCGACTTGCGGCCGATAGATACAGAAACAACTTGGAACTACAGTCTTAAAGAGATAGGGTATGTATGAGTGTACTATTAGGACAGAGTAGATAGATTGAGAAGCTGTCTTAAATCCCAAAATTTTATTCTTCTTAGAAGTACTTTTCTGGTACATGGTGTCGACGACGATGACAACTTCAGTGGTAGTTTTAAAGGGAAAGGTTCTGTGGAAAATTTCATGTTTTTTTTTGTATTACCGACGACCTGCGCCACAGAAGATTAAGTAAAAAAGTATTAAGCTGCACTTAGTATTTCCAATTGGACTGAAGTCAATTCGAATTAAGAAGAACAAGGCTGTAAGAGTTTCGATTCACAACTGAGCTCCCACTTCCCCATTAAAATTGAGTGAGGTAAGCCTTAAAAACCAAAATAGTAGTTTAAGTTCAAAGTTCTTTCTTGCAGAAGACTCATTTTAACAGGTCACTCAACAGATCATGCGAAAAGATATCGAAGATATGAGCCAGAAGATTTCGAAAAAGGATTTTAACGAAAAAATGTGTGTCGTACGAGATTTATATGATTTAGGTAACATAAACAAAGCAGAAAGCAATTACTAAAGGAGACTTTTCTTCACTTGGTGTCTACTACAATTTGCTATAAGGTTATGGTCGGTGTCCATCAGAGTTTTAGCGACGCTTATACGAATTAAGGAAACTAAGTCTCAAAATAAAACGATGTGAGGAAAGTTAAAGAGTCACAAGAAGAAAAGTATCCAAAGTATTAAGTCCCAGAAAATTACACATTAAATTAGTGAAATTATTTGCATATTTTAATTTAAATTTTATTTTTACACCACTAAAGGGCACTTAATAAGAAGTCTCAGCCTCGCTCTTTATAAAAACACTCAACACTTTTCAAATAGTTACACAAAGATACCGTTCACCAAGTATTGACCAACAACAGCCCAGCGAGCCCATCAACATCACCAACCAACCATCCACCACCGCCCTATACACTTTCTGTCAACAATCAATTGAAACTGTCAATCATGCGGCAGCAAAAAGTAAACAGTAATGCAACGGAACCTTGACCTCATCAATAATATGCACGTACAAGTATATAAGTATATGTTACGTGTCGCGTATCCAGAGCTTTTTATTTCGTTGTGTGTGGCAATCCGATATTTTACTGAGAGAAGGAAGCGGCGGATCAGTGCGCATAAAGCACTGACGGACGGCGAACTTTAGCATTAACCTTTTCACTCAACACTTCAACAGCGAATAACAACTGCAACAACAACAATATTTAGAGGGGGGACAACAGCAGCTTGCAATGCATAATGCAGTGAGTGAGGAGACGCCTGGGAGCACAACAATTTATTGCATATCATCTACACTTCTTGTTGTTGTTCTGCTATTTATGTTTGTATGTGTCTTTTTTTATGACATTCGCTGGGAATGCATTTTTAAATATGCATGACGCTGCAAGTAATACTTCATAATAATGCAATTATCTACGCCACCAACAAAAACTTACAAAAAATATTTTTTTTTACTAATATATGTAGCAGTTTGTATGTTTGCAGCGGCAACGAGGCGCAGAAATTGTCAAGTTTCAATTTTTTGTATATACATATGCACGTTTTCGGTACGTTGGTCTTTCAGCTTGGTAACTCTTGAATAAATTTTTACACATTTCCCTGAAAAGAAAAATAATTTTCAAATTTCAAGGTGTTTGCACACATTTGACGGTGTTTAGCTTTTTGATTTAATTTACTGCACATTTTTGTTGTACTTTCCTTCTATAACAATTGACGATGTTGTTGTGATTTTTATTTTTTTATTTTTTTTTTTTCATTTATTTAAATTTAATTATTTTATTTGCTATTTTTAATTTTTTTTATTTTTTCTTTTTTGCATAATTTTTTTTAAATTAATTTTATATTTAATTTTATTTTCCTCCTCTAATTATTTTAATATATTTTTTTTTTGTTCTTTTTTTTTAAATTTTTTTAGGTTTTATCTATTGCTATATTTATATATTTTTATTTTATTTTTTATCTTTATTTTCATTTTAAAACATTTTTTTATTTTTAAGTTTTTTTATGTTTTTTTATTTTATTTTTTATATTATTTATAATTTCTTTTCTTCTTTTTAATTTAATAATTTTTTTTTTTTTTTCAATATTTTATTATCATTACCATATTAATTTATTTTCTTATTTTCTGTTATATTTTAATTTCTTAATAAATTTTTTTAATATTTTTTTTTTTAATTTTTAAATTTTATTTTTTTCTTTTTAAGAATTTTTAAATTTTTTTAATATTTTTGAAGCTTTTTTTTATTAATTTTTTAAGATTATTTATTTTTTTAAATATTTCGAAAAAAAATAAATATTTCTTTAATATTTTTATATATATAATTTTTTTTTTTTTGAATTTTATTAAATTTTTTATTTATAGTTTATTTTTTACTTTTTTTATTTTATTCCCTTTTTTTATTTTTTTCTTTTATTAATTTTTTTGTTCCTTTTTTTATTTTTATGTTTTTCTTTTACTTTTTTTTTTACTTTTTTTTCCTTTTCAATATTATATTTAATATTTCGTTTTTTCTTTATTTATTTTACAAATTAATTTTTTTTTTAATTTTTAAATTTTGTAAAATTTTATTTAATTTTTATTTTTTTATTTTTTTTTTATTTTTTTTAAATTTTATTTATTTTATATTTTTTTTTTTTTGAATTTTTCAATTTTTTTTGCTATTTTTTTTTGTAATTTTTTTTCTCCTTTATTTATGGCTTAATTTTGTTTCTATTTCACTTTTTTGTTATTATGTTCAATACTTATTTTTTTATTTATTTGTGAAAATTAAATTTTTTTAATTTTTTTAAAATTTGGTTTTTTAAATTGTTCCTTTTTTTTTTAAGGGAAAATTTTTTTATCATTCTTTAACTTTTTTTTACCATTTTTGTAAATTGTTTTTGCTACTTTTTTTTTAAATTTTTTATTATAATTTTTTATTTTTTATTATTTATTTATTTACTTCTTTCGCTCCACAGTGTTGCACTTAAAATAGTTTTGGTTTCGGTTTTGATCTTTTAACATTTTAAATGCGCTGCGGCTGTTGGCTGTTGTTGTTGCCATGACTGTTTGTATTTTGTGGCTTCTTAAATGACACCAAAGCCGCAGCAAATGTGCGTTGTGCTGCTACCAACGTGCGCCTTAGCTGCTTGACTGTTGTACACACCCACAAAAAACATAAAATGATTGACAGATTTGGGCCAAAATTACGCTCATTTGCAAGCACATGCATGCATACAAACAAACACAACTATTACATAAATGCATATGCAGGGCATATTTATGTATGTAGTACACATGGGCATGTTTAATTATGCCGCGGTATTCACAATTTGCCTGCGTAATGCCACATATCAGCAAACTCACATTGTTTGTCGAAGTGCTCCCCACCAGCCCACCAGTCCATTCTGTGAATACCTGTGAAGTTGAGATAATAGCGTAAGCGGCACGGCGTTTCGGGAGAAAAATATATCAATACCTAAATGGTTTTGGGGCAAAAGAAAAAAAAAGTGTAAGTCGGCCTCAGAATTATGTTACCGTCAAATATGTGGCCGTCTATACAACAATAAGAAGAAATATTATTGCTTTGACTATCCGATATTTTGACAAATGCCTGTCACTGGTATACCTTTAACACTGAGCTCCATTTAATTTTATTTCGCAAAATTTACTAAATTATTAATCTAATTTAATTTTAATTATATTTTGTTTTAGTATCATTTAATTTTTTTTAGAATATTTACGTTTTTAATTTAGTTTATTTTTTATTTTAATTAATGCATTTCTTTTTATTTTTTATTATTTTTTTCCTTTGCTTAATATTTTTTTATCTTATTTATATTTTTATATTATTTTAATTTTTTAAATATTTTTATTTTATATTTTTTAATTTTTTTTTTATTTAATTATTTTTTTATTTATTTTACTAATCTTTTAATTTTCCCTATCCTTGGTTTTTCTTATTTTTGTTTTTTTTCTTTAATTTTTTAATTTATTTATTTTTATTTATTTTATTTTTTTTTTATTTTTTTATTTTTTTATTATTTGTTTAATTTTTTTATTTTTTTATTAAGTCTTTTTTAATTATTATATCTAAAATATTTTTCATTTTATTTATTCTTTTATTCTACTATTATATTTTTTGTTTTATTTTATTGAATTATTTCAACATATATTATTATTTAATTTTATTTTTTCATTTTTTTATTTTTTTTTATTTTTATTATTTTTATTTTATTTTTATTTTTATTTTTATTTAATTTTTTTTTTATATTCCTTTTTTTTTGATTTTATTTTTTTTTTTTTCATTTTATTATTTTTTTTTATATATATTTTTTTTTATATTTTTTTATATTTTTTTATATTTTTTTTTATTTTTTTTTTTATTTTATTTTATTTTATTTTGTTTTTATTTGTTCTTTTATTTGTTCTTTTATTTTATTTTATTTTATTTTATTTTTAATTTTTTTTAATATTTTTTAAATAAATTTATTTATTTATTTTTTTAATATTTTTTTTTTGTATTTTATTTTATTCTACTTTATTATTATTTTATTTTTTTCTTAAATTTTTTTAATTTTATTAAATTAATTTAGGTATTCCTTCCATTAACGATTTTTATCGACATTTACACATTTTTAATTACATTTCTTCTGCCGGTCAAAAGTACAAAGATTTTTATTTCCATCCGTTTGTGGGGTTGTCTCTTACAAAAGGTTCCATATTTCGAAAGAGCTTTGTATGAATTTGTGGATGTGTGTGCATGTGTGTAATTGGCACACAACACACAGAAACTCTGTTTTTTTTATCTATTTTTAATTGTCGTCATTTTATTACATTGAATTCGATAATAGTCTATGTCCTCTGGACTCGTGTGTGTGTGTGTGCGTGTAAGTGTGCTTGCCATTGCTAACGGCTTCTTTCTCATTTACAATAGTCGTCGATTATGCGCGCGCACCACACACGATCGCAATTGTTAACTCTGTGTGGCGTTTGTCCTAATTCACAATTGACAGCTTGCCGCCGCTCAGCGTGTGCGGTCAAGTTGACCTCCTATCGCCCGCCCTTACGTCCCACTCCTTTTTTGCTTTAACCACCCTTGATGAGCCTGTGGCTTTTGCATTTGTTTAATTGAAAGAAAATGGCACGCATGCATTGTTGCCGTTGCTGCCTTCAGACGCAATAGAGATCTGCTCTTTTTATGAGGTTTTTTTTTGCATTTTTTTATTTGTATTTTTATTGGTCAAAGCTGCATTGGCCGTAACCTAAATTGTGGTCACAGCAGTTGTTATATGGTTTTTCTATGATTTCATTTCGCTTTAGTGCAATCTATTAATGTTGAATTAATTGTGGTATAAATTGTTTCTCTCATGTGGTTAAGTATGGACGAGTATGGAAAATAGTTCAAGTGATTTGTAGAAAACTTAAAAAAGAAGCCATACAAGACATTTTGCAATTATTTATTTAGTTCAAGTTTTTAACAAGTCAATTTAACGCTTTTATTGTTTCATTTTAGTTTTATTTTTAATTTATTTTATTTTAGTATTTATTTTATTTATATTTTTAGTTTTGAAAAATTTTAATTCTTTTTAAATTATTTAAATACGTTTTGTTTTATTTTTTTATTTTTTATTTTTTATTTTATTTTTTATTTTTTTTTTATTTTTTTATTTTTTTTTTTATATAATCTTTTTTTTTTTTTTTTTTTTTGAGACTAATCGCGCCTACCCAGTTTCACTTTAAAAATATCACTTTGGCGCCAACTGCTTTTTAATATGCACGTAAGCTCATTTTGGCTTGCTTTTGTTACTATTTTCCAATTATGAAAAAAAAGAAACATTAAAAACACTTAAAAAAGCATTCAAATGCTCGAAAGTCACTGTCGCCGCAGCATGTTTATATAATATCGTGATTAAAGCCAGACATGTCTCTTATAGAAAAACGGTTACACAGCAAGCTAGCAACAAGCAAGTCTTTATGCCATAAAACTTCCTAACCACCTCAAAAGAAAGTTAAAATGATTTTTAATATAAAAAAATATATTAAATTCTTAGAATGCACACAACAAACACTATGTGTGTATGAGTATGTAATAAAAATTGTCTTTTAATAAAAAAACATTGTGTTTGTATGTGTATGTAATAAAAATTGTCTTTTAATAAACAATTTAGTTTTTCAATATTTATACATACAAATCAGTGAGTTCAAATGACTAAAATACATTTTTATGCTGTGATTAGAATTTTCATATATTTTTATGTTCATTTTAGAAGCCATTAAAATCTGAAGTGGCCTATATGGGAATTTATATCGTGCTTCCCACTTGAAATCCGGCTCTAATAATATTCAATAGAAATTAATTTGAAATTCCTTGTTGATATTAGAATTAACAATTTTTATTATTCTTAAGAATTTAGTGTGGACAGAATTAGAATAAGGTGGAAATAAAAAGGTGGATAAAAAAAATTCTTTTAACTTTCGTTACCACAGAAATTGTATTTTAGAAAAAATAAGTGAAAAATATAATTTAAAATGAAAAAGTGCCAAAGGTGAATGCAAAGAATAAAATAAAATAAGAAAAAAACAGTAAAATGAAATTAAATTACTAAGAAAAAATAAGTAAAAATAGAAACTAAATAAAAACAAATAAATTAAAATTAAAAATAAAATTAATTAAATTAAAAAATTAAATACAATAAAAATAGAATTTAAAAAAACATTTAAAAAAATTAAATTAAAATAATATAAAACTTAAGGAAGTAAAATAAATTAATTTAAATAAAAAGAGTACAGGAAACCACAATAAATTTTAAATATAAAATAAAATATAAAATAAAATAAGGACATAAATATATAATAACATAACAATTATGAAAAATTATCTTATAAACCATTGAAGCAGATAAAACAATAAAATAAAAATTAAACAATAATAAACTAATATATTATTTTACTTTATTATCTATATATATAAAAATCAATGCAAATTTTTCAATTTTGCAGATTTTTAGGTGTTATAAAGGCATATTAGGAGAAGGTTAATGTGTAAGTCTTCATGAGATTGGCGCAGCCGGTCCAGAGATAATATATAATAATTTTAGTGAAAATTGGTCGCTACCCACTATACAAAATACATGCAACAACAACAAATACATGTAAAACTCTAAAATACGCGTACATTACGTTGTATGTGGCGTTGAAGGAGAGAAAGAATGAAAAAAATGAAAATGAAAAAAAATTAAAAAAATTATTTAAAAAAATTAAAACCACAATTTGATTTAAGAATAAAAAATTTTCGATTAAAACAAATATTTTGCCATTTCTTCATACAAAGCTAACAGTTTATATTAGTTTTTTTTTTATTATTTTTTTTTATAGGTGTAACAAAGCACGCTGAGGTTCGCTAATTGTTTATAAAGAAATAAATAAGGTAAAACAAAATTAAATTAAATTAAATTAAATGCTAGAAAAGAAAGTAAACCAAATTAATTATATATATATATATATATTTGGCGCTTTGTAACCGCTGAAGCGATTTTCGGCCGAGCTCCTCCTCCAATTTGTGATTTTTGCGTCTTGATGTTTTTACCAACAAATGGAGGGACCTACAGTTTATTCTAAGCCGCCTCCGAACGGCTGATGGATTTTTATGAGGAGCTTTATTTCATGACAGAAATACACTCGAAGGGCTTGACATTCCCTGCCGAGGGGCGACCGCAATTAGAAAATTTTTTTTCTGTCATTTTGGATGTTGCTCGAACCTGGGCTCGAACCCAGGCCTTCCGAATGTCAGTACGCAATGTTAACCACTCGGCTATCGCGGCCACCAACCAAATTAATTAATACAGATTAAATACATTGAATGAAAATCAAAACGAAAGCAAAAATAAAAAATAAAGGAAAACACGGCAATATAAAAAGTAATCTGAAATTAATTTAAAAAAATATAAATAAATAATAATTTAAACCAAATAAAAAAATATAATTATAAAAAAAATTTAATTCAATTAAAGAACAAAAAAATTAATTTTAAACAAATAGAAAAAACGAAATTAAAATGAAAAAAATAAATAAAATATATAAAAAAATTAATAAATAAATAAAACAAAAGAAATTAAATGAAATAAAGAAATGATATACAAGATATTAAAAAATTAAAATAAAAAAATGATATAAAAAATGTAAAAAAATTAAAAATATATATAAAATTAAAATAAAGTCACATAAAAATTACGAAATTTTATTTTCTTGTAAGAAATTGAATAAGTTGAAACAAAAGTATTAAATTAAACGAATTAAATGAAACAAAAACAAAAAAACAAAAACAAAAAAACAAAAACAAAAAATGCACAAAAAAGGTAAAAAAGGTAAAATAAAATAAATTATAATGAAATAAAAGAAGCAAAAAATAAAAAATCTATAAATACATAACAAACTAAAAAAAATTTTTCCCTAAATTAAAATAAGAAAGAACGTTTGTCTTCGGCTATGCCGAACACTGTATACCTTTCATGAACAGAAAAATTTTATTGCAATTTGTAAAATTAGATTTTAGTACATTTCAGCGTCAATATAAACTTGAATTTCCGTCTGTAGTATACCAAATTTTACGCTCTTAAATGTTTTTTTGCGGATTTTTTATCCAAAGCCTCATATTTGGATGGGGCTATATAATATAGTATTCAGATTTCGATTATTTTTTCATCAATAGCATATGAAGTTCAAAATATCTGTGGTGAATACCAAATTTCATGCTCCTAAATGCTTTTAAGTCTGAGTTTTGACCACAATCTCACATCTGAAAATATCGGTGCATGGGAGCTACAGATTATAATCGTCCGATTTCGACAATTTTCCGAGCAAATATGCATTTCATTATTTATGTGTAGTAAACCAAATTTTCGTTTTTACTTTCGTACTTTTTTGACGGACTTATGACCCAAAAATTCTGAAAAAACGGTAGTATATATGCTATAGTGGTTCGATCTGGTCGGTTCCGACAAATGATCGTTTAAACGTATATGTGCAAGTTTGATTGAAATATCTCAAAAGCTGAGGTAGTAGTTTGCATTCAAACAAACAGACTGGCAGACAGACGAACATGGCTAAATCAACTCAGCACGTCATTCCGTTACGATCAGTATAAATTTTGGTGTGTCTATCTATTCTACTTCTGGTACTTACATACTTCGGACCAAAGTTAAAATACCATTTCATATACATGAAAGGTATAAAAACTAATATGAAATAAAAGAAACTTAAAAAAAATGAAATTAATTGAAATAAAATAAAATAAATAAATTGAAAAATTACGAACATAAATTCGTACAAAATATAGTAAAGTAAAATATAAGTAATTGAAAAGAAATAAATAATTTTCGCAACGTAAAATATAGTAAAATAAAAATTAAGGGGTTAGGTGGATTTGAAAATTTAAAAAAAAACTTTTTTTTGTTTTATTAAATTGTAGAACATGTTTAAAATATTATACTAAAATTTCAAATCGATCGGAGTAAAATTGGAAATTCCGCCCATCAGGCCATGTCTGTACTATTTTTTAAGTTGGTGGACACGATTTCTCGAAAATTTATGAAACGATTTTGTTCAAATTTGGCACACATCTTTGTAATAACATTATCTAGTCATTGAACGAAGGATTTTTTTTTTATTACAACTAATTTTTTCGAGCCAATGCATGGCGAAAATTTGATCAAAAAATGTGTTTTTTTTTTCTTCAAAGTCTGTCAAAAATTTAAATTTTAATTTTTTGTCTTTTTCTTTCCTCCAATAACGATATTTAATCATGTACTAATGAAATATATTTGGTTTTTTGATTTAAAATGAACCAGTAATGAATTATGCTGTCCACGGCGAGAGCATTTTCTTTTGAGAAATCAAGAGAGATATGAGGTACCAACGTCTGAGTTTTCGAAATTTTTGAGTAAATATGTATCTTTGATATGGTAAATTGTTTGAATAAAATATACGATTGTACATAAAAAAAATTGTAAACATTCCTTTTTTTAAAGCTCTGAAACCCCTTAAGGAAAATGTCTCATAATAATCTAAAAATTGTTCAAGAAAATAAAAATGTTAACAACAATTAAGTAAAATAATATAAAATAAAATATATAAAGTTAAATTAATTAAAATAATATTGTGTGAAATAAAATGAAATAAAAAAATAACATAAATAAACCCCAATAAATAAATTTATATTAAATAAATTAAAAAAAAAATAATAATAATGATAAAATATAAAATAATAAAAAATTATAAAAAAGTAAACAATTTTAAAATGAAATTAAATACAAAATAAAGCTAAAAAATAATAAAATAATAAAATTAAAAATTTAAATTTAAATTTCATAAAAACTTTGTCATAAACCTTCACTAATATCCTCTTACAATGACATAAACTGAGTAATGGACTAAAAATTAAGGCAACAAAGATTCGTGTGAAAACTTCACACAGTCGTCCCATACATATGGAAAGTCAAGGACAACTGGAGACTGTAACTGAAAAAACACAGTTAAGCCAAATGCAGACAAAACGGACAGTAAATGTAAAAATAAAGGAAAAAAACCGAAAAGCAAAAGTTAAAAGCTAAATTTAACACAAGTCATAAACATTTATTAATTGGCTTGCAAAATGCATTTACATACAAAAGCATCTGACAACAATAAAACAGCTGTTGCTCCAGCTGTCCGCATAGCCGGAATGTACCAAACAAAAAATTGACCCTGACATAAAAGCGACTGAACCCACCACACCACATGCAATTCTTCACTCTGCAGCATGCCAAACCGGAGCGAGTGATATGCGTGAAAGAAAGATATATTACACTAAAGCAATGCGAAGGCATCATTTTTCATAAAAACATACATAGATGGAGGAGCTGCATTTTTTTTTTTTACATTTTAATTTTTATCATATTTTTTTTTCTTTTTTTCCTCTTCATTTTTGTTTCATTAGCAAATTATGAACAAAAGTTTGAATAAGAGCCAGATAATATGTCTGTAGCAGATGAGAAGAAATAAAAAACACGCAAAAATTTGTAAAGGGTGAAAGTGATATGAAATGCAATACATGTAAATACCAGTGAGGGCGTCAAGCAAGCTTAAGACTATCGGTATTTTCGCCATCGCCTCCACGAGCAGCAACGCGTAAGCGGACACAATGAGTTGAGTTGAGTTGAGTTGATGGTGTCGAAACGATGATAAGTGGAGGATAAGTGGAAGATGCCAATAATGAAAATTAATACCTACTGGAAGGCAACTCTTAACAAAAATTGTATGTAGAGATTCGCTAAAAACAATAGTTGCCAGTATAAAAATAATAGATTGTTGAAAATGATTTTAAAATCTCAATTATATTGTATTGTACGATGAGACAAAAAGTTGACCAGTCAAAGTCACACTTAAATCGAAGACAATACTCTTTAGAAGAAAATACACTTTAGAAGAATTGTCAGGCTTTTAACATTTAAGTTAATTGTTTTTACAAAATTGATTAAACAAAGAGGTGTCATGAAGTCGAAAGTGACATAAGGTAAGATGATATAGATTCACTGGAAATATAAAAAGTTTAAAGAGGAAATCAAATAAAATTAGCAGCGAAAGCTAATAGCTCATCGAATGTATGTCAACTAGCGACTAGAACAAGGAAACTCGAGCAAAAAAAAAAAAAAATTAAATAAAAGTAAAATAAAAAAGGATTTAACAAAACACAAATTAACATCAAAAACATTTTAGAAAAATTAAAAAAGAGGATTCCAACAAAAAAATAAAAATAAAATTTATTTTAATTAAAAATTATTAAAAATAAATTTAAAAATTTCTCCCAAAAAAACTAAAAAAAAAAACCGTTTAAAAATCAAAAAAAAAATTCAAAAAATACTAAAAAAAAAGTCTAAGAAAATTAAATTAAATAAAATTAAAATAAAAAAGGATTTAACAAATAATATTAACAAAAAAAATTTTATTAAAAATAAGTATTTCACAAAAAGACAATTAGAAAAAAATTTAGAAAAAAATTAAAAAAGCATTTAAAAAACATTTTTTTTAAATTATCTCAAAAAAAACTAAAAAAAAACCGTCAAATATCCGAAAAATATATTAAAAAAATTAATAATTTGTAAAAAAAAATTAAAATATTTCAATAAAAACGTAAGTACTTACTGTCTATAAACCAAAAAATTATTTACAATAAAATAATTATAAAGTAAAATAAAAATCAATATAAAAATAAAATAAAAAATATGAAAGCTAAGAAAACAAGTAGGGAAGACTAAATTCGGGTGTAACCGAACATTACATGCCCTTCTGATATTTATACTAAACACCATGCGGCGAAACTTTGACGAAAGGACTAAAGTCCAATTACATACTCGTCGTATATGGGAGTTAGATACTAATTAGTATTTTTTGACAGGTGCTCGAAACTCATTGTAACTATTAATACTAAATTTTTCTTTTTTTGTTAGTATAAGCCGATCTTCCCAAACGTATATGATTTTAAATGAATTATTGAATTATCACCATTTTCTTATTTTTCAAAATTATCGTTATATGATCCGATTTCATCCATGTTTGAGTTAATGTGTGAATGTTGGAAGTGTAATATACATATATGTGTCGATATCAATCTTGATACTTTTAACCCATTACATAGAAACATTAGCCGAACAAATCTAATACTTAGTAGGGACATAAATACTGTTACACACATTTTATGCTATAAAATAAAATATAATGAATGTTTTTGGACCAATTTTTTTTAATGTTTATTGATATATATTGTATACAAAAAAGCAGTATTCATTCGAAATGCCCGCCTTTGGCCTTCACGCACGCCTTAAGTCGGACTGGCCAATCATCAATAGCCGCACGCACCTCCTCCATTGGGAAATTGGTCACAGAACGTATCAAAGCTGTCTTAAGAGAATCAATGTTGGGGTATCTTTTGTGGCAAGCCATGACCTCTAAAACTGTCCACAATTTGTAATCCAGCGACGCAGTCTTGCCGAAAAGTCCATGATTGGTTTTGGAACATGGAATGGTTAAGTGGTCCTTACAACAGCTTCCAAAACGGTTTCTTGGTAAACTTTGGCCGATGTTTTGACCCCTTCTTCGCAAAAATGCAAGTCAGTTACCCCATCATAAGAGACACCCCACCAAACCATGACTGAAGCTGGGTGACGACCTTTTTCGACCCGTGAAATCAGTTCAGATGCTTCCTTAGATGACCGTGCATGCACCCTATCATTTTGTTTATTAAATGTTTCCTGCACGGTAAAAAATTTTTCATCGGTAAACAAGATTTTTCTGTGCAAGTTATCAGAGTGCTTCACCAAAAGACGCTTGAATTTTACCACCCTATTTTTTTTTCAAAGCTGCAGTCGACAAATGTCCGGTATGGCGTTTGAAAGCCCCAAGTCCCAAGTCCTTTTAATAATTCGACTCATGGACTTTTGCGAAACATTCATCTCCCGGGCATTAATTTTCTGTTTTCGGAGCAGATTGCGCAGAATTCTTGATTTGGCAGCTTTGATGACTTGCGGCGTTCGAACTGTGCGTGGACGGCCCGACCGGTGGCGGTCTTTAACATCCTCAGTCTCCTCAAACAGTTTTATGTACCGGTAGACGAACATGCGACTAATGCCGAGCGGACGGAGTGTTTTGAAAATATCACCTTTTTTCATTTCACACTTAAAAAGCGCTATAACAGCGATACGGTTTTCATTATCTGACCATTCCATGTTGAAAACTCACGCAATTTAGAATTCCCGATACAGACTAACGCTTTACAGGTTATATTTTATAAATCATATGGGAATTTTGTGGTATGCTCAATTCTTCCATTGAAATGCGTGTGTTGTGTTTAATGATGTAACAGTATTTATGTCCCTACCAAGTATACTCTGCATACATAGTATACTCGAGTATAACAACAAATGATAAAAAAATGGAAATTCATTTCATTTTTCATTCGAACACCAGAAAAAAGAACATTTAATAAAAAGCATTAATAAATAATAATAAAAATAATTTCATTCAAAACAAAAGAGAAATAAATTAGAAAAAATAAGAAAGGAATATTAAAAAACTATAGGAGATATAAAAGGAAGAAGTAAAAAACTAAAAAATCAGCGAAAAATTAAAAATAAATGTTAAAGCTAAAAAAAAAACTTAAAAAAAAATTTTTAAACAAAGTTAAAAAAAATCAAAACATTTGGAAAAATGAATAAATTAAAAAACAAAAAAGCAAAATAGAAAATTAACTTTTTTAAGGAATTGAAAGACTTAAAAATATATAGTCTATACGGCAAAAATATAAATAATATTAAAAAAATTATAAGAAACGAAAATTCAAATGCTGATTCAATGCACGTGGACAATATGTTTAAGGTGTGTGACTTTGCTATAACATGCGCCTAAATGTAGGCATCACTAATTTTTAGCTTTCTAAAAGCCAAAAATAAAAGGACGCACATCTTCAGTGCGACGTAATGAATAAAACGAAGAAGCGGAGAAAGATAAAGTCTACTACCTTAAAAAAAGTAGAAAATCAAGCAAAAAATGATAAGAAAATAAAACACAAAATATTAGAAAATTAAACAAACAAAAAATATTATAAAGAAAACAAACATAAAAGTATAAAATAAAACAAGAAAGATGAGAAAATAAAACAAACAAAAAATTAGAATTAAAAAAGTAATATACGAAAAAAATAAAAAATAAAAAATATTTTATGTATTAATTTAAAAAAAATTAAAATTTTTTTTATTAATTAATTAAAAAATATAAAATCAAATATTTAATAATAAAAGAATTAAAAAAGATAAAAGGAATTCAACGAAAAATAAGTATTTTTGAATCTAGATGGAATCTAGGTGTGCGGCTTTGTTCAAATATGCGCCTAAATGTAGGTAAAAAATAATTTGAAACATTTTTTTTTTTTGCACTATATGTAATCTAAAAAAAAGTAAATACAATTTTCGGCGATTTTTAGATGAAGTGTAGAATATAAAAAAAATAGAAAACAAAGGTTTCAAACGCGAGTGGCAGGAGCAAAATGGAAAACATTTCTTTCATTGTGTGATTTTAGGCCAAAAAAAAAGGAAAAGAAATGTAAACATGGACTGATTTTATTTCAGAGATAATAGTACTAAAATATAAAAATACAAAATTAATAAGAGAAATAAGAAAAAATAAACAAACAAAAAATGTTAAAAGTAAATCTAAAGCCTAAAAAAAATATCTAAAAGTAATTACATAAAATAGAGATTGTCAGTAAATCAGACATGAAAAAAAAAATTAAAATTAAGATAAAAAAATAAAATAAAATAAAAATATATATATAAAAGAGAAAAAAATTATAAAATCGCAGATCTTACAGAGCCAGAATCCAAGTGAAAATTCATAAGCAACAAACTCCAATGCTCGCTTATAACAGAGAATTCTTAAAATCACTAATCCCTCATATGCTCAACGTAAACACCCATCACGACAATGACTTACAATTTTTTGTTTTAAACAAATCCGTCAAAGTCAATTGTCCACACCACCAACGCCAACAATAACAAGAAGAAATCAAAATAAATTATTGTGGCAAATTAAAAATTGTTGGACTCGCGTTGGATTGATGAGAACATCCGCCGGAGTGGTGAGAAGAGAGCTGTCACAGTGCGAAAAGGCATTCGTAGAAAAATAGAGGAGGGATGAAACAAATTGTCAGAAACTAAAAATAAATACAAAAGATGAAAACAAAGAATAAAAAATTATGCAAAAAAACTAGCTAATGAAATCTGCAATGCAGGGAATTTCAAATGGAATGAGGCAGGAGCACAAAAATACAACAACAAAAAATGCAAACAGAAGAGGAGTTACTAAATGCAAACTGCAAAAGAGGGCAGAGCAAATGCCACAGAATTAAAAAAAAAATGATTGATAGATTGCAGAGTTGAAATGGTGGAGTACAGGCGGAGAGGGCAGTTTGAAATGTACGAAAGAGTTAATGGGAAAATAGTTGAGGGAGTAAATTAAGAGTAGTTGTGGGAGAAAACACTGAAAAGGGGAGGACAAGCAAATAAAAAAACTCATTATAAATAAAAGCGTAGAAAAAAAATAAAAAAACGCAAAAAAATAGTTCTTTTTGAAGAAAAAAATTAAATTAAAAACAGGAAAATAAGGGTGGGGAAAAGCAGTAAAAAATAATAGTTAAAATTCGCCAAGTCATATCCTCAACAATGTAATATGAAAACCTCAACTATGTAGGTATGCAATTGAGCGAATCGCAAATTTGAAAAAAAAAAATTGAGTGAAGCAAAATATTAAAAAAAAAGTGAATTATGGCAGCAGAACCAAGTGTAGTAGTAGTAGTAGTAATAGTAGTAGTAGTAGTAGTAGTAGTAGTAGTAGTAGTAGTAGTAGTAGTAGTAGTAGTAGTAGTAGTAGTAGTAGTAGTAGTAGTAGTAGTAGTAGTAGTAGTAGTAGTAGTAGTAGTAGTAGTAGTAGTAGTAGTAGTAGTAGTAGTAGTAGTAGTAGTAGTAGTAGTAGTAGTAGTAGTAGTAGTAGTAGTAGCAGCAGTAGTAGTAGTAGTAGTAGTAGTAGTAGTAGAAGAAGAAGAAGGATGTGAAGAAGAAGAAGAATGAGAAGAAGATCACACAAAATTCAACGGTGTGGCAAGCGCGATATTACTTATTTCGCACACAAATCACTCAAGCGCCGAGCGCGAGGAAGAGAGAGGATGGTGCGCACCGGGAGTGAGAAAAAACCATAATGAAATTAATGAGACACCTAAAAAAGCAACAGGCTGCCTTCTTCCCCAACTGCATGTTGCATGCAACATAAATGATGTAAAGCAGAAGCAGGCAGTAAATAAAACTTGGAGGAAAAAAAGGAATACGAAAAATTGCTAAACTTGCATATCTAGTATTTAAAAAAAAAAAAAAAAAAAAAAATTTGTTGCTCCAACAAACTACTACTATTTGCACTTACGTATGTGCATACTTCACACCACTCCACTGCCTTTTTAGCAGCAACTAGACGCATAGACCCAAACATACATATGTACATACATATTTATAGTAATAAATGGCTGTCTTAGTCAGTCAGCATGGTGTTGGCGGCGTACACTTTTGGTGTGGGTCAGCAGCAGGAAGCCAGCCGTCAGCAAGCAACATTGGCAACGGCAACGCTCGTCGCTTTCGTTCATTTCATCGTTATTTCGATTGGTTGAGTGGTTCGCGTGGGAAAATTCTTTGCTGGCAGCGCAACAAGAAGAAGACTTACCACATAGAGTCATATTGGAGAATATACATACATACACTTTCATACATACATATGCACATATATATAACTTTATAAGTGGAAACTATTTATTTGTTGTGAATTGAAATAGAGAGAGTAAACTGGCAAATGCCAAGAAGACGAGCTGAACTAAACGAAGCTGACACGCACATACGCACACACACACACACACACTCTAACGGCTGACCGTTGCCCAGCGTACTCAAGCAAGCAAGCAGTTTGAAGTTATTTAGTTACTTAGTTAAACTTGCTAATTAACTCTAATAGGCGTTGTAGTGCGTAGAAGATTCATGGGAGTTTGACGCAGATGCGCTGAGTGGTTGGTTGTTCGCATGCCCGTGATTCATAAATTTAATTGGAAAATATAGAAATCATCTATCTATGAGGAATTTTTAGCGCGTCGCAGTAGAAGGGCGTGCTGTTGTATGTGACCGAGAAAATACCTACATAAAATTAACATTTCGTTCTTCACGCTGAGTGGTTCCAAGAAAATGTTTACAAGAGGCAAAAAATTAAAAAAAAAATTTTTTTTTAATAAAAAAATAAAATAAAAATGATTGTGAAAAATGTTGCATAGAACAATGAAGGTTGTTTTAGTAAATATGAGGGGCAATAAAATATGTAAATATGTAAAGTGCTTGAAAAAGAAATCCAAAAAAACAAAAATTTAATAACAAATGAATAGCGAAATTAAAAAAAACTCAGGTCGGTTACTAAACTCTGTAAATAGATTTTAATACTAAAAACTACTCAACAGGTGGCGCTGCAAGGCAATAAGTACTTGAAAATGCTGTTTTTTGTTCTAAATCTTTATTCTTTAAAAAAAAATTTAAGCTTTTTATTCGTAGGCGTCTTAGAATAAAAAGCAAGTCCATTCACAAATTTGAAAACTGCCAAAAATTACTCTGCCAACAGGAGAATTTATTCCCCAAATTTATACCACTCAAATCAGAATGACGAGCTGAGTTGATTTATCCATGCCCGTCTGTTTGAACACAAACTAGTCTCTAAGTTTTCGAGACATATCAACGAATCATAGTACGCGGGTGTATTTTTGTATTGAATTGATTATTTGACGAAACCGGCGGTATCGGTCGAATATATCATATAGCTCCCGTACAACCGATTTGTGTAGATATGAAGTTTTGGATAAAAATCTTCTGAGAGCGTGGAATTTGGTATTCTACAGACGTAAATTCAAGTTTATTGACACTGAAAATTATAAAAGTCGAATTTTGTAATTTGCAATAAATTTGATATGTTCATGAAAGGTAAAAGGTGATCCAAGTAGAGGTACTTTTTTCAATAGCCCTTTTTTGACAGATCACGCGTGAGTCATGTCAAGTTGTTATGTTATTCTTGTTCAGTATTGTTTTGCACTTCATCATGGAAAGATTTACGCCTGAACTACGTTAATAAATCATTCAACTTTATTACGAAAATTCACGTTCTGTAAAGAATGTGTTTCGCGCGCTTCCCTCAACTTATGATCAACATAATCGGCCTACTGAGCGTACTATTCGCAACACCATCACCCATCTTGAGACCCAGCTTTCATTATTGGATAATATTCGACCGACCGAATAGACCACGTCTAGCACGCAGTTAAGAAAATATAGTGACTGTAGCTGAGAGTGTACACAAAGACCGTGGAGAGTCGATTCGGCGCCGTTCTCAGCAACTCGGACTGACATATGGAACGACTTGGTGCATTTTATGTCGAGATCTTAAAGTTAAAGCGTACAAAATACAGCTTGTGCAAGAACTGAAGCCGCTCGACCTTTCCACGCGATATCGCTTCGCTTAATGGGCTCTTGAAAAGTTCAAAGAAGACCTAACGTTTTCGAGCCAAATTTTGTTCAGCGATTAGACATTTCTGGCTCAATGGATATGTAAACAAGCAAAATTGCCGCATTTGGGACTAAGAGCAACCTGAAGAGATTCAAGAGCTGCCATTTCATCCAGAAAAAACAACGATTTGGTGTGGTTTATGGGCCGGTGGAATCATCGGTCCAATTTCTTCGAAAATTATGCCGGTGAGAAGGTAACCCTCAATGACATCTCGTTATCTCCGCGATATTTGATTTCAACAAGACTTCGCTTTTCCCACGCATCGCATCAATAAATAGATTTATTGAGAGAATACTTCGGTGAGTAGATGATTTCACGCTCGATTGGCCACCAAGTTCGTGTGATATCACAACGTTAGATTGTGGGGATATTTAAAGTATAAAGTCTATGCGGATAATCCCGCTTGGATTCAGACCTTGGAGCGTTTTGCTCCACCAATGACGCGGGTCATTCGCCAGTTACCAGTCGAAATGCTCGAACGAGTCATAAAAAAGTGGACGCAACGGATGGACCATCTGGCCGCGGCCAACAGTTGAAAGAGATGATTTTCAAAAAAGAAATGCCAAAGAATGCGCTTCCGATTGATAATAAATATTTCCTATTAAATTTGAAGTTTGCTGTTTTTTTTCGCATTAAAAAAAAGGATCACCCGTTATTTTATTTCATTTTATTTTATTTTATTTTATTTTATTTCATTTTTTTATTTTATTTTATTTTATTTTTTTGTGCTGAAAACAAAAAGATTTTTCAAGCCACAACTCATTATACAAAACTTTTAGCACTTTTCATTATTTTTATCTTAATTATTTTTTTTATAAAAAAATATGCGATAAAACTGCAATTTCAATAAAAGCGAAAGCTTAAATTTACCATATAAATTTAACGGCACTATACACAAAACTAGCATCCGGAAAGAGCGCACAACACCGCACACATTGAGAGTCGCATGAATGTGCAATTAAAACTAACAAATTTGAAATGCACCAAAAGTGCTCGTCTGTCAATTTAAAAAAATTGGTGTTTGTGCATTTGTGTGTGCATGTGACAGCACAACGCCAAAAGTGGAGAAAATAGCATTCGAAACCAAAAATAAAATTGCATTCATTCAATATAATGCACGCATATGAATGAAGAGTAGAATTAGGAGGTGGCGGCGGCGGTGACGGCGGCGGCGGAGCGCATGCACAACATATATATACTTATATATGTGTATTATGGCACTATTGTCATTGCAAAGCGTTAGAAAACCCGGCATTTATTTTAATTTTTATTGCACATTTTGCGAAATAGCAAATATAAATACAATAAAAACGCGCGCACGCCGCAGCTGCTGCTGCACTTGGCACTACTGCCCCGCATAAACGCCTGCGCTGACGCTTTGTTTAAGCGCTTAGCAGCGCAGTCAGTAAGCTGTTGCCCGTTGTTGGGGCTATTAATGCCAACTGGAAACTTACAAATGAATAGGTGTGTATGCATGCATATGTATGTAGATGTGTGTGTGTTTGTATGTCGTCTCTATGTAAGCCACCTGCGTACAAATTTTATTTGACTCCTTGTGCAGCAAATCCAGTTATGCCGCCGACGGACAATTGAAAAATGAAAAGAAAAAAATTAAATGCATGTGTGTGTGCAAATACTAAAGATAAACAAACATACAAATGTACAAACAAAGAAAATGATAAATAAAAAGTTGGATAAAAAGTCAGTTGGTCGGCGTTGACCGGTTGTTTGGTGCAAAACTTGAATGCAACGCAATTATTGCCGGCTTTCCAACGACCGATGGAGTCGAAAAATATAATTTAAAAAAAAAAAAACTAAACAACAACAATTATAACAACAACAATGCTTGAGCCAGAGCTGGCGTTTGCTAATAAACACCAATACTAAACACCGTTCAATTACACTACCAGCGCGCCCGGCCTAGAAGTGGCGAGGGTAGGCGTAGTTAAAACTGCAGCGTAGCGCCTTTTACCGGTGCCACACGCATGCGCCGCATAATAAATCGAATCCGCATAGTGTAGGGGAAAAAAACAATAAGAAAAATTCCATTCACTACACACACATATACATATGTATGTCTGTCTGTATGCAAAATCAGCAAACAAAACACAGCTATGCGCCAAACCGGCCGGCTCAACAGGTTGGTTTTAACTAGTAGATCTCCACTGCGTTGCACTGCTGGTAGTAGCAACAAGCGCCGTCGCCGTCAAGTAAAATTTGCAATAAAAAAAATATAATAAAATTCGCACTTTGCGTGAATGTCGTGGGGGACGGACGGTTGAGTGCTTATACGCAATTTCAAGTTTCTAATATATCCACAGGTGGCAAGCGGTAAGCAGTTAGACATCAAAACAAATTTTTCTTTTTTTTTCTTTATTTTTTTTTTATAGGCCAACAAGCCATAACAATAGAAATATATTGCAAACTAACTACTATTGAACAGGAAAGTGTTGTTTTGATTGTGGGAAATGCTCATACTTACTTGCATGCATATAAAATCAATCAAATGCTTGCTACCGCTGAATTTTTCACATTTTTAATACTAAATTGTCTTCTTAATTACCTGAAATTAGAAAGAGAAAAAAACATTTATTAGATTTACTTTGCAATTAAAGGATTTGCTTAAAAATCGTAAAACAGAACTTAAATGTACGAGGAAAGAGTTTTAGTTTTTTGATTATTTTAATAGAATTTATATTGGAACTTTAAGAATACGTTTTTCAGTTTTTCTTGCTTATTTAAATTTTATTTTATTTTATTTTCGACTTTTTTTAACGTATTTTTGTTTTAATTTTTTACTTTTTTTTTATTTATTTACTTTTTACTTTTTTTTAATTTTTTCTTTTGAATTTTTTTCTTTAATACGGTCTCAGTTGTTATTGCTTTTTTAATTGTTTACTCTTTTTTTAATTATTTCTTATTCTTTACTCATTTTCAACTCTTTGTTTTTTAAAATTTTTTTAACTCTTATATTTTTGGTTTGTATGTTTTGTTTCTTACTTTTTGTATTATTAATTTTTTTTTACTTTACAATTTTATTTATGTTTTACTATTTTTACTTTTTTATAATTTTGTATGTTTTTTTATTACATTTTTAAACTTTTTTTTTACTTTTGTTATTTTTTTATTTTTATTTTTTAATTTTACCTTCTTTCTTTAATCATATTTTTAATTCCTATATTTTTTTTAAATTTTTGTTTACATTTTTTTTTTAGCTTTCCCTGTTAGTTTTTATAGTTGTTAATGTTTTCTACTTGCTTTAACTTTTTTTTTAGTTTTTTATTCTTTTTTTTTTATTTTTTTATTATTATTTTTTTATTTTTTTTTATTTTTCTTTTAGTTTTTTTTACTTATTTTTTTAAATTTTTTTTAGTTTTTTTACTTAATTTTTAATTGTTTTTGCATTTTTTTCTAGTTTTTTTATTGTATTCTTCATTTTTATTTGTTTTTTTTTATTTCTGATTCCAATTTCTTAATTTTTATTTTTTTATTTCTAATTTTTTAATTGTTAATTTTTTTTGTTGAATGCTCCAATTTTCCAATTTTCCAATTTTTTTTTAATTATTACCTTGTAATTTTTTTTTTTTAAATTGTTCTTTAATAATTTTTTTTATTACCTTATTATTTTATAAATTTTTTTTATATTTTTTATACTTTCTTAAAATTTATTTTAAAAAAAATTTATATTTATGATTTTTTTTATTTTTTTTTTCTTTTTTTTAAATTTATTTATTTAATTATTATTTTTTTATTATTATAATTATTATTTCTGTTTATAATTTTTTGTTTTTAGTTCTTACTTTTAATTTAATTTTTTAATGTTTTTTATTTGTTTGAATTTTATATTTTATTTAAAAAAAAATTTTAATTTTTAATTTAACTTGTAATTCAGATTTTCAGATTTCAGATCAGATGTTCAGATTTTTTTTTATTTATTTATTTATTTTTTTGTATTTTTTATATCCATTATTTAATTCTTTATTATTATTAATTTTTGTTATTATAATTATTTTTTTAATTATTACTTTTTTATTTTTATTTTATTTTTGTTCCAATTTTTTAGTTATTACTTTTTAACCCCATTTTTCTTGTTTCTTCTCTAATTTTTAATTTTATTTTATTTTTTTATATATATTTTTATACTTTTTTTTTAATTTGTTACATTTTCTATATTCTTAATATAAAAGAATATAACATTATTTGTAATTTTTTTTTTAATTTTTACTTTTTTATTTTGCTTTTTTATTTTAATTTTTATATATTTTAATTTTTTTTTGGATTTTTTAAATTTTTTTTGATTTTATTTATTATTGTTTAAATTTTTGTTTGTATTCTTTAGTTTTTATCTTTTCATTTTTATTTTTATTTTATTTTTTTTTTTGATTTGATATTTTTTTTTTGGTTCCTTGTTTTTTATACTTTATTATTATTATTTTTTTTTTTGGTTTTTTTTGTTATTCTGTTTATAATTTATTATATATTTATTTATCTATTTATTTATTTATCTATTTATTTTTTTGTTTTTTGTTTTTTATTTTTTATTTATTCATTTTTTCATTTATTTGTTTATTTTTTCTTTAAATTTTATAAATTTTTTAATTTATTTTTTATATATTTTCTTATTATTTATTTATTTTTTATATATTTTCTTATTATTTATTTATTTATTTATTTATTTAGTAATTTAATTTGTTTGAGAGTATTACCTTTGTACTGCTTTAAATATTTAATATTTGAATTATAAATTTTATTAAATATATTATAATTATATATTATTATATTTTATCAATAATATTATTAAGTATATTTTTATATTTTATTTATAAGTTTTTATGTTTTTTATTGCCATTAAATTTATAGATTATGTTTATTGATATTTTTACCTCTTCATTTTAAATTTTTTATTTTTTTATTTTTTTATTTTTTCAATTTCTTCTATTTTTTACTAATATTTATTATTTAACTTGTTTTTAATTTTAATTTTTTTTGTCAATTTAGGTATTATTTATAATTTTTTTTTATTTTTGCTTCGTATTTCCATTTTTTGCTATTCTTTCCTATTTCTATTTATTTTTATTTTTTAGTAACTTTATTGTTTTAATATATTAGCAATTTTCTTCAATATAAAATTGTTTTTATTTTTAATATTTATCAATTTAACTTAATACTTCAATATCGATCATTTTTTAATATAAATTATGATTATTTTCCTTTATTTAAATGAAAATCATTTTCATATCTGAATTTATTAATTATCTATATCATTAGATAATTTTATCGCTAGATAACAGCAATAATATATATAAAAAAGGAGAAAAAACGTGGAATTTCCGGAATTGCACAGCTGTGCAAAGAATACTAATTTAGTTCTTCGCTCGTCATATATTCGTTAATTTATAATATATATATGTGGTATATATGTATATGAATTCATAAAAAAAAAGAATCTTATAAGAATTATTTTATAATATATATTAACAATTAATTGAATAAACCCAGTAGGAAATTTAAATATATATACGCATACTCTGAAGTCATGAAGTCTCTAAAATACAAAAACTGAGTTATCCATCAATGCAGCAACGACCCAAACTATACAAGTAAATATTCTTTTTAATACAATAACTCTTGCATATAAAGAGACATGATTGATGAGCAGCTGTGTGATTAAATAAACGTTCTAGTTGGGTGGCAAGCAGGAATATACATATATACATATACAAGTTTGTATATATGTGTGCAAGTCTGTGTAAATTTATGCTTGGCTACTTTTGTTCCGTCTTCCTTGGCTGAGTGGCTGAGTTGGCGCTTAATTGCATTTATTGCTAGCTTTCGGCGGCAATTCTTCTTCCTCATTGCAATAAAACAAAACTGGCAATTAAGGTGCCTAGAATGTAATGTATATATACATATATGTGCATGTAAATGATATATGATATATGCGTTTATGTACGTAGTTAAATGGGTATGCATTTTACAAGCAGACAAAGAGAAGAGGAAAAATAATTAACAAAAAGAACAATGATAAAATTAATATAAGAACAAATGAATATTTACAATTGATTAATTTTTGTTTACGACGGCAAATGAAGTAATAAAAATTACGGCGTGTGAGAGGGGGGAATTCTATAATGAAGCAATTATGACGAAATGAAAGAAATGCAATGAAAAAAAATATATATACTATAATTAGTGAACTAAAATAAATATAATAAAAACAACAAAGCACATTAAAACAAAATAAAATAAAATAATATAAAATAAATTATAATAAAATAAAACAAAATAAAATGAAATGAAATAAAATAAATTTAAATAAAAAATAAAATAAAATAAAATAAAATAAGTAAAATAAATTAAAAAAAATAAAATAAAATAAAATAAAATAAGAAAAAATAACATAAAATAATTAAAAAATAAAAATAAAATAAAATAAGATAAAATCAAATAAAATAAAAAAATTAAATAAAATAAGATAAAATAAAATAAAATAAAATAAGTAAAATAAACTAAAACAAATTTAAAAAAATATAAATAAAATAAAATAAAATAAAATAAGATAAAATGAAATAGAATAAAAATTAAAAAATACGATAAAATAAAATAAAATAAAAGATAAAATAAAATAAAATAAAATGAAAAAAAATAATAATTAAATTAAAAACAAAATAATGTAAAATAAAATGATAAATTTAAATAGCATAAAAAACTAAAATCAAACTAACTGAAATAAAATCAAATCAAATTTAAGCAATTAAAATTTAATAAACCCAAATTAAAAAAATAAAATTAAATTTACATTAAATTAAAATTACAAGTTAAATTAAATAGCATTTAATTAAAAAATATTTAAAAAAAAATTAACTTAAATTAAATTAAATAAAAAATTAAATAAGATTAAAAAAATTAAATTTAACCAATTAGCACTGAAAAAAGTATAACAAAAAAATGTATATAAAAAATAAAAAAATTTAAAAGAATTAATTAAACCAATCTAGACAAACTAAAACAAAACCAAATAAGACCAAGCAATACAAAATAAATTAAATCAACAAAAAATAAAATTAAATAAAAAACGAAATAAAAAAAAGTAAATATTTCAAATAAAAACATATGAGAATAATATAAAATGAGTTGAAGCAAAGCCATGAAATAATTAGAATACAACAAAATAAAATAACTAAGAGAAAATAAATTATATAGAAAGAAGATAAATTAAAATAAAAAAGGGCAAAATTTTATTAAACAAAATAAATAAAATAATCGATGGTATGGTGCCACTTTCTGGTCACTAAAAAAAACTCTTCTCCAAGGAACCGTCGCCCAACCTAGAACCGCGTTCGCATTAGTTCAGGGTAGCATTCCATTTTTTTAGTAGTGATATCTGATCACCTACGTTCAGGTCCCGCTTTTTCGCTCGTAGCACATGATCTGCGAACATCGTTACGTTTTTTCCACTTTTCTTCGCTGTGCAGCATGGCTGAAGTGATGTTATGCGCTGCGCCAAGTGGCACAACTGTGTTTTCTGTGTGTCTGATTCGCTCAGCTTGCCAGCGAGTGCATTTAAAGAATTTATGTGCGATATCATTTTCGCTGGCGTCGTTATGGCGTAACATGACGGATCCTCGACTTTCCCAATTGTATATATAACTTACCTACCCGAATTTTCTACTTGTCCATACTCTGACATTTGTTATAAGCCTTATCGTCCATCGGCCCCAATTTTAAAAATATATTAGAATAAAATAAAGTGAGTTGAGATATAATAAAATAATATAAATTAAAATATAACAAAAAATAATAATATAAATAAATTTAAAAAAATTAAAAAAAAAAAATATTAATAAAAAAAATAAGAGCATAAAAGAAATCATAAAAAAGATTAATTGAAATTAAATAAAATTATAATAAAAAAAATTGAGATTAACATAAAGCAAAAAAAAAAATTAAAAAAATAATAAAAATAAATATCGTCGATGCATATGCAATACCACCTATCTACCAGATGCAAAACCTCCCAAATGACGAAAGTGGCAAAAATGAGATTTGGTAACCCTGCATTCCAGGCATCGAGTTTCATCTATAAAAATAAAAAATTTCGTATTCCAGCCGAAAATTGCCGAAAAAAACGGTAAATGCAAAACCGCATGTAAAGTGTGTAGTCAAATTTTATTTGCAAAACCAACCATCATTTAGTTCTGTTCAGCAAGTTGATCAACCAAGCGTCAGTACTACGGACAGGGAGAGGCCTAATTTTATTGTGTTCTTTGCTATTAAATTTTTTTAACTGTTTGTGAATATACATAGCAGAAATGGCTTCAAATGAAGGAAGTAATATAATTATGGAAAAATTTTTGAAAGGTAACAAAAAAAGAAACAATGTTATTTATGTACATATATAATATCTAAGTGTTTGTATGTACATTATTAAAATATAAATTTAGATGCTTGGGCGACTCCAAGTTCTCCTGGAACTTCCTATTCAGAGTTGGAATTGTCGCCGCACACGCATGGGATGTGCATCTCAATAGAGAATGATGAAGAATTTTTCAATTATGAACAACAACAATTCCATCAAAGGTGACTGTGATATTCATTCCCCCAGCAATGAACACCTTCCAGAAATACAAATTTTGGAAGAAAACAAAAAATTTAACACGATTAGAAAAAAAGAATGATACCATACTTGCCAATTCTGGAGAAATTCATTTAATTACCGTTGACCTACAAGCTGTTAAACTATGCCCAAAATTAAACGCCAGCTCAGCTTATTATAAAACTAAGCTTGCTGTGCATAACTTCACAGCTTACAACTTAATTACTAAAGAAGTTGTTTGTTATTGGTTTGATGAAACTGCAGCCGAGTTAAAGTCTTCAACGTTTGCCAACTTTTATGTGGACTATATATCATCAATACTTCGTAAAGATGTAAAACCTGTAGTGATTTATTCCGATGGTTGCACATATCAGAATCGAAATTCTGTTGCCGCAAATTCACTCCTTAGGCTTGCCATTGAATACAACGTTGACATAACTCAAAAATTTCTAGTAAAAGGGCATACACAGATGGAGGTAGATTCGGTTCACTCTATAATTGGGCGGAAATTAAAGAATCGGCAAATATATTTACCTAGCCAATATATTTTGGCAACACAGGAATCCAGACGCAATCCGTTTCCGTATATCGCACGAGAGATGGACTACACATTTTTTAAAGACTATGATAATAAAAAATATCAATTATATGACTCCATACGACCAGGTCGTAAAAAGGGGGATGAAGTCTTTTTCGATTTACGTGTCTTGAAATACTCTTCTGATGCATCAATCAAGTATAAGTTGTCTATCGAAAGCACTTTTCTAGAGCTTCCACACCGATCTAAACGCAAATGGAACAAAAGCACTCCTAACGCTCTTTATTTGTCTCGTATACCAAAAAAAAACTAAATACCAGCACTTACAAGAATTGAAACATGTAATTCCTTCAGACTGTCACTACTTTTATGACAACTTACTTTACAAACAATAGATACTAAGATTTATGTTTGTAAAGTTAATTATAAAAAATAAAAAGAAAGAAATTTGTTTTTATTCTACATATATGCGGGTTAAAAATATTTACGTGTAAAAATAATAGGAAAATTTATTTGCAAAACCGTCTATAAAAAAAAAACTTACAGAAGCAAACAATTATGATAAACTTCAGTTCAATACTAGTTTACTGAGGTAAGTTTCACCTATTAAAAGTAGAAAAAAGATTTCAGTTCAAACTTCATTCATAAGATTAAAAGAAAACTCGTTTTTTCATCTTCTGTAAAATTTGATTGCCGTCAGATAGGTGGTATTGCAGTTGGTAGATGGGTGGTATTGCATAGGCATCGACGATATATTTTAAATTTTTATTTGAAAATTTAAAATATGTAATAAAATAAAATATCACTAAAGAAAAGAAAAAATGAAATTACATAAAAATAATTGCGTATTATCTTAAAGTGCTTTCCAAAGATACTGAAATTCTTATCAGACAAGAATAGCACTTCCTTCTACTTGTAACCAGAGCTAAGTTGACTTAAAATAAATAATTTATAGTCAGCACAGTTCTCAGACACTATTAGTCATAAGAAATAAAATGCAAATTAAAATATAAGTAGATAATGCATATAGTTGTTGTATAAAAAATGTTGAATGTCTAAAAAAAAAAGTTGCTAAGTTAAAATGTCTGCTAAGCTATATATAGCAGATCAATTGAAAAATCCCCGGCCTCACACATAGATGACGCAACTAGAATTAAATGAAAATCTATATATAGTTAGCCCTAAAAGACGCGTGTATAAATTTGATAGCTGTCGGATCATTAGTTTGTGAATTATAGCATTTTGAGTGAAGCAACTTTTGAAGCAATAACTTGGCTGTATGACGAGTTTACTGACACTGCCCTAGAAAAAGCAATCAACTGATATGCTAAGTTTAGACGTGATGGAATTAGCACAGAAAACGCTGAACGCAGTGGACGCACAAAAAAGGTTGTTTGTTACCGACGAAAACATTAGATAAAAATCCAAAAAATGATTTTGAATGACCGTAAATTGAAATTGAATGAAATAGCAGGCACTCTAAAGATATCAACTGAACGTTTACATCATATAATTCACGATTATTTGAGTATGAGAAAGCTATGTCCAAAGTGAGTGCCGCGTGAACTCAGTTAGGACCATAACAACGACGACTTGATAATTCGGAGCAGTGTTTGGAGATGTTGAAGCGTAATAAACCCGAGTTTTTACATCGATATGTGACGATAGATGAAATATGGCTCCATCATTTCACTCCGAATTGGGCTTCGAATTGCTTTGCATTAACCGTATTCTACAGATATGACCCCCAGCGAATATTCCCTGTTCTCAGATCTTAAAAGAATGCTCGCTGCGAAGATGTTTTCGTCGAATGAAGAGGTGATCACCGAAAGTGAGGCCTCTTTTGAAGCAAAAGACACACCGTACCACAAAAAAAGGTATCGAAAAGTTAGAGCGGCGCTAAAATCAGTGTATCAACCTTGAAGGGAATTATGTTGAATAAAAAATGAAATTTGCAACAAAAAATGTGATTTACTATGGTAAACTTTTCAATTGACCTGTTATATATACATATAATCAGGTTTATGTAAGGTAAATAAAGCTTAAGATTGTTTTAGAAGAATAAAAATAACTTAAAAAATATAAAAACAAATACACAATAAAAAATTTTTATATAAAAAAATTAAGAAGACGGAAAACAATAATGAGGAAAAAATTTCATATTAAAAAAAATTAACTAAATAAAAATAAAAAAATACGAAATGTTAAATCCAACGAAAGAATAATAAAAAATATATATATATAAATAAAATAAAAAATAAAAATAATAAACAAAAACGAAAATTTTTGTGAAATCACTTTGAAATGACCGTTCAATGTCGCTGATTTTAGAGTTAATGGCATGGCCAGTGAAGTTCATCACTCATATTGCGGTCTTGAATCTACTACTCATATGCATTTCCACCATTCAACAGGTAATTTGGCATAATTATGAATGAATCATACACATAATTGGTGGCGACATGTTTTGCTGACTAAAACATTTTTGAATTGCAAAAGTGCTAATTAAGCATAGAGTGAAAAAGAAATAATTCCAAAAAAAATTACGAAAAAAATCAATTATGTAATAAATATAAGCAGATATGGCATTAAAAGATAAAATAAATTTAAAAAATTATTAAAATATAATTTAATAAACTTAATAAAATACGCTTGACATTATTTTAAATTTATTCTGTAAAAAAAATTTCTATACATTTTTTGTCTATTTCAACTAAATTTTATATATATAAAAAAACGTATAAAAAAGTATTATAAGAAAACCCCATTTCGTTTTCAATTTATCTCCAATTTCATGCGACATTGCTTCGCTTTCAATTTCAACGTTACATTTACTATTTGCCACAATCAACACACATTCCAAAGCTAAAAAAAAATATTTTTTTCTATACATGAAAGTGAAACGTTTTTTCACCAACTAGCAACATTTGTGCCAAATTGCATTTGCTGCAGCCACAGAAAAAAATTTAACTGTCACCAAAATTTTACAAATAAAAAAAGATAAAAAGAGAAAAAAGCAGGAAAAAAGTAGCAAAAAATAAACGCAAAAAAATAAACACAAAAAAAAAGCGACAACACCCACAAGCAGAGAGAAAAACTTAAATTAAAAAAAAAACACAACACAAAGTGGAAAATGCAACCCAACGGTACGGGAGTAGAGAGAAGTGAGAGAAGTAGCTAGCTATCAACCATAACCTAACGCAAATGCACTGGCAATCACACATTGCTGACTGTTGTCGACGACTACTGACTACTGACCTATTTTCCATATCAGCAAAAGAAGAGTGAGCGTGAAAAATAGAAAAGAAAAATTTCCAGATTTGTCATGGAGAAGTAGCAAAGGAAATAAAAGGAGCGTACAATTTTTTTTTTTTTTTTTTTGCGAGAAAACAGCGGACGTTGTGTGCACACAACAACTCCACCACCAACCTTTTCACCACTCTCTCTCTCTCTCTCTCTCTAGACACCCTCTACCAAGAAGAGCTAACTGTGCTTATTGTATGAGTATTCTATTCTTCTAACTGTAATGAAGCCTGTACGCTGTGGAAAGGAAATCCTCCTTCGCGTTCTACGTTTGAGATTTCAATTGAAATTTGTATATGAGTGACTGTGTGTTTGTATGTTGAAATGTGGTAAGAGGGAAATTCTTCGAAAAAAACAACACTGTCAGAGCGTCAAATGTATGTCACGCTGTCAGGAACACCACAGTTGGTGGTGATGTTGAGTGAGTGTCAGCTAGAGCTTGTGAAAAGTGAAAATCCATGAAAATGGTAAAGCGAAACCCAAAAAAAGCATTTAAGTTACGCCTTCATTTGTTCTATGGTCACTTTTATTTCGCCACTCATTGTCTTCTGCAAATGTCGGTTGAAGCATGTTGGCGCGGGGAAATGGAAAGCCGGCATGTTTTCACGCTCCACACTTTTTTCACTTCTATCCTGGGTCAATTCAAACTTTATTGTTTGCACACAAAAGGCTAGTAAATTTTTCAATTTAACATACTGCTTATTACAATGCTTTACGATGTTGGTGATCTTTCTTCGACACTCCATTTTCTGCAAATCGAAATTTCTTTCTTTCCTACATTTGTTACCATTTTCGATTCGAAAGTAAAGCATTTTGTCGTCGCTAGTGAAATGAAATGGAATGGTCGCTAGGAAATTGTACTTATATATGCAAATTCTTGTCAAACCATTGCTTTGTACATACATATGTACATACTTATACATACATATGGCCATATATATTATATTTAATTGTTTTCTCTCTCATTTTCACCACTTTCTATGCTAAGTAAACATACTTACTTATGTGTGTGTAGAATGGTATGTAGGTAGTTTCGTTCAATTTATCTATGCTCTTTTTTAATGGTCATTGAAATTGTATTTGTACTCGTATATATATGCATTGCGACTTGAATTGCCGAAAATGTGTGTGCTAGTCGTCCCAACTGTGGCCATGTTTATAGCCATTATTAATGTCAACTTGCCTTGGCTGGATAATTTACGATGTGTTGAGCTATTAAGAAATTTTGTCTGATTTTCGTTTATTGCGGTTTAAAAATCTTACATTTTTATCGCAATCAATTTCTTGATAATAAATTGTTCCCTTTCCTTTTTTTGCTTGAAATTTTCAAAAGCTTGATTGTGCAGACTAGACTATTCAATTGCATATTGTATTTTTTTTTTCATTTATTTTATTATAAGAATGCTTAAATTGCAGCACGAAATATGGTGGAGGACAAATTAAGGGGTTTAAAAATCAGCTTATCCTACAGCTTATAGGCGCATCGGAGTAGCTCAGGGAAAAAAGTATATGTGCATGGACGTAATTTGAAAGAAAACAGCAGGAAACACCGTTTTAACATTAAATTGTTAATTTTACCCCACTCCAGCAATAGGCCCTATTGAGTTGTTTAGTGGTCTCAAACTGTCTCCCATTTGTATAAACTCTGTTTGAAAGTATCCCCCAAAACTCTTCAGTAGAGTTAAGATGCTGGCGACTCCGAAAGAGGTAATTTTTTTTTTAATGAAAAGAAGTCTTTAGTCGCGCGCGCAGTATGGATTGGCGTATGGTCTCGCAGGGAAGTCCATCATATCCAAAAGCTGTCCAAATCATCAGTGAACCTCAACTACGATTTCGTTTATAGCGAGTTTGCAGAGACTGTCCAAAATTTTAGTTTTTTGCACCGTATATGTTGACCTTGCAGCTTACAGGTACAGGCTCCCGAGACTAATATCTAACAAATTTATTTTGCTCCAAAATTTGGTATACTCTTCTCCTTGATATACCTAGATTTAAATGTGCTGCTGAATTTCACGCTTACGTCTGTCATAAATTTTAGTCGGCTTCCATTGTGCTATAACTTCGAGGGTTTTTTTTTTAATGACTATAAATAGTATTCTATCACGGCTCACTCTGGAAGCAATTCAGCATCCCGATCCATGCAAACTTTTAATCAGTCCACGCTCCTCCGATAATATGTAGCAGGTGGCATTTTAGCCTTAAAACTATATCTAATATAAATATTAGAATTTACTTGCCGAGATTCTGAGGAAAATCATCCCCAATACACTACGGATAAAGTTAAATGGAGAATATTGAACATGGAAATATATCAGAGAATATAACAAAAACCATTTGTATACCTACTTTTCTACCTGAGGTATAAGCTTAAAGTCATTTTATACATTTGAGAGACTAAGACTAAGTTAATGTATTATATTTTTTTTGCAAACAAAAAAGAACCCGTGCTGATTTTAAGACCGAACCGGGAATAACATTTCATGTTTCTTATATAACTGTAAATTTTGATTATTAAACAAGTTTTGTATGCAAAGGTACGAGAAAACAAATAATTAACAACAAAAGTATAAAATACAAAATAAAATTATAAAAAAAAATAATGATAAAAATTAAAACACGATTCTAAATATATTTAAATAATTAAAAAAATAGAATGCGAAGTGCAGCTCGAAACGAACAAAAAAAACTAAGGTGCCTCTCGTGAAAATTATCATAAATTAGCAATAAATAATTGAAGTCTCACCAAATGAGGCCATAAAATTTTGTGGCAAAGTAAAAACAAAATTTAGCTAAAACATATAAAATTGAAATCGAACAGCAATTACGCAGTAGCAAACTAGATCCAATTCAAATTATTTTATTTTATTTTATTCCAAAATAAGCCATACAATTTTTATACGGATCAAGAGTAGGCGCGAGTAGAAAATTCGCATAAAATAAGACTAAATAAAAACAGGAATTATTTGAAAAGGAAAGACAACGAATGGCTCAAACATGAAACTGACGCCTAAAGCAAACATGTGTGCCTTTCTCTAGGGTTGAAGCTTTTTATCCCAAATTCTGAACCCAATCACATTTGCTTTAAGTATCATAAAAATTTTAAATACAATTTCAAATACTTCCTGCAGACAAGTTTCCTTGTTCGTGATTCTCTTGCAATATACACGCGTCTCGTAGATTTGATTTCCAATACTTTTTACTGCGAAATGTATGCCACTTCTGATTTTAGCGAAAACATTAAGTTTAAAATTTCTTAACAAATTCACATTTATGCAAGGATTATCCACAATTTTCTTGTTGTTTAATCTCAAATCAAAAACTCTTTTTTTGCGAAATTTATGCCACTTCTGATTTTAGTGAAAAGATAAACTTATGTATTTCTAAATGAAGAATAAAACTTTCACAATAACATATGTATATGTTTCGCATTTCCTAAATACGTTTTTTCACTAAAAAAAAATATACATTTGCATTTGCAATTGAGTTTCCTCTTCTAAAACATTGAACTGTTCAATATGAATTTTTAAGGGCGGGTTGTGTGTATCCGCTTAACATTTAGCTTTAAATATTTCAAGCTCATTCTTGGATGTTGTAATAAAAATTTCAGCAAAAAGCCTACAATCCAGAACCAGATTTCTTTGATTCGTCTAGCGTTCAATTTAAACTTGCACAATACTTCAAGACACTGTATGAGCGTAAATCTAAATTTATAGTGCATGACTTTTGTTGCCTAGCTATAATTTATTTGCTCCCCTTTCAACGCCTGCTGGGGCAAAGACAAAAAAAAAATACCACAACGCACAAACTCTGCAAGCGTACGCATTTGCGAAAGAGGTGGGTAGTAGTATATGGAGCTTAGCGTGTGGAATATGTGATATTGCCACCAATTTCATTCAACAAACTCATTCATTCATTCATTCATTCATTCCTTCTTACATACATATATATAGTTATTATGAAGCCACTTCATGAATGAATAAACGTATTCAATGTAGAAAGAATAAATGAAGAAAATTTCAATTATCCAATACTAGCAATAAATGAATGAATAAATGTGGAGAATGGGCCGCCAAACCATGACCATAAAAAAAATAAAAAATAAAAACGTACAAATGAAGCAAAATGTACAGACAAAGTGGAAATAAAGAAATAAAAACAAAAGAAATTCATAAACAAGACAAAATTGAAGAAAATTACAATAATAACAAATATGGTATAAGGTGACGAAGCAAGCAAGCAAGTAATCGTAGGCCGCCAGACAATTGGCGAAGCAAGACCGACCAGTATGTAATGCAGGTGGTGAGGCAAGCCGAAAGTTAAACAGACAGTCGGATAGACTTGCAACGTGCAACAACCAAAAAAATTCACTCATTTCATATGCATATAATGCAATAATAAATGATATCTCGCTGTATTTGTTTGTGGTTTTGCGCTTGTCTTAAAGAAACCAAAAAAAAAAATGGGTATTCTTATATGGAAATATCAAATAAGTATTTTGTTTGTTTATTTAAAGGCACTGTGCAGTTGAAAATTTTCCGTTTTTATTTATATGTTACGCGCTCTTGACTAGCGGAATACTATTTTTTATTCTCATTATCAACAATTTTTCTACTTTTGAAGTGAATTGCACGTGTTGGTAATGCACTACGGGCACGGTAATGATCATAAAGAGGGAAACAATGGTGGTGAGTATATTCAAATTACTTTTTTTTCTTTCTCAGTGATGTTACATCATTAATTTGGCAACTATTTCGATTTAATATAGAAAAACTGAAATTTCTAACTTCATGAAATGTGTATTTTTGCTTCAAATACTTCTATGACCAGCATCGAAGCTTGCGAAATATGCACACGCACATTCATATAGAAATAAACGCTATTACCTCACATTCCATCCACCACGGCCATTGCTGTTTTACCGCCAAACTTCATTGATTGATTGGTTCAAATAAATTCGAAAGGGAGGAAAACGGAAAAACTCAAAACAAATATACACCGGAAATTCAATTAAATCGAACGAACGACTGGCTGTCTGTCTGATAGCTGCTTTACCAGTTAGAACGCGATCAATGCAGTCTTTTGCTCATTCATCCGCATGAGCTGGCGACAATTTCCCATTAGTCTATCATCAATATTTACTATGCTCTGGAGAAGTGTCGCGTCTGCAGCAGTAACATTTCACTTTCAAACAAAATTTTCTATGCGGAATGAACATATAGATTTATCAAATTGTCTTGTACTGAAGTGCGGAAATCTAATTTATATACTTTTTTCATTTATACGAAACTGTAGCGCATTTCTGGTGATTTGCACTTTTCTAGGGTCAAACTGTTGCATTATTAACACCCTCATGGGCAGGCAATGTGCGCTGTTTCCTTACTTTGCACACGTGCATTATTGTCTTTGATTTGGTTGTCAATCAGCATTTGCAAAAGCACTTTGAAAATTAACCCTTTTCCACTTTTATTTGTAAAATGGACAGACGTGTCTAGTTAAACTGTCCGTTTTAGGAGTTACCAGATCAGTGAAGTATTTTTATATTAGATTTTGAGGAGTAAATACTTTTTGACATGATTTTCATTAGGTTATGTCGGTTTGCAAAGCAATTCCTCACTCTTCGCCTGTAGGTTGTTGACTAATTTTCCTTTATTCTATTGTAAATTACACTTTTCTCGCCATCCAATAATTTTAAATACTATAATCTTTATGTCACTTCTGATTTAAGCGAAAAGCAAACTTTTGAAAACGTTTTAAATTACTGTCTAGTTAAACTGTCTGTTTTAGGAGTTACACTTTACTGATCTGAAGTGTTTTTATTTTAAGCTTTGAGGAATTCCAAACTTTTTGATATGATTCTCATTAAACTATATCAGTTTGCAAAGCTACTCGTCACCCTTCGCTTGTAGCTAATTCTTCATTATTCTATTGAAAATTACACTTTCCTCAACATCCAATAACTTTTAAATACTATAATCTTTATGCCACTTCTGATTTGAACGATCCAGTAATTTTAAATACTATATTATTTATACCACTTCTGATTTAAACGAAAAACAAACTTTTGAAAATATCTTAAATTACTACATCCTACTTACCTCCGAGACTCAATTTCATGCCAGTTCAGATTTCAGCAATGAAGTTTCTAAATAAAATAGATAAATAGATAAGGAAAACATATAATACAAGTACTTATCTTCAGTTACCCATTAGTTACTTCCAGGTAATGCTGATTGAAATGATCATTTAACATTTTCTGCACTTACGCAAAAATGATGTATTTCTTGGGACTTTGAGTGAGCTAAGAGCATGCTCGCTTTGACTCCCGATCTGAAGTCTATATTTAAAACATCCTAAGATTAAGGGCCAATGTTAATGTAGACTATTTTCAGCTTGGCAGCTCTAAAACCATATACTCGCAGCGACGCCCTTTGAGCCTGCAGTGCAAAAATCTGTTCGCCATATTCATTCAGACATGAAATGATAAACCCTGGGATTACGTTGGAGTTAACACAAAGTAATGACAGTTGAAATTACAAATAACAAGACCAACAAAAAAAACATACCTATAAGCGTATCTCAATCAAGTTAAGCTGAAAAAGGGGTAAAACGATGAAAAGGAAAAAAAAAACATTGTAAAATGGCAAACCAAATAAGTGCAAGTGTCGGATTTGCAATTGACTTGGTCGCACGTACAACTGAATGATGGCAGCAGATACTTCTATGCGAAAGGTATTACAGCAATCAACCCTAAATGCAATCGCTTCACACACATGTGACTGTGAAAACTCACAAGAGGGAAAGGGAGTTCAGCTAAACTGTTGCAGTGATTGAGGAGGCCTTTGGGTGCCCATTTGTAAATGAGAGCGAGAGTGTTGACAGCATTTAGTTAAGTGTCAAGTTGTGGTTACAAAACACAAGATAAAAATTAAAAATAAATAAAAATTAAAAAAAGAGAAAAATAAAAATAACACAAATCAAGTAAATTTGCAAAATACAACAACAGCTATTGCAAAAATAAAGTGAACTAATAGTAAAAAATAAAAATAAAACTTGCTGGCGGGATTAAATTTTTTCGCTGAAGGGCGTTGGTAATTTACTCAATGTGAGCGGATAAGCTGTTATTTTTTTTTTTTTTTTTTTTTTTTTTTTTTTAAATTTGTATACTACATAATACTACAGCTGTCTAATGCTCGCAACAGTCGACTTTTGTGCAACAATTTTTTTTTTACGTACTTTAATGTTGCTTTGGCGGCTTAAATATCAGTTGCTGGCGTTAATGAATTGACACTATGCGTTGCTGATTTGCGGTTAACGCAGTGGCTTGGTGGCGGTGGTGATGGAGAGACGTTGGAGGGCAAACGTGCAATCTTCTCTACAATGTTCGAGGATTTTTTTTTTTTTTTACACAACTGTATCTCCCTATCAGCTAAGTGCTTATGCGCATACAATTAATTAATATACATTTCAAATTTCAATAGAATTATGCATTGGCGTGTATAGATTGTGATAAGACAAGGTGCGAAAGTACTTGAATTGTGGAATATTGGAAAATAAAATTACACGATCTTATCTACAGACGTGTTGATTACTTTACATTATTAACCTTTGAAAAGTGACCTTGATAAAAAAATAGACAGTGATTTAATTAAAAATTAAAAATAGTCGTGGGGTTTGAAATTTTTACATCGGATCAGAAGAATTTTTTATTAAAAACAAAAAAAAAATATTAAATCTTATTCGAAAATAGATTATGTGAAATTTTGATATTCTAACATAGTTAGGAAATTCAAAAATAACTTAAATCTTGTAATAATCAAGTTTTCAACAAAGTAATAACTGCTCAAAGTACTTCATGCTAATTGTTTGAATATTTTTTTTTAATGTTTATAACAGAAATACTGTTAATTTACAACACGTTTTATACTTATACATTAGCAATAGCTTATGAAGTGTCCTACATTTCGCTTTAACACCTTTTCATACGTTCGCATTCGAAAATGTTTGGCAAGCAGAAGAAAAAAATTTTATAAAATTACAACAGAGAAATCTTTATAAGAAAAACTTAAAAAAATTACAAATTTATGTATTTTTATATTTCGTAGCAGTTTTTCAGACACTTTTTCTAGTACTTTAATTTTTCCTGTTGTTTCTTACTACCATCTACTGTCTCTTAGTGCCGTCTACTGTCTCTTAGTTAAGATTTTCCTCATAAATAGTCAATGCTGAAGGTTATCAGACGACCAGTTAGTCTGCCTTCTGAGCGATATGTCACATAGCAGTCGTCAGACAATGAGTATTAGTCCTAAGTGCTCCCCACATCTTCCACTTTGTACACTGTGCAGAGAATGCGTGCAAATGAGGGTTATTTGTTCATGTTTAAGTACAAATACAACAATAAAACTCAACACTTTTATATAAATATATTACATGCTTAAAGATTTACATGCTTCCTGACATGAGCGATAAACCATGCTTATAGTTATGTGAATTTTCTTTAAATAAATTTAATTTAGCTCAATTTTTGCTTTGTTACTTTGCCACACTGCACACAATGAGCTGCAATTATGAAGAAAACTTCCTCAAGTATTTCTTTTTTTTTTATGTTATTTTATTTTATTATTATTAAATTTTTATTTTTATTTTTGTTTTTATTTTTTTAACGAAAGCAATTTTTCCAACAACAACAAAAAAGATCTCACAATCTTTTGTTACAAAATTTTTTCACTTCACATTTTTGCGCACTCAACAGCATCATCTCATCGGTGAGAGCGACTGTCAACATAGCTAGTCGTGCAAACAAGCGGCACCACACACACAACACCTACACAAAATTCATCAGCGCCTCCATTCAATGTCATCCAATATCTTTCAATGGCAAAATACTGTGGATTAAACAAAAAAAAAAAAAAAAATTAACTGCAAAAAAAGTAATTTGCATTGGAATTTTTCTGTTGTTGCATTACCGTTTACACACTCACTCACTCGCTCGCTCGCTCGCTTGATTACTTGCGTCGCTCTCATTTTCTTTTACTCGTTACCGTACTCTATAGGCAAGAGAACCGCATAATGACACTTAACTAACTGCCAAAACCACAAATTAATCTTACGTGTCACTAAATTTAATACATTTTTACAACTTAATACTTTGTAAAATATTTTTTATTTACTATTTCGCGTTCATTTTTTTCGCATTCGAAAAGATTTTCTCACCTTTTTGTAGCGCCCATCTAAGGTTACAAAAATTTCCATCGCATGTCAATCAAATGACGCATTGAAGCGTGAGGCTGTTAGCGAGTGATATGGAAAAATAATTACAGTTAACACAGGGTGCAATGTGTTTTTATTTTTTATTTATTTATTTATGAAAAGCAAATGGTTTTGTATTAAATTATAATAAAATTAGATTAGTTGACAAAGAGTTTGCCTTAATAGCATTTACATAAATTAAAATAAGAACCAAGTATAGAGGAAAATCAACAAACAGTGATAAAAATAACACCAAAAAATTTATAATTTTTGCTATAGTTGCGCCAAAAAATAAAAATAAATAAATAAAAATAAAATAAACAAAAAAATATAAATAATAATAATAATAATAATAATAATAATAATAATAATAATAAAAATTTAAAAAAAAAATTTAATTGAGAAACAAAAATTAGTAGAGAAAAAAAGAACCGTCCTACAGGCCGTAAAATGTTTACAAAAAAATAATAATAATTGAATATTTTTACGCTGGTTGCACAGCACCAGCAACAACAACAACAATACCTGTAAGCTCTGTTGCTAAACAAAATTTCACAAAAAAAAAATTAAATACAAACACATCAGCCGGCAGGCGGCAGGCGGCTTACAAATTGCGAACAGCAACTCAAACCGCCACCGGCAAGTGGAGAACAAAAAATAAACATCGCTTAAGTGGGGGATGTAATTTGTATTTGGCAATTTTTGGCAGCATTTGTTGTGAGTAGAAACAAAATCGGTTGGTTAGTGTTCGTTAGAGCCGGACAAGCCGACAGCAAACGGAAGGTGTTTTGCAAAAATGAATGCGAAATGAGTTAAGGCAAATTAAAAAAAAATAAAAAATATGCGAAACATTGTTAAATAAAAACACAAGGGGGTACACATACGCAAAAATATATATAAGTATAAAATCCGGCAGGTAGCGCAGCTTTAAAACCAAAATTCGTATTTGGAACGGACCGACGGTGGCCGCAAATAAAATTAAATGAAAAGCATATCAAAATTTAAAGATATATATACAAAAATTAAATATATATATATATATATATATATATATATATATATATATATATATATATATATATATATATATATAAATTAGAAAAAAATTCATAAATAGTGTGCTTGGTAGCCATTTGTAGACAGTTGCACAACAACAACATTAATTTTTGAATTTTTTTTTGCAATTTTTTCCTTGCCGCAATTAAAGAAGTTGTAGGAGCGCTAACCCTCTAACGACGGCTAAAGCGTATTTAAATTACCAACAGCCAGTTAAAAATTAAGTTAGTAGCAACTGTACAACAATATTACAACTTTTTCATGGTACAATGCCATGTGGCTGACGAAAAAAAAATTTGGCCACCATTAAATGAGACAAACATTGTATGGCACAATATCGGTTTTGTTGGCGGCATTTATGTTATTTACTGCTAATTTATTTATGTATGTGACTGTTGCAATTTTTTTTTTTTTTTTTTTTGCAATAAATTTTTTTATTGACTTACAACACAATGGATAAATTTGTTTAGTTTGTGTCTTTCGCAGGTTATTTTAATTTTAATTTTAATTTTAATTAATTTCTATTTTTTTTATATTTTTTTTTATTTTTTTTTTTATTTTTTTTATTTTTTTATTTTTTTTTGCTTGGAGGAAGTTGCTCAATGCAAATTACATAATGGCTTTTTCCTTTTTTTGGTTTTTTTTCTTTTTTTACATTTTTTTTTATATATTACATTTTATTCAATTTTTATTTTTTAATTTTTAATTTTTAATTTATAATTAATAAACATTTTTTTTGTTTTATTTCTTTTTTTTCTTAAATTTGTTTATTCTCTTTTTATTAATTTTTTTTATTACTATTTATTTTATATTTCCTATTGTTTTCTTGTTATTATTACTTTTTATTAAATTAATTTTTATATTTATTGTGTTTTTATTAACTTTTTTGTACTTTGTCTTATTTTAATATATATTACCCCTTTCCTAAATTTTTTTACTTCTATTTTTATATTTTCTGTTTTTTTTCATAAATATTTATAATTTTTTTGTTTAGTTTTATGTATTTTTTTTTAATTTTTTTTTTTTACATTTCTCTTTTCATTTATTTTTTTATTACTTTTTTAGTTTTTTAGTTTTTTTTTTCATATTTTTTTTTTAATTTATTTTTTTATTTATTTTTGTTTAAATTTTTTTAATATTTTTTTTTTTTTATAATTTTTTTTATAGTTTTTATTTTTTTATTTTATTCATTTCTATTTTCTTTTATTTCTTATTCCTATACTTTTAAATTTTTTATTTAATTTTATTTTGGGATTTTTTATTTTTAATCACTTATTTTGAATTTTTTTATTTTTAATTTTCCCCCTTTTTGATTTTTATTATTATTATTTTTTTTTTTGAATTTATCAATTCTTTCCCTATTTTTATGTCTTTTCTAGTTTTTTTTTTTTTGGAAATTCTTACTTTTTTTTAATTTTTTTTTTAATTTTTTTTTTTTGTGATTAGTATCTTTTTGGAGATAAATCATTGAATCATTGAACGGTGTGGTTGCTAAGTTGTCTAGTGAACTGTTGTAATCCCACGTATTGAGCCTGTAATGTGGCGTAGGAAATATTTCAAATTTCTCTTTATGTCCTCCTGACAATCTTTTTTCACCTAATTTTAGTTTTCCGCAAGTATAATTTCACATTTTGTATTTATAATACTTCAGTAAAGTTATTATGCTTCCGGCGCAATAACACAAAAAATGCTTATGCAAAACGTCATTTCATTGCACCACTGAAGCTAACAATCCTTTAGGCAAGCATATGCGCCTTCAAATTACACAAGAAAAACTCCAACGAGTAAGAATAAGAATAACATTTTAATTAAACAATATTTTAGCACCACAAGAGAGTGATTGTAATTGCGAACAGCTTGTCTCATTTCACTTTTCTCTTGCAAATTAGCGCCATAGGTGATCAGTATGTAATTAGCCTAGGAATTGCTATTTAACCAACAGCTATATATCAAATGTATGGACGTACATAAATTACACACGTGCTTACAACAACAAACTCGCTGCACTCGTTAGACAGCGCTCGGACTGTCAGTTGGGCAGCGCAGCATCGCAAATCACATAATGGCAACTGGACTTATGAACAGCACATTTTCTTAGCACCTAACAGGCTAATGAGAGTACATATATGATTATATACATATAAAAATATATACATATACACGATTAAGTGCATCTACTTAATTGCAACACAGTTGAGTGTTAATAATGCCTGCTTGATTCTTGTCTGATTTATGTCTGCCTCTGTTTGCGTGCACTCAGACGGCAGCAACTCGTTGCCATTTGACAGGTGAGTAAGTAACAGCGAGTACGGTTAGTGAAATAAAATATGCTCGTACGCCAGTCGGTCCATGTATGTAGTTGCGGCGAACAAATAGAATAATTGAAGGAAAATTATAAAAAGTGACATTTAAAATTTAAATTATTTATTATAATAAATGAGTGAGTGAGTGAGTGCGTGAGTGAGCAAGTAATAAATAAAATTGCTGCAGGGAAGAGACAAGCAGCGGCAGAGGGACAAATGTTGGGCAATTAGTTGGGGTGGCGGCGCACAATGGCGCCAAATGCTGAAGGGTGTTGGCACAGGGTGGCATTGATAGTGCTGAAAATGTCAGCAGATCATATTGCGATCAGTGGCATAATGGGGTACTTTGAAGAGTGAGGGGACTCGAGTGAGCAGCTTCTCAAAAGCTGTGACTTTTCATTGTTGACAGCTGCTGCTGCTGCTGCTGCTGCTGCTACGGCAATGATTGAGTGACAACACAATTAAGCATGCAGTTGCGGGTTCGCGCTGGCTTTGCTGACATTTAAATGCATTTTATACAATTTTTTTTACTAAATAATTAAAAAAGACGCCAACTAAAAAGAAACCCATTTATTATTTTTCACATTTCCATTTACTATGCCATAGCATCGACATCAAAAACAACAACAGCAGCACACATACATACGCTACGCTAGAGAATGAACATGAGGTTCTTGACATCGATAAATCAATTTAGCATCACGCTTCATAAAAAAACGAAAATATTCCACACAGCTGATGGCATCACAACAAATGTTTAATTGCATTTTTATTATTAATGTTGTTGTTGTTGTTGTTTTCGTTGCTAGTGTGTGATTTTACTGCAAAAAGGTGGGCCATTGATGAATTGTTGTCACTTTAACGCATTTTGCTGTGTCGCCGTCGCGTTGTAGTATTGTGTTGCAGCAGCTACTGTTGTGAGTTGCCACTACTAGCAGGTAATTAAATTAATGCGTATTTCTTAACAGCATTTATGTGTTGTTTTCATATTAACGTTGCTAGCGAAGAAGAAAAAATGAAATTTAATGACTTTTTCGAAAATTTATTGCATAGCCTAAGACAATTTCAAAATTAATTTAAATATATCTGTTAATTTTTTATTACTTAAATTTAAGCTTTCGCTTATAGCTCAAACTTCCGCGTTGACATGAAATATTAAGCGAATTTTTCGCTTCCTATTTAATTTTAATTTTTTTTTTTTCATAATGTATGTAAGTTCTTAGTGCGTGTAAATATTTATTTATATACTTAATATTTTATAATTAAATTTTATTGCAATGTGGAAAAATTGTTGAGATCACAATCCCTCAAATGTCATTGAACTTTCTGCCTTTATTTACATTTTCAATTACCATATTTTATTTTATGTTAAATTATCTATTTTACTTTATTTTAACTTATTTTTTATATATAATTTAATTTTCATATATAATTTAGTTTTTATATTTAATTTATTTTAATTTATTTGTTTCATTTTATTTTATTTCATATCAGTTGATTTTATTATTTTATTTTATTTCATTACATTTAGTTAAGTTTAAATTATTTTAATTTAATTTAATTTGATTTAATTTAATTTAATTTGAACTGAATTGATTTGATTTGATTTGATTTAATATATTTTATTTATTTTTTTTATTTTTTTATTTTATTTTTTTTATTTTTTCTTTATATTTTTTTTTTATCTTTTTAAGGGTGATCCCAGTAGAGATCCCTTTTTTCAATAGCCTTTTTTTTGACCGATCACGCGTGAGTCGTGTCAAGCTGTCATGTTATTTTTGTTCAGTGTTGTTTGGCAATTCATCATGGAGACTTACGCCTGAACAACGTTGACAAATCATTTATCTTTATTACGAAAATCCACATTCTGTAAAGACTGTGTTTCGTGCGCTTCCCTTAACTTACGATCAACATAATCGGCCTACTGAGCGTACTATTCGTAACACCGTCACCCATCTTGAAACCCAGAATTCATTATTGGATAATATTCGACCGAATAGATCACGCCCAGCACGCAGTGAAGAAAATATAGCGGCCATGGTTGAAAGTGCACAAGAACACCGTGGAAAGAAATTCGGTGCTGTTCCCAGCAACTCGGACTGACGTATGGACCGCCGTGGCGCAGCTTACGTCGAGATCTTAAATTGAAAGCGTACAAAATGCAGCTTGTTCAAGAGCTCAATCCGCTTGACCTTCCCAAGCGACATCGCTTCGCTCTATGGGCTCTTGAAAAGCTCCAAGAAGATCCGACTTTTCGAGCCAAATTTTGATCAGCGATGAGACCCATTTCTGGTTCAATGGGTATGTAAAAAAGCAAAATTGCTGCACTTGGGCGAAAAGCAACCTGCAGAGACTCAAGAGCTGCCATTTTATCCAGAGAATGCAATGGTTTGGTGTGGTTTGTGGGCCGGTAGAATCATCGGTCTATATTTCATCAAAAATGATGCCGGTGAGAACGTAACGTCAATGGCGACCGTTATCCTGCCATGATAACCGACTATTTGGCGACTGAAATTGAAGCTTGTGATCTCCGCGACTTTTGCTTTCAACTAGACGGTGCCACTTCCCACACATCGCATCAATCAATGGATTCATTGAGAGAATATTTCAGTGAGCAGATAATTTCACGTTTTGGGCCGGTCGATTGGCCACCAAGATCGTGTGATATCACACCGTTAGACTTTTCTGCGGGGATAAGTCTATGCGGACAATCCCACTTCGGTTCAGATCTTGGAGCAAAACATCACGCGTGTCATTCGCCAGTTACCAGTCGAAATGCTCGAACGAGTCATCGAAAATTGGACTCAGGGGACCATCTGAGACGCAGCCGCGGCCAACATTTGAAAGATAATATTAAAAAAAAAAAAAAAAAAAAAGCTTGTTTTGAGTGATAATAAATATTTCCAATCAAATTTAAATCCTGTTTTTTTTCGTTAAAAAGTAGGCGTCCACGAAACGGATCACCCGTTATATTTATTTTTTATATTTTATGTTTATTTATTTTTTATATTATTTTTTTATATTTATTTTTTATTTTTCTATTTGTTGTTATTTTATTTTTTTAGTTTTTTACTTACTTTTTCTGCTTATTTTTGAGTTTTATATTTATTTTTATTTTATTTTTTTAAATCTTTTTTTATATTTTTTCTTCTTTTTTTCGTTTTTTACCCGCTTTTTATTTTGTTCAATTATTTTTCGTTTTTTTCTTTAATTGGCTTTATTTTTTCGAAATTTATTTTACTTTACATTAATTAATGTTGTTTTTTTTTTTATACAAATATTTTGTTATTGCACAATTTTGAGCATATAAATATTCCGTTATTATATTTTTACCGAATTGTTTTTTATGACACATACTTCTTAAAATTTTATTGGCTATAATAGAGTCTTAAAATTTCATGGGCACGGCAAGTGTGATTTTATTATTTTTATTTTTATTTTTCGTTTTGAAACTTACACTTGTTCATACTTTACGATGTAAACATTTAAGAAAACACAATAATAAACTTTCTTCTTCCAGCTACATATGTGTATAAGTAAACTGGAAATTTTTTGTTTTACTTATTTTATGCTTTGCATCAACTGAAGGGGCATAAAATATTGGGAACGAACTGATAATGACTTTGTTTTGTTCAAAAATAAAATTTATAAATATTTTAAATTTTTTATGATATCCAATCTTCAAAATGTTTATTTTATTGCACTTAACAATGTTAAGCTGTGTCATAAAATAATAAAAATTATACAAAATTAACAATAATAAATTAGGTTATGCTTACGAACACTTCTTCTGCAAGAACTCAGAGTTGTTGTTGCAATTTTGTAAACTCTACTATAGTTTTGCCTTAATGTATTTGTGTTTATAAATGTGTGGGAAATGTATTTGAAAAAGAAATGTTCTTGCAAGTTATTACTTGTAAAATTTTCATCGCCGGCAATGTGAGAAAATTATGCGGAAAACAACATTTCTCATCCCACACAATAATTTTCTTCAACAGTAATGATAACCAGTCGCTTAAGCTCAGATAAATAAAATTAATTAACATATCATTGACATTACACACACACGCACACATACACACACACACACATGCCATTGACCTCTCGCAAGGAACATGTCACACAACAAACGCCGCATGCATTCAAAATTCATTGACAACAACAGTGCAGCATTTAAATAAGAAGCAGAAGAAGAATAAATAAACATGTTAAACAACAATTTCTCCTGCAATAACAATAAAAACTTGTAATACACCACTTGTGTGTTTGAGTTCTAGGCAACTACGAGTACATACATATGAGAAGGTACAACATAATCCATGTATGATCAACTCAATTCCTGCTCCATGCAAGTGACACACACACACGAAAGTGCAATAAAATTTGAAACATTATTTTTATGCTTTCACACTTTTCCTGCTATTCCACAATGTTTACTTTTATTTTTATATTTTATTTATTTTCTTCCATACAAATTGTCGTTTCGATTTCACTCGCCGTTAAAGGTACCATGAACGAGTAAGAGAAACCAAAGCGAACAAATGTATGCTCGGCTCGTACTTCATCTGCAATTTATTTAAAATTCGTTCCCGAATGTAAGTGTTAGTTCTTCGTGTTGATTTATTTTTTATTTCATTTATTGATTTGTTGTTATTGCTCTTCCACCGGAAGCGGAAGTGAGAGTATTTGTGTATGTTATGTATGTAATTTTCAATCTTTATTTGCATATGCCAAGAGCGTTGGTAAATATATATAAATATATTTAGACGCTGGATTTGTGCATACGAGTCGAGTTTCTTCACGAATTTGTTCTGTGCAGAGTGAAGCAGAATTTCCTCTTTTATGCTTTCTCGCCTAATTTCGAGTGATCGATGAACTTACAAATATATGTATATATTTACCTTCAAGTTTTATTTTAAAAAAAAGTTCCATTTCTAATTTTCTCACAATTTTTTAATTTTATTTATTTATTTATTTTTTTATTTATAAATTTTTTTATTTTTGTTGAAAGTGTTTATATTTGATGTACTTTTTGTAATTTTTTTCTAATTTAAATTTTTACTGCAAAGCAAATAAAGTTAAATTTTCTATTTTCTAGCCTTTTTTTAATGAAATTTTTTATACCTTTCATGGATATGGAATGGTATGTATATTAACTGAAAACCATCGAATTCGAATTTTGCGTTTTGCAATATATTTAATAGGTGCTTGAGAGGTATAAAGACCGAAGACAGCACTTCTTCAATTTTAATTAATTTCATTTTTTTAATTTTTTTATTTCTTTAATTTTTTTTTTTAATATTGTTTTTTTTTTATTTTTTTTTTTTGCTATTTTTATTTTTTTTAACATAATTTTTTTTATGTTTTTTCACATATTTTTTTTTTAATTTTATTTTTATTTTTTTTTTAATATATTTTATAAAAATTTTATAATTTTTTTATTAACGTTTTTTATTTTTTTGAATTTTTCATATTTTTATTTCTTATTTTATATTTTTAATTATTCGTTTATTTAAATCTTTTTTAATATCATTTGTTTTATTTTTTATATTTATTTAACGTTTTAAATTTTCTAAACTTTTTAATTTTTTTGAATTTTTTATACTTAAAATTTTTATATTTTTTATATTTTTTTTAATTTTATGTTAATAATCTTTTACTTTATTTATTATATATTTTTTTTCATCTAAATTTACTAATTATCCGAATGTTTTTTTTTTGTTTTACTGACTTTAATACTTTTTTCTTTTGCTTTCACAATTTTTTATTTTTTAACTTATTTTTTATAATTTTTATTATTTTCACCATTTGAATCTTTTTTATTATTTTATGTTTTATTTTTAATTTCTTTTTATGTTTACCTTTTTTTTGTATTTTTTATATTCGTTTATATTTTATTTATATTTTTCTATCCTTTACTTATTTATTTTCCTTTTTTTTTCTTTTTTTATGTTTATTTTGGTTTTGTTTTAATCAATTCTTTATTTAATTTTAGTTTTAATTTTTTGTATTATTTATTTTTTTCGCAATAGTTTTTATGCTTATTATTAATTTTTTATTTTTTTTTCTTAATTTAATTTTTAATTTTAGTCTTTTAATTATATTTTAATATTTTTTTTTACAAATTTTTAATTTTTGCAATATTTTTAATTTTTGTATTTTTTTAATTTTTAATTAATTAAAATTTCTTTATTTTAATTTTTTTTATAATTTTTTAATTGTTTATATTTGATTTTTTTATAATATTTTTACTTAAAATTTTTTCATTTAACATTTAAATAGTTTTATATATTTTAGCTTTGAAATTTCTAACTGGGATCTGGAAAAACCTGTTTCCACACGCGTTCAGCTAGATTCGCGACATATATATTTTTTATTGCAGTACTTAATGCTTTCCACTATCAATCGTTTTTTTATCACTAAGCTGTCCGTTCATGGCAATTTATGTACCTTTTAAGCTTATGCATACATACTACCTATATGTAGTATATGTATATACTCCCGCTCTTGTCTTTTTCAAATATTCTTTTTTAATTTGCATTAGAATGCAAATTATTATTAATTTATGAATATACACGTATGTAACATATGTACACATATATGTATATGTTAATAACATTAACTACATGCTGGTTTGTGCTCGAGTTGCGCTGTCGTTGACAAATTGTTTTTAAATCAGTAGCTATAAATTATGACCAAGCGAGTGCAAAAAAAAAAAATTAAAATTAAAAAAAAAACATTGTATATATTTATACTCTAATGTATAATCGATTGTGTAACAGACTCGCATATTATTTAAGGGTATCAAGTTACCTAACAATTTGCTGTCTTGATAAATATTGTGGGTTCTGACAATTTCGCTTGCGGCAAAGATTTTTACAAAAAAAATATGCGCTAATTAAAAAAACAAATAAAAGCAATAAAAAAGGAAAATGAAAAAACAAAACACACATGCAAAGCTTGTATTTATATAACAGCAGAAATGTACTCACATATGTAACTAAATGCATAGAAAGTTGCTAATTATTGCTCAGCTGGACGGCGTGACCTCAAAAGAGGTGTTTAAATGTAGAAAAACAAGATATGGCAATATTTTCCAGAACGAATTAACAGCGAATATTTTTTTTTGCACTCGTTCAACTCAACTCGCAATTCGTTACAATATTTGCTCTATTTTCATGTTGTGAAAAACCGTTAAAGGTTGTGAATTGAATATATATATATGTATATGGATTTCAAAATCTAATCTTCACAGATGTAAATTTGCAGCTTGAACTTGCGACCGAGTTTCAAGGCAACGTTAAGCATAGTTTTTTTAGCAGAAAGAGTGGTGCTTATATTTGGCACTCGCTGAGGTGAGAAATTGGCACCTGTATGCGAATTAAAAACATCAACACGTGTTTTTATTTATTTATTTGTTCAAAGCTGCTTCAAATCAGTCAATAGAAATAAAAATATGTTTTTAGTATTAAAAAAATATATTAAAAAAATATATATATTTAAATTCAAAGAATAAATGTATTTAAAAAAAAAAATTTTAAAAAAAATTAAAAATTAAAAAAATATATATATATAAAAAATTTAAAACTTATATTTGAAAAATATAAAACTATAAAAAATATATATATAACACTTAAAAAAAGTACAATTTTCTGAAAATCAAAAAATTAGGTAAGAAAAACAACATACATTATTAAATTCTACGGAACAATCTATAACATAATTTTTGTTAAAAAAAAAAATTAGAGTCAAAAACATCAAAAAATTTAAAAAAAACTATAATAAAAATTTTAATTAAAAAAAATATATATTATAAAAAACTAAAAAAAAAGAAATATAAAAGTTTTTGAAAGTTAAAAAAAAAATGAAGTAACAAGAAGCATAATTAAAAAAAAAATAGCCATATAAATGTAAAAAACAAATTTAGAAAATTGAAAAATTAAAATATTTAAATATAAATATAAAAAAATTAAGAAATTATCAATACTAACAAAAATATTAAAAAAAAAACCAAAGATAAAAATGAAAAAAGGAAGAAAATCAGTTAAAAAAGTTTATATAAAACAAATACATTTAATAAAAAAATTAATTAAAAACTCAAAAGGAATAATTACAAAATCTAAATATACGCTAATTTTTTTTACATATTGTTAAACTTTAATTATTTATTAGAAAACATTTGCTGTTTTTTTTTTTTTTTTTTTTTTTTTTTTTTTTTTTTTTTTTGGAAATGTACATAATATATAATATATATACGGAATTATTTATTGCAAATAAAATGTGTTTCAGAATTGGAAAAAAAATGTAGGTGTAAACTATAAGCAAAGAAAATTACAAGGAAAAATATTAAAAAAGTAAAAAACAAAAAATTCAAAATTAAAAAATTACAAAAATATATTAAATTAAAAAATTTAATTTAAAAAAATTAAATAATAAAAAAAAAACTATAAATAAATTAAAAATTATTTATTTTTTTTTAAATTAAAAAACAAACAAGAAATATTAAAAACACAAATGATAACTTTCGATATCATACTTACTGATTTTTTTTTTTTTTTTTAATATTTATATACTAAAATTTGAAAAGAAACTAATATAAAAACTTCAAATAAAAACTTAATATAAAAAATAGTGTAAAAAAAATAAACAAAATATCTGAGAACTAAAATTACCTAAACCAATTCATACACAATTAAACTACTGAGTTGTGGCATAATTTTGTAGATAGCTAAATTCTTATGCATAAGAAAAATGGCAAAAAAAAATATTGTAAATATAATTTAAAAATAAAATTCAATGTAAGAAATCTAAAATAAAAAATAAATAAATTTAAAAAAAAATGATAAAACATAATACAACTAAATTAAAAATAATTAAATAATAAAAAATTAATTAAAAATAAATAAATAAAAAACAAAACCTTAAAAATTTTAACTAAAAAGTATTAAAAAAAAACCCTTAAGAATAATTACTAAAGATTCTTACACAATTTTACACTACTCAGCTGTGACATAATTTTTAAAAGCATGAAAATATGCAACACAACAAAAGCACATACATGCAAAGCTGGCAGCATTTCAAATTTAAATAGCAAATAATTTGAAATTAAATTGTAATTTATAGCAACACCACGTACACGGCGGCATTCAAAGGAATGCAGCAGCAATACTTGGTAGGCTATTAAAAATAAATTTATTTTTAAGGTTTTTCACATAAAAATTTTACATACCCAAAAATTAACCAAGCATAGCCGCCGACTATAGCAATACTTGGCGTTTTTTGCACGGCAACAACGGTATGCAATTTGTATTTAAATTTTTGAAATCCTTGAACTATGTGTTGAAGCGCCAAGAACAGTGTGAATTGCTTGGATTTTTAAGATTTTTTTTTCTTATTATTATTATATTTTTTTTAGCTACCACAAAAGTTGCGAAAAATTAGCGACACACAAGATTTAGTGTTGCCACCAATGCGTGAAGGAGCTTGTCAGAAATGAGTAATTGTTTGGCGTTTTGTTTTTTGCGGGTTAATTTAATGAAATTCAGCAAGGAACGAGATATTTTCAATGTCAATAGAAAAAATTTCAATATTATTAGAATTAAATTATGTTGATTCAGAAATTTAATACTAAAAACACTTCGCTGATGCGAATAAAAATTCTCCCGTTAACATTTCCTTGTAACGAGTAGCAAAGAATTCGCCGACAAAATCGGTTGACATGACGATTGACAGTTAACTCTGTGCAATCGTCCAACGATAACACAAACAGCTGTGACACGACTTTTAAATAAATATTGCATAAAAATTTAAAATCAAAAATTCTGCTTAAGCATAAAGACGTGTAAATGAGCAAAAAAAATAAATTCCACGAATAATCATGCATACATATATCACAATGATTTGCTGCAACAATGTTGTTGACTATTATAATTATGAAAATGAAATCACCAACAAATTCCCAACGCTTTGCGAGAAACACAAGAATGAGTTGACGAAAGAAGAGGAAGAAGAAGAAGACAGTTAAATATGGCAAGATTGGCAGCTAGCTAACGGCTTCCATAGTTAGCTGCACATATGAGCAGCAGTAGCTTTAATTGAAAGCCTACCTACACTACAATTGAGGCTCCATCAAATGGGCAAACTTTTCTCATAACCAACGGAGCAAGAATGAAAGCAAAAAACGCATAAAAAAACGCAAGAAAACAATATTGCCAACTAAAATGCCTAAATAAGTGACTAAATGAAGCTATGCGCTACCAGTCATGCCAAGCAAAGTGCATAAAAATGCTGACAACAAACAGCAACTACAATCAGCAACAACAACAAAAATACCAACAACAACAGTAAGCGACAGCAGCTGATAAAGAAGCTTTCTGGTATTCCCTATTTTTTAGGTCAACCGTCTGCCAAGCAGCATACAGACGGGACGGACATAAATACATATATACGAACCACGGATGGTTGTGTGTTGAATATAAATATATATATAAACGCATGGCCAATCTGTTGGCCAAAAAGTTATGCCAAGTAAAGCAATGAGTGGGAAAGTCAACGCAGCGCAGCATATGTTGCATGTGGATGCATGGAGTGAGGTAGGCAGTGTGTGCGCTCTAAAAGTGGTAAGGTTGATGGGAAAGCAACTGCTTGCCACGGCCAACGCTATGATTATAATGTGCAATGTATTATTACACTATTGCTATTGTTGTACTATGTGTTGTTGTTTTTAGTGTTTGTTGTTGCTTTTTGTAATTATTATTGCTTTCTGTGTTTGTTGTTGGTGTGTTGATGATATGTTGTTGTTGTTGTTGTTGTTGTTATTGTTGTTGGTGCATATGTTGTTATTGTTGCATATGTTGTTGTTGTTGTTGTTGTATATGTTGTTACTACATATGGTGTCCTTGTTTTTGTTGTTGTTGTTGTTGTTGTTGTTGTTGCGTATGTTGTTGTTGCGTATGTTGTTGTTACATATGTTGTTGTTGTATATCACTGTTTGTTGCTACTGTTGGCTACATTGCGCTTCTCGCACCAGCTACTTCACTCAACACACTTACTGTTGCTGTTGTTGCTGCAATCTATGTGTGCGCGCACTTTTTATAATAAATATGTATGTATGTACATATGTATGTTGCATTGTTGCTAATGCCAGTAATTCAGTCATAAATTATGTTGTTGCAAACAATTTGATATTTTTATTTTTAATTTTGCTGCCGCTGCCGCTGCTGCTACTACTACACTACCGCTGCCGCCATCGCTTTGACGCAGTTGTTGATTGCTTAATTGCATTTACTCATATATACGTATTGTGTAATTTGTTCTTTCGCCTGCCGCATGCACAGCTACCAACTAACCATATGCAGGCATACACATTCATATATACATAGGTACACATGCATAGGTTTGTGCGACTTCATATGAGTGCATCTCAGCAGCAATTTGGTTGCAGCTTCCCACAAATTAATCAGTGAAATTTCATAAAGCAATAAAAAAAGAAGAAGAAGAAGAAAATATTTTAAAAAAATTTCTCGCACAAACAACAACCACAAACGAACAAACATACATGTTTAATTTGGGCACTCAGCTTTGTTGAAGCATGTCATACATACATACATACAGACGTATGTATGTACGCATGTCATCATGCCTATGTGGTATGCAGAGATTATTTACAATTTTCTCACAATTTTCTGAAATTAATTTGTTCGCACCGTCATTCCACTTAATGTAATTGCATTTGCGCACCAACACAATTGCTTAGCCATCAGCAGCACGAGGCTAATTAAATTTGGAAAATATATACATATATGTATGTAAAATTCTTCGTAAGCCATTTCATAATTCATTTTAAATTATATTAATAATAATAATAATAATGCCAATTAAATTAGTTTAAATGAAAAATGTTCAATAAATGTCAATTCGTTGACGCGAGCGAAATAATAAAATAAATACGAAGGGATGGTCGTCGGCAATGTCTATAGCAAGCAATCGATAATGCAAGGCGGAATTCGCTGACGTTATCGTTAGAAATGGAACATATTTGATAGGCGCACTTTATTAAATATTAGTTGAATACTTTAATAAAAATTAAAAATAAATTAAAATTTTGTGATCCTTAAATTAAAATGAAATTTGGACTTAATACTAAACACATTTTTTAATAATTTTTATTTTATACTAAAATTTAATTTTAATTTAAAAATAAAAATAAACTAAGAAAAAACAGCTTAAATTGTAAATTTTCAGCAAATATCTATTCAATAATCCGAGCAAAATAAAAAAGGATGATCCAAGTAGAGTTACATTTTTCACTGGCCTTTTTTTTCAAAGATCACGCGTGAGTCGGGTCAAACTGTCATATTATTTTTATTCAATATTAGTTGGCATTTCATCATGGAAAGGCTTACTTACGCCTGAACAACGTTTACAAATCATTCGACTTTATTGCGAAAATTCACGTTCTGTAAAGAATGTGTTTCTCGCGCTTCGCTCAACTTATGGTCAACATAGTCGGCCTACTGAGCGTACTATTCGTAACACCATGACCCATCTTGAAACCCAACATTCATTATTGGATAATATTCAATATTGATTATATTCAGACTGACGTATGGAACGCCTTGGCGCATTTTACGTCGATTTCTTAAATTGAAAGCGTACAAAATACAACTAAAGCAAGAACTGAAGCCGCTCGACTAAGAAGATCCGACGTTTTCGAGCCTAATTTTGTTGAGCGATGAAGCCCATTTCTGACTCAATGGGTATGTAAACAAGCAAAATTGCCACATTTGGGACGAAGAGCAACCTGAAGAGATTGAAGTGCTGCCTTTTTATCCAGAAAAAGCAACGGTTTGGTGTGGTTTATGGGCCGGTGGAATCATCGGTCTATATTTCTTCAAAAATGATGCCGGTGAGGACGTAACCGTCAATGGCGACTATATTCGCGCCATGACAACTGACTATTTGATGCCTGAAATTGAAGCTCGTGATGTCCGCGACGTTTGGTTTCAACAAGACGGCACTACTTCCCACACATCGCATCAATCAATGGTTTTATTGAGAGAACACTTCGGTGAGTAGATAATTTCCCGTTTTGGGCCGGTCGATTGGCCACTAAGATCGTGTGATATCACACCGTTAAACTTTTTCCTGTGGGAATATGTAAAGTCTAAAGTCTATGCGGACAATCCCGCTTCGATTCAGGCTTTGGAGCAAAAAATCGCGCGTGTCATTCGCCAGTTACCAGTCGAAATGCTCAAACGAGTTATCGAAAATTGAACTCAACGTATGGACCATCTGAGTCGCCGTGGCCAACATTTGAAAGAGGTAATCTTCTAACAATAAATGCCAAAGAATGCTCTTTGGAATGATAATAAACATTCCACATTAAATTTGAATTTTCTTTGTTTTTTTTTTCTTTAAAAAAAGTAGGCAACCACGAAATGTATCACCCTTTAAAGTAAATACGAAGAGAGAGGCGTATGTATGAGTTCTCTAAATTAACCTTTGCAATGGAGTTTATTTTTGATTTTAGAACTATGTACTTTATTAAAAACTGAAAATTTAAATATTTTTCATTTTTAATCTAAAAAAAAATAATTCACCTTTAAACTGAAAATAAAAATATTAAATATAAGTGATGAATTCTAATGATAATTTTTAGTTTAAGTAAAAAATATATAATTTGAGCTAAAAAATTTATATTTTGATTTTAAGCTTAAACAAATTTGATTAAAACAATCTAAATCGAAATTTGGAGTTTAAATAAAAATTCTCAGTATAAAACTAGCATTTTTCACTTTCAATGCAGTGAAATTAATTTCGAATAAATTGTTTTTCTTGTTTTAAAATCTAAGCTCTAAAAGGCAACTTTTTGTGCTCAAATGAGGATATTAAAAAAATTTCATCATTCTTATTACAAAAATAAAAAAGTTTAAGGCTTCTCAATTCTTTTTAATTAGCTGCTCGTGAGATATGCTGGCACTAAAACGTGAAAAAACATTAAAGTTAACCTAAAAATATACCGTACGAGAGCAGCTACATACATATACGAGTATAAGGTATCTGTATATATATTTATATTACAAAATATGACTTGTTATCATAAAACAAAGTGGTTCAACAGCAACTATGCAGCTTAGAAGAAGAAGAAGAAGTACATATGAAGCCCAGCACAAGCTAAATTGCACGTAGTAAATGTGCATACACACATATGTTACATGTGTTAGTATGCACATGAGCAAGCAATAATGAAAGACGAACTTTAGTGTAACTAAGCTGTAACTATGTAGGAGTATGCACTTACACACATACATACATGCATACAAGCAAAAAAAAACACATTTGAGTAGCCAGAGACGACAATACAACAGTTGTTCTTGGCCCACTTTTTTCATTTACAAGTACAACAACAAAACCAATAATAGCTATAGCGATAGCAATAACAATCACCATCAACGCCGAACAATAGCTGACTGATATCAAAACAAACTACAGAAATTACAACAAAGCGCGTTAAAAAAATACAACAAACAAACAAAAAAAACAAGTATAAATTTAACAACAACAAAATTTCAACAAATAAAAGCTACTAACAGCATTTAGACAAAAGGTAAACACAAAAAGCAAATATTTGTATACAAAAGCGCTTTGATTAGAAAGGTTTTCTCATTCACCAGCTGTTGACAATGAAAAAGAAGCTTATTGAAACAAAAAATAATGAAAATTAAAAAGTAAAACGATTTCGGAAAAAGTCGTTTAAAAAAAATAAATAAATAAAAGATTTAAGAAAAATCATTTAAAAAAAAAACTGATTACAAAAATGTTTTTGAAAAAAATTTCACATATGCGTACATACATATATGAAATGATTTCAGAAAAAATGATTTTAAAACATTATGATTTAAAAAAAAGATCTTGAGAAAAAAACTACTTAAAAAACATTATTTTACCAAAAATGATTTTGAAAAACAAAAATGAATTGGATAAAAGAGATTTTGGGAAAAAAAGTTGATAATAATTATCTTGAAATGTCATATTTCTTTTACAGACGATTTTAAAAAATTTGAAAAAATTGTATTGAAAAAAGATGACAAAAAATAATTTTGAACAAGAAATGAATTTGATAAAAAAAAAGATTTAAAAAAAATGTTTTTTACAAAAAAAGTTTTTTTTTTTTTTTTTTTTTAAAAAAAAAAAAAAAGATTTTGAAGAAAAAAAAATATGATTTTCAAAAAAGATATTTAAAATAAAGGTATTTGATAGCAAAAAATATTTAAGAACAAATTATTTGAAGAAAGATAATTTTGAATAAAATTATTTTGAAAATAAATTTTTACCAAAATATAATTTGACAAGAAAAGAATTAAAAAAAAAGAAAAGAATTAAAAAAATAATAATTTTCTGGAAAAATTGATTTTTACAAAAAATGATTTTGAAGAAATAAATTTATAAAAATTTAATTCGAAAAACAAACATTTTTATAAAATAAAAGAATTTGAAGAGAAATGATTATAAAAATGAGTTTAAAAAATTATTGAGAAAAATTTATTTAAAAAAAAAAATTAAAAAAAAATTAAATATTTCGAAAATAAATTATTTAAAAAAAAATGATTTTAAAAATACGTGATTTAAAAAAAATTTATTTTGAAAAAAAAAACACCTACAAAAAATTATTTCGAAATCAAATGTGTTTAAAAAGGCACAGAACTGATTTTGAAAATTAAAAAAAGATTTTAAAAAGAATTTAAAAAAATTATTATAAAACATTATTAAAAAAAAATTATAAAAAAAAATTATTTAAAAAAAAAAAACATTTTAAAAAAAATTATTTTACAAAAAAAAATTACTATAAAAAAATCTCGAAAATAAATTATTAAAATATATGATTAAAAAAAAAATTATTTTGAAAAAAATACTTCTACAAAAAATTAAATTGGAAAAAAAATGTGTTTAAAAAAACAAAGAAGTGATTTTGGAAATTAAAAAAAAATGATTTTAAAAATATATGGTTTAAAAAAAAATTATTTTCACATTTTCCAAAAAATTATTTTGAAATAAAATGTGTTTAAAAAAACAAAGAAGTGATTATGAAAATTAAAAAAAAAATTTAAAAGAAATTAAATCAAAAAAGATTATTTTGACAAAAAAATTACTTTTCAAAAACTTATTTTGAAATATAAAATGTTTAAAAAAAACCTAAAAAAACTTTATTTTGAGATAAAAAAATTATTTTGAAAAGAATGATTTTAAATTTTAAAATTTATTTCGAAGAAAGAATATTTAAAAAAAATTCGTTACTGTTAAAGGCATAACAAGTAAGTAAAGCAAAAGAAAAGCATTTTTCATTGTCTTTCACGTCAATGTGTTTTTTTGTTTTTTTGTTGTCTTTCACGTCAATGTGTTTTTATTGATTACCATTATATGGGCAAAATGGTCGCCTAAAGTGTTGATGGTATTAAGCACATACTTTCAATTATTGTAAAAACAATTTGCAAAAAAAAACATTCACTTCATTCTCATTATTTTGTTATGCTGCTTCGTACTGCAGCATGACACTTGGACTTTGTTGTTTGTTTAAGTTTTTAAGTTTTTTTTTTGTTATTGTAATTGTTGTGCACTTCTTAACAACAGCGCGTCGAAAAAGAAAGTGCCTCTTCAATTTTACTCTTCCTCTGTTTTCTTCTTCTTCTTTTCAACGCGAGTCTGGCATCCTTTCATGCCAGTTTGCTGCTGCTCTTCTGTATGTCAAGCGAATGGCATAGAGTATAGTGTGCTACAATGGTTCAATAATAACATAAGAATGATTGAACATCCAACAGCATGTTCAATCGTTGCTAATGTAATGCTAAGGGGAAAAAAACTCGCTGCTCGCTCATATATACTATTTTTTGTTCGTTAATAATTACTGCATTCGGCCGTTGCAATTAACGTTTGTTTAAATTCGCTGAAAATTTGCCGTTGTAGCCAAAAAAAAAAAAAAACTTGGTTGCTTCACATTTTGAGACGTTCCCTAAAGAGTGGAAAGGTTGAGTTTTTAAAACTTGCAGCAACTTGCAGCAGCTAACACATTCTGTTGCATCGCTGTCATTGTCAACAGCAAAAGGCAAACAAAACCATACAAAGAACATGCTGCACGTGAAATGGCACTTTTTCTCGCTGCGCCACATTGGTCACCAATTTGGCTTTCTACAAGCCCAGACCAAACGTATCTCCGTCCGTCGGTCTTGACAGTTGTCTGCTTGGCCTTTGTTAGCGCGTCTTTAGTGTTCTGCTGCAATGTTTTCTTTTCATTTTTTTTGTTTTGTTTGTTTTTGTGCTAAAATCGCGCTGATGACTCTTTTTTTATTATGAAAAATATATTAATGTGGTCCACTTTATACCCTTTCTTCAAATAAGCACAAACGTGTTCCACTTTTTTCATACTCCTCTCTGTCTTTCTCTTTCTCTTAACAATACCTACATACATCAGCTGCCAAAAAGAAAAGACTTTAGAACGAAAGAATGGCGTTTATTGTTGTAATGCGCGCTTGATGATGATCTTTGGACGCGATAGGTGATCTTGCCGCAATATATGAAAGTATTTATTTTCACTAGATAATTTTTATTGCCATTCTCGATTTTATTTCCAGTAATAAACTGCACAGCATGAGTACTTACATGAGCAATGTATTTTTACTTTACCAACAGATTTTTTTTAATCATTTTTCTCAAACACTATTAATGTCACTTGTAATCGTTGTTTGCGTTTACATATTTTCTACTTTTAATGTGCATGCTTTTTGCCTCTACCGCTATTATACTTTATATTGTGTACTTCTAGGGCATTCATTCGACTTGAAATGCGATCGAAAATGTTAATTCTTACTGTGAAGATTTAAGAATTGTTGGTCAAAAAACATTAAAATGACAGAGCTATAATTTTCATGCTATAAAAAATAATATAATAATTGCGTTTGACATTAGCGAAGATTAACGTTCGTCAAGAGCGCGAGAAAATGTATTGGTAAAAACATTATATGTTATATAGAGGTTAGTAAGAGTGGGCGAGAGTGATGAGTGATCACTCTCAAAGCAACGAGTAACTGGTTTATTAAATGAAGTACAATTTCATTGCAATTAAGCACATAGAAATAAATTACTTCTAAAAAAAAGCAAGAAAAGCAAAAATACAAAAAAATATATAAAAATATAAAAATTAATTTAAAAAAAATTACAATAAAAGAGTAAAAAAAAAATAATAAAAAAAAAATTAAAAATTTAAAAATTTATGCAAAATATATACGCACATATATTTATTCAAAGAATAAAATCTATAAAAAAAAATTTATATATAATAATTTTAAAAATAAATAATGAAAATAATAAAAAAAATTAAAAACGTATAAAAATAATTAAATAGCAAAAATAAATAAATGAAAAGATATGAAATAAAAAACAAATGAAATTAAAATAAAATAATTATATAAAAAAATAAAAATAAAGTTATTAGAAAAAAATAAGAGGAAAGAAAAAATAATAAAAATTAAATATAATAAAAAATACAAAAACAAAATTTAGGAGTAATTAAATAAAAAATTGAAAAAAGTTGAACACATGAAAATAAACTTAAAAAATACTAAAGAAAGTTAAAAAAAACAAATAATTATATTTAAAAAAAACTGCAATAGAATTAATTAAGGGAAATAGATAGGATATTAAACAAATCAAAAATAAATTTACAACATTAAAAAAGTTGCCAAATTAATCAAAAAAAAAAAGTTTTAATTTTTTCAAAAAGGAATTTTTTTTCAATATCGCTAATCAATGCGCACCATTTTTTTTTTGCAGCTAATTGGTTATTAAAAAATATGCTGGGATACCAAACCAATACCAAAACCTATGTATATTTATTTCCCACATGCCCGATAACAAAATTCTAAAAGCAACCCTGTGTCGCGTTGTTGATATTATTTGACTTGAATTTGTCACAATCGTGCAATGTGGGTTCTTTCGATCTTTAATAAATTTCCATAGGAAAAATTTGCGTCGTATGCATTTCCCAAAACTAAGTGAATACCTCCATTAAATTAGCTACTAAACTGAGATTTTTAATTTTAAATGAATTTCGGGGCAATCAAGTCTTACGGAAAGGATTGCTTTTTTTTTTTTGCTTTACAATTCCAGAAACTTACCATAGCTTGTTGAGAGTATGAAACAATCTCTGGAAAAACACATTTAGAAAACTTAAACTGTCTTGCTTACCTGGAAAGAAATGAAAAATATGTTGTTAATATTTTTAACAAATTTAAATAATGAATAAAAGATCTAAACAAAAATATATATTTATATGTGCGAGTATATATTTATATACAAATGGTGGATAAAATGTATAATTGTGAAAAGAAAATTTGTAAATTTTTTGTCATTGCCGGTTGAAAGATTTTACGAACGAAATTTTCACGTGGTGAACGAAAGAACGATCTATTCACAAAAAATGGTTTTTATGGCACGGTTTTCTTGAACTTTCGTCTCAATAAACATATGTATATATATAGATCAATTTCTTTTAAAAATGCAGAACAGATACCGCCATCGATTTGCTTGTGATTTGGTACTTCGGAAGCATTCTCCGTAGTTAAAGATATATAGTAATTTACTTTCTGATGAATGGATCAGCGAAGGATTGAAAAAAATTGGTATGATTTGAATACACGCATAGATAGTGAGATATTAGAGCAGCAGATTTTGCGCAAACATTTTCGAGCAGTGCGAGCATTTGAGCAACGAGTAGTCGCACACCTGCTCAAGGGTCATTACTCGAAAAAATTTCGAACAGAGCATGAGCATTTCGAATATTTTGACAATGACTTTGACTTTTTTCTCAAAACTTTGTTTATTAATTCTATATTTATTTATGCAAAGTGTAAACACACTCCAAAGAAACTTTCGATCCTTTTGTTCTGCTGAGCAGTTGAGCAATGAACGAGTATCGAGCGAGCATCGAGCTGCTCGCACTGCTCGATACCCGGGTATCTAGAGACTCGAGTACATATATAAGATGTGCCAAAAAAAACGGGAATTTTCATTTCTGGAACAAAATATTTATTTGCTAGTCTATATTGATATTGCCGCCTTCAAGAAAGTCGCCATTAGAGATTATGCACTTCTCCCAGCGCTTCTTCCAATCCCCGAAACACATATCAGCGGCTCTTTATGTTAAGAAGACATTTTACGAAATAGAAAAAATCTATATAGAAGAAGAAATTGTAAAAACCCTTACTGCACATTATCTGATTCATATTATCGTTCAGGAATATACTACAATCGTTAAATTGAAACGTGACGAAGTTCACCAAGTAAATTTTTTTTCTAAAATTAATATCTTTGATATTGACAAATGATATGTATTAATCTACTAGGTAGCCAGCTGTAGAAATTTGCTGATGAAATCATGTTTTCAGTAGCGTGACGCACTCTTATGAAATGAAGGCATGGCATGAAATAATAGCATTGGAGCATTGGACTTACTGACAATTCATCGATGTGAAGTTTGCTATTTTTCCAAAAAAAAATATATATATATATACAGTTTGCCAAATAATTGTTTGCAAAATCAAAAACGTAATAGAAATTCAATTTAAACTTAAAATTTTAATAATAAATTCATATTTTTTAGTCTTTTTTTGTTTACAATACTGTTTAAACATGTATTAGCGATAAGTATACTGAGAAAAAAGTCAAAAGGATGAACCCAAATAAAAGAAAAATAAAGAAAACCTAAAAGTAATAAATTTGTCGCTGTCAAATAATTCTTTGCAAAATCCAATCATATTGTTCAAAAATGGTTTAAATATAAAAACTAAAAGTAAACAAAGTCTAATATTTGGTGTGCTTACCATTGGCATCTATCACAGCCTGAAGCCGTCGCGGCATTGATTGCACCAATCTATTAAGATCATAAACTAAAGGCAGGTTTTTCCATTCTTCTTTAATGGCTTCAATTAAAGCACTTCTGTTAGTTGGGCTCCGTTTGCCCACCATCTTCTTTAAAAATGCCCACAAATTTTCGATGGGGTTCAAATCTGGACTCTGGGCAGGGGTATCTAAAACTTTGTTGCAATTATATAGCACCCAGGTCCGACATAACAGCGATTTATGTTTTGGATCGTTGTCCTGATATAGCTTGTACTTCAACTTATTGCTATTTTGGGGGTCAACGTTGCGCTGTTCGTCAATTCGTTCTTGAGTATGTCCAAATAAAACTCTTTGGTCATTATATCATTGAAAATGCGCAGTTCTTCAACACCCTTGGTTGAAAAACAACCCCATATCATGACAGCGAGTTTACCAAATTTTACGGTTGGGACTATATTCCTTTGTTGCAAAGCTGTTTTCGGTTTTCGCCAAACTTTTCCGGGTCCATCATGGTAATACATCATTATTATTTTTTTCTCGTCACAAAAGATTACGTCATCCCAGAACTCCGGTGGCTTTTGTACGTTAGCAATAGCAAACGTCAATCGCTTTTCAATATTAACTATTGAAAGTAACGGCTTTTTTCTTGCTACATGTGAAGAGTATTTGTGTTTATTAAGCACTGTTCGCACAGTTTCATGGCTCACGCTCGTATTGCAATCATTTTCAATGACATTTGTCAATTCTATCAAGCTTATTCGAGGGTTTTTATCAACTTCTTTCAATATTTTAGATTGATCCCGACGTAAAAGCTTCGGTGGTCTGCCTCCAGAGTTGTTTAAATGTAGTCTATTTTCTTTTTCTGCACGTTGAATAATATTATAAACTGTCCTTAACTTAATTTCAAACATTTCAGCCAACTCCTTAGCAGTTTTCCCCTTGTAATAATGGAAATAAACTAAGTGCATCAAATTTTCGTCGACTCGCTTGCCAGGCATTGCAAAAAGGATTTTCAAAAGAGCTACTTGTTCACTGTTCGAACTGAAAATCAAAATGAGTGCTTGCATGCTGCAAAATTAAAACACAAAGCAAAAACGTAGCTGAAAATTGGATTTCCCGTTGGTTCTTCCAGTCCTGCGCACATTTTGCAAAGAATTATTTGACAGCGACAAATTTGTCCCTTTTAGGTTTTCTTTATTTTTCTTTTGTTTGGGTTCTTCCGTTTGATTTTTTTTTTCTCAGTATACTTATCGCTAATACATGTTTAAGCAGTATTGTAAACAAAAAAAGACTAAAAAATATGAATTTATTATTAAAATTTTAAGTTTAAATTAAATTTCTATTACGTTTTTGATTTTTCAAACAATTGTTTAACAAACTGTATACTTATATATATATGTATATATATAAATCCTCTGACATACATGAATATTATCTGCTCTAATTTCTAAGGAATTTCTCGCCAAGCTATTTTCGCTCTTCACAACTCCATATGCAAATGTCAGCAACTGGTTAAAATTTAGCGAGTAGTAATAAAGTCATTTGCGCGAATAGTGAACAAACAAAAAATAAAATAAAAAAATTTAAGATAAGAAGTTAAAAGAAATATATATATATATATATATCCGCATACAACAAACAATTGTGCCCTCATTTGCGTGCGCCGCAAAACGCAAATATTTTGTTGGCAAAACTATTAAAGAAAAAATAAAAAATAAAAAAAATGCAATATTTACATAAGAGTACGACGAGTGCATGCAATACAACGCGTACTCTTATCGCTCGTGTAGTATGTCAGGCCAGACGCGGCAGCGCCAAGTCGTACGATTGCTATGACGCAGCAAAAAGACAAGGGAACGTCGGAACGTCGTCAAACATAAAGTAATCAGTAGCAGCGAAGCTGCGCAGCCTAATGTGTAGGCGTCGGTGGTGTATACAAGGCAGAATAGGGCCACAAATGATAATAATTCTATTCTTTAGCAGCTTCACTTCGAGAAGACTTTTGCAATGGCGAAAAATTGCAATTGTTTATCGCTATTGTGCCAGGCACAGACAAGCCGGCAAGAAGAAAGGAAGCGTACGCAGCTGTTGCGCTGCCAATACAAGCAGTGGCTGATTGTAGGCTATTAAGCAGAAAAAAAAAGGCAAGCGCAATGAAGCTGGCAGGCAGGAAGAAGATGCAAAAGGCCAGGCAATGTGAAACTTCAAGGCATGAGAAATAAGAGAACACAGAAATTCTACGCCCGGGGGAAATTGTAGTTAATTTGAATAAAGCAAATGGCTATTAGGCAAACAAAGTGCAGAGTGTGGGTGTGTGTTGCTGTACTTGGCTGCGTTTTCATATAACAAACGCTTGTGCAAAAACATATTTATGTATGCAAAAAGCAAAAGCAAAAAAAACTGGCGATAACAAACCAAGTCAAGCAGATAAAAACGACACAGTACAACAACAACAACAACAACAAAAACAACGACAACAACAACAACAACAACAACAAAAAACTGCTATATTACATTATAATTCCATTGTTTTTTAAATTTTTCTCTGTCTACTGCAAAATTTGCATTTACAGCAACACATTACACGCGCTTATAGCCAAACAGCCAACAGGCGACCGAGTCGCCGCTTCCCTTACTCCCCTTAAAAAAAAAATTACAACACTAACACACACTTACGTGGAGGTACTTTGCAATAAATGCACGCGCATTACGCGGTAAAACATCAAAGCTTTTGTAAGCGTTTTGTTTTTCATTTTAATTTTGCCAACTCATTGGTTGCTTGTTGTTGTTGTTGTTGTTGCTGTTTATTTAGATATGCAAACGCGTTTGTGGAAATATACACAAATTTGCATATAAGAAGTGTGTGTACACTTAAATGTCTAAAGCAGTTATATGTATGTACATATGTACATTTGTATGTGTGTATAAAAAAATTTGCAAGAACAACGAAACAACAACAAACTCATATTAGCCCAACAGCTGTTAGGAAACACAGCAGACAATTAGTAGCTGTAAATCCAGCGATTTCGGTAGCCAAGAGACATAAAGTTTCGCAAAAGTTTTTAGTAAGTGCACTCACACACACACATACACTAATCGCTTGTAAGTGAACTAATGAACGTGACATTTAGGTCGCCGTAAAGAGAGTAGCGCGCTAATCTTATCGTGGTCGCAGGTCAGATATACACGAGTAGTATGCGTTGGGCTAGTGGCATGCGGAAATGTTAATTATCGGTGGAGCTTGAAGTAGATATAATTAAAAAAAAAGCAAAAATTCAATCCAAAATACGATTACAAAATTAAAAAATATTAAAAGAAAATTCTCATGAGCAGTAACAATTGTGAAATTGTTATAGATCAATCAACGAGTGCATTATTCGACGTCTCTTTTAAATTTCATTCATGCGAAAAAAAAATTTATAAAGCTTCATAAGAAATTCTCTATTGTAAACAGCAAAAATCAATAAATAAATAAAATAAAAGAATTAATAAAAAAAAATAAGAATAAATAAAAAATAAGAATAAAAAATAAATAAATAATTAATTAAAAATTAATAAACAAAAAAGAAGCAGTAAGAAAAATGGTTTAATAAAATGCATTACATTTATCAGTTTATTCGATTTTTTTAGATAGGTTTTTTTTTGCTTTGCTCTCAATCACATTTATCTATTTTTAATTGTTGAACAAAGCAAAACAGCTGCATATGATAGTACAAAAACATTTGAGCCATTATTGTTATTGAAGATTAAAATGCGATGGCACAAATTTGATGTTGCAACATATCAATATATGCATACATACACACATATGCAGCACTCGAAGTACCAGCAAAATTGGAGCAAACTAGGGCAACAACAACAGATACGGAGTGTAATGTAGAAGTTGTAAAGAAATAATGCCAAACAAAGAAAAGTTTATCAAGCAAGAAGCACAGATCGATTTAAATAATTTTTTTTCCTAAGTTTTACTGTATGCAATTTTTATTTATTTGATTTTTTTAATTTTTCCTTTTTTAAATTTTTTTATTTATTTTGTTTTACTTTATTTTTAATTTTTATTTATATTATTTTAGTTCTAATAAATTTTTTATTTTGGTTTTTTATTATATTTTTATTTATTATAATAATATTTATTATTTATAATAATTTTTGTTTGTTAATTTTTATTTATTGTTTATACTAATTTAAACTAATTTTATTGCTATATTAGGTTTATTTATTGTTTATATTATTTAAATTATATTATTTTCAACTTTATTTAGTTTTTAATTTATATTATTTTCTTTTTTTTTTAATTTAAATATATTATTTTCTTTTTAATTTTTTTATTATTTTTTTTTTATTCACATCATTTCCATTTTTTAATTTTTTATCTATATATGTATAAAAATCAATGCAAATTTTAATGAACGTTTATAACTTAAGAACCACCAGATCAAATTGCACCGAATTTTTAGGAGTTATAAAGGGATATTAGGAGAACATTAATGTGTAAGTTTTCATGAGATCGGCACAACCGTTCCAGAGATATGACCATTTTAGTGAAAATACAAAATACATGCAACAACAACGAATACATGCAAAATTCCAAAGTACTCGTTCATTACATTGTATGAGGGAGAGAAGGAGTGAAAAAAAATGAAAATGAAAAAAAAAACTAAAAAGAAAAAATAAAAAAATTAATAAAAAAATGTGTGGAAAAATAATTTTAAATCAATTTTTTTCGTTTCGTTTCCCAAAAAAATTCGAAAATTAAAAATTTCAGTTAGATTTTCTTGATTTTTTTTATAGGTGTAGCACAGCACGCTGGGATCCGCTACTAAATTTTATAAAAAAAATTTTAATATATATTATTTTAATTTTTTTTTATTATAATTTTATATATATTTTTATATTTCTTTTTTTACTTTTATTTATATTTTTATTTTTATTTTTTCATTTTATTTTATATATTTCTATTTTTATTTTTTTATTTTTTTTTTTTCATTTTATTTTATATATTTCAATTTTTTAAGTTATTAAATTAATTTTTTTTTATTTTTTTATTTTTATTTATTTTTTAATTGTTTTTTATTTTCTTTTAATTCTTTTTATTTATTTTTTATTCTTTTATTATTATTTTTTATTAAGTCTTATATGATTTATTAATATAATAACTGATATTTATTCATCATCATAATTAAAACTTATAAGCTAACTTTTTAACTTCAGTCTTTCGCCAACTTACAAGCAATCGCTGGCACTTCCCAGAATAGAGGCGTGTAACGCAGTTAGTCAATTTAATATTTTAATAATATTAAAATAATTTACAACTAACTTGTATGTCTACGCCCACGCCAGTCACATACCAACAACATACAAGCATATAACACGACTACTCGAACAAAACAGATCAAGCAATTATGTAAAACAAAAGCAAAATTACCATTTTAGGTAAAAAAAAACAGTAGTGGACAGACCATTGGCTACTAATCAATGTACTCGTGTCGACCAGCACAGCAGCATGCAAACAGTGTTTGTAATCCAATTTTTCACTCGCTGATTTGCATGTAACGAACTTGAAGGGGTGCAAAAACAGTGTGCAGAAATGAGTCAAGCAACAACAAAAAGCAAAGAGAGAATAAATAAATTATGAAAAAAATACCTGCATTAGTAATAGTAAATACATATTATTACGTTGATTCATATAATGAAAAATAAAATAAAATTAAGATAATTTAAAATAACAATTGCACAAACATTTGCACACACATACACACACACATGTACGCGCTTGCCACCCGCAATTATATGCATGTGCTACAATTTTTCAACACAATAACTACAATACATTACAACAATAATTGCAATTGCAACCAATTAAGGCAACAAATATCGTAAAGCAATGTTAGAATTACTGGTAGGGGGGGGGTGCAAAAAAATAAAAAAATAGCAATAAAAAGGTTCATCAGAAATCAAGCTAAAGTGACTAGCAACAATTAAAGCAAATAAAATTGAAATAAATAAATCGAAATTGTAAAAACATAAAAATCAAAAAATCTTAATGCATTACATTGCATTACACTTGCTGGACGATTTGACAGTACTGATTAGAAAAATTAGAACAGTTAATTTTAGAAATTGACAAGCAGTGCACGGAGTTTTACTTATTGAATTTAATTTTTTTTTCAGATTTAATATTTATTTAGTCTTATATAATTTTATTTCTTATTTTATTTTTTATAATATTTTTCCTTTTTATTTTGTTTTTTATATATTTATTTCATTTTATTTTTTTCTTTTAATTTTATTTTTTATATAAATTTTTATTTATATATTTAAATTTTTTTATATTCATTATTATTAATATTGATATATAGTTTCTTATATTGATTACAGCTCTTTATTGTATTAAATTCTTTTATTATTACTTAATTCACAATTTTTAATATAATTATTTTTATTCGAATATGATTTTAATTTTTTTATAACTAACTGTTCGGTTTTATTCAAAAAATATTTCAATTAATTTACTACAATAATTTTTGTCTATTTTTGAAATGATTTTTCTCTATTTACTTAATGACTATTGATTTTTTTGATTTTTCTTTAACTGTACTAATTTTTTTATTGTATATTGTGTTTTATTTCATATTTTTTAGCTTTAGTTTTTTCTGTAAATTTTTTAGCAATTAATATTAATTTATTTATATTTTGAATTTTTAAATATAAATATTTATATTGTTAAATAATTTTTCTTTAATTTTTTATTAATTTTTTATTTTATTTTTATGTTATTTTTTTCAACAATTTTGTTTATTATTAAGTAACAAATATTAATTTATTAGCCAATAATATTTTATTAAAAAATTTAATTAGTTTTGTGAAATAATGTTAGTTTATTTGTTTGATAATTTTTAATTATTAACATCAATTTATTTACCATTGTTTTTTATAAAAATTAAATATATATATTGTAAAATGATTTTTATTCATTTATTTTTTTTTTCTTTTTTTAATTTAATTTTTTTTAAATTAAATATTTTTATTTATTTATTTACTTATTTACTTATTTATTTACTTATTTACTTATTTATTTATTTATTTATTTATTTATTTATTTATTTATTTATTTACTTATTTATTTATTTATTTATTTATTTATTTATTTATTTATTTATTTATTTATTTATTTATTTATTTATTTATTTATTTATTTATTTATTTATTTATTTATTTATTTATTTATTTATTTATTTATTTATTTATTTATTTATTTATTTATTTATTTATTTATTTATTTATTTATTTATTTATTTATTTATTTATTTATTTATTTATTTATTTATTTATTTATTTATTTATTTATTTATTTATTTATTTATTTATTTATTTATTTATTTATTTATTTATTTATTTATTTATTTATTTATTTATTTATTTATTTATTTATTTATTTATTTATTTATTTATTTATTTGTTTATTTATTTATTTATTTATTTATTTATTTATTTATTTATTTATTTATTTATTTATTTATTTATTTATTTATTTATTTATTTATTTATTTATTTGTTTATTTATTTATTTATTTATTTATTTATTTATTTATTTATTTATTTATTTATTTATTTATTTATTTATTTATTTATTTATTTATTTATTTATTTATTTATTTATTTATTTATTTATTTATTTATTTATTTATTTCAATTATTAATTTATTTATTTATTTCATTTATTAATTTATTTTTTATTTATTCATTCATATTGAATTTAAATTTATCTTATTATTATTTTTTTTTTAATTTTAATTATATGAATATTTCCATTTGTATTTTTTTTAAATAAAATATTCATTTGATTTGTTCACCATTAATTTGTTTAGCATTTTTGTTTTACTATAAGTTTAAATATTTTTCTAATATATAATATAAATTTTAAATCTATTTAAACTAGACTAAAATTTTCAATTTTTTTATTCATTCATTCATTCAATCATTCATTTTACTAATATAAATTTATTTAATATTTTTTTATTTTTAAAAATAATTATATTGTAATAAATTTATATTAAATTTAAATATATATATTTAATATAATTTTTTTTAGCCACCAGTGTAACTCTATTAACCGCCCGCTTATATTCTAATTACAGTACAACTTAAATTTCTATTTCAGAATTGGCTATTAAATGCATTAAGCATAACGAATTGTAAATGATATTGAAATGAGTATAATTTGTTATTGGCAATCGACATTGTTTACACAATAAATTTGCATTTAATGTCTTTGATTTGTGGGATTTTTTTGCTTATTTTAATTTAAAATCGCTTAAAAGAGGCAAAAGTGAAATCAACTTGTCATGATTTGCTTGTAAGGGTAATTATGAGAAATGTTCTTAATAGTTGACGTTTAAGTATTTAAATGTACTTTAATTGACTAAAAGTATTTAAATATAATAAAAAAAAATAATAATTATATTAAACAAAAATATTTAAAAAAAAAAACTTAAAATAAATAATAAAAATTATATAACACAAAAAAATTTAAAAAGAACTTTAAAGAATTTAAAAAAAATTAAATTAAATTTTAAAAAATTTAAAAATAAAAATCTAAACTATATAAAAAAATAATAAAATATTATAATAAATCAAAAAACGAAGTTGAGAAATAAACTGAAAATAGAAAGGAAATAAAATAATTGAAATTGAGAGATAATAAATAACATAAAAAATATAAAAAATTAAACAAGTAAATTCGAGAATAGAAACCACAAATTAAGAAAATAATAATTAAATAAAAATAAAAATTAGGTAACAGTAAATAAAAAAAAACTGTAATTTAATTATAATTATAAATACAATTTAAAAAAATAATAATAATAATGAAAAATAAAACAAACAAAAATTTAAAATGTTAAAAAAAAAATTTAAAATTTCAAAAATTAAAAAAATACCAAAAAGAAACAAAATTAAAATATCAAAAATAAAAAAATATTAAAAATGACAATATAAAATAAAAAAGTATCCAAAAAAAATTTTTTAATTAAATCAAGCATAATGAACAAAAAAGTTCAATATAAATATAAAAATACTAAAATGAGAAATAAAACTAAATAAAAAAATTAGAATAGAAAATATTTCATTTAAAAAATAATATAAAAATATACACTAAAAAAAAAATTAAGAATAATTTGAAAAATTGCTTATATTAAAAATAGTTATAAAATCAAATAATATATAATAAAAGATAATGAATAAAAACCATAAAAAAATTTAAAAAAAACTTAAATACATAAAACAAAGTAACATTAAACAAAATTAATAAAATAAAAAAGTGAAATAATAAAAATAAATAAATAAAAATTATAAAATAAAAAACAAAAATATAAAAAAAATTTAAAAAATTATAAAAAATAAAATAAGAAATTATATAAAATAGAATAAAAAAGAAATAAAAATAAAATAAAGAAGAAAAAATAGTAAAAATTAAAATAATAAAAGTAACAAAAATAATAATAAAAGAAAACAAAATAAAACTCACGATATATGGATTTGTATGGCGAAAAATAGGGCTATGCAGTAAAGAGCAAAACAAATATTGTGGTACTTAATGAACTTAACTAATATTAAAAATATATAAATTTTAAATATGCATGTATATCCAATATTTAAAATGATATTAATTTTGGGAAAAGTAAAAAGTTTACAATACAAAACTTCATTTATAAATTTTTCATTATTATTCGAGTTTTTTTTAGCTAATCGCAACTTCCTTCACGCTTCCATACACATATACTTGCGCGTCAGTATCTATTATAGGTCAGTGATATTTTTCGCTGCTTTTTAAATGCGCGTTGTACGTCCTAAAACTGTCAATATCAGCAAATATCTACACCATAATTATTAAAAAAAAAAATTACTTTCCTTTCCACCAATATAGCAGTGCATAAACGTCAGTCAACCAGGCAACTTTTGTACATATACAAGTATATACCTTTTACCCCTTGTAAATTAGAGAACACGCTATAATCTATAGATATATATATATACATATATATGTATATGTAGGTACAAATCAACAATATAAATTGTGCTAAAAATGTCAGTAAGTGCATAATTTAACAACATGAAAACCCAAAGCGAGTTAAACGAAAAATTTTCCCAAAACACAATACAACAAGTAAAATGAGCCGTTATGCGAGCATTGCAATGGATCTTTTGTGACCAGAGGCCTTCTTAGTGCAGTTATGATGATCATCTTGAAAGTGACGGCAGAGAAAACTCAAATTACAGTCGTGTGCAAATTTTTTAAATTTAAATATGAAATTTTCACAACTTTCCAGTTGCAATGGCGTGCGCAACAAGCGGTGAAAATGGCAACAATAATAGCAACAACATCACACTGAATGAAGGATGTGTTTAAACAAATTTAAGATTTTTTTTTTAACATTAATTTCTTTTGCCATACAACAAAAAGCAGGAAAGAAATAATTTTTTTACATTAACTTAGCTCTTCCGAGTTGGGTCAGCGCATAGCTGGCGGGGTCTATGTCAAATTGGAAGCCAAACAAAATTCCGCTGCTCGCAGTTTTCGCGCACATTTTTCGGCGTAATTTCGATGACTTATGAGTCTACTAGCACAACTACTGCCAGCGATTGGCGGTAACGCGCGGCAGCTCGCTCGACCGGCAACAACTATCTTGCTCATTAAACGTTTTCATTTTCATCAACAAAGCAGCAACAAACAACAACAACACACACATATATATAAAAAAAATCACCATCATCAACAACTTGGACGTGGCAAAATCATTTTGGCACTTTTTCGCTCGTCACGGCTGAGAAGAGGCGGCCAGCCAACGAGTGAGTGAAAAAATTGTATGCGAACTCACTTCAACTTGAAACTCGCAATTTACAATTCACAAACAAATCAAATCAGCATTCATGCAACAACCGAATTGGCCAGTTAGTGAGTCAGTAGTGAAATTTTAGCTGCCAAGCGTTTAATAGAAAGATGAAGAAAAACAAAACAACAATAAATGAGTAAGCAAAAAAAGCCTTTGAAAAACAATCTGCCAAACTCTAAACTTAACGAGTTGGTCCAATCGATCTGCCACATTTTCATTTGTACACAACTCGTACTCGCTCATATCTAACGATCGCCAGCGTCAGTTCGCTGTCATAATCGCCACCAGCGCTGCTACCACTGGATTTTGCTTGATGTCGTTTCGACTTTTTGGTAAAACAAATATGAAAACTCAAATCAGCATACAAATTGGCGTGAAGTTTGTGGTGAGACGTGGATATATATTTTTTGCTGCTGCTAGGCAAAATTCCTGAAAAAGTTGCCACGCTTTTTTGACTGTCAAGACGTTGTTGCTGTTGTTGTTGCTGCGTGCTCGCTGTGGGAATTGCAATAATTTCGAATAAATAAAATTATATACAATAAACTAATTAAATATAATAAATAAAAATTTAAATACAAAAATAAATAAAATAAAATAAAATAAAATAAAATAAAATAAAATAAAATAGAAAAATAAAATCAATGAAATAAATAAAATATTTAATTAATTAAATTAAAATATGTACAAATAAAAGCTAAAAAATAACTAAAAAACGTAAATAAAAATAAAATAAAGTTACATAATTTAAAACAAAATAATATTAATAATATTAATAATAAATAAAAAATAATAATAAAAAACAAATTAAAAAATAAAAAAAAAACAAAAAAAATTAAATTAAAAAGTATATTAAATATATTATATTAAAATAAAGCAAAATAAAATGATATAAATAAACAATCAAAATAAAAATAGAATAAAAAAAATGATATAATATAAACTAAATAAAATAAAATAAATAAAAATACCAAAAAATCCCGATCTCTAAAGAATGGGTTTCGCGTGCTTCGATCAACTTATGGTCAACATAATCGGCCTACTGAGCGTATTATTCGCAACACCATCACCCATCTTGAGTCCCAGAATTCATTATTAGATAATATTCGACCGAATAGACCACGACCAGCACGCAGTGAAGAAAATATAGCGGCCGTAACTGAGAGTGTACACGAATACCGTGGAGAGTCGATTTGGCGCCGTTCGCAGCAACTTGCACTCACGTATGGCACGACTTGGCGCATTTTACCTCCAGATCTTAAATTGAAAGCGTACAAAATACAACTTGTGCAAGAACTGAAGCCGCTCGATGAGGCCCATTTCTGGCTCAAGGGGTTTGCGAACAAGCGAAATTTCCGCATTTGAGACGAAGAGTAACCTGAAGAGTTTGTATGTGGGCGGGTGGAATCATCGGTACATATTTCTTCAAAAATGATGCCGGTGAGAACGTAATCGTCAACGACGACCGTTATCGCGCCATGATAACTGACTATTTGATGCCTTAAATTGAAGCTCGTGATCTCCGCGACATTTGGTTTCAATAAGACGGCACCCGGCGCCACTTCCCACACATCGCATCAATCAATGGATTTATTGAGAAAACACTTCGATGAGCAGATAATTTCAAGTTTTGAGACGGTCGATTGGCCACCAAGATCGTGTAATATCAAACCGTTAGACTTTTTACTGTGGGGATATGTAGAGTCTAAAGGCTATGCGGACAATCCCGCTTCGATTGAGGCCTTGGAACAAAACATCACGATCACGCGTGTCATTCGCCAGTTACCAGTTGAAATGCTCGAACGAGTCATCGAAAATTGGGCTCAATGGATGGATCGTCTGAGACGTAGCCACGGCCAACATTTGAAAGAGATAATCTTCAAAAAAATAAATGCCAAAGAATATTTTTTCGAATGATATTAAACATTCCCCATTAAATTTGAATTCCCTGTAAAATAATATAAAATAAAATTAAGTGGAATAAAATAAAAAGAATAAAAATAACATAAAATTAATCAAAAAAATTAAAAACTAAATTACAATAATAATAAAGAATTAAATTGAATAATTTGATAAGAATAAAGTGAGCAATAAAAAGCATTTTGAAAATGTTTTGTTCTAAAACTTTACTTAAGAAATAATTAATTAATTATTGAACGTCAATTAATTTGACGAACGGAGAATATTTTGATAAAAATCCTAATTTCCTACAAATTTAAACCACTAATTTAATTTTTAAGCTTAATTTTTAATTAATATTTTTTTTTGTATTTTTTTTAAGCTGAATTAAAATGAAAAAACTTGAAATAAAAAAATTGTTTAATTCTTGTTAGATATTTAAAAACTAAGTACTAAGACTTTTTTTTTTTTTTTTTTTTTTTTTTTTTTGATTAATGAAAAGTATATAAATTTAAAGATTAAACCAGCACAGTAAAAAATTTCAAAATATTTCCGAAAGCAAAAAATTTACAAAACTGATTTCACTTCAATTTGTAAAAAATATACAAATTAATAAAAGAAAATATGAAACCTCAAAAAAAAAACCCAAAAAAAAACAAAAAAACCTCAAAACCAAAAATCAACATCGAAAATCACAAAACATATTGAAAGCAAAATCTACAATTTAATAGAGCGCAAAACGTTTTCCGTGTTGCATGCAGTCGGCAATCAAACAATTTTAATTTTTTGCTCATTTTCAATTTTTTTTCGCAGTTTAACTATTTTTTTTTCCCGTAATGCTTTTAATTTCGAAATTTATTGCACATAAATTGGACAAAAACCAACTTTCATGTATTGTAATATGGGGCAAGCATGCAACGCCAATAACAATAGCAACAACAACAACAGTACACCAGCAAGGCAGTAAGCTCTTTGACTAGCGGTACGCCTGCTCATTGAACGGACCGTCTTGCGCCAATGCGATAAGAGTAGTCAGCAAGCAGCAACAACAACAACAACAACAACAACAACAACAACGACAACAATAAATTGTACTATAAAAAAGCCCAAACTAACTTGCGGCGTGATAATTAACTGAGTATTGCTGCTGCAACATTTGTTTTCGTGCGCAAATTTGTCTTTTCTTTGAATGACTTGAAGACTGAATTTATGACTTGCTCTTGCTCTACCTTACCACCATAATGATTATTTTCGTACATATGTATGTATGTATGTATGTACATATGCATGTAAGTTTGTATTGTTAAGCTGTTAATTTACAATTTGGAGTAAATAAATATACGCTTACAGACAGCAGTCTGATATGTTGTTGGCATTTTTTTTTTTTTTTTTTGATTTTTTTTGCTATTATTGAGTGGGATATTTTATGGGATATTATATTTGATTAAGCACGTTTAACTATGTTCGATTTTGTGTTTACAAGCGCAGCAAAGTTGTAGTGCATTTTTGTGTAAACGAGTATTTGTAATTTTCGGAGTGTGTAGAGTAAAATTTTTTGTTTGCATATTTCAAAAAAAAAAAAAAAAATGCACGCTTAATTTTGTAAGCATTGATTGTAGTTGCTATTTTAGGCTGCATAGAAAAATTTGGCAGCAGTGCTTATAAAATTTGGGTATGATAAAAGTTAGAAAAGTCGTAAAGTGTAAATTCTTTGTTCAAATTAACAGCATTAGCCTTTTTAAAGTCCAGTTAGCATAGTGCTTACAATATTAAAAAGTTGCTTACAAGTAAAAAAAAAAAGTATGAAATTTGCAGATTTTTGTTTAATTTTGTAAGCGTTTATTCCAGATTATGATTTAGGCTATAAATATGCATTTGGTTATCATGCTTACAAAATTAATACGGACAAAAGCTTTTAGGAAATTTCAAGATTTATAGTAGCTTTAGCAATTTGGGAACTGGGCTTACAAAATTTAGTCAGGGCTTACAACTAAACAAAATTAAATGTATGCAATGTATGCAATGTATTTTTAAATTTTGTTAGTTAGGCTGATGCGCCGCACATAGCGATTGGTCCTTTGTAGTGCCAAATGAGGATTCGGTATATATTAAGCTGGTAATCACTAGTAATTTGAATTAACCTGAATTTTATAAGCAACTTTCATACACTCCGAGTCTCTTAAAACTAGTATATACAAAAATTTCTGCACTCTTTACCTCAGCATGTATGAAGGCACTATTTTATATGAAATCTTCCAGCTTTAAACTGCAGCGCATGTAAGTTTTTAACAACTTTGGTATGAAAAGTAGTAAAATTTAATAAGCACTGCCGCTTGCAAAGAGTTCTGATGGTACAGGAGCTAAAATAAATGTTGCTTACAATACAATATGCTTGCTTATAAGTATAATTTGAAAGCCATTGTTAAGAAGCAATATAGTCATTGTAATAAGACAAAAAACAAAACGCTTACAAAAAAATTAATTTTATATAAAAAAATGTGATAATGTTGAAAAACTTCTGTTGCTCAGCATATATTTTGTAAGCGCTACCGTTTGTAAAGTGTTCAAGTAATGCGCAAACTAAAGCTAATACTGCTCACAATTTAATATGCCTGCTTACAAGTGAAATTTGTAAGCCGTAGTCTTGGTACATACTAATTAAACTAAAAAAACAGAAAAACAAAGTGCTTACAAAAAAAAAAGTATTTTATAAAAAAAAAGTGTGGTAATATTGAAAAATTGTTGCTGCTTTATGAACACTGCACTACCACAAAGGGCTTGATGTAAGTGCTTACAAAATTATGCATTTGCTTACAAGAAATAAAAGTAAAAATTATTACTTAAAGTAAATGCATGCAAATGTAAGAAAAATATGACAGCTCAAATTATACACAATATCATAAAGATTACATTTAAATCTATAAAATAAATTGTTTTACGTGCATTTTATAGCTTTTTGCATAAGCTGTCAATAGATCAATAATAAATACGCCCACCTGTATGGGTAACCACCAATAGTCAGCACGCTGGCCACATACACACATAAAAAAAAATAAAATAACAAATAGAAAAAAGTAAAAAAAAAAAAAATAAAAAAAAATTTAGCTCTCACAACAGCCTTTAGCTAAAATGCTAAATCGAAAAGTCGTGGGATTAACAACGATTTATTTCACGAGTTCAACAAACCAAAAAGAACTGAGCAAGAAATTAAACAAATATTTCCAATCGCAAATTACCCGAATGGGCATATCTAATGCGGAACAAAGGTTGCTCAATGATTGTACAAATGAATGATTATTGCGCATAAGCTTCTCAACGAGTACACCACCGCGAGCAACGAACGAGCGAACGAGCATCGTAGGCATGCGCACCGGCAACGAACTATTATTGTAAGTAATTTTCCTAGGCGGCGACAATAAAAGAGTTATTGCTGTTAAGGAGTCAGCGTCACCCGCGCATATTTCCACTTATGTTTCTATGCATGTACATATGTATGTGTGTATGCATTGAGGTATTGTTTAAAAGGTGCTGGGTTGGTTGCTACATTTGTGACAATCGACAGCTGCCGATCGACAACGACAACGACGACGACGCCGACATGGATTGATTGTCATATAAAGGCGATTGACATGAATGAATGCATTGTTGTTGCGTTAAAAAATGGTATTGGAAATGAAAGCGCAAGCAAAATCTATAGAAAGAACATTTAAAAGTGAATTGTTGATTTTCTAGTGCGCCTTTTTTTTGTTATTTTTGTTGTTGTTGTTGCTGTTGTTGTTGTTGTTATTGTTGTTGTTCCTGCTGCTGCTGTTGTGTTGTACAAGTGTCACTTGAGTCATACAATTTTGATTTATTATTAATGCCATTTTCAACAGCAACAAAATAAATTATTAAAAATTAATATATATTTGCAGCAATGCAATGTATGTATGTATGTAAGTGAGGTGGCAGGTTCAACACTACATACAACAGTAAACATGCGCGCACAGCGCCACCTTATTTGTAACACTACACACATACACTGCTACTCACTACTCGCTGCCGTTGCCATTTTCATCATTACGGAAAATAATTAAAATTAATTTGACATTTACGCGCAACAGTGCGGATTGCTAGCTATAATTATAGTATGTGATTAGGGCTTATTATAGTTTTATTCTCGATGATTTTAATTTTAGCCAAAGCCCATATACATATTGCACTAGTGAAGGGTTAAAAGTCGACTATATGCGTATCATATTAGATTATCATATGCCATTAATGGTATAAGTTGACATGTAAAAAGTGGTGTGCGCATATAATTACGACAATCCAACCTATTATTTACAAAACTGTAAATGTTTAATCGAATTTCGCTTTAAATATGCTTGATTTTTGTAAGCATTCATATTTAAATGCGCAAATATTGAATTAAAAACATGTGCAAGCATCGCTTGCAACTTTCCTTAAGTGCTTACAACTTTTATGGTAAATATAATGCGCGCGGATTTTGTAAGCACTTGCAGGATTATAGAAGTTATATGCAAATTAGACAAAATA